>OZ022589.1:11017464-11622464 GCA_963669155.1 Arbacia lixula
GTATCGGCAACACAATATAACAATTACACAGTATCGAAATTATTCTAAGGACGTCTATAATCTTATCACAGGATAACTTGATAATTAAATGTAACCTTCATTCGTTACAATATAATTAAACAATTCTTAATAAAGGGATATTTAACAATTTTTTGGGGGATAGGGTGTCTTCTGATGAACCAAGAGCGTTGTCCTTGACGTCTAGTTAGGCAGACGGAGAGCTGTGTCGTTGCCTTGACGACCAGAGGAACTCTTTACAGTTGCAGGTAGCAGGGGAACATCTGTGTTGGGGAGAATTACACCAATCGTTGAGAGCACTAAGTTATTTTCTGAACGCAGCAAAATAAGTCTTCTCACGACGGTGGATATTCTTGCTCTCTAACAATTTCTTTCTCTAAATTTTTTAATCAACTGACATAACATCATATTCAGGAATTCAGTCAGTATTCTTCTGGTCCAAAACAGTTCACTTTTACTGAGAATAAAAGGAGGTTCTGAGTACTGACCATTCACTAAAATATGCCCAGTCTACTCACTGTTGACATTATAGATCTCTTGGGACTTGAGCTTTAAGGTCACGCTTCATGCACAGTGCATTAAAGGGATACTCTCTATACTCTATATAGTGTCTGTATAGACTCTCTATAGTCTGAACATGTAGTTTCAGTCAAAGTTGAGACTTATTCAAATATTCTTATCAAGTTGGGATCATGTAAATGCGCTCTTATAATTATTCATTACTAATTACTTTACAAAGATCTATTACACTCAGCTTACATTGATAGTTATCACATACATAAACACATGCAAGCCTTGATGGTAAAACATTGATGTAGTTCAGTGATGGTTTTGTATCATAACATTGGAGCTCGTCCAGTATTGATGCTTCGGATAGAGAGCTTCACTATCCGAGCGACCCAACAATACATGTACCATAATTTAGAATCCCAGAACAATTTGCATTAAGTCTATTAAAGAGACTTGGTTCGCAATTCCTATCAAATATTGCTCCACGCGCAGCGTAACCATACTGAACAATCAATACCTGACCATGTACATTGGTAGACATGAGGTTAATGAAATCATATCATTATTCAGGATTACGACATGTATTCACAGTCTTAACTTCCATCTAACTTAAACCAATTCTATCTTCACCAATTCATCTATCCACACTTATATTCAAGGAACACTGTGTCCTTTAACACACACATCATCTTAGCCTGTATTGTGCTACGTCACTCGGCTCGTTCGGAGTGTAGCTTTGTAAGTGCGGTGAGAGGATAGTCTTTGGAGAAGCCCAAAGTTCTCTAAAATAACAGTGAAATGACTTATAAGGGTGAGGAAGAGTGTTTCTCCAGGGAGTTGCTCCCAACTCCCTGGTTTCTCTTTTCTCTCTAACATCATAGCATATCTGAATAGCAACTGATATAAAATATAATTGACATTCTTACAATTCTTCCTACATCTTATCTCAACAAGTACATGTATGTCCTAAATACTTCAGAGTAATGGCAACAAAATTATGACAACAAATTTCTACAGAATACTTAATAACAAGGCTGAAATAGTAACCTAGCTTACTGCACTAGATCAAGTAGCATAAACAAGTTGAATTCAGTCTTACCTGTGTTGGGGAGAATTACACCAATCGTTGAGAGCACTAAGTTATTTTCTGAACGCAGCAAAATAAGTCTTCTCACGACGGTGGATATTCTTGCTCTGATTAGACAGAGGCAAGTTTTCCTCCTTTTAACACAGGCCCAAAAAGTGAAAGTTTTGGTGACGTCAAACACCAAATAATAAGAAAGTGAGTGAGTCATGATGCACGTCAGTGGATGATGCAATGCATCTTCTAAGAAAAGGGGGTGTTTACAACATTCCGATCCACTGAGTACAGAACCCACCTCTCATTACCCTTGTCACAGTAACCTCTAAACTTCCGGTGAACTATTGAAAACTATGATATGTTATAATTTAACAATCAGTTAAATATACATAATAATCAATATGATTCACATACGAATTATAATATATACAAAGTATCAGCATACTCGTATACACATTCAGATTATTACAAATATCACAATCAACATTGTAAGCATGTATAAAGCAACATAAAAAGGGGGAGGGGGGTACGGTAGGATAACTGATAGGTTTACTCGTTAGAGCATTCTCCTGTTCATATATCTAATTACTTGTGATAATTATAACAGGGCCTAACATACATTTTGTTGTTTTTCGATGAAAGGTTGATCCTTAAAGGGATAGTCCGCCCTAAAATCAAGTGGGTTTTAATCAAAGCAGAAAGAAAAAGAAAATCATATCAGTGGGCGTGTGACGAAAATTGGTCAAAAGCTAAGAAATTTATGATTATTTTAAGCTTTGATTTTGTGACGTCCCGTGCGAGGTGCTCACCCATATGTTGTGTAGTACTTTTTTTTCCATGAATCACGTTTTTTCTGTTCTTTTATGAAGAATTTTTTTTTCCATATATGTGTGTAAAAAACATGTGACTAATGATACATCAAACGCACAGGTCAAATAGTGGAAATGATAAAAATGGCATTTTCGGAAAAAAAATGCACACAACATAACACGGGAAAGCACCCCGCACGTGACGTCACAAAATCAATACTTAAAAATCTAATACCTTTCTCTTCCTTTGACCGATATTCGTCAAACCTTCATTAATATGTTTCTTTGATGTTCCTGTTTTTATCAAAACCAACTCAACTTCATGATGAACTATCCCTTTAAACGTACGCACTGTGCTTGATATGATCATGCGTATTTTGTTCAATTGATTCATGAATCATCACAAAGGTTTTGAATCACTATTGAATCATTACCTCAGGCTCTGACAAAAGTATGTTGGATTATGAATGCCGCTCGAGCATACGCGTAGCTCAGACAGGGGATAATAGAATACAGTAGTATGCAAGTGCATGATTTATTTGCCTTTAGCCTGGTTACAAGGCTGAGGAGAGCATGATCACAATTAAGTCTGTTAATAACTATGTCTAGTAATACAGACTAGGCCCCCTTAATCCCTCTGACTGCCCTGAGCGGCGGATTAAAACGAGGATTCAGGACAGTCAGAGGGATTAGGACTTAGTCTGTATTAATACCAGACATAATCGTTAACAAACTTGGTTGTGACTACATGCACTCCTCAGCCTCGCATGCAACTAGGCTATTTTCCTTGAACACGTTGAGTGAAGGATTCACGGTATTCACAGTGATTGTGTCAACGAGCACATGACATGACCTACTTGTATTGTAGTCTCATATCGCATGCAGACTCTACGTCAAACATAGTCTAGGTACTAGGCTGTAAGGTGCATGGACACAACCCAATCTAAATAACAACTATGTCTGGTAATACGGACTATGCCCTAATCCAGAAGCCAGAGGAGCCACATGACGTAATTAGGGCGTAGCCTGTGTTACCAGACATAATTGTTAATAACAGACTGGGTTCATGTGTCCATGCACCTCAGTACAGCGTACTACCTAGGCTATTTTATGCATATACTTTATCATATACGAAGGACATGGGAATATGCCTACGAACTACAATAACATACCAGCTACCACACATCGGGATGACGTGTATAAATGTGTTTGTACTATATGCACGGGACGCGGACGGTCAATGAATGGCAATTGGTCAAGATGGTCATTGAATGGTGACTGCATGGTCAGTGAGCAAAACTGAGCATTGCATGTACGAGCAATGTCCGAAAGGGTTGATTATTATGTTTGGACACTGACCTCGCAGTGCGCAGTGTGTGTACATGTATTCTTCAACATCCAGTACAGGTCGATGATTTACACCTCTCTTCCTCCCATTATTACACCTGCATGCTACTCACCGCGGAAGAAACGTACAACCTATACTGCATTTATGAAGCCAGCCTCGTACACATTTGTCATACAATGGTCATACCACGCAAGAACAGTCAGGACATACATCAAACAGCAATTACACCCACAGCTGTGTCTGTATACTCATACTGTAGCTATACTGTGAAATGTTCAGGTTACTGCCCCTTTTCTGGTGCATGCTTGTGCAGTTGTAGTACAAATACGTAAAGCCACCAGAAGGATACAACCCACGCATTGTGGAGTTCAGTGATGCAACCCCTACATCATTGGTTTCCGAATGCTACACACAGCTCTTAGCTTTCACTCGCACCGTGCTTTATTGAATTAAACTTGGTGTACATACTTACCGTAAATATACAGTCTGGGTCGCAGCGGTCGTAAGATGACACTGGGCTCTTTAGCTTACAAATGATGACTGCACCTCATGCGAGTGGTATAAACACAGTGGATGGGGCAGCGTAGAATAGGATAGAATATATAGAGCTGTCTTTCCAGGAACTTGTAGGCTGAATCATTGAATGTACGTCGGCGGCCGGTCCACGTAGTCATCGAACCATGGACAAAACGACTTAAGCTCTGGATTCGATCACATACATGACGTAATATCCCGCTTTATCAGGCATACATCCCGATCATGCGCTCACTTTCTCACCTATTGAATAGATAACTACTATCTGGAGACTACTGATAAGAACTCTTTTGTGTTGGGTGCGACAGTGCATTGCTCATTTAGCGTTAACCCTCTCAATACGTACCATGGGTGCAGGTTACGTCAACGTCCATGTATACTGTACTGGTTTAGTACTGAAAGAGTGGACCGTGGATACCATGAGTGACCCTAGATAAAGGTATATGGACAATGATACGAGCTATGGGTGTAGGATTCCTGCTAAAACCACACCATGACTCTGCATGTGTGCAGCAGTGTGTATGTTTGTGTGTATGTGTGTGCGTGTGTGTGTGTATGTGTGTGAGTGTGAATGTGCAGTGTGTGGGTATGTGTGTGTGTATATATGTGTGTGTGTGTGTGTGTGTGTGTGTGTGTGTGTGTGTGTGTGTAGGGGGCGGGGGCCGGTGGACTGTTTTGTGTGGGGTGGATTTATATGTTCGGGAGGCATCAGAAAAGATTTTATTCTCACGTAACAATTAAACATTTCTCTTAGTATTATCATGATTATTATTCTGTTTAAGATGAATGTAATTTATAAGTTACATATTCAGGTAGAATATGGCACATATATAGATTGTGTTTATATACTGGTAGTATATCACATGCTTTATTGTGTTTATCGAGTCAATAGAAATAGTATGTTTATGGATTTGTAATTCTATGTTATAAAGTGAAATTGTTTATTTCATTATGTGAATGAAATGAAATAAAGAATATGGAAAAAAATGTGTGTGTGATTTATGATCTATGATTTATGTAATAATTGTGTTTGAATGAAATAAAAATAAATGTGTGTATGTGTGTGGGGGGGGGGGGAGGGGGAGTGTTAATGTGTGTGTGTGTGTGTGTGTGTGTGTGTGTGTGTGTGTGTGTGTGTGTGTGTGTGTGTGTGCAGATATAGAGGTGTAAGAAATGGAGTCAGCATGATGACCGTAATTTATGGAATCCATGGAAACGACCTCGATTTCATGTGAAGAGATGGGCGAAAAAGTTACGGAACAATCTAATTTCCAGTGCGTGTAGTAAGATCAGCTATAAAGTCCTAGCGAAAGTTAAACGGTTTTCATGTTTTTCAGCCCAGATTTTCTTTTGTTATTCAGAGGAAGGTATTGTTTGAAACACCTGAATGTCGTGAATTTTTAAGAGGCGGCGGTCATGGTCCATGATCAAAGGAAGTCTATCCGAGCGCAGTCCATCCATGCATGGACCAGAGAGAGAGAGAGAGAGTGAAGAGAGAGAGAGAGAGAGAGAGAGAGAGAGAGAGAGAGAGAGAGAGAGAGAGCGAGAGAGATATAGGGGGGGGGGGGAGGACGGATCGAGGGAGAACAAAATACTTTTTTGTTAGCAATCTTCTTGCCAATGGTCTTAAATTCGTGTACTGTCTATTTTAGAAGCTTGCTGAAAGTTATTTGCCCTCAAATGATCCACATATGGAGTAATTAATGATTAATGATTAGATCCTCAAAATGTTCGGCCCGAACATTTTGAGGATTTGTGATTTAATCACTCATTACCCCAAAAGGGAAAGAAGAAGGAGGAAAAATAAGGTACATGGAACGTCTATACATCGTTTGTAGCACGGAATTAGAAAGGATGTAAGCTTATGCATCTCGTATATAAAATAATTCAAAACAGACATCCACTTCCATCCGCTTTCATCCGCTAGACTTCTGATAAATATCCGTTTAACATCCCCGCTACATACTACCTACGTCTGTTTTTTCCGTTGTATTTTTGCAATTTTTTTGCAGTTTTCTCTATTTCTTGAGCGGATGAAAACGGATGGAGTCACCGTCGAAATTTTGTTCGTCCGCTTTGTCTTTTATTCATACGTTTTGCGTCTTAATGTGTCTTGGTGTGACTTCATACGAAATGTCAATTTATATGGTGGTCTACCAAAGGTATCTAGCAAAGTGCGTAAGAGGAGAATGAAAATAGCGGAACACTGTGTGAGACACCCTGAACTATCTGCTAATCCCCTCACACTCTGGGAGCCTAAACAGGGTACTGCAAGAAGAGGGAGAAGTCGGGCCACTTACATTAGTGTACTAAAGAATGACACTGGCCTTGATAGCGTTAGTGAGCTCAGGACAGCCATGATTGATAAACAGGTCTGGAGGTGCAACTATGTTCATGGAACCCGAGATGGCATAGGCTGAAGCCTATGCATGCCCTCAATTTAACAATAATAATAATAATAATAATAATGATAATAATAATAATAATAAATCATTTATAGAGCGCAGAAACTATATTTATATATTCTACTGCGCTGCAAGAGCTTTTATATGCACTTCTACTACATAATGCTATATAATTTTAAATCATGGTCAGAAGTAGATTAGGTCTATGTTTAGAACAAATAGGTTTTCACCTTTGATTTAAAGCTGCCTAATGTTTTAGATTTCCTGATGTCTACAGGTAGTTTATTCCACAATCTAGGAGCTGCACAAAAGAATGTTCGGTCACCTAGGGTTACTTTTGTTCTGATTTGGGGGACTTGCAACAACGATGTGTCTTGTGTAGATTATGACCATGGGTTTGACATTTAAAATGCAGTAATTTATTAATGTATCTAGGAGCCTGAACATTTAACGCTTTATAGACTATCACCAACATCTTGAATTCAATTCTTTGGCGTACGGGCAGCCAGTGCAAGTCTATTAACAATGGTGTAACATGGGCAAATTTTGGAAGATTACAAATCAATCTTGCACATGTATTTTGAACCCGCTGTAACTTTACTATCTGTGAGTCTGGTAATCCGTACAGTACACTATTACAGTAATCTAATTTACTCGTAATGCATGCGTTAACTACACTTTTCATGCTATCTTGATCGAAATATTTACGAATGCGCCTCAGATTATAAATAATGTAATATGCTGATTTGCATACACTAGTAATTTGTGAATCCATGCTCAAATGGGTATCGAATAAGACTCCTAGGTTTCTTACGCTATGGCACGGTTTTATAACAGTGCCACGTACTGATATACCATTTGTCTGAAACTTGGATACTTGACGTGGAGTACCAATGACTAACAGCTCTGTTTTCTTATCATTCAACATCAATTTGTTTCGCAACATCCAGGTTCTGATGTACTCAATTGTACTCAATTTCTAACACACTGATACAGTAGTTTTCATTTGGTGTGTTAGGACAGAATGACAAATATATTTGGGTGTCATCTGCGTACCGGTAGTAATAATGGGGAACTCCTTTTCAATATTTGTGAGGAGTCTGCTTGTATACAATGTAAAAAGTAAGGGTCCTAGACGTGACCCTTGAGGGACACCAAAAGGTACCTTGAACACATCTGACTCAATATCATTCATTTCAACCGTCTGTTTTCTATCAGCCAAGTAAGATTCAATCCAAGCAAAAACTGTACCATTTATCCCAAAATGACTTTTTAAAGTTTGTAACAGAGACAAATGGCCAATAGTGTCAAAAGCGCCGGTCAAATCAAGTAAGAGCAGTATACTAATCTTCAGGTCATCCATTGACATTAGAAGATCACTTTTGATTCTTAGGAGTGCTGTTTCAGTGCTATGAAATTTTCGGTAGGCTGATTGGTTGATTGGCAAGAGTGAGTGAGAATCAATGTGCTCAAGGATTTGTTGTAGTAGTAGTAGCGTCCATCAGCCAGTGGGACCGAGCCTTTACGAACAGCTTGGTGAAGCATCCCCCTGGTAGGATCCTTTGATCCAGTGACTGGGGTACTGCAGGGCCCTCACGAAAAGCAGTGTTCTCACCGATGAGGCTACCCTGGGTAAATATAATTCCATGTTATCATAAACATTATTACTACTACAATGACACGACACGATAGACACTTTGATGCACAAACTCCATACAGAAAATGATTTTACCCGGGAGGCGTGCCCGGGAGGCATTATCAATCATTCGAGCACAATGGCCACAAAGGCGCCACAATGTTCTGAAATCATTGTGTGTGGCACATGAGTGGTATAAATGTATCTGTGATGGCCAGTATTATAAAACAGCAGACGGTGATTAAACGAGACATTTGTAAAGTTGTAAAGTCGGGGTGAAAAATATATCAACTCGTGCGTAGTGCCAAATACATACTTGTGACTAGTGTTTCCCTTTCATACCAGGTTATGACAGTTATGACAGCTATGAAGAATCACTTTGCAACTTGTGGTTAATCATAACATGGATCGACATAGTCACGCGCTGTCTTAATCTACCAGACCCAGGAAAGGGTAATCTAATATGATAGACGTAAGCACATCCGATACCGTTAGTAATCCAGCCATTGATATATGGCAGACGTGACTTGCTATTCCGAGTTCAACTTAAAGGACAAAGTTCGCCCTGATAATAATAATAATAATAATAATAATGATAATAATAATAGTAATAATAATAATAATAATAATAATGATAATACTGCTAATAACAATAACAATAATAATAATAATAAAATGTTTCTTATATAGCGCATTTCAGAACCGATGGAATTCTCAATGCGCTTTACATGGAGGGACTTAGATTTACATTTTACATCTACTTGTTTATCTAAATCCCATGTACATCATACAATACAATTTAATTGAACAGAGATCAAGGTACATCTTAAATTACAAAAATAAGTGATTAATTAACATTTGCATCTTAAATTACAGAAATAATGGACTAATTAACATTTGCATATTAAATTACAAAAATGATTGACTAATCAAGATACAGAATAGAAAAGAAGATTATGAAAAGATGCAGCTGCAAGCTTGACACAATTCATAATCACACATATATGTATGCCTCTTTGAACTGTTGAATAGATGGGTTTTAAGTCGTTTTTTAAGATGATGATGTTAAATTGGTTTTTATTTACCGGTATAGCAGAAAAATGTAAGCAACATGTAGCTCCTGCATTAACCTCTAAACTCATGTTTGTTGACCATTAGAATACCCAAGTATATTAAGCAGTAAATATTGAGAGTAGATGTAAAGGAAAGTTTTACAGTACTTGAATGCCAGAGTGACATCTCATGGGCAAGAAACATGTGGTCATTTAGAGTGTAGTATGTTCAATTAAAGGAACAGATCAATCACTGTATAGTGAATTGTTTGGGATTGTGTTATCAATCATGTTAATAATCATTAACCATGGAGCATTCTTGTAGGTATGATTGTTGCACATAAAAGGGAGTTATTTGTGTTAATTCAACTTAAGTCAATTCAAAGTTTGTCAATTAATCTGTAAGGAAATGTTTGGTCAATATTGAAATTTCAACTCAGATATCAATTATTCATGTAGCATGATATGTTAATCAATATTGTGATATTTTCGCTTATTAATTATTACATTATATTATATTATATTATTTGGGTTCAGTTAAACCACACGCTTGTGACACGCGGAAATGGTATAAATACCGATCTGCATGGACGTAGCGTTGGTGCGGGGTCTTGCGGATGCAAAGAGGATATAAAACGTAAACAAATCTTGTCATCCGTTGGAAAACGCTATACATCCGTTGTGTACTCATTGTATACGTGTTTCATGCGCTCTATCAATCGAGCATCCGTCCACTGTAAATCTATCCGCGCAAAAAGCTTTGAACTGCTCAAAACCTTTAGAACGGATCGATAGAACGGATGAACTTTCCGCCGTGTACGATGTGAATTCGAGACAAATACGAGCAACAAACGTTCTCTATCCGTTATCATCCGTTCAACGACCGCTATATCCTCTTTGCACCCTCTGGGTATCCTCGCAGCTTACATCCGCTACAGCCGAAAAGGGAAAGTAGGAGGGTAAATAAGGTACATGGAACGTCTATACATCGTTAGTAGCACGGAAATAGGAAGGATGTAAGCTTATGCATCTCATATATAAAAAAAAAAAAAAGATCAAAACGGACATCCACTTCCATCCGCTTTCAACCGCTAGGCTTTCGATAAATATCCG
This sequence comes from Arbacia lixula, assembly GCA_963669155.1. Classification (NCBI taxonomy): domain Eukaryota; kingdom Metazoa; phylum Echinodermata; class Echinoidea; order Arbacioida; family Arbaciidae; genus Arbacia; species Arbacia lixula. The sequence continues at coordinate 11,027,971 of OZ022589.1, forward strand.
TTCAACATCCCCGCTACATACTACCTACGTCCGTTCTTTTCCGTTGTATTTTTGCAATTTTCGGCAATTTTCTCTATTTCTTGAGCGGATAATGCACATAATGCACAAACTCCATACAGAAAATGATTTTGCCCGGGAGGCGTGCCCGGGAGGCATTATCAATCATTCGAGCACAATGGCCACAAGGGCGCCACAATGTTCTGAAATCATTATGTGTGGCACATGCGTGGTTTGAATAAATCTGTGATGGCCAATACTATAAAACAGTAGACGGTGATTAAACGAGATGATTGTAAAGTTGTAAAGTCGGGGTGCAAAGTAGATCAACTCGTGCGTAGTGCCAAATACATACTTGTGACTAGTGTTTCCCTTTCATACCAGGTTATGACAGCTATGAAGAATCACTTTCCAACTTGTGGTTAATCATAACATGGATCGACATAGTCACGCGCTGTCTTAATCTACCAGACCCAGGAAAGGGTAATCTAATATGATAGACGTAAGCACATCCGATACCTGTTAGTAATCTAGCCATTGATATAGCAGACGTGACGTTCTATTCCGTGTTCAACTTAAAGGACAAAGTTCGCCCTGAAGTTAAATTGGTTTTTATTTTCCGGTATATCAGAAAAAAATAAAAACCATGTAGCTCCTGCATTAACCTCTAAACTCATGTATGTTGACCATAAGATGTTACTCAAGTATATTAAGCGTTAAATATTGAGAGTAGAGGTAAAGGAAAGTTTTACAGTACTGGAATGCCAGAGTGACATCTCATGGGCAAGAAACATGTGGTCATTTAGAGTGTAGTATGTTCAGTTAAAGGAATAGATCAATCACTTTATGTCAATTGTTTGGGATTATGTTATTAATCTTGTTAATAATCATTAACCATGGAGCATTCTTTCAGGTATGATTGTTGCACATAAAAGGAAGTTATTTGTGTTCATTCAACTTAAGTCAATTCAAGTTTGTCAATTAATCTGTAAGGAAATGTTCGGTCAATATTGAAATTTCAACTCAGATATCAATTATTCATGCAGCATGATTTGTTAATCAATTATTGTGATATGTTCGCATATTAATTATTACATTATATTATATTATTCGGTTTCAGTTAAACCACACGCTTGTGACACGAGGAAATGGTATAAATATCGAACTGCATTGACGTAGCGTTGGTGTAATGGGGGTCTTACGGATGCAAAGAGGATGTATCTTGTCATCCGTTCGAAAACGCTATACATCCGTTGTGTACTCATTATATACGTGTTGGATGCGCTCTGTCCATCGAGCATCCGTCCACTGTAAATCTATCCGCGCAAAAAGCTTTGAACTGCTCAAAACCTTTAGAACGGATCGATAGAACGGATGAACTTTCCGCCGTGTACGATGTGAATCCGAGACAAATACGAGCAACAAACGTTCTCTATCCGTTATCATCCGTTCAACGTCCGCTGTATCCTCTTTGCACCCTCTGGGTATCCTCGCAACTCACATCCGCTACAGCCGAAAAGGGAAAGAAGGAGGAAAGATAAGGTACATGGAACGTCTATACATCGTTAGTAGCACGGAAATAGAAAGGATGTAAGCTAATGCATCTCGTACATAACAAAAAATCAAAACGGACATCCACTTTCATCCGCTTTCATCCGCTAAGTTTCCGATAAATATCCGTTTAACATACCCGCTACATACTACCTACGTCCGTTTTTTCCGTTGTATTTTTGCGATTTCTCGGCAATTTTCTCTATTTCTTGAGCGGATAGTGCACATAATGCACAAACTCCATACAGAAAATGACTTTGCCCGGGAGGCGTGCCCGGGAGGCAGAGGCATTATCAATCATTCGAACACGATGGCCACAAAGGCGCCACAATGTTCTGAATTCATTGTGTGTGGCACATGCGTGGTTTGAATAAATCTGTGATGGCCAATACTATAAAACAGCAGACGGTGATTAAACGAGACGTTTGTAAAGTTGTAAAGTCGGGGTGCAAAATAGATCAACTTGTGCGTATTTCCTAATACATACTAGTGACTAGTGTTTCCCTTTCATACCAGGTTATGACAGTTATGAAGAATCACTTTCCAACTTGTGGTTAATCATAACATGGATCGACATAGTCACGCGCTGTCTTAATCTACCAGACCCAGGAAAGGGTAATCCAATATGATAGACGTAAGCACATCCGATACCGTTAGTAATCTAGCCATTGATATATGGCAGAGGTGACTTTCTACTCCGAGTTCAACTTAAAGGACAAAGTTCGCCCTGATGTTAAATTGCTTTTTATTTTCCGGTATAGCAGAAAAATGTAAACAACATGTAGCTCCTGCATTAACCTCTAAACTCATGTATATTGACCATGGGATGCTACTCAAGTATATTAAGCAGTACATAATTATTGAGAGTAGATGTAAAGGAAAGTTTTACAGTACTGGAATGCCAGAGTGACATCTCATGATGAAGAAACATGTGGTCATTTAGAGTGTAGTACATGTATGTTCAATTAAAGGAACAGATCAATCACTGTATAGTCAATTGTTTGGGATTATGTTATCAATCATGTTAATAATCAGTAACCATGGAGCATTCTTGCAGGTGTGATTGTTGCACATGAAAGGCAGTTATTTATGTTAATTCAACTTGAGTCAATTCAAGTTTGTCAATTAATCTATAAGGAAATGTTCGGTCAATGTTGAAATTTCAACTCAGATATTAATTATTCATGTAGCATGATATGTTAATCAGTTACATGTATTGTGATATGTTCGCACATGTTAATTGCACATGAAATGCAGTTATTTGTGTTAACTCAACTTAAGTCAATTCAAGTTTGTCAATTAATCTATAAGGAAATGATCGGTCAATGTTGAAATTTCAACTCAGATATTAATCATTCATGTAGCATGATATGTTAATCAGTTACATGTATTGTGATATGTTCGCATATTGATTATTGTATTATATTATTTGGTTTCAGTTAAGCCACACGCTTGTGACACACACACGATGCACACACGTTGGTGTTCCCACAACATGTTCATCATCACACACTTGTCCAGTGCAGCACTGGAATAAATGCCGCCCATCGGGGTCAACGGAGCGTTGACTTGAATAAAGGACAACATAAATGCATTTGGACTGATCTGCGTTACCGGAGCGAAGTGAAGAGTGCGTTTAGCATTGAAATTGAACCGTCTAATGTAGAAGCTACATTAGAGTTTAACAACTGTTTTTGAACCCGTTCCTGCATTGATATCCAACTATAGCTACTACAGCTGAAAATGTTCCAAAACGTGTGACTTCTCTCCTCCTTCGTCTAAAGAGCAAGTGATTTATGTTTGTGCTTGACCAGTGTATATAAAAAATTATTGGGCAGGGCTAATCCCCTGGGCACATCACACAATTAAAGAACTTTTCTCTCCTCTTTCTGGCTCCTCACACCAAGACGGTGCATTAATCATAAACCCCCACTTCCACTCTATATACATGTACACTGTATATCAGTATGCTGACATGAACTAGTCATTTCACTCATTACCAACAAAATGTGACAAATCTGCCGCTACACAACATATAAATGAAAGATTTAAAAGTATGTAGTGGGCTGTATGAAGCAATTAATTGACTTTTTCTGTTTTTTTATGAAGGCAAAAATCTGTTTTCATAGAGATGTCCGTGTGCAAATCATGTATCTATAAATGATACCTCAAATGCACAGGCATGGCAGGTAAGATGTTATTTATTCTTTTGAGAAAATTGACATTAAAAATGAAATAATACACACCGTAAAGTAGGATACCTCGCATGGGACGTCACAAAATCAAGAATGTGAAAATTCATGTTGTATTGGGATCGTTTGTTGTATGATTATACAATATTGAAAAACACAGTCACATAGCAAATGATTCCGTCGGAAAATCTATATTGAATTAGTATCGTTGCATTTATTCTCAGCTCCTACTCAAAACATACATTTGAAGAGAGCAGTCTGGAGTTAACTCCTTCCTCTTCCAGCGTCTAACTTCAACTCCTCCTGCTTCTAAGCTTCTCCCATCTATTGTAGCCACGTGACAATCATCTGGATTCGGTGGTGTGGTCTAAGTCATATCAGTAACGTATATATTTAGCACATGGGAGAGCTTATAGACCTGGGTGTGGCCTCTGCCTGGTGGATTGACCAAGATACAATGTTTGGAAGTACACGTCGATGGAGTACGTGGTCAAGTAAGTGGTTTAGATGGTTTGGGTGACAGGAAGCTAAGAAGACTTATAAGGTGGTCTGAGCAGGAAGGGGGGGGGGGGGTATATATTTGTATACATCAAACAGAAAATAGGGAAAAGGGTAAAGATACCACAGATGGTCGGAGTGGGGTAATGAAAATTTACCATCATTCAACACCCCCTTTGTTTGAAAAATAAAGCTCTCCCCCAATTTAAATCATTCAAATTTAAAGTTTGAATTTCTGTGGGGTATAAAGCAAAAAAGAAAAATGTGAAGCAATTGTGATCTGTTACAACCAAAATGCAAGTACTCTATTTTTGTTCCACATGCCTTTCTTTCTCCCTCTCTCTTACTCTCTCTCTCTCTCTCTCTCTCTCTCTCCCCCCCTCTCTCTCTCTCTCTCTCTCTCTCTTTCTCTCCCTCTCTCTCTCTCTCTTTTTCTCTCTCTCTCCCTCTCTCTTTCTCTCTCTCTCTCTTTCTCTCTCTCTCTTTCTCTCTCTCTCTCTCTCTCTCTCTCTCTCTCTCTCTCTCTCTCTCTTTCTCTCTATCTCTCCTTCACACACAGAAGTTAATTGAACCATTTAAAGCCTTGCATACTTTCCTTAACTGTTTGTAAACTTAAAATACACATTATTATATATTTCCATAAGCACACATTGTTTCTGTATGATAGCTTTTGATATATATTTTGGCATGACATCAGCGTACATGTAAGTATAGCAATAAGACATCCATACTTTTGAAACACATCATATTTATACAAATGGGAAAAGCATCTATCTCGGTAAACAAGCTCATTTGAATGAAACTCAAGTTACCTGTTTAATTTTGCAGGGATATCTTTAATATCATGTTCATATATTGTACCAACTACACACTGCTATTAGAACCAATGATGTGTGCAGACTTATACATCTCTTCTTCATTGAAACCTTTAATTATTTGCGCAGGCTTATGGATCTTTTCTTTGTAGACTGATTAAATGAAGCTAAATGAGATAAGATGCGATTAAAGACAGCCCGTCCCTTTTTCAGATCACCACAAAACCATCGAAACATTGGTAACATGTATAGAGAAGTGTTAACAAGCTGTATATTCATAATTTGAAACTGATACGTAGTGTAAAATTCAAATAATGCACGTAAACAACGTCTGATTAATAGTCTTTACCTCAGGCTCTTAGCAGTTTGTGTTGGAATATGTGCTTTATTGATTAATCTGTTTATTAAATTATAAAAAGCATTATGAAAAAAATTGTTCTATAGAAGGAATCATCTCCAAAGTTTGGTAATTACTCATAAAATTAGGATTTCACACACGCATAATAACAACATAGATACTGTAACGATGACTAATACTTTTTTCGGAGTACGAAAAAAGTCGGTTTGAAATTTAACGGCTGAAATTTGTTACATATACAGAAAGCTTCAACATGCTATATTCTTAGAAATGGTCTTGAATCACACTTTCTTCAATTTACGATCGTGATAGACGATTTCAAATTTTAAGCTTGCAAAAGGGACGGACAATCTTTAAATATAGTTCGAACAATTTCCTCTTTATGCGAATTCATAACTCAAAGTATTATACTAAGAGCATATTTTCTTTCAAATCGAATACACACCTATCATATTCATTGATAAACATTTAACATATCGTTCCTTTGATAAGGCCATAGTGCATTAGATGTACTGTTCCATTGAAAGCCATATTCGACTGTTCCTTTTTCTTTGTCATTCTCATGAAAATCTTGTTATTATTTGTAAAGTTAACTTCAACGCATTACGAATCAAACTTTGTGAGCTGTGTCGGCGCGCTCAATATAATGAAGTTATTAATCTTTATACTTCATAATCTTTCACACGTTTTTTTTTTCCCGTCAAATGCTCCTTTAATGTCAATTTCATGATTTATAAAAGTACCTTCAAACTTTTTTCTCACTCATACAGCATGTAAGAATATGACTTAAGTTTGTCTGAAACACATTCACCCCATGTGATCTCAGTGTAAACATTGCATTATATATGATTTAACCATATTAAGACGACATTGAAACAAAGTTGTCAGATAATAAATTCAAAACACAACAATGACAATTGTATATCAAACCTGTTAATCCACTGGCAACTTCCATCACACTGTCAATAATAATGCATGATGCTTCTGACAGAAAAAAAAGTTGCGAATTGGAATGTGTGATGCACAACGACCATTGTCGTGTTCTGAATTAATTTTTTCATGTGTATAAGTTGCTAGGCAACTTCATCCTTTCGGGTTTTGGGTGAAAGTTGCCTAGCAAGATCGAGATCTTAGAAAAATCTTGTTTTTTGCTGGACAGTGTAAATGGCGCTATTTGTCCAAAAGAGAAAATCTCCTTAAACATTCTACTGATTATAACAAGAAAATTAATTAATGAATAAATTGTCACAAAACATGTCTCTAAAAAGTTGACATCCCTTGACTATATGATGTACCAATTTCAGCTTGATTTGCGTTGTAACTGATTTTTAATCATTATCAAATGTGTCATAAGTTGTTTTTAGCACCCAGCACCTCTCTCCTATATTACAGGACATGCGATATACGCCACTGAACATGAACTATCAAACACAAGGAAGGTACACTGAACTCATTTTTTAGAATATGGTGGTTGGGTGTGGAAGCTGGGATGACGACAATAAATATGAAGCCCCTATACTCTTATTTCAGACATCAATACATCATAGACTTCCAAATCAAATATATAATTGTATTGCTTAGAACAATAAATAAACAAAACAAATAAATAAAACGATAAAATAAAGTTATACCAAGGGTGTTTAAAGCTGACCCTCTTACATTTACATCATACATCGGTTTACAGAATACTGTAATTCTTGTAAATGCTTGTTAGATCTGGAATTAGTTTAGTTTCGTTTTAGTTTCTTCAAACCAATGCAAACATAATGCGAGTTCAAACAAACACACAAGTGCATATTGCCTGAAAAGTATTATTGAATATTACCATGCATGGTTCCAACCTCATCATCAACAATGTAAATAATCTCATGTCTCAAGCGACATAAGTAATTTTATGTAACATACATGTTAGCCGAGTTGCCGCCCGACCTAGCAAAAGCCAAATACTGTAAGTCGTTAACGAACAGGAGAAACATAAAGCAAAGGAACGATGAATATTATTGGATGATTTATGACCGTCTCTATTGATCGTGTTAACATGCCTACACTGTTGTAACCCACATAAGCTGATCAAGTGCTAAAAGTGATTAGCAGTAAGCAGACAGAGATCGTTAACTTTAAAATTGCTATGCGCTCTCCAGGTAATCATGATGATGTGGATGTTGAACATTGCCCAATCAAAAACAAACTTCTTCTTAAAGGTGATATTCATGGAAAATCCAAAAAGATGAAGATATTCATCTACAGAAAGCATATAAGCCATACCATGAGCTCGGATGACATTCAAACAATATATCACTTTCCAAAAAGCGAAATTAGGGTGAAAACAATCACCGTATTCTCAAGGACAAATGCGCCCTACTGTCATCCGAAACGGCCTTTAGGTCTGACGTAAGAAAATGGATGCGTTATTGTGCATCAAACATGCCAATCCGCAACTTCTTTTCCGCCAGAAGCATCATGCATTGTTAATGAAACTGTGATGGCATTTGCTAGTGGATTAACAGGTGTGATACACAATGGTCATTGTGAAGCGTATCCCGGCTGTGACGTACACACAACGCCACTTTCCCTGAGGCGATTTCGTAGGGTCAGGAAGAGAGTCAATAAGCGAGTTCGTAATTACAATGTGCGCATGAGCAGATTGTTGCTGGTACGAATAACCTCGGGTCAATTGAACAACTCACAGAGTAAATTTAAAATTCATTAGATACTCAACCAGGTTTCTCTTCATTATCATGCAGATATGACAACAATCATTCAGCTTTGAAAGGCAGTAAAAGAACATTCCACCATGCGCACCTGTTTGTATTGTTGTTTTGGGCACATTGTAAAATGTATTCACATCCATCATCCCATCCGCCTTAATGAACAGATCCCAGTCTGCATTCTTGTAGTATTTATTCAGTGAATTGTCCAACCATCGTGTAACTACGAACTGGTCTATTTAGTAAAGTTTGACTTTCATTAAACACAAAACTGAACACTTTTATGGCATGTTAGCTGCATACATTGCTTTAATAATTCATTCAATTATAAAATAAACTATATTTATTTGATTTTATTTCCTATGAATATCACCTTTAAAAAAATAAATTAATAATTACGAATTGAGGTCCGCGCAGCATTCTAAAGATTCACGCTGTATATTGTGCCATGTTTTTAAAGTAATTGTTTCTGCATCTATGACCAATTTTACAGTTGAGTGAGTTATACATCTATAACAACCGAGCTGATGTGATTATTGCTCTCATAATAATGAATCTGAAACTACATGATCTATAGCCTAGTTACTAGGCTGCGGAGTGCGTTGACACAACCGAGTCTGTTAACAACTATGTCTGGTAATATAGACTAGGCCCTAATCTCCATAATTGCACTGGACTCTTCTCTTCCTCGCCTCTCTAAAAATGAGGAGAGTCCAGGGCAGTCGGAGGGATTAGGACCTAGTCTGTATTACCAGACAACGTTGTTATCAGACTCGGTTGTGTCCATGCACTCCTCAGCCTCGTAACTACGCTACATTAACTAAAGCGGCTTTTGGTATGAGAATAACACGGGTCTGTGACTGATATGGAATAAAACATTATTCTCCGCCTCATCCTGCATTTAGCGTAAAAGTTTTCAAATCTGAATTCTCTCTTCATCTGTAATACATTCGACCTCTTACGGCAAAGAAGTACATATTATTACTTAATACATTGCTGGTGTTAACAAAAACACAACTTCCGGGCCGGAAGATGCCGCTCTATTCATTATTTTGTCCTTCCATCCTCTTCCCATATCCTCATTTGCTTACTGATTCAAATCAGCTATCTGTTACTTGTATATTCATGTTTACCTACATGTTTACCAAAGAGCTGCATATAATTCGAGTTGTAACGCTCCTGTATTTCATGTCATGTGATTCAAGAATGTTTGCACACATGATTATGGACAGATTTATGCTTAACTATACCTTTGTGAATACATTTTTTATGCACAATTGTGTTCAATATGTCGTAATTGAAATATATATGTGAAATATAGGAACAAAACAATCAAATCAAATCAAATCATTACGGTGGTCCAACGCGCATTCTGGCGTGTCGGGCCCCCAGAAACAAGACGAAAGCGCTCAAGAAGTCCAGCCCGCCCAGGGCGAGAAAAGCCCAATCTAGAGTCAGCGTCTCATCAGAGATGTAACCTAATGGGTGTAAGAAATGAAACACCTGTAATCAAATAATTCGGGAAAGTCCCGAAATCATACCAAAAGAGCACATCATCATTGGATAAATATCTATGGAAATATTAATTGAACACCTTAGAGCGACTTTTTCACATTATAGCATAAAAAGCGATATTGCTCCAGAGCAGGACGATGGTGGAGCACAGGATGGTTCCTGATAAAATTCATGAGGACCTCATGTGAAGTCGCTTGAAATTTTGACCAAATCGACTGGTACCCTCCGTTTTCATGAGGCACTGATAAATAGATGAGCTACATGTGGCAAGAAATATGTATAACCTCATTATTGATTAACAATATATTTTACAAGTTGTATTGTGTGCATAATGACTGATTCTGTTTTCTCCACATTCACATTTCTCTGCCCGAATCTACAATCTGCATCCAGTGCTATTATTCTGTTCATAAAAAACTTTTAAGGAAAAACGTTTCTTTCCCCAGCTGGCTCTTTTAAAACTATTTAATGGTATGTCGCATGTGAATCTTCACAAGTAATACACACGAATACTTTATCTGGCACACTAAGAGAAGAGTTAGAGCCCGGCCAGGCTGTACTCGCACTCGATGAAATCCTGTAGGCGATCGACTCACCAACAATCCCCGAGCCAAGTAGCTCCCCGGAACCCTGGGCCAGCAGAGAAAAGGCGGTGGCGATCGACCTACAGTCTTCGGAGACCACGTCCACAGTGATGGGCACCTTGAGAAGTGTCTTGGCTCCAATCGCTAGACCGTCCACCGCCGAAAATAGCACTAGCAGGCCATAGCTTTTCGCGAAGACGTTCATGCATAGCGGAATTCCCCCAAAGACGGTGGTAGCGAACCACAGACGCCTCGAGAAGCTAACGTCTTCGAACTTCTTGCATCTCCTCAAGGTTCCTGGTACGACACGCCCAAGGATGTTTCCGAGCCCCGCGACTATCGCGAGCAACGCGGACTTCCGGTCGCTGAATCCTTTTTGCATGGCGTTTGGAATCAAGAAAACGGTCCACCCACTGTAGATCATCCCGTGAAGGAAGGAGGCCAGTAAACTGTATATCAAAATGGGAGACTTGGTAAAGATGTTATCTCGATATATCTCCTTTATGCAAGCACAACATCGCGAACTCATATATCCGCCCTGTGATTGCAAGGATGCGTCTCTGTCACGCCGAACGCAGTCTTCGCGTACTTCTTCTAACTCAAACGTCTCAGTAGTTGACGGCAGCTTCCTCCGATGCAGTAGACTAACATTCTCCGAATGATTGTCCCCGTTCTCTATACCTGTACCCGATTGTTTCCGCGACGAGCTTTTAGCAGGTATGATGATGGTGGATTGCAACACCGCGCCAGATACGATGGTATGAAGGTTGAACCCACCTAGTAGCAGCATGGCGCCACGCCAGCCGTAAATCACCTGCAGCATCTGGGTGACTATCGGGAGGACCATGATGCCAACACCGCTGCCTATCATTCCCACACCCAGCGGCAGGGAGTAGTTGTCCCCGAAGACGACCATCACCGCTGTGTAGGACGGCAACAGGACTGCTCCGTATGCAATACCTTGATCACAGATAAAGAGATTATCATAAGTGACGGCTTTATCATTAGCATTTGATACGAACATTAACATTATCATGTAACTTATCCTGAGTAGGAACTGTGTAACCATTAGAATCCATGGCCAGTATTATGTGGTTGTACAGTCGAATCAACAGTAAAATTACATTATTTATATGATTATTGTGATGTATTTCTGTATTTTCATAATTGTTTTTTAAAAGGGAACAGAGGCCGTTCACTGCTGATTCCATCATAACTTTTTTTTATCCGTTGACGGATTTTTTTTTATCAAACCTTCATTAATAATTGTTTTTCATGTGTCTGCGATTATCGAAAACAACTGAATTTTAGGGTGAACTATTCCTTTGAAGACAGGGTAGTCCATTCGCAAATTAGAAGTAAGCATTTCACCTAACTACTACATGTTAAAAAAACACATATCAAGCTGAAATTGACACAGCCTGAAGACAACGGGGATCAATTTGTTTACAGGCCGTTTTTTTTTAGTTGGCAACAGATAAAGGTCAGTCAGCGGCCAGTCTGAAAACTTGCACAACCGAGTGTGGTTGCACAACAATGTGGTTGGCAAAAGGTGTTCGAAGCTGTGCACCATCGTCTACATCTAGCAGGTTGCCCAAACACCCATTCACCAAACACTGACACAGTACGGAAAACATTTCTACAACCGCCAGCAACCAATGCCCGTCCAGCATGTCCAGTGTTTATTAGAAGTCCTCGATTTGTCCTAATTGTAATTGATTAGATGTGTGATTGACGTATGAACCCTTCCATTGGCGAGAAGCATACTGTATGTAAAAACTGAATGATATGTGCATGTGTATGGTTTGATGCTATGAGAAGGTTAATCTTACCGAAGATCGTGAGGCAGACGGCGAGCTCTGATTCAGTGTTGACGAGTGAACAGAGGGAGAGCAGGCAGGCTCCGATTAGACCCCCTGACATTACGAGGAGACGAGGTGGGCACCAACTTAATATGTACTGGGCTGCAATACCTGGAGGGAGAGGGGTGGAGGAAGGGGAGGACGGGGGAGAGGGGGCCGGGGAAGGAGGGGGCGGGGATGGAGAGGGCGGGGATGGAAAGGGCGGGGAATGAGTGGGGGCGGAGGAGGTGGGGACGTTGAAGGTGGCGGTGGGGAAGGTAGGCGGGATCGGGATGGTGTGGTGAGGAGGGTGAGGATGGAGAAGGTGGCGACGGGGAAGGTGGGGTGGACCAGGAGAGATGAGCAAGGTGGGGTGAGGAGGGTGGGGTGGGGAGGGTGAGGATGGAGAAGGTTGGGATGGAGAAGGAGGGATGGGGAAGGTGGCGAAGGTGAAAGTGGGGGTGGAGAATGTGGGGCGGAGCGGAGAAGGAGGGGTGGGGAGGGAGGAGACGGAGACCAGGAGAGATGAGCAAGGTGGGGTGAGGAGGGTGGGGTGGGGAGGGTGAGGATGGAGAAGGTTGGGATGGAGAAGGAGGGATGGGGAAGGTGGCGAAGGTGAAAGTGGGGGTGGAGAATGTGGGGCGGGGCGGAGAGGGAGGGGTGGGGAGGGAGGACACGGAGACCAGGAGAGATGAGCAAGGTGGGGTGAGGAGGGTGGGGTGGGGAGGGTGAGGATGGAGAAGGTTGGGATGGAGAAGGAGGGATGGGGAAGGTGGCGAAGGTGAAAGTGGGGGTGGAGAATGTGGGGCGGGGCGGAAAAGGAGGGGTGGGGAGGGTGGAGACGGAGAAGGTGGGGTGGACAAGAAGAGATGGGGAACGTGGCGAAGGGGAAAGAGGGGGCGGGGAAAGAGAGGACGGGAGTGGAAAAGATAATTTATTTGATTACCGGCTGGTCGTGCGTAGAAACATCGGGGTAGACAATTCGTTATTTTTAAAATGATTTATATTCCTCCAATAACATTTAAAATGGAATCAACATAAACATAACGAGACATACTTGAGGACATGTATAAGGTGGTCTGTATGGCAAATTTTTACACAGACATTGGATGGTAAAAGCACGGTGACACCATGGACCTTCCATGGTGGCATCACCTCTGCATTAGGCATCAAAGGCAGCACACACGAAAGAGACCTGCCTCAATGGTGACATGTAACTGCTAACAACATGTAATTAGTAGTCATTTAAGATAAAGGGGCGAGAAGAAAAAAAATGGGAAAGAAAATCTCAAAAAGAATGACAAAGTGAGGGATTGAACAGAAGAAGGTCGCAAAAATCACATTGCAAAAGGAATTAAAAACTGACCCTACCCACACCAGGATTCGAACCGGGGGCCTCGCGTTCTTAAAACAGCGCCTTACCCAAAGCTTTATAAAGCTAAATACAGTATGGGAAGTTATGATTACAAGTGTAATTGCACGTACCACAAACAGTGGTATTTAAGATAATTACTTTTAAGACTTATACCTTCTAAATTTAAAGAATATCAATTAATTGCACCTGATAAATTATGATGTTCGGCGAATTTGGCATATTTGTGAACCAAGTTTGTACGAACACTTAAGAAACATTCTTCATGAGAGAGGTTCATGCAGCTTCCAATATCGTACGGTCATGATCAGCACTGCTAGTTGTGTGGTAAAGCTTAGATGAAGGATGATGTATAATGTTCACAACAAACATTGCGGATTGCGAGTTAATGAAGACATAAATGATGCAGGATTATGTATCATATCATGAAATTCCTGCTCGAAGTGGTTTGATGGACAAAATCACACGTATTCACGTTGCCTAATTAAGTAGGACATGCTGTCTGTACAGAGACACTTTTGAAACAGACTATTTAAAGGGCATATACTGTACTGGGAAGGCAAAAAAGCCTTCAAAATATAATTGTTAGCAATCTTCTTGTCAATGGTCTTAAATTCATGTATTGTCTATTTTAGAAGCTTGCTGAAAGTTATTTGCCCTCAAATGGTCTACATTTGGAGTAATGAGTGATTAAATCACAAATCCTCAAAATGTTCGGGCCGAACATTTTGAGGATTTAATCATTAATCATTAATTACTCCATATTATGTGGATCATTTCAGGGCAAATAACTTTCAGCAAGCTTCTAAAATAGACAATACATGAATTTAAGACCATTGGAAAGAAGATTGCTAACAATTACATTTTGAAGGTATTTTTTTTGCCTTCCCAGTACAGTATATGCTCTTTAAGAAGAGTTAAATAAGTGCATAAAAAGAGATGCCTGGGGAAATCTGATTATTAAAATGCTGATTGTTCTCCTCCCCAACCTCCATACCCCTCCGTCTATCTCTCCCTTTTCCCGTTTCTCTTTGTCTGTCTGTCTCTGTCTCTGTCTCTCTGTCTTCGCCCCCTTCTCTCTCCCTCTCTCTCTCTCTCTCTCTCTCTCTCTCTTTCTCTCTCTCTCTCTCTCTTTCTCTCTCTCTCTCTCTCTCTCTCTCTCTCTCTCTCCAGGATATCCATCTATGTCACCCATTGTCATCGCTGAATAATTTGTCATAAATTTATGTGATTGCTTTGAAAATACGTGAAAAAAATTGCACGATGTTTTTACTCCAGTCTAAATAAGTACATTATGCATACCTGCATACGCACACACACATACTCAACAACAACATTAATCATCAAAGATCGTTAAAGCGAAACCATCAACTTGATAAATTGCTAAATGGTAGCAAAACATTATATCGTTGAAATTTCCAAGAATTGCAACCGCCTTCTCCGAATACAATTTTAAAAGTCCTAAGTTGAAGATTTGACTCATCGCGGTGAATACAAGATGCGTGAGATATCCGTTGGACTCACGATGAACGTATATAGTGGAGCACGACGTTTCGCATGCAAACTGCAATGCTTCGTCAGGTGATTCGAGTCGATGTAGGTGGACGCATTATATGTGTTCTTGTCCGGAGTTGGCGGTGCGTGGTTGCACGTAGCCGGGCCGTGATTGGCTGAGGCGTGGCGGTCACCGGTGCGGAACCCGCCTCGATTGTCTGCCCCGCAGTCCGCGCTCCGTTGCGCTGATCGGCTGTTCTTGTCCGGAGTCGGCGGTGCGTGGTTGCACGTAGCCGGGTTAAAAGTCCTATGTTCATAAAGTGGAAAAAGCAGTTTATATAATTGCAAAAATCAGGGAATTTGTTTTCCGTGTGGCATTGATGCATATTGCACAAAAAAACGGTGAAATCACATGAACAATGAAAGAACAGCAGTTACGTAGCACTGAAATGGTTAACCCTTTTATTCCCGCACAAAATGCCTCTGTGTATGCTGCTGCCGAGGAAATACAACAGTAACGTTTAAAGTGTTAAAGGGAGCATTCTGGACAGTCGATCGTTCTTATGGCAAGCCGTTTTAACATTTATTTCTATTTCTTGATATCACGAATTCGATTTCTTGATATCAAGAATTGCCATTGTTTTACTACGCAAAACCATTTCTTGATATCAACAATTCGAATTCTTGATATCACGAATTCGATTTCTTGATATCAAGAATTCGAATTGTTGATATCAAGAAATTCTTGACAATTCTTGATATCAAGAATTCGAATTCTTGATATCAAGAAATCAAATTCTTGATATCAAGAAATCAAATTCTTGATATCAAGAAGTCGAATTCTTGATATCAAGATTTCGATTTCTTGATATCAGAAATTCCATTTCTTGATATCAAGAATTCGATTTCTTGATATCAAGAATTGCCATTGCTTTACTACACAAAACCATTTCTTGATATCAACAATTCGATTTCTTGATATCAAGAATTCATTTCTTGATATCAACAATTCGAATTCTTGATATCAAGAAATAGGAATAAATGTTAAAACGGCTTGCCATACGTTCTGGCCATGCTGATGGGGACAAGGCAAGATGGACCGAACAATCTAGAGGGACAGTTCACCCCGAAATTAAGTTGGTTTCGATAATAGGAGAAATATGAAAGCAACATATTAGTGATGGTTTGACGAAAATCCATCAAATGATAAGAAAGTTATGATCTTTCGACATTTCTATTTTCATCAAACCTTCAATAATATCGTGGTTATTCTGGCTGTTACGTTTTGTATTCTTCGAAGCTTCTTGATGTCTTTGTCCGGAAGGTTGGTGAGAAACTTGTTGATTTGAGTCCAGTCTTTACATTACGAATGCATGTACAAGCGTATATGTGTTTTTCTCGTCTAAACTGTCGTTCGGACGGCGGTCATTGCAGAGCGGCATGTGTTGTTTTCTGTCATGCTTTCCATTTTGGTCATATTCGTGTTGAAAGATACCATGTTTATAATGATAGTCTACGCAAACATACCATTCTTAAAATAATTGTCTGAATATTGAAGAAAGGGGTTAGCACATGCATGTGTTTATATTCACAACAGATGCAAAAAATCTCAATCAAATCAAATATTTTTATTTCGTTTTTGTAACAAATGGAGGATACTGTAGAAATGCCACCGACAAACCTCCATATTGCCCATTGGTCGATCATATTTCCTTACAAATATCTTGTCCATCATTTATTGAGTGTTTCACCTTCCATGGAAACAACCTCGATTTCTTGTCCGGAGATGTCCGAAAAAGTTACGGACCAAATTCTTTCTAGAGTTTCATCAAAATTTCCCTTCGCTCACGATCAAGATCAGCTATGAACTCCCAGCGAAGGCTGAACGGCCGGTTTACATATTTCTCAAAACACATGTTCTTATGTTGAAAATACAAAGTATTGTTTAAAATACCCGCATGCTTTGAATTTTTATGAGGTAGTTATGACAAATCAAAGGAAGTCTACCCGAGCAAAGTCCATCCATAATAGGTTAATTGTAAAAAAAAAAAAAAAAAAAAAAAAAAAAACAAGCTACATGTACATGCTTTTGAGCTAAAAACATTGCAAGATTTCCCAAACCCATTTCATTTGATGCAACACTCAATTTTTCTGTGAAAGATTAAATCGCCAACTGCTGACATAGTATGAATTTACAACGATTGTTGAAATTTCTATGACAAGAATTATATACAATCGTCAAATATATGCCGAGGAGATTGGTTGTTCTCATTTAGAATCCAGAGATTACTGTTGTAAACTTACAAATCATCAATCTTATCTGAACAACAAGATGGTCCCAGATCAAGCTGGAAAATTATTGAATAAATAACAATTTTTATATGCAAAATACTCGTACCGACATCACAGTCATATCGAAGCAGTTAGAGAATTTATTTATCGGATATAACGGTGGAATAAGAGTTGTACTTTGCGATGAAGTATGCTCTTTGCACTAATAACAAGTAGGCCTATGATAATTATGCTAGGTGTTAAAAAAATTGTTGACAATAATCAAAACTAAGTTACAACTTGAAAAAAGCCGGAATCTACACATCTTGAAGTCAAAGAAAGTTATTCTTTTAGGAGTTTTTGTAAAATTTCATGAATTATTATTTTTGTAATGATCCCTGGAATATTTATTGAGATTATCATTACTTTTGGACAAATTTAGACTTAAAAAGTTATGTGCATTAATTCAGAACACATTAGTGTGCATTCTGCAGTACACATACCAGCCCACAGGGTCATTTCTGTCCGATGTACCGTGTAATGTTCTTCTCTTCAGCACATATCTTTGATATTGCTGTCTTCTTTGAGTTTTGCATAATCAAGTTTCTTAGTTTGCAAATACCGTCATGTTTTGTTATTTTTGCTTTTTGGTGATTGAATACAACCAATTATTAGCAAAGTCTCATGCTACCATTACAGCATATTATGATCCAGATGTTCAGTATGGTACATGGCTTTAAACAGCATGTTCGTCTACTCCGAGCTTGCTCCTCATTACTCAAACATGTCCTTGGCATAGTTGGCCATTTGCACACCTCCCATTGTGGTCTACAAAATGTCATGCACGAAGGAGTTATTAGAGATTCTTGAACAGTGAGTTGTTTATTGTAATGCTAAATTAAGTGCAAACAGAGTGATTTCTGCAATAAATCGGGTGTTTGAAAAGTTCAGAAACATCAAGGATGTTTAAGCACATGGATATCCAGCTGCCGTTTAATTAATGCAGATTCATTGTACTTTCCTTCTAGTCACAAAAGAACGCTTCACAAAGATTTTCTCTTTGATCTCGATGTTCAATGCCGCCGATTCTCTGGATGATTTTTGCCTGGATTTGACGTATAAACAAAATCTGATGCGCAGAAGAATTTGGGGAAATATCCTCACCCAATATGCTTGCGCAGAACTTGTGACATGTAATACCTACGATGCATCTATAAAGATTCAATCGAGGAATATTGTTACAATATGGCTAAAAAGCTCTAAACGTGATATCAAGTTGCAGTATTAAAGTCTCAATTTCACAATGTTCCGCATCATATTCCATTAAAAAAATTGCATGCAACGTTACTTTCAGATATTTTCCTTTCAGACAAGTAACATGACAAACGTGTCCAGCCGCGTCCAACCTAGTATTTCCATCTCAAAAAGTATCAAATTTCGTATTCGCTCGTCCTTTTTAACTACATAACAAGCACTTAGTGACAAAATTAAAAGTTCAGCAGCGAAAGCTGAAATGTATGCATGTATAGGAATTCGTATGACCTATTATGAAATCCAGGTGAACGTGACGCAATCGCGCATGCATCATATTGTTCATGTTGTTGAGAGCAGCTGCTAGTCATGAATATGAAGTGGCGGCATCTATCAAACCTTGTTCTTAAACATCCTTGGAAACATGCACGATTATTTGACGTAAATTTAAAAAAAAAATGTGCGATTTCTCACCAATAATTACATCATCTGCAGACATCTCCCAGTCGTCTTTGCGTATTCAAATTCCATATCCCTCGATCACCGTTTGATTTCCCAAAATCCGTACAATACATTTTTACAAATATGAGCAACTGCTAGGTACAAGACTAACATTATGTTTAAGTGTATCAGGAAGGTATGGTGAAAGAGAGGAATGTTGCTACGGTTATGAGTTTATGAGTTATGAGTTTCCAGCCTTTTGTTTGCTGCCATACCATGAACCATAATTTAATTGAAATATACTGAAAGGTTATCCATATGCATCATATGCAATGGGACAGAAGGGCCGGGAATCGCAATGTGCACGGAACAACGTCGTAAAATTTAACTGTACGATAATTCACAAAACTGGGTTTTTAAGATAATCCAGAATATTTGCCCGACTACAAGGAGCTATTACTTTTTTTCTGTGTAACTATAAAGATGGTATTTTGACAGTTTAAAAATATTGGTATGCACACAGTAGTATTCACAAGCAACAAAACGCAAGAAGTAATAAACAGTTTATGTGATAATATGTGATTCCGCTTATTATATGTGGTCAGCGGTGGATTTTATAATAACAAGTGTACTAAAGCGATGGCAAAGAAACTATTTACCTCTTTTTAATCAATAAATTCAAACTACTTGAGGTTTACTTTCTTATCCGTAAGCTATGTTTTTATTTGATTCAGTCATATCCGAGTGGTTTGGAGAATTTAATTGACTGGCATACACATAAACAAATGTGATATGTAATTGTGTATGTGTATCAGACGGACATGGTGGTATATGTAATATGATCACTGTCCTTTAAATATGCATACTTATTATCATCGATGTTAATCTTGTAACTAAGGTGAACTTCAAAGCTTGAACGGTTTGTCTATAAGAATGAACGTTCGGTTGGCAGCACATAATCAACAGTGAGAGGGAAATGACATGTTTTTCGGAGAGGAACTATTGTTTCAAGGAGCAGTCTAAAATCTCATACAACGAATATGCATGCTTATGCGAGATTGAACTATTGTTTCAAGGAGCAGTTGAAAATCTCATTAAACAAGTATGCTTGTTTGTGCGATAGGAAAGTATTGTTTCACGGAGCAGTTGAACATCTATTAAAAAAATTAGTCTGTGCGAGACCGAACTATTGTTTTAAGGAGCAGTTGAACATTTCAATAAACAAATATGCATGTTTGTGCGAGAGGAATGTATTGTTTCACGGAGCAGTTGAACATCTATATAAAAAATAAGTATGTGCGAGACCGAACTATTGTTTTAAGGAGCAGTTGAACATTTCAATAAACAAATATGCATGTTTGTGCGAGAGGAAAGTATTGTTTCACGGAGCAGTTGAACATCTATCAAAGAATAAGTATGTTTGTGCGAGAGCGAACTATTGTTTTAGGAGCAGTTGAACATTTCAATAAACAAATATGCATGTTTGTGCGAGAGGAAAGTATTTTTTTCACGGAGCAGCTTTACATCTGATTAAAAAATATAGATGTTTGTGCGAGGGCGAAGTGTCGTTTCAAGGAGCAGTCTAAAATCTCGATAAACAAAATATACATGTTTTCCGAGATATACCTATGATATATTTGATATATTTGTAAATGTAAATGCACACATCACTCTTGTTTGGCTTTAGAATAGCGCAACGCTTTGAATATTGCAGAATGAATGTCTTAAATGGGCTATTGATAGGATACTGACCTCATTACATATCATGTGTAATATAATAATTACTTCTCAAATTGTGTAACCACTGATAAATCTATCTAATTGTATTATCTGGACCCCACACACGCATGTGTAGCACCTCTTTCGGTCCCGTATGGACAGAGTTACCTGATTTTGCATGATGTATAGGTATGAAATCTATATTCTAACTTTTAAGGATTACTTATTTCATACCAGATACACACTTAATATTTGTACAAACAATAATTGACTTGGCACGATTATGGTTATGAATTGCTTTCAACTCGTGTGTATTGTACCTTTTTATTTTTTTTTAATATAAATCATAATTTCCCTGCAAGTGGCAGAAGTTATTTCTTCTAATTACTTCTCAAACTGTGTAACCACTGATAAATCTATCTAATTGTGTTATCTGGACTCCACACACGCATGTCTAACACCTCTTTCGGTCCAGTATGGACAGAGTTACCTGATTTTGCATGATGTATAATAAATAGGTATGAAATCTATATTCTAACTTTTAAGGATTACTTATTTCATACCAGATACACATTTAATATTTGTATAAACAATAATTGACTTGGCACGATTATGGTTATGAATTGCTTTCAACTCGTGTGTATTGTACATTATTTTTTTAATATAAATCATAATTTCCCTGCAAGTGGCAGAAGTTATTTCTTCTAATTACTTCTCAAACTGTGTAACCACTGATAAATCTATCTAATTGTATTATCTGGACACCACACGCATGTTGTAACACCTCTTTCGGTCCCGTATGGACAGATTAATCTGATTTTGCATGATGTATAATAAATAAGTCTATATTCTAACTTCTAAGGAATAATTATTTCATACCAGATACACTTGTATAAACAATAATTTACTTTGCATGATTATGGTTATGAATTGCTTTCAACTCGTGTGTATTGTACCTTATTTTGCTTTTTTTTTTAATGTAAATCATAATTTCCCTGCAAGTGGCAGAAGTTATTTCTTCTAATTACTTCTCAAATTGTGTAACCACTGATAAATCTACCCAATTGTGTTATCTGGACACCACACGCATGTGTAACACCTCTTTCGGTCCATTGTGGACAAAGATCTGATTTTGCATGATGTGTAATAAATAGGTATTAATTCTAGATTCCAACTTCTAAGGATTATATATTTCATACTAGATACACATTTAATATTTCTATAAACAACTAATTTGGCATGATCATGGTTATGAATCGCTTTTTCACTGTGTGTATTGTACCTTATTTTGTTTTTTTTTTGTAAATCATCATTTCCCTGCAGGTGGCAGAATTTATTTCTCTTTAAGCCCATGTCCTGGGTTCTATTTAACTTCTTTATTTGTATATGTTGTTTTGTGCTGAATGAAATAAAGATGAATGAAGATAATGTTTCAAGGAGAAGTCTGACATCTCAATAAACAAAATATGCAGACCTTTCTTCTGACTTTCATTCACAACTTTGTTCAGTATCTGCTGGAGGTCAGATTCTAGTGTTGCAAAAAGAACTGTATCATGTGCATAGCGAAGATTGTTGATTTAGTGCACAACTCCTTGTATTTCTTCCAGTTCCCGTAGGATCCATTCGCTGCATAAATTAAAAAGATCTGGGGAAATAACACAACCTTGCCGCACTCCTTTTCTGACAAATTCACCCACATCATTACCTACTCTTATTGCTGCTGTCTGGTTCCAATAAAGGTTCCTGATGATTCTGAGATCCTTACCTTCGTCATTGATTTCACTCAAGATGTTCAACATCTCCTAATCCTTGGCAGTGTCGAACGCCTTGGTATAATCAATAAAACACATATACAGGTCTTGCTTCATTTCAATATAGCCATCTCTGATAGCATTCTCAGCATGAATATTGTATTTCTTGTACCACAGTCCTTAACAAAACAACATTGTAACTTTGATATTTCTGGTTTGATTTTTCTCCTTGTTCTCTTCATCCCCACCCCCTCTTTCAACACATTTCTTTGATATTCTTATGCATTTCTTTGGGATCTGTATGTCTCTGCTTCTTTATCTCATCACATCTGTTGTTGAGCCATGTTTCCTTAGCAACAAGACATTCCTTCTTGACTTTTGCATCAAGCTTTTGGTACATCTCTTCTTTATTCTTGACTTTGTATTTCCTCCTCTCTTCCACCAAATCTAGTATGTCCTCAGTCACCCAACTACGTTTATTCTGTTTCTTCTTTGGTGGAATCACTTCTTTCGCAACTCCTACAAGTGCTTCTAAGAAGATCTGCCATTTTTATCTTCCTCCCCTTCATCCTCCAGCGATTCAAATCTGTTCTTCAATTCAGCACACATCTTTAATATTACTGTCTTCTTTGAGTTTTGCATAATCTAGTTTCTTAGTTTGTAAATTCTGTCATGTTTTGTTATTTTTGCTTTGTGGCGAATGAATACAAGCAATTATTTGCATAGTCTCATGCTACAGTTACAGCATGTTATGATCCAGATGTTCAGTGTGGTACATGGCTTTAAACAGCATGTTCGTCTATTCCGAGCTTGCTCCTCATTATTCAAACATGTCCTTGACATAGTTGGCCATGGGCACACCTCCCATCTGCCCATTGTGTCCTACAAAATGTCATGCACGCAGGAGTTATTAGAGATTCTTGAACAGTGAGTTGTTTATTGTAATGCTAATTTAAGTGCAAACAGAGTGATTTCTACAATAAATCGGGTGTTTGAATAGTTCAGAAACATGCATGATTATTTGACCTAAATTGAAAAAAAAGCAAGATTATACCTTGTCAAAAATGTGCGATTTCTCACCAATAAGGACATCATCTGCAGACATCTCCCAGTCGTCTTTGCGTAATCAAATTCCATATCCCTCGATTACCGTTTGATTTCCCAAAATCCGTACAATACCTTTTTAGAAATATGAGCAACTGCTAGGTACAAGAGTAACATTATGTTTAAGCAGGGATGTGTTATGGCAGGATATGAAGCAACTTTCTTCCTTTGAACCCATGTGCCAAGACGCTGAAAAGTTATGTGTTTTCAACAGGTGCTGTTCAGGTGTTTGAACAATTATGAGCATGATTGTGTGGCAACGGCTTCTCAGAGAGAACAAAAGAAATGTACAGTCTCATTTCGCTTGCCCCGTTCTGTTAATGGAATTAATACTTCCTTGAGCATAACAGGTATCAGCAAACACAAATAAACAAGTTTTTCAAGTGAAATATCTCTGTTTCACGCAAACACACACAAACGCCGTTAATGATAATACACAGCTTAATATATCATTTTGAGAGTGGTTGAATCCCCCAAATGCACAAGTTGTCGGAAAGTGAAGAAATTGGTCGATTTTGTAAGTAATACAAATAGCTTACATGTCCGATTTTTAATGATTCCTCAATACTTTTCGAAACAAAAACAAAGTATTAGGATCTATCATTATTTGCCGTTAACTTCCTTATAGTTTGCAAACGAATTTATCAAAAACAAAACGTCTACTAATAAATGGAAAATTAAAGAAATTTCTTTTCAAGTTGACATCAGCTAAATGTCGGCTCGGCACATGGAACATCAAAGCATTGCCATGATTATGGAATGCTTTTGACATTCATGAGCACGCTTTAGAACCCACACAGATGTTTGAATATATTATGCTCGAGTTTCTACTCCTTCGTAACACCTCCCTGGTTTAAGTGTATCAGGAAGGTATGGTGAAAGAGAGGAATGTTGCTATGGTAATGAGTTTATGAGTTATGAGTTTCCAGCCTTTTGTTTGCTGCCATACCATGAACCATAATTCAAATGAAGGATACTGAAAGGTTCTCCACATGTATACCTAGTGCACGCCCAACTGCAATGGGACAGAAGGGCGGGTAATCGCAATGTACACGGAACAACGTCGTAAAATCTAACTGTACGATAATTCACAGAACTGGGTTTTTAAAGGTGATATTCATAGGAAATAAAATCAAATAAATATAGTTTATTTTATAATTGAATGAGTTATTAAAGCAATTTATGCAGCTAACATGCCATGAAAGTGTTCAGTTATGTGTTTAATGAAAGTCAAATTGCACTAAATTGACTCTCTTCCTGACCTACGAAATCGCCTCAGGGAAAGTGGCGTTGTGTGTACGTCACAGCCGGGATATGCTTCACAATGACCATTGTGTATCACACCTGTTAATCCACTCGCAACTGCCATCACAGTTTCATTAACAATGCCCGATGCTTCTGGCGGAAAAGAAACTGCGGATTGGCATGTGTGATGCACAATAACGCTTCCCGTTTCTTACGTCAGACCTAAAGGCCGTTTCGGATGACAGTAGGTCAAATTTGTCCCCGAGAATACGGTGATTGTTTTCACCCTAATTTCGCTTTTTGGAAAGTGATATATTGTTTCAATGTCATCCGAGCTCATTATATGGCTTATAAGCTTTCTGTAGGTGAATATCTTCATATTTTTGGATTTTCTATGAATATCACCTTTAAGATAATCCAGAATATTTTCCCGACGACAAATAGCTTTTACTTTTTTTTCTGTGTGATTATATAGGTGGTATTTTGACAGTAGAAAAATATTGGTATGCACACAGTTGTATTCACAAGCAACAAAACGCAAGAAATGATGGCATTTTATGTGATAATGTGTAATATGTAATATGTTCACTGTCCTTTAAATATGCATACTAATTACTTCAATGTTAATCTTGTAACTAAAGTGAGCTTCAAAGCTTGAACGGTTTGTCTAAGAATGAGCGTTCGGTTGGCAGCACATAATCAACAGTGAGAGGGAAATGGCATGTTTTTCGGAGAGGAACTATTGTTTCAAGGAGCAGTCTAAAATATTATTCAACGAACACACATGTTTGTGCGAGAGTGAACTACTGTTTCAAGGAGCAGTTGAAAATCTCATTAAACAAGTATGCTTGTTTGTGCGATAGGAAAGTATTGTTTCACGGAGCAGTTGAACATCTATTAAAAAAATTAGTATGTGCGAGACCGAACTATTGTTTTAAGGAGCAGTTGAACATTTCCATAAACAAATATGCATGTTTGTGCGAGAGGAATGTATTGTTTCACGGAGCAGTTGAACATCTATATAAAAAAATAAGTATGTGCGAGACCGAACTATTGTTTTAAGGAGCAGTTGAACATTTCAATAAACAAATATGCATGTTTGTGCGAGAGGAAAGTATTGTTTCATGGAGCAGTTGAACATCTATCAAAGAATAAGTATGTTTGTGCGAGAGCGAACTATTGTTTTAGGAGCAGTTGAACATTTCAATAAATAAATATGCATGTTTGTGCGGGAGGAAAGTATTTTTTCACGGAGCAGCTTTACATCTGATTAAAAAAATATGGATGTTTGTGCGAGGGCGAAGTGTTGTTTCAAGGAGCAGTCTTAAATCTCGATAAACAAAATATGCATGTTTTTCCGAGAGGAAAGTATTGTTTCAAGGAGCAGTCTGACATCTCAATAAACAAAATATTCATGTTTTTCCTAAATTGTTTCAGGGAGCGGTCTAACATCTAAATAAACAAAATATGCATGTTTTCCGAGATGTAATCACTGATAAATCTATCTAATTGTATTATCTGGATACCACACGCATGTGTAACACCTCTTTCGGTCCAGTATGGACAAAGTAATGTGATTTTGCATGATTTATAATAAATAGGTATTAATTCTAGATTCTAATTTTCTAGGGATTATATATTTCATACTAGATACACATTTAATATTTCTATAAACAACTTATTTGGCATGATTATGGTTATGAATTGCTTTTCACTGTGTGCATTGTACCTTATTTTTTTTGTGTGTAAATCATCATTTCCCTGCAGGTGGCAGAATTTATTTCGCTTTAAGCCCCTGTCCTGGGTTCTATTCAACTTCTTTATTTGTATATGTTGTTTTGTGTTGAATGAAATAAAGATGAATGAATATAATGTTTCAAGGAGCAGTTTGACATCTCAATAAACAAAATATGCAGACCTTTCTTCTGACTCTCATTCACAACTTTGTTCAGTACCTGCTGGAGGTCAAATTCTGGTGTTGCAGTAAGAACTGTATCACGTGCATAGCGAAGATTGATGATTTAGTGCCACCTATCACAACTCCTGATAGTTCTTCCAGTTCCCGTAGGATCCATGTATACATTAAAAAGATCTGGGGAAATAACACAACCTTGTCGCACTCCTTTTCTGATTTCGACAAATCCACCCACATCATTACCTACTCTTATTGCTGCTGTCTGGTTCCAATATAGGTTCCTGATGATTCTGAGATCTTTACCTTCGACATTGATTTCACTCAAGATGTTCAACATCCCCCAATCCTTGGCAGTGTCGAACGCCTTGGTATAATCAATAAAACACATATACAGGTCTTGCTTCATTTCAATATAGCCCTCTCTGATCGCATTCTCAGCATGAATATTGCATTTCTGGTAGCACAGTCCTTAACAAAACCACATTGTAACTTTGACATTTCTGGTTTGATTTTACTCCTTGTTCTCTTCATCCCCACCCCCTCTTTCAACACATTTCTTTGATATTCTTATGCATTTCTTTGGGATCTGCATGTCTCTGCTTCTCTATCTCATCAAACCTGTTGTTGAGCCATGTTTCCTTAGCAACAAGACATTCCTTCTTGACTTTTGCATCAAGCTCTTGGTACATCTCTTCATCATTCTTGACTTTGTATTTCCTCCTCTCTTCCACCAAATCTAGGATGTCCTCAGCCACCCAACTAAGTTTATTCTGTTTCTTCTTTGGTGGAATCACTTCTTTCGCAACTCCTACAAGTCCTTCTAGGAAGATCTACCACTTTCATCTTCCTCCCCTTCATCCTGCAGCGATTCAAATCTGTTTTTTACTTCAGCACATATCTTTGATATTGCTGTCTTCTTGGAGTTTTGCATAATCAAGTTTCTTAGCCCCCCTTTGCTTCTGTTATTTCTTCAATCCCAAGTGAATTTTGCTTATCATTGTAACATGGTCAATACTTTTGTCTGCACCTTGATAGTTCTTTGTTTCCTTCACTGCATTTCTGAATCTCTTTTTGATGTTGATGAAATCTATTTGATTTGTGGCCATTCCCCACACCCAGTCCGTGTGGCCCTACTGTGTCACCAACTCTTCCTTCTCCAACTTTAGCGTTTCGATCTCCAATTACATACCATGGTGATTTCATCAGATTTGAACTGTTTCATTGCCGTTTCCAGATCTTTATAGAAAGCAGCAATTTCATTCGCATCACTGTCCGCAGTTGGTTTGAATTATTGTAAGGTTGAAAGGACTTGCGGCCAGTTTAACTATCAATGTTCTGTTTGATGCTCCCCAGTGACCTATTACACTCTTGGATGCAACCTCATCCAACATGACTGCTACACCTCTTACATGAGTAGTACCCCCGGAGAAAACAACGTTACACTCTCCTTCTACAGGGTGGACCGAGGGTAACCACCATTGCTTTCCTCCACTGTTCTTACGTTAAGAAATTGCCGTTGACAAAGTGGAGATCGTAACTATCCGCCTTCACGACCGATGCTTTTATGCCGGCTCGCTAGATCCACCGTTGGTCGTCGCCGTAACCCAGGCCAGGTAGGTTAAGGGGAGTGCTCAGTCTTGCCCAAGGAACTGCCCCCAAGTCTATGGAAAGGGGAGGGGGAGACTCATTGTCCCCTCCACGAGTTGCCTTTAAGGGTCCCGTGCCATACCCAGTGCGTTATGTTCCTCATATCCAGAGTCATTGAGTGCGTTTATCAATTTTCCTAAGTTATCCGCGTATAATACTTTGACAAAACTGTGTTTAGGTTTAGTTTTACGGTGTTAAACCGAATATGAATGAGATAGTGGTGTTGGGAGTTGGGAGCTAGCTACCAAGTAATCATACAGAGCAGAAAGGTAAATGTGCTATTAAAAATATCGTTAGTTTTGAAACCGTGAAACTATAGGTTTCTTTCAATATTATAAAAGGAGATTATCGGTCTCACTGTTTTGGGCAATATACTCCGATATGTCAGAGAATAATTCGATGCGCGCCGGGAAATAATGGGATCTGCCAGGAGATCCGATGTACCCTGAAGGTGTACGAAATTGAATATTAATCTGTATCCTCACTGCCAATCAGGCCATATCATATGTGTAAATGCTTCGCATGATATCTTTATAAGCAATGATCATGTTACAGTTATATGGCAAAACGCTTTGTGTATGTGCATGTACAAGTTTTATGTTCAGAAGAAAATATACATTTAATTCAATTCAAATAGAAATAATAACACTTGTTAAGATATTAACCCTTGACATGCTAAAAACCAACATGTAGCTTATCGGTTAATTTGGCCTGAGCTCTATCACTTCCTGCGTTCGCGGACCATCACAAGTCGTCCTGAATCACCGTGGTATTGTGATGATGTCCGTCAACTCAAGGAACTTTGAGGTCTGGAGCGAAAGGCATTCCCTCATGGATTGGCGACTGATCGTGAGAACTTCTGGAAAGCTGGCCATCGTTACAGTAACTACCTAGAGTCTGCAAAGAGCCAGTATCACCGTGATCAGCTCAGAAATTGTACAACACGAGAACCACTTCTGCAATAGTACCTAACGCTATTGGTAATGGTGTTGAATCATTAGCAGAACGCTTTGCTGAGTATTTCACTGAAAAATTAGAGAACATAACGCATAAGCTGGCATCCTCTGAGCCGACTAGTACAAGTGAATCTGATTTTCAGCGACAAATTAAGAACCTACAGACTATCCAAAACTGTGCTGCAAGATTAGTTACTCAAACTCGAAAATATGAATCAATCACTCCTGTTCTACGAAACGTACATGTACATTGGCTTTCTGTTCATTCTCTTATTTCTTTCAAATTATAACTATTTGCATTTGAATGCTTCCATGATATTTGCTCCATCATATTTGACCGAACTATTAACTTTGCATCAGACTACTCGTACTCTAAGATTAAGCACAAAACAACTGTTTGCTATTCCTCCCGTTGTTATCAAAACATATGGTGAACGCTCATTTGCACATGATTCTTCCGTCTTATGGAATGCACTTCCTAATTATATGAGAAATATACATGATTTAGATAAGTTTAAGACTTCCTTAAAATGTATCTGTTCAACACGTAATGAACTCAGTGCCCAACACTCTTAATTTCATCTAAGTGCAGGAGACATGCGTACCTATGTGTTATGCGATATACAAGAAATGAGTATTATTAATATCATTATTATTATTATTATTATTATTATTATTATTATCATTATCACTATTATTATTATCATTAGATGAAATGGGAGTAGTTAACATCAGTGCACTTCTTTTAACATTGTACATGAATTCCCTGCTGATTAAATCCTCGGGCAAAGGAAAAAATATATATTTACCGAGCATGACAGTCAGGCCGTGGGACAGCCCCACGTAGAATCCCAGCCTGCCAGCTGTCATCCTAAGATCGTTTGTGATCGGCGTTAGGAGCACGGAGAACGACTTCAAAGTCCCAACCTCCAGGAACATGTTCACGAAAACACCGCCTACCGTTACCCAGGGGCTCAGCCCCTCACGAGGCATCGCGATCCCGACCATGGGGGAATAAAAGACGAACGGTTTGCCGACCCTCGCTTTCCCCTTTCACCCTGGCGCCACGTACAGTCACGACTGTTCATGAACCTCGCGCCTGCACTTCAAACAATCAGCTACACTCATTGAAACAAACTCATGAACTCACTAATGGACTGACTGACAAAGTTAGCAACTTATACCACACGAGACAGCTAGGGCTGAGCAAAAGTCTAACAATCACCGTAAGGTTGATGTTGCGTATCAACATTTAATGCATTGTCATAAGAATTTTCGGGGGAAATCCATATTTTCGTTCCCGTCAAAGAATTCATGACTGTTTATGCGTGGATTAATCCAGGACCCCAATCAGAACCCATTCAAAGCGGGGCCCCGTCACGCACGATGAAGACAGATCTTTTCCAACACAGTTACAAAGCTCTAATTGGGAGCGCTCATAAATCTTTTAGTTCATCCAAATACATGCATGTGATTAAACACACTACAGGCCGCTGTAGTGACACACACAAACAACTACACACACAAGGCACACAAACAAAAGCCTTTGGTCACGAACTCAAGAACCATTATCGTACTTGTGGTTCATCGTCATTATCGTCATCGTCATCATCGTCATTATCATCATTATCATGCATAAATGTTCGTCCAATTTTTGCCCTCATCTGCGATCACGATGGATATGCGAGCATGGGAGCATGGGGAGGTGTTTCTTTTTTTTCCTTCGTTTTTTTTTATCCCGCCCAGTCTCTGAAAATGCTCTCAGTGGGGGGGGGGGGGGGGGGGGGGGGGGGGGGGTTATGACGTTTTCCGAAAAAAAATTAATCCACCCAGTCTCGTGGGGGTACAAGACCGAAAATAGTGGGGGGACATTTCATATTGGGTTCCCCCCCCCCCCTTCGAAATGGTGGGGGGAGGTTATGACGTTTTTTTCGGTACACGACCGAAAATAGTGGGGGGGGGGGGGACATTTGATATTGTGTCCCCCCCCCCCTCTTCGAAATGGTGGGGGGGGGACACGAGTTATTTACAAAGTTATTTGCCCTCAAATGATCTACATTTGAAGTAATGAGTGATTACATCACAAATCCTCAAAATGTTCGGCCCGAACATTTTGAGGATTTAATCATTAATCATTAATTACTCCATATGTGGATAATTTGAGGGCAAATAGCTTTCAGCAAGCTTCTAAAATAGACAATACATGAATTTAAGACCGTTGGCAAGAAGATTGCTAACAATTACATTTTGAAGGCTTTTTTTCCTTCCCAGTACAGTATATGCCCTTTAATATTCCATCGGCAGAGTGCGTGGGGGCGTAAGGGCGCGCTCACACCTCTCGCCTCGTGTACTTTGACGCCAGAGGTTATGGTTAGAGCTCAGGGTAATATTAACGCTCTAGCTCATTGCCATTGACATGAATATGTCTACTTAGCTAATTGGGGTTTTCAAGAGGAAGTGTAAGGTGTCGGTATTGTTATCGGTTATAGACAGGGTTAAAGAGATAGTTCACCCTGAAATTAGCTTGGTTTTAATCAAAGCAAAACCATAACAAAAACATATTAGTGAATGTTTGATGAAATGCCGTCAAAGGATAAGGAAACCGAGTGTTGACGCCATATGTTGTGCTGGGGGGGGGGGGGGGGATGTCGATTTTCTCAAAAGGATATCCATCATTTTATTTGTGCATTATTTGTATACATCTTTCTTTAGAAATACGTTTTTACAAACAAGCCTCTGTGAAAAAAATATTCCTTCTTCAAAAACAGAAAAAGAGGAATTTATGGAATCATATAGCAGACAACATATGGGAGGCTACCTCGCACGTGACGTCACAAAGTCAAAACTTTAAAACATAATTACTTTCTTATCCTTTGACGGAGTGTCGTCAAACCCTCAAATATGTTTCTGTTATGTTTCTGCTTTTATTGAAACCAACTTGATTTCAGGATAGATTATGCCTTGACGCTATTTGTGCATGTCACCATTGTCAGATGATTGTGCACTAGCTCAATTCTGTCTGCGGGCTGCGGTGTTTGATTTGAAGACATATAAACACCTTTCAATTCAGTCCCATTCAATTCATGGGTATACCATTCAGCGAATTCCTTTAGTTAGGTATTTTATTGTAGGGGAGCGAGCTGCTTGACTTGATATCATTATCCATACGTGCATTAAGGTAACAACGTAATAAGAGCAGCATTGGATTAGGACCATTAGGAATAACAGCATCTCGGGGGGGGGGGGGGGGGTTGGAAAAGACAAACGGAAGAGAGATCAAGGGTTCTACCGCTGCTATATCTGAGTAAGCTTTAAGTAACAACACTACACCACTTTTTTGGTCTTTTTGGTCACTCACATGCAACAGTATCTATAAATTCTGTGGCTTTATGAAATTGCTACAGAAAAAAAATGTTGAAATTTCAGAGTTGCACCCTGTACTGTGAACATGATCATACATAAATCAAGTGATTGAAATAACTTAGTGGAAAAACAGAGAGTTAAAAAAATCCAGAGTAAAATTTTAAAAATTGCACATTTGTGTTATTTATGGCTATACCTGTATCGAAGTAGAGCGACCATTTATTATACTATACTGAAACGCCATGAGAGAGGAAAGATATAGAAATAGGTGACAAAAATAGAAAGAGAGAAAGAGAAAGAGAATGGAGAGAAAAAAGGGAAAAACAAGACAAACAAAAAGAAAATAGAAAGCAAAAAAGGAAGATATAAAGAGAAACAGAGAAAGAGGACTATTAAGAACGAAAAAAGAGAGAAGAGGGGAAAAGAAAGTCTAAAAAAGAAAAATGGCATTTCATTGCGATAATGAATATTTCAATACATGTGTCTCAAACATTGTTCATTTTAGTAATAGACTAGTTTGCTTTTGTCCCTATCTATGCCACGAGCAGCACAGCCTGACATCGGAATTGGTCATTTTTGATATTTTCCCCCCAAACGCACCCCCCCCCCCCCCCGTTCCCCTTGAAAAAAAAAATGGTGACGGCACTGCATACATCATTGCATATACCAAAATCTGAATTGGTTTCTCTTGACGGGCTGATTATGCACACACAAAAAGTGCGCGAAGTTTGAAATCTTGTCATTCATTCATGTACATTTACCATTGGTTTCTATGAGAAGCTTTTCTCGTGTAGTTCACCCCATGTGAAACAACTTTGAGGGTTAACTTCCAAGTCAAAAATTGTCAATCAATGTTTGTAAGGGGAGGGGGGGGGGGGAGAGCTTTCCCAAATGGGGTTATTGTTATTTATTGATGTCCAAGTACTGTATTTTTTTCTATCCCATGCTCGCGCGTGCAGACTTTGTCATTTCAGACACAAATTTTACATTTGTTTAATTACAAATCATGAATAATTGAAACAATTGAAATCTAATGTTCAAATTGAAGCGAACTGCTTTTGTGAAGAATCCAACTGAATTCAAATCCTTATTTTCAAACTGCATGGAATATCTATACTATTTGTTGGCAGGTGAACTAAATGCCCATATATCACACTGTCGTATATTGATTGGATAATTATTTTATATTGTGTGAGCAGTCTTCAAAGTTTATTATATATCAGCTAACAGAAAATTCACTCTCCTCAGTTAAGCTTTTAATGAATTGTAAATAGAAGTATGATGAAAGAAATTTGGTAATTATTTGGAAGTGTATATTTCAACAGTTCAAGTGTTATATAAATAACTAAGGGAATGCGAAATACCATTTCGAGATCCACAGAATACTCGGAATCGAAATCCACGAAATACTAAGTTCATTAGCTACACACTAAGAAATTTCGGTTCAAAATTGAGCCTCCAGGCATGATACAATAGTAGCACCCCAATGGGGCTCAAAATTTGCACCCTAGTCAAGGGAGCAATTCTGAACCCTCTGATGAGGTTCATTTTTGCACCCTGCGGGTTCAAAACTGCACCCCGAGGGGTTCAATTTTAAAAGAAGTCGGAGTTCAATTCAACATCCATACGGTTCAAACTTGCACCCTTAAATGTATATTTTTGCACCTTTGGGAGTTCATTTTCCACCAAACCCAACCCTACAGGGTGCATAATTGAAGCTTTCAGGGTTTATTTCTGAACCACATACCCGGGTAACAACAACAAAAAAAAGTTTTTTAGAAACGTTTTAAAACGTAGATTTTTTGGACGTTTTGTGAAAACGTTTTATGAACGTCAAAATGTGGAAAATAAACATATCCTTTGGGAAACTCGATTTTATTTATTTGATATTATATATATCTCACATACATGGATGTAAACGCACACATAACCCTAACCCTACCTACCTACCCTGCACGACCCTAAACTTATATTAATCCTATCCTGTATTATCATACCCTATTCCTATCGTGTTCAAACGCTCTCTTTCATATATATAGTACTACGGTAAATGTGCTCCAAAAACATTGGTTAGCACAACTAAAGATAAATATTTTGTAGTAATTATTGTTGTCTGCACTCAATTAGGTGGCATTTATTGATTTAATGTGTAAATTTCTAAATTTTTGCTTAATATATGCTTAAATATTCCTTTTATCTAGTTAAAATGTACAAAAATATGATACAAGTCAATAGGCATAATGCATGCATGAATATTCATGAGCATCTGAGTACGAAGTATACATTTTGATGCCTTGTCTTCGTTTGCATGATTGGTTGATCAACACCGGCTAGCCGCTTAGTTTATGTACGATTACTTTCTCTACGGAGAATTATAACTTTTATGTTTCGTTTGCGCGGATTTACGTAAGAAATTAATTAACATTAATTATTTGGTAACTTAACTTCATTTTCTTCCAATAATCTTTGAATCAACTTACTTTTATAACAGATACTGGCTGTAACATGTGGGTAATATGATAATTGCCTTTCTGTAGGTTTCTGTACAAGACTAATAATCCATACAGAAAGGTTAAAAATTGAACCTTCCTCGAAATTGAACCCTGGTTCGTACGAAGTAAGCCCGCAGAGGTGGAATATTCAACCCTTGTCGAGATTGGGGTGCTAAACACAAAATTGAACCTTAAACTGCACCTTTATTTCTTAGTGTGTATTGTTAACGGAAAGTGAAGCTATCGAAACAACCGATTGCGGCAACTCGTTCTCAAGAAACGGCGATGCAGTCACACTAAAAACCTATCTGGTATTTTCCGTTGAACATGATAAAAGCAAACCACAACATTTCAAAAATACTGTACTGTACAAAAAAAATCAAAGCAATTTAAGGGTATTGATGTGCCCATCAAAATTGAACAAAGTTAATTGAAGATGTTTATGCTACCCGAGGTTCCGTAGCACCCAATGGGGTCACGCATCTCCTTCAAGTGCCATCTGCTCTCATAGGTTCGGCTTCCATGGACCGCCCTTTTCCCCGCTCATGTGCCCTTCTGACACATTCTCCGGAACTTAGCCTCATCCACTCCTTAATATCATCCATCCACTGAGTACGTGGACGCCCGCGTCCTCTCTTCCCATTAGAACCTTTCCTCCAACAACACTCTTTGAAAACCATTCTTTCTTATAATATGCCCAAAGTATTTGCATTTTTTTTAATCGTATTGAGTAACTGTTTCTTAGCCTTCATCATTTGTAAGATGTGTTTCTTTGTTTTTTTATGTTGCGTCCACGATATATGTAATATTCTTTTATATAACCACGTCTCAAATGCTACAGTTTTTTCTTCTGTTGAGATCTATAAGTGTCCATGTTTCAGCACCGTATAAGAGCGTCGACCAAATATAACAACTTAGAAGCCGGGTTCTCACGTTAATGTTGATTTTGGCCATATTCTCGAAGGCCGATTTTGTTATAAGTTGCAGTTTCATTGTCACATTTTGCATTTTTGGTAATCATGTACCCTAAATAGAGCATACTTTTAACTTGGTCAATGGGTCTGTTGGCTGTATTGATGATGACACGTGGTACTGGGTTCTGCTTACTTACTGCCATTGTTTTTGTCTTGGTCACATCAATTTCCATTCCATATGACAATCCTTTATTATTTAGTGCATTCATTAAGTACTGTCAGCTAAGAAAACTATGTCGTCTGCATATCTCAGGTTGTTGATGTTGACTCCTCCGACATTCACTCCTTTCATGTCATCAATCTCTCTGAATATCCTTTCTGTGTATAAGTTGAATAAATCCGTCGATAGCACACATCCCTGCCTTACTCCTCTCTTAATCTGAAAAGCTTTTGGCAGCCTATGCTCTGTCCTTACAACTGCATTTTGTTCCCAGTACAACTTAGTATTTGTAGGTAGCTTGTCATCTACTCCAATCTCCGATAGGCAATTAATCGTTTTTTAATGTTTGACGCGATGAAGCATGTACGTCTTTTTGCACTTCAATCGCCCGTTCACATATTGTTCTTAAAAATTGAACTTCCCTTCCCGTGCCTGTACCGGGTCTAAATTCACTCTGTGGTTGGCTTATTTCATTATCAATCTTGTTTGCTATCCTTTGTTGTATTATTTTTAGAAGCAACTTGGTTACATGGCTCATAAGATTTTTATAAAGATAGTTCTAAATCCTGTGCAGTTCTGGGCTTTTGGTTTCTTTTGTATTGTACAAATATGGAATGTTTTCTTGTCAGTCGGTACAACTCCACTATTGTATGTGCTGATAATATTGTCAATGTTATATTCGTCGAGTACTTTCAATGCCTCCACTGGCAAATCATCTGGTCCGGTTGCTTTTCCCATTTTCATTAAATCTAGGACCCTAAGCACCTTCTCTTTCATGATTTATTTTCCCCGCTTAAACATTGAAACTGTGGCAGTGCTCCTCTGTCGTCATCATACAGCTATTTAATGTATTCTACCCATCTTCCTGGATTTCCTCTTGATCGAACAGGAGTTTGCCGTCTTTATCTTTTATGCACCCACCTGTCATATTCTGCTTATTCTTGTTGGTGAATTCTTTTACATTCTTATGCATTTCTTTTAACCTGTGTCGTTTGTCTAGATCCTCAATTTTCATTTTTCCTCAAGCCATTGTTCCTCGGCTTGTTCCTGAGATTTTTCTATTTATCATATCATACTCAGCTTTTTTCTATTTTTTTTTCTATTTTTTCCTTTCTTCCATCAATACTAATATTTCATTAGCCTAGGTACTAGGCTGTGAGGTGCATGCACACAACCCAGTCTGTTAACAACTACGTCTGGTAACACAGACTATGCCCCAATCCAATCCTCCTTAGAGGGGAGGAAGCCAGAGGAGCTATGACGTCATTAGGGCGTAGTCTGTGTTACCAGACTGGGTTGTGTTAATGTACATCACAGCCTAGTACCTAGGCTACTATTTCATCTGTCATCCATTTCTTATTCTTCTTGTTCACTCTTTGCGGAAGTACTGCCTTAAGTGATGACTGGATACATGTTTTTATTGTGTTCCATTCATTTTCCTGGACAATAGTTGGATCTTTTTCTGTTTTTTCAATATGCAATATAATGATCTGAGTTTATATCTACACCCGGGTAGGTTTTTGTTTTTCACAATTTCTGCATCTTTTGTTAATCATTATGTTATCAATCTGATTCCTTACGATGTATGTATTTGTCACAAATAGATTATTCTGCTCACAAAAGTTTATGAGCCTTTCTCCTCTTTCATTCTTCTCGCCAAGTCTATAATGTTTCCGTGCTTCTCGTTTCCAACCTTTGCATTCAGGTCCCCCATAATACAGATTACTTAATCTGATTTTACATACGTAATACCGTTCTGAATATCGCGATATAAACTCTCCAAATCATCATTTACTATAGCCCTGTGTTGGTGCAGTTTGGCTTCCAATTTCATCAATATAACCCTGTCTGAGATAGCCCAATATCCACATAACGCTTTTGCTATTTGTTATTCATGATGATTCCAACACTTCAGTGTTTATCACCACCAGAGAAAATCATTGTATGATCCCCTTTTCCATTTCCTGTCCACCTTGTTTCTGCCATACCCAAAATATCCAACTCCATGTTGTTTGCATTTCCTGTATACAGTTAACTGCTTTTCCTGGCTGGTACGTACAGTATAGTGTCCTTACGTTCCAGGTTCCTACACATATACATTTACCTCTGGTTTTCAAGGTAACACTATCAGACGTTAACCTTTCCGAAGAATTTGAGTTACTATCGTCATCAGTTCCCATAGTCGCCATTGCATGACGCAAATGCATTTTCCCTGTTACTTATATCTTGTTCTGTTACAGGGGTCGACATTACCATCATCACGATTCACTTGACTATTCCTACCATCCATGGTTGACTAAGGGATAGTACATGGTGGGGTCCCGATCCCTCCACGGTGACTGGACACATGTCATTATGTTGTTAGGAGAGTGCCCTGGATGTGTCACACATCTTCCTGCCATGTCTTCAGAGCCATTGACTAATTCTAGTCTGTTCGTCTGCCTCTTCCACCACTTTAGTCTCCGTGCTCTTAAGGGGTAACATCCCCTTTACACTATAACCTCACAAAGATCAGTGATACCCTCTACCTAGTTTAGCTCCCCAGCCGAAGAGGGGTGCCGTGGTGTAGCCGCCGGTGTGCACTACCGACTACTTGGAGCCAGAAGTGAGTGTTAATGTGTTACTGGAGGGCAAGTGTCCCCGTCCATACCCAAATGACATGAGAATGCGGCTGATAAGCAGGGGCGTAGCTACGGGAGGGGGGGGGGAGGGCACGTGCCCCACAAACATGAATCCCATAAAGCAGCATTTCATCTGGCACCCAATATTTTGGTGCCCCCTACAAAATTTCAAGGCCCCCCAGTGCCTCCCCCATCCTCCCGCCGAAAAAAAATCCTATATTAACGCATAGCCCAACATCGTTTTTTTTTGTCGTTGGCCCAACATCATTCTATAGGGGCATTGGCCCAACAACGGAACCTGACTTTGGTCCAACATTAAAATGTCCACCGGCCCATCATTAGCCCAACATTATTTTATTTTATATTATTTGATTTTTTGTAATAGCGTTGGGAGCCGGAGTGATAAAATGTCGTGGCGACCACAAAAACTATAACTCAACACATATATACTGTAACTATGTTACAGAAGTGTCTGATTATACATGAAACAAAAACGTAATCACTGTCCTTGAATAGTCCACATTAAACTCCACAAAGAAATTAGACGTTAAGAAGTAGCTACAATCGGTGTTGAAAAAGACAACTGTCTTTGCCATTTGTGTTGTCTCCCATTAACGCTCAAGTCAAATCAAATTGCTCTTACCAATTTAAACTTTTCTTGATTTCCTTTTTATTTCTTTAACACGTATCTGTGGACAGTGGATTCATATGAAGTTCTACTAGTAATTGATTCAAGATGGAAATAAATGATAACCTCTGGTTAAATCCTAGATGGCGCTCTTTTTATCGAACCTCACTCACTTCGCGTTTTCGAATGAAGTCCATCTCCGCGGACACACGGCACTACGTACTGCACACCCACTGCGCGCGCGCTGGCATAGCCAGCATTTATGCATAATTATGCCACTGGCACTTGTTCCAGTGAACCCAAGACATCGAACAAAATTTTTTGAAAAATTGGATTCTGGATGTACTCTGCTGCTTTTTTCTATTCACTCAGCGGTAGTTTTTTCAGGTGATTTCTGGCCAATTCTTGATCACCTTTTAGGTTTTGAGCGCTCCGATCTATCCTGGGAACGGAAGCATCAGAATTGCATGAACGGAGCGTGCTCTCCCGGGGCCGCGCCGGTCCACAGAGCAGTCCAGAAAGGTCTCATTTCGGCCGTTCAGCCCAGCCCATCCCAGCCCAGCTCGGCCTGTCTGGAACATAGTTGAGCTGAGATTGCATTAGAATCAACGGTATAACGAAAAAGAGTTCAAGAAAAAGAGTTATTAGAGGGTAAAGTCAACCATGCAACCTTTCTCAAGGGGCTGAATCTGAACACGGCTCTGCCCCCTTGAAAGGCCAGGGTCCCGTTGCATAAAACTTACCATTGATGGTAACTTTGCTACCAATGCCCGCAATGGCAACTTCTATCATGTCTATGACTATGGGAACCTTTGATTTGATTGGCTGTCAAGCTATGTTGCTATGGTAGTTACAGTTTATGACAGCATTACCATTGATACTAAGTTTTATGCAACTGGGCACTGATCATACTATTTTTCATACTAGATTCAGCCATAATTTGACCGATGGCATCTTGCCTACCATAGTACATGTACAAATGTAGTGATCACTACAGTATGGGCCTAGCCTATGGCTATGCCTATGTACCATAGTATTGGGTCTAGGCTGTGTGCCGTAGGCCCATCATAAATTAATAGAGGCAAGATGCCATCAGTCTAAGCCACAAGAGGATTTGTCTCACTTGAATATCTTAACGATGGGATCCTACATGTAAGTAATCAACAAGAGCTAGAATAAATAGAATACACTGAATCTTTCTTTTAGGAATCTGGCTGTCAAAATACTGAGGCGAGGGAGGAATGGAAGATGAGGGCGAAGCCGGACCGGGGCCGTCCAGAGCGCTGAAGCGGGTCCGGATCCAGGACCAGGTGGTGAGCAGCAGCGAGGACGATGTAACACTTCTCCGTCGCCAGCAGCATGCCCTCAATGTCTTGACAACGATGCAGGAGCTCCACGAGTCTCGGCAGCTCTGCGACGTGACTCTGGCCGTCGGGGCCAAGCGAATCCCGGCTCACCGATTGGTCCTGGCAGCATGCAGCCCCTACTTCCACGCCATGTTCACCAGCAAGCTGAGGGAGGCCGGAGAGGATGTTATCACGCTTCGTGGTTTGAACCCCGATGCCGTCGAAGCCATCGCTGGCTTCGCATACAGCGCAGATATCAACATCGACCAAAGCAATGTGCAGAGC
Source organism: Arbacia lixula (assembly GCA_963669155.1). NCBI lineage: Eukaryota > Metazoa > Echinodermata > Echinoidea > Arbacioida > Arbaciidae > Arbacia > Arbacia lixula. Next base: position 11,069,065 of record OZ022589.1, read on the forward strand.
ATCACTAGCGCCGCCAGCGTGCTCCAAATGGAGCCCGTGATTGATCTGTGTAGTGACTTTCTGAAGACACAGCTTCATCCGACAAACTGTGTAGGGATCAGGAACTTTGCAGAAATGCACGGCTGCTTCGGTCTGCGCGAGGCTGCGGACAAGTTTATCCAGCAGAACTTCCCAAAGATTGCGCTCCATGATGAATTCCTACAGCTCGGCACAGAAGGTTAGTGTTCTTCACTTTTCGTGTGGATTCACATCTACGCTCTTCAACCAGTATCCATGCCCCTGGTCGTGCGTGGTATGCTTGTAGAAAACTGTGGACCACTTCAGATATCGCTGTGTGCTTGCAAACTGGAGCATTTCAACTCATTCCATGAAACTGTATCTTCAAGAGCACTTTGATGTTATGTTACTAGTGATTGCAGATATGAATTCAAGAGCACTTTGATGTTATGTTACTAGTGATAGCAGATATGAATTCAAGTTTTGTGTGCTGTTCCCAAAAGGCAACAGTAGTGCATTTACATTGTAAATCTATAGATGGCTCGACATGTTTTCTGGCAAGTCGAGCTTAATTTATGATCTCATTCCATTTTTGCCGAAATTGTAAAGGTCTATTAGAGATTGTTTTGGAAAGTTTGCTACTACCTAGTTTTTCCAAATTGACATCCATAATGTCTGATGAATGATTATGAATTCATGATGCACTCGATTTCACTTGATTATGATCCTTATCATTCTTTCCAAGCAAACATAAGACATGATGCTTTTCTATTGCAGGTCTGAAAGATCATACATGAAATCAAGATGATAATGCTAATCATATATGAACAGCTGTTAAACTAACTCAAATTGTGATAAAACTACATGTTGTACCCAAAACAATTTGTAGAATTAGAGAAAGTAAGATAATGTCTTGTTTAAGATATTTTATAAGATTTCATAATATTGCTGTGATGAGGTTCACGTACTATTTGTATTATGATCATTATTATTATTATCAAGTGCATTTCTGTTGCAGATCTGATCAACCTTCTCAAGAAGGACTCCCTGAATGTTGCTAAGGAAGAAGAAGTGTACTTTGCTGCCTTGCGCTGGTTGAAACACGACCTCGACAGCCGACGCCGCTTCATTGGTGAGGTCTTCGAGCATGTGCGATTCCCCATCCTAGCCTGGAAGTTTCTAAATTCCTGCGTGATCGAAGAGGAGATCCTGATGCGAGATGAGAGGTTCCAGAAGCTTGTAGATGAGGCGCGGCGTTACCATGGCAGCACGTTCTACCCAGGGCTGCATTGGGAGGTGAGCATGCGAACCGTGCCAAGGCATTCCTGCAGCCAAGCCCAGTTCATCTACGTCATTGGTGAGTCGTGATTGTGGAAAGCTCTTGATATTCATTGGCACGTTTTAGTATGCATGCAGATGTTTGAATGTATTATGCTCTACCTTCTTCTCCTTCCCAACACCTCCCTGTCATGAGCTTCTAAATTTTCTCAAATGGAAAGTCCACCCTGAAGGTAAAGTGTTTTTAATAAAAGTCAAAACCTGAAAGAAACATCAGTGTAGGACAGTTTTATAATCGTGCATAGGATAAGAAAGTTCAGAGTTTTTTAATTGTTTATTTATGACCTAACATGCGAGATGCCCTCCCATGCATGATGTTGTGTACTTTTTCACCCCATAAATTCCACATTTTCTGATATTTGATAAAGGAATGAATCTTCTTCATAAAGGTATGTGTAAAAGCATGCTGTACACATCAAATCCTAAATATAACATTTTCTACAAAAATTGTACACAACATGTGGGAGAGCATCACACACTCGAGAAAATCACACCTTCTTATCCTTGGACAGATTTTCATCAAACCTTCATGTTTCTTTCATGTTTTTGCTTTGATTAAAATCAACCTAACTTAATGGTGGACTTTGCCTTTAACTTCTTAACCGTCATGAGCTCCTTAAAACTGTATTGTAATTCACATGGGACCTTGATTGGCTGAGGAAGCACAGAAATATACTGTGTGTCTTGTGGTTTTTGTCTTGCCTGAACGAAGTTCGGCAGAGACCTAGTAATCACTTTTCCTGTTGTTCTGTTAGTCTGTTGGTCTGTTACAAAAATGTTTAAGTTTTTGTTTAACTTGCTCCCATTTCTTTATTTCTGCATCAATTGTGATCACACTTAGGACAAATGATTCTTGGGTAATGCCGCATGTGTCCTTATGAGGATGGTGTGGTCAAAGGTCATCTAGGGGTCAAAAGGTCAAATGATATGAGGCTGTGTGCATCATTTTTCTCAAAGTTTTCGTTTGACGTGCTCTCATTTCTTTATTTCTGCATCAATTGTGGTCACACTTGGTACAAATGTCCTTGGGTAATACCACATGTGTCTTCATGAGAATGATGGGGTCAAATTTCATCTAGGGGTCAAAAGGACAAATGATATGAGGCCGTGTGCACCATTTTTCTCAAAGTTTTTGTTTGACTTGCTCTCATTTCTTTATTTCAGCATCAATTGAGATCACACTTGGTACAAATGATTCTAGGGTAATACCACATGTGTCTTCATGAGAATGATGAGGGGAAGGTCATTTAGGGGTTGAATCAAACTTGGCACAGATGTGCAGGGGGTTCTTCTTAAAGTTTTGGTTTAACTTGCTCTCAGGTTTTTTTTAATTTATTCCTGCATTAATTCTGTTCATACTTGGTCCAAATGATCCTTGGGTAATACCGCATGTGTGTTGATGAGGATGATGAGGTCAAAGGTCATCTTGGCACCATTAAAAATATTTGAAAAACAACTTAGCACTGTTAATTGATTGCAAAATCAGGCGAGACAGAGAGGGAGAATGATAAACTTAGAGAAATAATAGGTCAGAGGGAGGAGTTATGACAAAAGAGAAGAAAGATTCAATATCAGAGAGCATATTAATACATGTACATGTACCACTCTAATGCTCAAATTTGGATTGCAAAAACAAAGCAATTCAGCAGCTGCTGCCAGGATGTTTTTTTCTTCTTTTTACCCCTCTGAAATTCATTTCATTTTGAACCAAATCATCAGATTACAGTGATTTTAAAGGGTTTATATATAAATATTAGAGAGTTTAGACAAGAAAGAGAAAATGCAAATTAATGCCTTCTTTCTTCTACTATACTAGCTCTCCTTATGATGCACAGTGAATTACATGAATAATGCAACAGTCGGCTGACAGGAAATTGAGGTGATCAATCATACCAGTTTATAGGAGAGTGTGGGTTTGTGTAGATGCCCGTTTAACCCTAGATTCTGACTACAAAATTTATGACTCGTGCCAATTGCTACAAGTGTCTCACAACTTTTGATAACATTGTCAATTTGGCCCTCCAGGCATTTTGCTTGATCTTATTTTTCACAAAGCTTATGAGATACGTACATGAACTCCTAAGTGTAGCAGCGAAACAATTAGGGTGGGGGAGGACCTTGGACCGTGTTATATATGTTTACATATATTTATCTACAGCCCAGTTACAGAGTTTAAAATAACAAAATGCAGCGGAAGACTAATGATTATGTAATATGAAAATAATTGTCAAAGTATCATATTACATCTTCCCCACCATATCGCTGTACAAGAATAAGAGCGACAATCGCATCACATTACTCAATCAATTCATTCATCATCAATCATCCACATTCAACACATGCCTATTGCTACTTAATACAAGCAAAGCATACAGAAAACTAAATGTAGATAAAATATTTAAAGGAATTATATAGAACCTTTAATTATGAATGAAAAGAGAATATAAACGTATTTACAATATATACAAAAAAGCTATTAAGTTATGCTAACAGCATATTTTTACTAATTAGTGGCACACATGTGCACACTTATGTATAACACCTTTAATTAAAGGACTTTAACAGAGGATAAACCTAACTACATTCTTAAAATGGGGTTCTCAGATTTATTGGGATTATGATGCTCTGACACGCTGTCATTGTATCTTCTCGACGAAGAACCTGAAAGTGTAATATTGTACAAGTCTGGTCAGCAAATCTTGGACATGTCTGTCTCCTTCAAGATTCAGAAGCAAAGAGCTGTTATCAAACTATTTGATAATTAAATTAAAGGATTACAGCAAGTTCAACCTTAGTTGTTAGTATACAACATATCAATGAATGACATGAACGCATGCAAAAATATAATAGTAAGTGCACCTTCCAATGAGTTAGGCATATTGTCATCACATTAGAAACTCACGCTACGATATTGCTGCCACAGATGAGAGTTTCCATCGAATCTGGTCGGCCCGACAATATCGTTTGATTTGGCAATCCAAAACATGAGGCAAACTCTTATTCCAGAGTTTAGGAATTTGGTATAAAATATTGCATCACGCGCAGCTGTGCCATACTCGGTAGAAGTGCAAATAACTATTTTACAGGAATAGATTATTAGTAAGTCATATAGTATATCATATAATTAAAAGGAACTTCAGTTAACTTTAAATAACTTTAAGTTTGAAGACTCATACCATGCATATGTTCACATGGTTCAACTTTCAATTAAGGAAAGTCAATTTAAATCCAAAATTATCTCTAAATGTAAATACCATCCATCTCAACAAATACCACAATTGTATAGTATAATAGATGATGATATGAATACTAAAAGAATAAGTTGAATTGCTTACCTGAAAGTGTAATATTGTACAAGTCTGGTCAGCAAATCTTGGACATGTCTGTCTCCTTCAAGATTCAGAAGCAAAGAGGCAGACTTTCCTCCCAAGATGGTGCAACTTGGAGCAGACTGTACCACTTTCTCTTTTTATGGGGAGAACTTCTAACAATTCTTAATTCTTTACCCAATTAAGGTAAGCAATGTGATGGTATATAATATGTAATTTGCTATCAATACCAGCATTGTAAGTTGAAAGAAATTATTTAAGGGATATCATGATCATGTATTGGTTAATAATCATGGAATTACATTATCTCATAAAGTACAAAATTACTTTGGACAAAATGGTATAACCCCAAAATCTTAAGATGGAGGGTGTTAATTCTTGGAATGGATGATGACTCAGAGGCATCATCCCAAACTACTGGTAGACTGGTCCCTGATCTTTTGTGATTCCACAACCCAGTGACCCTTCTCAATACAGTGAGAAGGGATACCAATCCACCACTGTAGTGTGTCAACGTGCACCCATACGAGTGTGTCGAATGTCAACACACACAGATAGTAGGTTGATAGTCTAAGTCTCAGGCCATCTTAAACTCTAATGTTGACCCTAACAGGGGCTACATAAGCAAGAAAGACCATAGAATAAAGAACATTTCGAAAACATACAATAGAATGCAAACAGAATTTGAATAAACCCAAAAATACATGTAAATCAAAATGAATCTTCAATTTCACATGTTCTTAACATTATGTTCTTTGCATATGAAGAAAAAAGTTGGAAATTCATGCCATCCTATTTTAATGAGATATAGCCATTAAATGAATATGAAGGCATCTCATTTGTTAAAATAATAATGACAAACAAATTTATTTTTTCCCCTCAAAAATACATGCAGTCCCACATGCGCCTTGGGAGTCTGTGACGTTCTGTGGCCACAATATTTGGGGGGGGGGGGGGATTTTGATGAAATATTGAGGAGAGGGGTAAAATTTTAATGAAATATAGCCATTAGATGAAGATGAAGACATCTCATTTGTTAGAATTATAATGACAAACAAATTTATTTTTTCCCCTCAAAAATGTAAAATGTAAAATGACATCCCCCCCCCCCCCATGAAAGCTTGCTCTCAAAAAGGCCAGTAAGAATAGGGTTAAGGACCTGCCATTGCACGCACAAAATTCTCTCCCTTCACCCTGTCCCTTCCATTTAGCCAGGAAAAATCTAGAAACTTGCATGTATAGCCAGTACACTGGATGTAAAATAGAACATCACAAATGGGCAGTGTATTACTTATTTTCCTCTACATCTGGGGCGGTATTCCGAAAATCCACAGAGATAAAATTTTTATCTCCCCTAAGATACAATGTCCTTAAAATATTTTATCTTTGGTATTCCGAAAAACATTTTAGGAAGATTTTAACCAATATTAATGAGCGCATGCCCTGCGCTCCTATCCCAGAGGCAGCCAGTAATAAACGTCCTTTCATGTCTTTTGCATACATTAACACCATCAAGTTGATGGTGTGATGTCATGAAACTGAAAGGGACATTGCGCATCATTGTCTATCAGCGCGCCTTATTGCATTTGATGCGCTCATGTGCAAACAGTTGAATGCGCGAATTATTTTTGCACGTAATGCTATGGGCCTAGGCGCGTATGTCTGGAGATAAAATTGCTTGGGAGCAGTTTTATCTTTTATCCTAACTTTTTTTCCTAAGTGCGTTTCAGAATACCGATTTAGCTCATTTGCATAAAAATTTTATCTCGGAGGCTCATTTACATAAAAATTTTATCTCTAGCTCATTTGAATAAAAATTTTATCTTTTATTGTAAGTTGGCTTTTCGGAATACCAAAAGATAAAATTTTTCCTAAGTCCCTGAGATACAATAAAATTTTTCCTAAGTTCGTTTTCGGAATGCCCCCCCAGTTTTTCCCTAAAGGTGATGAAATAATGTACTATGTCATAGGCTCTCTCTGCAATCCAGCCTTGCTCACTGTCTGGAAACTGCAAAAAGTGTGATTACGTTTGAGGCCCAGAGCATTTAAAGGTTACCATTCACCAAATGATGGAACTTTAATTTTGGATTTGTGACATGTTTGTTGCTGAAATTCTACCATGAAATGGATGAAAATGTCAAAGATTTCTTGTCTCTCTCTCTCTCTCTCTCTCCCTCTTTCTCTCCCCAATTATCTCTATCCCTCTTTCTCTCCATGTCTCTCTCCCCTATCTCTCTCCCCCTTTCTCTCCCTTACATCTCCTCCTTTCTCTCCAGTTATCTCTAGATCTCTCTTTCTCTCCCCTGTCTCTATCTCCCTCTTTCTCTCCCTTATATCTCCCTCTTTCTCTCCCCTATTTCTCTCTCTCTCTCTCTCTCTCTCTCTCTCCCTCCTTCTCTTCCCTGTATCTCTCTCCCTCTTTTTCTACCCCTCTTTCTCTCCCTTTTTCTGTCCCCTGTCTCTCCCTCCCTTTTCTCCCCGTCCCTCTTTCCCTCTTTCTTTACATTTTCTCTGTTCCTCAGCTACCTTCCTCATCTCTCTCTCTCTTTCTCCATATCTCTTTTTCTCTATTCTCTCCCTCCTGATTTTTCTGCGCTGTTTTCACTTTCCTGTTGTTTTTTTGTGCGCAAATTCCATGGTATAAGGAAGTAGATTTTGATCTTGCTCCAAACCTATTTTTAAACTTGGTGTCCATATCCCTCCCTGTGTGATCTTTCTCACTCTCCAGTTTCCCTGTTTTTCTGGGCAAATCCAACATGTTTTTTTTTTCTGAGGTAGTGAATTCATCTTGTTAAAACAGGGTAGCCCAAATGTTATGAAACTTGGCAGGAGTATACCTAACTATAACATTTATGAACTCTCCTAAACATAGCTTCACCAACCTTTTCAGGAAGAGTAAAAATCTATCTTTGTTTACGCTTGAAACAAAGATACAGGTAGCTATCATTCCACATATAGTCGGTTTCCAGTTCTATTATTGGTTCTTGTACAATATGTTCTTCCATTATCTGGGTTTTTTTACATTTTATTTTATTTCTATACAAGAGTCATGAAACTGAGGAGGAATCCACAGTTTACCCTAATAATAATGTGTACGAAATTTCATGGACATACTGTAGCTTCATGAACGTTTTAAAGAAAATGTAAAACTATCCTCTTTACATCGAAACGTACCGACCATAGTCCACATTCATAATCATGTTGCCCTGTCAGCGCACAATGTGGGCATTGCTCCCATTGAACGCATGCAATGTAGAGCGAACGGTTGCAGACCATAGCGCAAAGTGGTCTCCTGTCGCTATGCTATAGATTGTGGAATGTCTGGCCAAAACCTCAAAACTTAGCGATTGCTTTATTTAGCTCAAAGTCAGTTTCCAGTTCTATTATTGGGAATGAAGTTCTGATACAGTATCATCTTTGATTTGGCAGGATTCTACAAAAGACCTGAAAAAGGGACAACCCATCTTTAACTGTCTATCCATCATAGATCTCTGCTCTCTCTTCCTCTTTCTGACATATGCATTTTCATTCGCCTCACACAGGAGGGGAAGTCTCCCCCTGCAGAACCACACTGCACACTGCTGAGCGCTACCAGCCCGCCATCAACAACTGGACCCCCATGCCACCAATGGGACAGTCCCGTCGTGGTGTGGGCGTGGCAGTGGTGGACAACATCATTTATGCAGTAGGGGGCGCAGCGTCCTCCCCGCTGAGGGACGTTGAGTGCTATGATCCCCAGACTGATAGCTGGCGGAGGCTCGCCAAGATGAAGGTTCCGCGGAGTAGTGTTGCCGTGGCGACAGTGGGCGGGCAGCTTTACGCGTGTGGGGGTTATGACGGCATGAGGAGTGTGAAATCTGTGGAGCAGTACGACCCATCGCTGAACGAATGGAAACACATACGAGGTAGGAAGCATCTGTGCACTCCTATGTTTATGTTTATGAGCCTGCATGTACGTAAAATAGCAAGGGGAATTTGATCATTAACATGCAGTTTATGTCTGGGATCAAGACTATGATGTTGCTATTGAAGATGGCATTCTGAGAGTTCAATGGCTGAAGCAGTCATATCTCTTTCTTTCTCTTTCCAGTTTTTGAGTTGCATAAAGTAATTTTGTGGAGGTGTTGGTAATGGTGGAATTCGCCATACCACATATAACATGTATAGGGGAAACTCCTCCCACAATGCACTGCGCAGCGACGTCCAGATTATGTTTGCAGTCATGTCCGCTTCTGGGGGGCATTTCATCAAAGGACTTGTCGGATATTTTATCCGACAAGTTTGCTCTTGGCCAATAAGATGCAGGCATTTCAGTAGCTTATAACAGTTTGTCGGATATTTTATCCGACAAGTTTGCTCTCGGCCAATAACATAGCTTATAACAGTTTGTCGGATAAAACGTCCGACAAGTCCTTTGATGAAATGCCCCCCAGATCTTTTGAACTAGATCTGGGCCAGTTGCATAAAACTTACCATTGATGGTAATTCTGTCATCAATGGTAGCTACCGCGGTAACATCACTCAACAGCCAATCAAATTCAAGGTTTCCATAGAAGTTGCCATTGGTAGCAAAAGTTACCATCAGTGTTAAGTTTTATGCAACAGGGCTCAGAAGCGAACATGACTGTAAAAAAGATTTGAATGTGAGTGCGGGGTGCATTATCTAATGACTGTTCCTTATGAGCTAGGACCAAATCATGAACCTGGCAGTGATAGTTGAGTAAATCATCTCTCTCTCTCTTGTATCCGTGTCTCTGCAGACATGACCACGCAGCGGAGCATGGCAGCAGCGGCGTCTCACGGGGGCGCTCTCTACATCTTTGGCGGGTACGATGGTGCGGCGGATCTGAAGACAGTGGAACGGTATCTGCCAGCGGTGAGTGGCAGTCACACTGCGTAGTGTGGCGCACTGACTAAAATTAGGCTTAGGCTTCTACAATGATTAATTTGCAAAGATGTCGATCATGTCTTGCTAGCTAGCAGCACACAAATGTACAATTGATCTGTTTGATTTGTTCCTGCTTTCTTTTGACCTTTGCCATATCAGTTATGGCACAATATCAATCACACACTTTGAAACACGATGTCACATCGGCTTGTTATGATAGGCTGCCGGCAAGGACATATGAAAATAATGTGTATTTTTCTTTCTTTTTTCTAATATGCTCCCTACAATGTATGTGTGTGGCAGTCAGATGAACCCTTGTGGCCTTAATCTTCCATGGCAAGATAGGGGGAAATGGGCAAACCGACAGTAGCACTCACTATAGTACATGCACATCTCATTCACATGGGAAGTTCCTAATTTAAACGGGGCATCGGGCCCTGATGGTTTAAGTCAGGAGGGGCCCGTTTTTTTTTATGCCTCCGCCACGAAGTGGCCGGAGGCATTATGTTTTCGGGTTGTCCGTCCGTCCGTCCGTCCGTCCGTCCGTCCGTCCGTCCGTCCGTCCGTCCGTCCGTCCGTACGTCCGTCCCGAATCCGTTTAGGCAATATCTTGAGAACCGCTATCCAGATTTGCTTCAAACTTGGTACATGTGTGTATTGCATGAAACCAATGAATTGTGTAAAATATGGGTCAATTCTGATTGAGGTCAAAGGTCAAAGGTCAATGAACTTTGTGAAAAATTGCCCAAAATTGACCTTTTTCACATTAAAGCCAAATCCAAGGATCCAATTCTCATGAAACATGGTACAATGATGGTTTACTACTCGGGAATAAACTGGTGACATCTTTTATTAAATTCCTTAAAGTTCAGAGGTCAAAGGTCAATGAACTTTGCCATAATTGGCTTTAAAACTGCCCCAAGCTTTCTATTTTCCTAATAAATCCAAATCCAAGGAAGCAATTTTCATGAAACATCTTACATAGATAAATCACTACTTGGGAATAGACTGGTGACATTTGTGATAAAATTCCTGAAAGTTCAGAGGTCAAAGGTCAATGAACCTCGCCAAAATTGGTTAAAAACTGCCCCAAACTTCATATTTTTCGCCATAAAACCAAATTCAAAAATGCAATTCTCATGAAACATGGTACTAAGATGGATCACTACTTGGGAATAGACTGGTGACATTTTTGGTGAAATTCCTGGAAGGCCAGAGGTCAAAGATCAATGAACTTTGCCAAAAATTAGTTTAAAAATTGCCCCAAAAGTAATATTTTTCAAAATAAACCAAGATTCAAACGTGCAAAACCAACCAAACATGGTGCAAAGCTGGATCGCTACTTTGGGGTAGACTGATGATATTTTTGGTGAAAATTCTCAAAGGTCAGAGGTCAAATGTTAATGAACTTTGCCAAAATTGGCTAAAATTGTGCCAAATTTAACATTTTTCACATTGAATGCAAAACTAATGGTTCAATTTGAACCAAACATGTTACAGAGATGTGTCACTTCATGGAGGTAGACTGGTGAAAGTGTGGGTAAAATTTCTGAAAGGTCAAAGGTCAATGAACTTTACCCCAAAATTGGCTGATTTTAAACAAACTTAATACAAGGATGGCTTTAGACGGACTAATTAGATTGGAAGTCAAAGGTCAGTGAACATTGCCAAACTTGGCCAAGCATGGAATATATTTGCATTTTCAGGTTTTGTGAGAATAAATCTAAATAGAGCTAGCAAAGAGGCGGAGGCATATTTATCGACTGCGCGGCAGTCGAATTGCTCTAGTTTTTAAATCTGACAAGTATCAAGCGTATGAAATTTGTGCTTAACTGCTATGTATTGTATTGCATTTAATTAAAGTCAATCACTGTACAAAATGCATTGTAACTGCATTTTCAGATTGTGATCATGGTGGGGAAGTTGCTCCATTGTTGAGTGCCAAACCATTGCCATGGTAATACCTGAGAAAGATAAATATTGGTTCACTGGGAGTCTTTTGTTATGGAACAAAAGGGTGCCATCTTCCTCTCAGCATTGGTGATGTCAAGGTTGCACTGATTATTTTTGTAAGATCAAGCATTTGTTGAACTTACACTTTGCTACTGACTGAGTAACAAAGTTGTTTATCCTTCTTTGAAAGGAAGGGTATCCCTTTTGTAGGTCCAAAAGATGAAATTCTGTAAATTTGGTAGAAAATGGAAGAATATAGTGTAAAAGAACGTAGAGCTAGAGCTGGAAACTGGTTTGCAGCAGAATTATATTGGAATTAGATTTAGATTCAAATCAAAATTCTCAAATGGACACAATTTTTGGAGTGATGATAATATACTAAATGACTTAAGATACCATTTTTTTTTCAATACTCATATAATTATATTGTCAAATAAACACAGCAAAAAAGTGAGTTCCCCCCCCCCCCCCCCCACAGGCAAACTAGCATAACATTTTATGGAAGAAGTTTTCAGCAGGATTCGACCAGGGTTTTGGCAGGATTGTTCCTTCACTTATTGACTAACTTCCGTGTCAAAATCACATTGATCCACTCAGTCATGCATGAGTTAGCACACATTATAGGCAAAATCGTCACTTTTCAAAAGTCAAGGGTAATTTGGGGGTTCTATTATGAATTTTTAATGAATTCGTTTTCTGGTGCATGATTTATATTTTTTCCTTGTTTATCATCTATCTCTCGACGAACTAACACCTATCCCGATATTTAACCAATTGTTCTGGTTGAGTGAGCACAGTTTAAAAAATATTCTGTTGAGTTTGAAACTTTTAAAAACCCTTTATTTGTGTGAAAAAATAAAACTCTGGATATTTTGTCAAAGATGTAACATGACCTGGTATGTGAACATACTAAGTCATTTTTATGTCATAGATTTAAAAATCGCACCAGAAATGCCAAAATGTCTGTTCAAACGGCATAAACATTTACCCTTGTGACTTTTGAAAAGTAACAATTTTGCCTTTAATGTGTGCTCACTCATGCACGACTGGGTGGATTAATGTGATTTTCACATGACAGTTAATCAATAAGTGAAGGTACAATCCTGCCAAGTTGTGTCGCTCAAAATCTCTGCTTTAAAAAGTTACGTTATTTTGCTTAGGGAGGGGGGGGGGGGACTTAGCTTTTTTGTTGTGTTTAGATGATGATAAACAATGAATGAATGAAGGTGCTATTCTGTTTTAATATTATGGTTGGGGGACTGGGATATGAAGCTAACTTGTCTGAAGGACTGATCTACTCTCTCTCTCTCTCTCTCTCTTCTGTATGTTTGTTTGCTACAGCTCAATGCGTGGAAGGTGGTGAGTCCCATGAAAGTAGCCCGGTCCATGATGGCTGCTACCAGTCTCAGGGAAAACATCTACGTCATCGGCGGCTGCGAGCATAACCAGAGGTAGGAGGCAGGTCCATACCAGCCAGCCTGGGAAAGTTCTTGAACTTACCTTCCACTCTTGCAGAGGCCTTGGATGGTATTAGTTTTCTCCTAACTCCATTAGTAAGGGAGTGCTGAGGAGAGCCCATATTGATAGTCCAAAATGTCCTAAATGTCCAAAATGTCCTCCTTGGACGTTCCGTACGTCATACGAAATGTCAATTTATATGGTGGTCTACCAAAAATATCTATCAAAGTATGTGAGAGGAGAATGAAAATAGCGGGACACTGTGTGAGACGCCTTGAACTATCTGCTAATCCCCTCACACTCTGGGAGCCTAAACAGGGTACTGCAAGAAGAGGGAGAAGTCGGGCGACTTACATTAGTGTACTAAAGAATGACACTGGCCTTGATAGCGTTAGTGAGCACAGGACAGCCATGCTGGATAGACAGGTCTAGAGGTGCTACTTTGTTCATGGAACCCGAGATGGCATAGGCTGAAGCCTATGCATGCCCTCGAATTAGTAGTAGTAGTAGTAGTAGTAGGGACATTCCTAATGCAAATTACGGAGGGTTTGACCATTTCTTACCAATGGATAGTGGTGTTCTTATTTATGAACAGCACATCACAATCAAGAAATTCCATCTGGTCTTTCCCCTCTAGGTTTCTTCCTAACTTTGTGAATGTGCAATTATGTTTCTGCACAAAGTAAGGAAAGATTTCAGAATACCACTTTGGAGAAAACCTAGAGTTATGGGCAATTCCGCAGGTTTGGTTAAAGTCATGTAACGTGAGTAACCAAAGTTTCTTTATTTTATATTCTGTTACAGTTTCACAGAAATTATTTAAATAATTATTTAGGAAGCAAACAGTCCACCTTTCCATGACACGCAATCATATCCTCGGCACAGAAACTTCTTTTTCAGTCAAATAAAGAAGCTTTGGTTACTCGCGTTACATGACTTTAACCAGACCTGTTGAATTGTCCTTATGATAAAATTAATCCTGAGTGAGCATTTTAGAATACCACCCCTTGAAATGTCCTAATTGTATCCCCTATGAGGAGGCTTGTCTTGATTCAGCAGTGTTACTGTATGTAGCTCCTGCGTGACACTTGTCCAGCCAGCCAGACACATTTTTTACCCCATTTTAATTCAAATTTTCTCTTGAGTTTTGTCATGGGGAAAATTAAGTGCCTATTGATGTAGGTGACATGGGTTTGGGCATCGTTTCAAACTAGAATGTTATAAAGAATCATACTTAATCATGGGCTACCGTGTGTGTGGATAGCACTAATGATAAGTTGTATAACTGGCCAGAGCTAAGCGTGACCGCTAAGACCCAATCAACTCAAACTAGAGCGTGCTGACCGAAGACAGGCAGACAGCAAAAAAAAAAACATATGCAGTAGCAATCAGTGCACCTATTCAACATTTCTATATCGAGATTTGGTATAGATTTCTTTGAGTGGACACCCTTTTGGCTATATGATGTTTCTTTATAAGACTTATAGCTAGACCATTTTGGTATAGCTTTACCATAAATTCCTTGTGTGTGTGTGCACATAGCTAGTCATAGTGGAGGGAATCCTCATCTATATTCAAGAACTTCTTAGTTTGTATAAATCACCTCAGGTCCTTTGTTCGAATTCAAAGAATATTTTAGTGCAGTACTCTGTTACAACCAAGACATTGGATCAGAGGTCTTTCCAGTTTGCTTTACCTATACTGTGGAATAAACTTCCAGACTTTATTTGACAATCTACTGCTAAGGATCAATTTTGCGCTAAACTGAAGTCATTTTTGTTTGTAAATGAATTGTAGGTTTCAATCACTTTATCTTTGCTTAAATATGGTTCTACTTCTTTCTCTTTTCCTCCTTTATGCACACTGAGACTTAACTGTAAAATTGCACTATTTAAGAAAGGACTATTATTATTTTTTTTATCATCCCCCTCCCCCCACAGCTTAGCCTCGGTAGAGGTGTACCACCCCTCCACCGACACCTGGAGCCAGATTACCCCCCTGCTGCACCCCCGGAGTGGTGTGGGGTCGGCCGTGGTGCACCATCGTCTTTACGCCGTGGGCGGCTACGATGGCAGCGACGGACTGAGATCGGTGGAGCGTTACGAGGAGGATCGGGACGAGTGGACCATCGTCACGCACATGGAGGTCGCCAGGCGTCGATTTGGCTGCTGCTCGTAGCAAAGGACGGCATGAGGGTGGATCTTCAAATTGGCAACACTTGTGTGAAATCAGATTTCATCGTTACATGGAGGTCGCCAGGCATCGTTTTCCTCTGCTGCTCGTAGCAATGGACGGCATCAGGGCTCGATCTGTAAATTGGCAAAACCGTGTAGACATCAGTGCCTCGTTTTCATGAACAGTTGCAAAAAGTGACATTGACACGAAAGTCTTTTTGTCTGAACGTTGCTTGAGAGGCCAAATTATTGGCCACCTTGCCTTCCCACAACCCAGCGAAGCGCGCCAACCAGAAAATCTGGCAGTGTGCAGTGGCGCTGAGTTCTCTGTGTGGAGCTCACCAGGATGTACGCGCATCAACAACAAGAAAACATGATCCAGTTTACCCACGTTATAACGAGCACAGATTCAACAAGATTTCAATTATAACTACATATAGGTAATTCTTCTTGTCCCAGTTTCAAATCTGTGCATGTATGTTAATGTATCTCTATGGTTCCGTATAACAAGATTTTGTTTTGACAAAGAAATTAACTCGGTCCTAAGCATTTTGTTATAACAGGAGTGGACTGTACATAGAGGAATGAGGACAAACCAGGACGATATTCCAATGGTATGAATATGCATTAATTGACAAAAATCAAAGTAAGATTTATCAATTTTTTTAGTTATGCTGGAAACATGTTGTTTGAACAGTACTACTTTGATCAGGTCATGTTGTCATTACTTCAGCTGATTGTATCTCATGCTGCAGCTAGTCTCTCCATTGTACTTTGACATTAAAGGGTTACTAAATTAGAAAAATAAGTCCACATTAATCTATGTAAAATTATCCACTGAAAACGAATTTCCCATTTGTGTGCCGCAATAAAGTCTCATTTTGACGAAAATTTGAAAAAACGCAAGCCTCCAGTGATGCAGCAGAAGTCAAAATGCCATAAATGCCAACGGCGTGTACGGAAGTCAACATAAGACCATTTTCGTAATGTATTCACAACTTCCCCCCTAACTGCGTAGTAACGCGTTATTGCATTCACCTGTATCTTGTCATTCAGATTCAATGGATGGAATGCACTTTGAATCTATTAATTGTTGCTACTCGGACAAACCTCGGACAAGCTTTGGGGCTCCCATTGGTAACATATTGTTTGAACGGTGTGAATAAAATATTTTATTCACGACGTTGGCATTTATGGCATTTTGTCTTCTGCTACGTCACTGGAGGCGTGCGTTTTTTTCAGATTTTTGTCAAAATGAGACTTAATTGCGGCAAACAAATGTGAAATTCGTTTTCAGTGGATAATTTTACATAGATTAGTGGGAACTTATTTTTCTAATTTAGTAACCCTTTAACTCTCTCATTACCTCATTATCTCTCATGGCATGGAAATGTGTAGTAACCCAACGTGGTTTTCAGTGCCTTGGGTGGTATTTTGAAAATCCACAGAGAAAAGAATTTTATCTCCAATAAGATAAAATATTTTATCTTTGGTATTCCGAAACACATGCTAGGAAATTTGTTAACTAATATTAATGAGGGCATGTCCTGCGCTCCTATTCCAGAGGCAGCCAGTAATAAAACGTCCTTTCATTTATTTTGCATACATTAACACCATTAAGTCGATAGTGTGACGTCATGAGACTGACAATGACATTGCGCATCAATGTCCATCAGTGTGCCTTATTCCATTTGATGCACTTAAGTGCATAAAGTTGAATGCACAAATTATTTTTGCATGTAATGCAATGTAAAGGTATGGGCCTGGGCATGTGCGCCAAATTGCTCGAGAGCACTTTTATCTGTTATCAGAACTGTTTTTCCTAAGTGTGTTTCAGTATACCGATATAGCTCATCTGTATAACATTTTTATCTCAGAGGCTCATTTACATAAAAGTCTTATCTCTAGCTCCTTTGAATAAAATTTTTATCTTCTATCCGAACGTGGCTTTTGGGAATACCAAAAAATGACATATTTCTTAACTTGCTGAGATCAATCAAAATATTCCTTAGATTGTTTTCCAAATACCCCCTGGTAATGTAAGGGTTAACGTGAGGGCACTGTGGTATAGTGGTGAGAGACCTTGACTCTCACACAGAAATCCTCGGTTCAAGCCTGGGTTCAGCCCGGTGCGTACACCCTTGGACAAGGTGTTTTGCTCATGTTTGTCTCTCTCAACCCAGGTGTAGTAAATGGGTACCTGGCAGGAATATAGTTTTCCTGATATAATTAGATCAATTAGCTTTTAGCGCTACATACTAAAGCCAGGGTAGTAATCGAGCGCTTAGGGTACTTTGTACTAGGAAAGCACTATATAAGAACTGATTATGATTATTATTATTATTATTATGTCTGCTTTGTCAGATCTTAAATCATGTGATGAAATACAGATGTCACCCTTTTTGTAAGTCAAGTTTGGTTATGGTGGAAAATTATATTAACCGAACTTGAATATTGAAAGACAGAGATAGATACTTTGATATGCTTATGTAAAATATTACTAGTTACTTTTGCAGCTGACATTAGAGGCTCATAATAATAGGAACACAAGAAAGGAATTGATATGTTTTTGATATGGAACTTTTTTTTTAAAGAGAACATCATTTGGATTGTCCCAAATATATGTACATGTACCAGTACATGCAGTATGTTGGATTCATACTTGCCATAATGATTAAAATATATAAAAGGAATGTTATGCTAATAAGAATTTCTTACCAGAACTGAATATATAATTATAAACGCATCTGTAAAAGTTATGAGTACTGGAAAATAATTATGTTTTGTGCACGAGGAGTCTGTTAAATAAGTAAGACAGCGGAAACGTATACTGTATACGCCATATATTTCGCGGGGGATTTTATTTTCGCAAATTCACGAGTTGGGTGTTATTCCGAATTTAGCAACACGCAAAAATATAAATAAAACGTGCACAAGCACATGTACTATTAGTACTAGAACTCCACTAATGCGAATTTACCACTCGCGAAATTGTCATGAAGTCCCGACTCACGCAAAATCTTTTTCCCAAAAAAAGTGATCTGGTTTTTATTATTAGTTTAAACACTTGTTAATTCAAAGAATTAAATACAAGTTTTTGAAATGAGAAAATACAGCTTGTTTATACAGATATTTTCTCATGATTCATGAAAGTTTTGATAATTTCATTCACACATATTTGTAAATGTTAGTCTATTTTTTTATTTCCTCAAGGCGTAAATATTTTGAAGTCTTCTTATAGAGCTGTCACGTAATCATTTTACTAGTAATACCCAGAAGTCAATACATCTATGCTGCTCTTCTTTTAAACATTTTGGTCTGTTTGTTTCTAAAGAATTATGAGGTGCAATAGCCATTTATTTTTGTATTTTTACCATGCTCTTTCTTCTTCCCTTATTCCTCCTCTGTTGAGTGTTGATACAAGCTTTCAAAGCAATGATAAGACATTGAATAAGCCTGGTTAGTTTTCCACTTAAAGGTAGCCCGTCCCTTTTGCAGACCTAATTTTGAAAGTTCCCTGACTTTGTAATCATTTGAGAGAGAGTGGGTATATAACCTTTCCCTGGAATCGACAAAGCGTAATATTCGCTTTTGAGGAAATCATCTTTGATAATTGATCGACTTTACTTTTTTCGTGCCACGAAAATAGGTAAATCTCAGTGAAAACTAGTTAGATTTTCATTTATTTTCGGGAGTTATAGTAATTCTGACCTTAAAATTTCACAGTTGGTATCCCAAAGATATGTGCTAAATATGTGCAAACTTTCACTAAGTTTGCAGATGTTTGTAAAAGTGACAGGCCATCTTTAAAAAAAGAGAATCAAAAGATGCACAAATTAAGCATAAACCTAAGTCCATAGGTCCCCACACTAAGGGCCCTGTTACAAATATATTTTTAGTCATTGCAACTTTCCACACCAATGGAGACAGCCAATAAGCCCGCAACTTTGCAGCTGTTGTCATGGTGGTTATGATTGATCATAAGTTACAATGGTCAAAAACCTGTTTGCAAGATCCCCCAGCTGTGGTGAAATTAACAAAAACTCCCAATATCATGTAAATGGATGTCACTAAAAGATTGTCCTGTAATTTGCAAAGTGCACTTTCAACTCTGGGCCAAATTTAAGTCCAATCCCCTATTTTGAATGTACAGACTTATGATTGATATCAGTCGCAGGTCAAGTTGCAGTCAATCGCAACACTTTATAAGACAGGGCCCTTCATACCAAAGTAAAGTTCTCTTGATTGGACAGTGGATTATATTTCATGTATGGAATAATGAATGTGTCAATTTTTTTTTCTTACAAGATTTATCATGAAATTAATTCAGAGAACGGACACACAGAATTTGTTTTTAAAAATATCTTATTTGGGTGATAGCTTCATGAGTTTCTTACTCTGAAGTACTGCGATGATGTATCATCTTTTTAAAGCAGTGATACCCTTCATTAGTGCAAGCATGGACCTATCATGGATGGACTGCGCTCGGATAGACTTGCTTTGATCTATGAGGTCCGCCGCCTCATAAAAATTCAAGACATTCAGGTGTTTTAAACAATTAGCTGTATTTCTAATTAGGTAGTGCCTTCTCTGAATAACAAAAGAAAATCTGTTTTGAGAAGTACGTCAACCGTTCAGCCTTCGCTGGGAGCTCGTAGCTGATCTTTTTACATCACGCACTGTGAATTAGTTTTGGGGTGAGCGAAGGGAAATTTTGAAAAAATTGTAGAAAGAATTTGATCTGTTACTTTTTCGGACACCTCCGCACACGAAATTGAGGTTGTTTCCATGAAAGATGAAACATTCAATAAACGATTTACAAGATATTTTTAAGGAAATATGATTCGGAAATGTGCGATATGGAGGCATTTCTCTGGTATGTTTTCTACAGTATTCTCCTTTTATCACAAAAACGAAGAAACAATACAATCTGAAATTCACACAATCGTATCTTTATAACATGTAATACTACTGCACATGCACTTCAGTTCATGAAGTGGTTCTGAAATCTTCTGCGCATACAGAATATATATTCCTCAAAATGCATCCTACAGTTTTCATGCTTGTTTGGCGGCGGATCTCCCTCGATCAAAAAGCCAAACGCGTCAAATATTCCATTGTGATATCAATGCACGCGACTGCTGTCGGAATAAATTACACTTCGTGCTGACTCCATTCCTTACACCTCTCTGGTGCAAGAATATTTTTCATCATCGTTATATGATGTGAATCTGTAAATGATATTATGTTGAGTTCTTACTTTTGTCTAGCCTTGGTCTGAGGCTGTATAGTCTGTTTCATTGTCATGCAGCTGCTGCAAGCCATAACCCAGTCTGAACTCTCCAGACTAATACTATCTTTCATATTCTTTTCTAGCATAACAGGAGATTGAAAGGCCTACATGTTCAGACTTACTTCTGATTGCAGCACTGCAACAGGGAAAAATATTACACAGCCTTGAACTGAGGCTAACTCTTGAGGATTGTGTCAATAAAAGCCATTTCGTAATTGCAATTGCGCATGAGCAGATTATTGCTTTTAGTAAATGACCTCAGGTCAATTTCCAAACTCACAGAGTAAAAATGGGAATTCATTAGATAGTCGACCACATTTTAATCTATTATCATGCAAATATGGCAACAGCTATTCAGCTCTGAGAGGGTACTGAAAGAACATTCCACCATGTGCATCTTCTTCTATTGTTGTCCCTGGCACACTGTAAAATGTTTTTACATCCATCATCCAACACAACTTAATGAAAAACAATCCCAGTGAGCAGTCTAGTAGTATTTATTCAGTGCATTGTCCGACCATGGTGTAATTACGAAATGGTCTATTGAGGTGAATATTTTGACGAAGCGTTTTACTAAGAGTGATCAATGCTAACATAGTTCATATTGACTTCCGTATGCTAAAAGAAGATATTATTGATATTATTATTATTATCATTATTATCTTATTTTTTTATTATTATTATTATTATTATTATTATTATTATTGTTATTATTATCATTATTGTTATTATTATTATTATTATTATCATTATTATTATTATTATTATTATACTAATATAAAAGAAGAAGTGTAGTACATTAGAGTTGTTCCAACCAATTCTACTTTTCTAGCCACTGGCTAGAGCAAACTACAATGTTGAGTTTGCCTCAACATCATTATGAGTATTTTCACCAGGTATAGAAATCTGATATTTGAATATGATGGATTATGCATTTCAAACTAACCAAAAAAAATCCATGGTGCAATGGGAGGGTTGTCAAGAAATGTACGATCTTTTGTGGAATATTGCTGTGTTTTCATGTAATGAATGATCGTTGGTATGCTGTTCTCTCAAGGCTGAAGGAAGATGTCTAATATGTATAGTATATTCTACATTCTAAGATGTATGGAATTAAAACGAACTTTAAGAACACAAACATTTGATGACATGTGTCTCTTTGTAATGTGCTACATTGTATTATTATTTTTTGAATTGGATTTTTTCAAAGATCTATAATGCGGTTCATGAAAATGATGAGTAAAAAGAACTGACTGTATGAGTGATGCACGTCAAAAATCATGAACCCGTAATTTGCTGGTTGTAAATTAATGGGGACAGATATAGCTTATAGAAAAGGGAAAATAGCCGATAGTGTTGACTGTTGAACGCGTAGGTGTATTACGAGGACTGAATGGTTAATTATAAAAATGGTGTGCAGTAAAATAATTTTAATGAACCCAACAGTAAACCCCAACTGTTACATCCTTAGGTGTGAATTATCATCTTTTCTATCTCTGTCTATCTTTTCTGCTCGACACACACACACACACACTCCCTCTCTCACTCTCTTCCTCTCTCTCTCTCTCTCTCTCTCTCTCTCTCACACGAACACACACACTCTTTCTCTCTCACACACACGTACACATACACACAAGCAATCATAATCAACAGGATGATACTTGGTGGATATGCAATTTTAAAGGACATTTTGTGGACTAATTAAATCATAATCGTGACGAGCTCGAATTCAAGGTAAAATGGCTTTGTAGAACCGATTGTTCTTTATGAGTATTATTTTTTAATAAGCCATTTCGTAATTGCAATTTGCGCATGAGCAGGTTATTGCTTTTAGTAAATGATCTCAGGTCAATTTCCAAACTCACAGAGTGAAATTGGAATTCATTAGATAGACGACCACATTTTAATCTATTATCGTGCAAATATGGCAACAGCTATTCAGCTCTGAGAAAGTAGTAAAACAACATTCCACTATGTGCATCTGCTTCTTTTGTTGTTCCGGGCACGCTGTTGTAAAATGTCTTTACATCCATTATTCAACACAACTTCATGAAAAACAATCTAGTCAGCAGTCTAGTAGTATTTATTCAGTGCATTGTCCGCCCACGGTGTAATTACGAAATGGTCTATTGGGTAGCTCTATGAACGTCTTGCATAGCGCCACCTCTTGATATAAAGTGAGTCACCCTCAAAAGCCACGGTACTCGATATCACTGAATAATATACACTGTAGTACCAATCAAAACAAATCTACTGTATATCGTCTACATTTCAGCAAAGCAAATCGCACGTGGCTTTTCCATAACTGGTGCTATGACAAATCACATCCTTACACTCCTCGAAATAAGCTACTGAAAACGGTGGAACAAAGGTTGCTTTAACTCGTCCAGGAATAATGAGGAGAGTACGTGCAACAACTCGGAGATAGCTGACCCGTTTGTTAAAGGGATAGTTCACCCTGAAGATGTGTTGGTTTCAATGAAAGCAGAAATGTGAAAGAAACATATCAGCGGCGGTTTGACGCTAATTGATAAAAAAAAAATAAGAAAGTTATTTGATTTTGAAGTTGTTATTTTATGACGTCACATGCGAGGTGCTCTCCCATATGATGTGTACTACCTTTTCCATAACTGCCTTTTTTCTGTTTTCTGTGGTTTTTTTTTCATATTCTTTTCATAGCAATATGACTGTAAAAACATGTGTCTAATGATATATCAAGCGCACAGATGAAATGGTACATATCCTTTTGAGAAAATGGACATTTTCCAATAAAGCTGTACACAACATATGGGCGAGCACCTCGCACGTGACGTCACAAAATCAAAACTTTAAAATCAAATAACTTTCTTTTCCTTTGACTGATTATCGTCAACCCTTCACTTATGTTTTTTCACGTGTCTCCTTTTATTGAAAATAAGATAATTTCAGGGTGAACTATCCCTTCAACCATAAAATGTTTATAAATAGGAAGGCACGTTTTCAATATCAATATCAATTTCAAATCATACACGTGTAAAAGCCAAATTTAGACTATGAGTGGATAGTAAACCAAAGTGTTCTCATGCAGATTCATAACACAACCACTGCATACGCATTACAATGCGGGCTAACATTGGCAGCTTCACATATACACCTGTATGAAGTTAACTTTTTGCGCGATCTGATCAGAGAGATGAAATCAATTTTGACACGATTCGGGAGTGCTGCGCGTGTCTCCCTGCTGTTAGTTACAAAATAAATTACTTTGGTCCCAGTTCGTTCGTTGCAAGAAAAAAAGCGTAGTTACCGCAACGGCGGTCACCCTCATTCACCGTAGTACAATAATTATGTTGGTGCACGTAGTTGGTAGTCAGACTCAAATGACGGGGAAAGGATTGGTGTGGGTGATTGGATGTGCATGTGCGTGGAGAAGTGGGGGGGGGGGGGGGGGGAACGTGGGGGTACGGACGATACTAATGTCTTTAGATATTTAAGCGTTTCGAACATGTCTTACATGTCTTATGAAAAACATCCTCGGCCACGTCTGTGATACGGATGCCGGTTGAGGTCCTCAACATTTCGCGCAATCATTCTGAAATGCGAAAAATATCTCTGCGAGGTCGATTTCCTTTTTTTTTTCTTTTTAGACCAGTATCGCGATAACAGTGTATACCATCGCGACTTCTCATCATTTTCGCCAGATGATGTCATTCCAAATTCGGCTCATTTTCGTGATTTTATGTACAAACCTAATGGAAAGTGTCTTAATTCTTTCATATAATTTAAAAAAAAAAAAAACAATTTTCATTCTAATCACTTCTATTAATGATTTCAATTAATTAATTAACGGTATGTTATGAGTTCCAATTACAAAGAAAAAAAAAGCAAAGAAAAGCAATAAAAAAACGTGCTTTTGGATTTTTCTCATGTTACAAACTTATCAATAAAATCATAAAGAAGCTGCATGCCTGAAATGGTTACCTTCTATTCGTCACTAAAGGGGGAAATAAGAAGTATGTGCATATATTTGCATAATTAATTGATATGAATAAATTTTAATCAAAATCGAATTAAGTTACGAATTTGTTGAATCTTGTGGCCGTCGCGCGTTCCGTTGCCGAGATTAGAGGAGGGGGCATAATGCCCCCCCCCCCCCCCCCCCCCGCCAACCCCAACCCCCGGCCCATAATAGACACACTCAAAATACTCCAGCCAGATAAGGGTTAAAAGAGCAAGGAATATGGGGAATATATGATGTGTACTACACATATTGGAGACCTAACCATCATTTTATAGCGATTTCCCCTTTTCCCACAACACAGAGAAAATACCGGTGGTTTGCGGTGAAGACTAATAAAAAGATAGCGCGGAATTTTTGGCAACTTTCGACGTAGTAAAGAAGAAAAAAAACATCCGTAGTCTGCTACTGATAGTGATCGTCGCTCGTGGAAGGAAACCGTTTCATGAATGTTGTGATATCAAACCATGGATGGTGTATGTTCGAACAAGAAGTCTTCGCCTTCCGCTCACCGCTATGAAATGAGGTCAAGAATAGATTACGCGAAGTGCACTTAACTCTATAAATCTCGAACGCTGAATTTTACGCACGCAACGGAACTGATACAGCGTGAGTTTCTTACGAGGTATGAAGGAGAAGCAGTTGTTGTTTTGGCTGAGGTTTTGACGGTCGGCTTTTCAGACATTGGAGGTTGGGCTTCCGAACAGCGTTGTATGTTCCTGCATTGCATGCCATATCCGTTTAGGTCGGCCACCTTCGCTACACGATTTCCTGTGTTAAGTACAGCTGGTAGCTAGGATATCATTCCCGTGCAAGCTACACTTTGGCCTTGGTGTGTATCATAGTTTGGAATTATTTATCAGCGGAGACATTGCGTCGTAGTTGTGGAAAGAATAATGCCGAGGGTCTACTTCACAGTCGTAATTTCGGGGACAGCTTGGGTCTCCCTCGCCTTCCTCCTCCTGTTCATCCACCATGAAAACAGGAGCCTCATGCAGAATATCCAGCAGGCCGTCGTCGCCGATGTCGCCTTCGCCAGCAGCGGTGAGCGAAGGTTCGACCAGGGGAAACCTCCCGGGGCTGGGGCTGGACACAGCCTCATCCACGCACACAACTTCGCGGCCGCTGCCGATGGAACGAATAACCGTGGGGATTCAAACGATAAGGACCGCGAGCCGGAGCACGAACTCGACCCATCTTTAGGGCAGCTGGACAAGGATATTCCTCGGTTTGGCCCTGGCGAAGATGGACAACCGGTTCTTCTGTCCGGCGAGGCGCTTGAGAGGTCGAAGAGGAGCATGGAGTTACATAACTTTAATCTGGAGGTCAGCAACAAGATCTCGGTGGAGCGAGGCGTGACCGATACCAGAGATCCGAGGTTCGAATATCGTTTGTGTTTTGATGTTTTGATTCCCAATTTCTCAAAATATTGGATGGGTTACGGAATGGCTTTTTTTCGATACTTTTTTCTATACTTTTTATAGTTTTTCTTAAGTTCTATAATTGTTTTTCCCTTTAGGCATTTTAAGAAAATGGAGTAATTTTAGTATACTATTTAAATAGGAAACTTGTATTCAAATTCTTTTTGGATAGGCTAATCTTACTTTTGGCGTATTTAAATGTTGTCTGTCTGTCTCTTCATAATGAAGGACATTATAATCATTGTCCCTTTTTTTTTTAGATATTTAATTTCCCCTTTTGTCTTTATAAGCGAATAATCTACGTACGCATTAGGCTTACACCTTCTGAAATTGAACTTGACCCCCCTTTGGCCTATATCTTGTTCATTTCTGAAGATTCTGTTTTTTGCCGCTTGTATTATTTTTAACTTAATTGACATCCGTCCAATGTGGACAATGACACATTTGCTGAAAAAAAATCATACCAGAATAAGAAAACATGCGTTCATGCTCACCATGGAACGTGGATGCACTTTTTTAAAAGGCGGTCAGCTGAGAGTCATCCGTTATCACGTGCGTCCTCGCATCCTTTAAATATAATCGCTGGCTTAAAGGGAATATACTGTACTGGGAAGACAAAAAGCCTTCAAAGGGGTGATCATGAGCAATTTCCTTACCAATGGTCTTAAATTCATGTATGGTCCATTTTAGAAACTTGCTGAAAGTTATTTGCCCTCAAACAATCCACATTTGGAGTAATTAGTCAAAAGTTGTGAAATCCTCAAGATGTTCGGCCCGAACAGTTTGAGGATTTGTGATTTAATCACTAAGTACTCCAAATGTGGATCATTCGAGGACACATAACTTTCAGCAAGTTTCTAAAATGGACAATACATGAATGTAAGACCATTGGTAAGAAGATTGCTCATGATCACGTTTTTGATGGCTTTTTGCCTTCCCAGTACAAAATACTCCCTTTAAAAGGCGGTCAGCTGAGAGTCATCCGTTATCACGTGTGTCCTCGCGTCCTTTAAATATAATCGCTGGCTTAAAGGAAAAGCTTGCCCTGAAGTTTAGTTGGTTTGGATAAAAGCAGACACATTGAAGAAACCGATAAGAGAAGGTTTAGCGAAAAAAATCCGTCAAAGGATAGGAGAGTTGTGAATATTCCAATTTATAGTTTTGTGACTTGAGAGTTACTTTGCTATGTCAGTATAGCTGTTGTTGTTGTTGTTGAAAATGTCCATTTTATCAAAAGGTTGGAATGGATACCATTGTACCTGTGCATGTGATATATCATTAGAAACATGTTTTTACACACACCTCTAAAGAGATTTATTCTTGCAGCAAACAACAGAAAAAGAACAATTTATGGAATTATACAACCTATGGGAGAGCATCTGGCCAGTGACTTAACAACATTCAACTTGAGAAAGTCACAACTTCTTACCCGTCGGGGGTCATTCACTAATATGTTGTTTTTATTATTCTACTATGATTAAAACCATTTCAACTTCAGGGTGGACTTTCCCTTTAAGCTATTTGTAATCTGGGGCCAGTGTTCATGCCATTACTTCCTGTTTGTATCAACGGTATAAACAAACAAAGTACAGTCATGAGATATACATAGGGTGCTTCACCAGTGGCAATTATGTATATACATGTAAGTAGGGGTATTTAAACCCCTACTTACTACAATTTTGTACCACACTTGACGAAGTGTTACAGCGGCGCACGAAACGTCGTGATCTTTTTCGATTCCGTTTACCATACATTGCGAGACAAACGATTATCACTAGCCAATCATACGCAATGAGTAACATTGCATTATATACATGTAGCTAGTGAATGCCCCCCCCCCCCGTAACATTTGAAAGACAAATTCCGATTGGTTACTGGTCAGTCTTTTGAACAAAAAGCGCATGCAACAATGATGTTGATTGGCCATTATCACTTAACTTGGTAGTATTTATATTTGGGTTAACAAGGCATTTCGCACTTGCGATTGCTATGAAATGTCTTAAAACATTGACTGATTGATTGATTGGTTGATTGATCGATCGATCGATCGATCGATCGGTTGATTGATTGATTGATTGATTTTTTTTTGATTGATTGATTGATTGATCGATCGATCGATCGATTGATTGGTAGCCTAAACATATCGCCTCTCTGAATTCCCTTTTCGGATGCGAATCATCAACGACTAGAATACATTTTCTCTTGCTACAAAAATCCGATCGGTGTTTACTACGAAAAACACAATTGATCTGTGGTTATTTGTAAATTTACAAATAATCAGCGATTGTCTTAATTTCGTCGCGCTACAAAACGCGTATCTCATGAAAGATAGACAATCACCTACTAATGGAATGTATATTATAATTGATTTTGATGAGCTACGTATGTAATACGTAGCTCATCAAAATCAATTATAATATACATTCCATTAGTAGGTGATTGTCTATCTTTCATGAGATACGCGTTTTGTAGCGCGACGAAATTAAGACAATCCAGTGAAAAATATCAACAACACTACGCTAAAAACATAATGTTTTTAGCGTAGTGTTGTTAATATTTTTCACTGGACTGCACTTCTGCGCGCTATTGCAGACGGTTGTTGTGCCTTGAACATCATCACTGCTTGTTTAAATGTTAGGGACAGTCGTGGTAACGATTACTGGATCCTAAGTTATGAAGGAACTATTATGTCGTCATGATAACGTCTTGTTTTCAAACATTATTATTACCTTTTTCATTCATATCTTGTTTATTTACGCCATTAACTATACGTTATACTGTAGTAGTAAATCCATGTTCTTTGAATCGTATCTATTTTGGTATTTGTATGTAATCAAGTTCTACAGTTTATCATTTAATCATAAGTATATCATTATTATCGCGATCAATTTGAACCTATCTTACCTGTGCTGATCCAGAGATCGTTACACCGCAAAAATGCACGTTCTCGCCAGACCGCCAATAGACCGGTTTTGATAAAAACGGTTCCGTGATTTTAAAGGGCATATACTGTACTGGGAAGGCAAAAAAGCCTTCAAAGTGTAATTGTTAGCAATCTCCTTGCCAACGGTCTTAAATTCATGTATTGTCTATTTTATTTTTTGTACATTTTTTACATTTTGAGTAATTAGTGATTAAATCACAAATCCTCAAAATGTTCGGCCCGAACATTTTGAGGATTTAATCATTAATCATTACTCCATATGTGGATCATTCGAGGGCAATTAACTTTCAGGAAGGTTCTAAAATAGACAATACATGAATTTAAGACCATTGGCAAGAAAATTGCTAACAACTACATTTTGAAGGGTTTTTTTGCCTTCCCACTACAGTATATGCCCTTTAACCACTGCAATCACTTACCTCTTTAAATAGTTTATAAACTTCTTTCGAAAACAAATCCTTTCTAGGCGAACACTATGATAACTGCATGATGGTATTTTATTCAACTCATTATGCGCCATTATTGATACACACAAATCTCCGAGAGAAGGAGTTATTTTTGTGTAGCATGCAAAGTGTTGATGGTTGATGTGGTTTTTAATCGACTTCCCTGCATCTCAAAAGGTGTCAAGACATCACCTACCAGTTCTCTAAACTGCCGACCACAACCGTGATCGTCACCTTCTACAACGAGGCGTGGTCGACGCTAATGCGGACTGTGCACAGCGTGGTCAACCGGACGCCGCCCGACGTCCTACTCGAGGTCGTTCTCGTGGACGATGCTAGCGATGACGGTGAGGAAACGGAAGTTGAGATCATTCCCCCTTTTCTCCTCTTCCCTCCCAACACACCAAAACCAACATTACTTTAACCTAACATCCTTTTTACATGTTTTATGCCTCTTTGATATTCTTTGATATGCTGTCGATATGCTGTAGATATGCTGTCGAGGTTAACTCTCTTATAATGTCGTACAATTGTAGATGTTGTGAATGAGTGCGATTAATTAACATACATCTGGGTCCCGTCTGAAAAGGAGTTGCGATTGATCTGAATGGAGCGCAAGTCCAATCTTCCAGCTATAATGTACAGAGTTATGATTGATATCAATGTGAAGTCAAGTGCGTTGAGATCAATCATAATTCTTCCAAAGTATCATCTGTCGATAGTTCATTCCGGTCATTCAATCTCAGTACTCGCAGTTCGATGGGAACCCATGCGGAGAAAGCCCACCCCATAGTCCCCTTCCACCTACCCTCCTACCACCAGAGAATGGCTTCCAGACATTTGGACATTTCTGAGCAAAACTGAAAAAGAGAGTCTGATATTCTAAGACTAGTCACTGTATCATTCTCATCAAGGTTTGATGAGACTTCATATTCATGACTAGCAGTTGCTCTCAACAATATGATGCATACGCGATTGCGTCACGTTCACCTGGATTTTTCATACACATTCCTATACATGCATATATTTCAGCTTTCGCTGCTGAACTTTTAATTTGGTCACTAAGTGCTTGTTATGTAGTTAATAAGGACATGCGAATACAAACTTTGATACTTTTGAGATTAAAATGTTAGCTTGGGCGCAGGGGGCGCATCTGGGCACGTTTTTCATGTTACTTTTCCGAAAGGAAAATATCTGAAAGTAACGTTTCATGCAATTTTTTTAATGGGATATGATGCGGAACATTGTGAAATTGAGGCTTTTGTACTGCAACTTGATATCACGTTTAGAGCCTTTTTGCCATATTGTAACAATATTCCTCGATTGAATCTTTATAGATGCATCGTAGGTTGTCACAACTGCGCAAGTATATGGGGTGAGGATATTTCCCCAACTTCTTCTGCGCATCCGATTTTGTTTATACCGTCAAATCCAGGCAAAAACCATCCAGAGAATCGGCGGATTCGAACATGGGAGATCAAAGAGAAAACCTTCTATTGTGACAAGAAGGAGAATCTGCATTAATTAAACGGCTGCTGGTACTCCATGTGCTTAAACATCCTTCGTTTAAATACGCCCAACAGCCTGCAGGCCACGCTGAATTTGAAGTGCGCCCACACAATTCATGTCGGGGCAACACCCCTCCCCCTCTCACATCCACCCCTCGTCGTCATTTTTCAGCCCTCTTTTCCCCTGTCAGAAGTCATCACCCTGCAGAGTTCTCACGTCCGTCATCTTTACGAACAATAACAGACAGATATACGGCCCTTCATGGCCCCTGATCTGCTGATGGCGGCAGCGGGAACCCTGTGTACTTTATTTTGTCGGCCCTCTTGGGAGAGTTTGGGTAATTCGAGCACTTAAAATAGATTACTTCTAGTTCTCACACCATCTTTGAACATTTCTTGATTTGTGTTAGCCACATGAACAAGCTCACACGAATCAGCCCATAGCCTAGGTTGAAGGCTCTGGACCTTTTTTTTTTATATTCTTCTGCTTTTAAATCAAAATGGATATGCGTACCAACTTGACTCAAAGCATAGTTTCCCTGTGCCTCAGTCACCAAACTTCGCGTTTTTATATCCAATTATCCGACCTAGAATCAATGTTTAACATATGCATAAATAAAGATGATAAATTATGACTGTGATCAATGAGATATTGCTCGATGCCATGGTTTACATTTTGCTCAATTGATATGAAAATACCCAAATGCGTCACAGCTCGTTAAAGGGAAAGTCCACCCTGAAGTTAATTTCAATGAAACCGAAAAATAAGAAGAAACATATCAGTGAAAGTTTGATTAAAAACCTGTCAAAGGATAAGTTGTGATCTTGTGACATCACGGCGAGATACTCTCGAATTATTTTTTAATATAAATTTCTTCAAGATAATATACCTGTTCATTCTATATATCATTAGTCACATATTTGCACACGCAAACCTCTATGAAAACGATTTATTCCTTCATCAAACACCAGAATAAGGGAAATTTATGGCAAAAAATAATACACATCATATCGGTGTGGGAGAGCATCTCACACGTGACGTCACAAAATGAAAATCATTTGACAAAAATCATAACTTTCTTATCTTTGGACGGATTTATGACGAGATGTTTTTTTTTTTTATGTTTTGCTTTTTATTAAAACCAACATAACTCCAGGATTATTTTCCCTTTAATCTTAAATGTCACGGACTACCGTGACAACTGCGGTGTTATAAAATCATTCATATCTAATTAACACGAATACCATGAATAATGCACGTTGCTATCACGACTGTGCGAGCCAAGAATGGTCTGGATAGGAGGAAAGACTAAATCCATACTCGAATGCCCTCTCCACCATGTCCAGTCTCTGCGCCCAGCCATAGTCGGGTATTTTTTTACTGATGAAAGACGGTACAATTTAAACATTTGGAAAAGCTTAAAACGGAGACTATTCAACTCCCTTTCCAGCCTTCTGATGCGTGCGGTATAATTTCATGTTCGTGTAAATTCTTGGAGCGTTTTGCTAGTTTAGGTCGAGTCAGATGGATGTTTGTTGATACCGTTCCCGTCTCTGCTGCCTCAGCTGAAAGCCGTGCAAGTGGTGAGCGATTGCGTCCCTTCACACACGGGTTTAATCGTGTACGTCATAAATTATTACATAGCCATGCGATAAACGCGTTCACACATCATCAGCCCGAAATGGGTAACACGTTGTTTGGGAAGCCTTCGCACCCCCACAACTGGAGCGAACGACTAAATTTACTTTGATGAAAGGGTTTTCTGGGGTAATTTTTATTAGAAAAAAAAAACTTTCGGAATATTTTCTGTAGCCCTAAGGATAGCGTGCCCAATCATGTAAATGAATGAAAAAAATGTCAAAAGAAAAAGTTATCTCTGTTTTATAAAACACCAGTGTGCTAAATGGAAATGTAGAAATAAAAAAAGAAACATAAATCGTGGTTATCGTCATTTTGCTAGCTTAGAACTTAGCAACATATAGTTATAATTATGAACAAATCTACCAAACTTGATGATAAGCTCCCGAGTAGCTGTATGGTGGTGGTGTGTGTGTGTGTGTGTGTGTGGGGGGGGGGGGGGTCACGTCACATTTTGATGGAGCCGTGCATAACCATGATCCTATCATCTTCCTTAGGTTCTTATAGTTCCAGCAAACCATTGGATTTTTCGCAGAAACCTTTTCTTCTTTGAGTCGGATACCATGGATCCATGTTTTCTGAGAACACACATTATTGTAGCACGGGTTCATTCGCCCCAGTCCTTACACGAACAGGCCGTAGTAACAACTATGAAGCAAATGCTTACCCGACTGATCTCAAGTGACTGTGAAATGCAAAGCCCCATTATCCCTATCAGAACAAAGCCACAAAAAGGCTTATTTACTTAGTAGACAAGCATATCCCATGTACCGATGCGAGTGAGATTTTTAATACGATGCAAAGGCGCGTGTGTGAAAGGGGTGTGTGCTGATCTGGGTCAGAGAAACCATCTGTGAAGGAACCCCGTCAGCTGCTAGCCTGACATGCACGCAGGGAGCCGAGGCCGGAGAGAAAGTTCATGTCCATCGGATCAGGGAGGTTAGAGGTCTGTTTTGTGCTTTCCGACGTACACCGCCGCCCCCCCCCCCCCCCCCCCTCCGTTCACCCTCATGTCTCAAACCCCACAACTTTTCATTTCCCTATCTTTCTCTCTCTCTGTTCTGTTTCTGGTCCTCCTACCCCCCCCCCCCCCCCTCCCCACACACACACACACAATGATAATTAACTCTCGCTCTCTCTCCCTCTACCTACCTCTCTCTCTTTCCCTCTCCCTCTACCTACCTCTCTCTCTCTCTCTCTTTCTCTCTCTCTCTCTCTCTCTCTCTCTCTCTCTCTCTCTCTCTCTCTCTCTCTCTCTCCCTACCCCCCTCCCCCTCTCCCTCTTACTCTCCTCCTCACTATGTCTCTCTGTCTCTCACTCTACCCCTTTTCCCTCTATCTTTAACTTTCTCTCTACCTCGTCCCCTCTCTCTTCCCCTCCCCCCCCCCCCCCCTTCCCCCATTCTCACATATGAGGAGAAAGACAAGAAAAAAGGTGCGTACTGCTATTATATAGCTTAGAATAACATGAATACGGCGTCTAGACTTAGTGACCACACCGGTGCATTGCAACGAAGAAGGCCACCTACACCCCAGCCCAAGACCTAGGCGAAGATCGGGCATACATGCGATGACGTGGAGATGAAAGCAGAACATATCTTTTCCTCAGCTAGGAGGAAGAGGAAAGAAAGGAAGGAAAGGATCGTAGGAGAGGAACTCTAAGATGAAGGAAGAGAACATGATAATGTTTTATCGGGGTAGCCGCCATGGGAACCACTCGCGTTCAAGTGCGAATTAACCCCAACGCCCTTCACACTGATCTAACTAGTGCAAAACCCACATTTGTACGAGTTCAACTGCTATCTCCAGACAGGGCACATCGAGTCTCGAATTTTTACCCACATCTGTTCCCAGTGTCCCAATCCTTTGTAAATATTGCAATTTGTCTTTAGTTTTACTCTTCAGTTTATACATGTAACTACTTATGTATATGTATAATATGTTATTTAATTCCTTATTAAAACACACACAAAATGAAAACAGTCTCGAAGCAACGCACAAGCCGAGCTATAAAGTTTGATGTGAGATTTGATTAACCCTTAAAATACCAAGACTGAAAAAACAACATTGGCTCTCTATGCCAATAGTAATAGAAATAAAAATATCATAATAAGGAGCACGTGTTTGACGATATAGGGATGGAAACTGTCATCAGCTCTGAATCCTATGGTTGATAGATTAATAGTTGATTGTTTCCTCAGCTCATAAAATAATATATAGCCCATACAAATCGAAAAACAAACATCAAATAAATGTTGTTATATGCCATGCGGCATCTTGAAATATTACGATGGACTGAGACTGTGTGGAGATCTAAAGAAGGAGAGCTTGTGAGTTGGATCATTTTGCACCATGTGCTAGAATGCTGTATGGATCCTGGTGTGTTTTTTTTTGTTTTTTTTAATACAAACACGTTCACATGTTCATATTCAGGCCCCTCTCTTACAAATGATTGCTTCGACGCAACATGACTTGACTTCTGATTGGTACAAACCGTAACTATGTATATCATAGATAATGATTGGACTTACGATAGGTCCATATCAAGCGCAACTCTTTATACGACGAGGCCCATACACACCTCCACTCTTCTCTTGGTCACCCCATCTCTTAGGACTTGTGATGTCGCTTCATCCGTGCTCACCCTCCTGACGTGATTTCAAACGTTGGTCTTTTCTTACCATGCGATTTTATGTTACAATCTTGTTTCCTATTTCGTCTGATGCAACGCATGGACTTTGGCTCTGGACATGACCAAGATTCAACGGATCGTGCCCTCCTGTCAGTCTTTGTAATAAAACGGTAGCATCCTCTTAATCTAATTTCGCTGGACGGACTGAGCGGAGGCAGAATCTTGGAAGACTTTCTTAATTTTTGTTGGCTTAGGTGGAATATCCCATGCAGAGTTTGGGAACTTGACGATTAAAAGTCAGCCAAATAGCGTCTTCTCGTGTCCATCAGTTCCTAGGCTACTTTGCGTATCCAGAATCTCAGAAAGGGGCAAAAGTACTTTCGTTTGGATGGGTTGGGGTGAAGGGGGGAGGGGGGAAGTATGGCTATCACGAAGATCCTGATTTCTCAGGGGTTTTTTTCTGTGTATAATACTATGACCTTTAAAACATCATTACCTTGCAATATTTTTACCCTGTTTGAGAGAACGCACTTCAACAATTCATTCGATGCCAGGAATCATGCTTCGACGACCCTCCTTTTTAGTATTAGATTGGAGATGATGTATTATTATTTCATCTTTAAAAGATATATTTTAATTGTCATTGAATTTTGCACTCTAGTTTGTATAGTTCCTATGCAGACTTATCATACTTGTTGTCATTACCATTTCGTGCTTTACACTTTAAAAAAAATGTCAACAAATATCAGCTTCATTTCAACTAATACAAAAAAATTTAAGTCACAAACCTGAGCTGAAACTGAGCTGCCGATGTTGATGTTATGTGAAGCGGGTTTCTATCAGGAAATGAATTTGCATCGGCATCCAATCGTAAAAATTCCATCTCAGATGAAACTTGATTTATGACTGACACAGATTTAGCCTAGGTTAACCCAAGGGTCCAGACTGTACAGTCTGTTATTTTCAGATGCACTGCTGCACAAACTACCGAGTCTGGATGTGTATACTAGCGCTTAATTTTTCGCTTTCATCTGAGCTGCTGCAGTTAAAATAGCCAGTACTGAGTTTGAACAGCTAATCAATTTTGTTCTTTTAGCTATCCTCCCTCAAACTGGACATGAAGTATTATCCTACTACACACACTTGGTTGTGATCGGGACAGCAACAAAACATACCCCACATCTTATAATACCTTTATAATATGTTTGTGTATGTGAGGGTCATAAAACAATTAAGAGTGTTTTGAGTGCATGTTATATTTAGTGTTATCCTATCTGCATTTATATTGTTCTTTGGATAAGAAAGCTGTAGCGACGACTGAAGCTGTAAGCTTGTATTGCCATACCTCTGTATGATCTACTTTGTATAAGTTTAAGTATATCTTAATACTTTGCACGTATCTTTAATAGCTTGTTATTTGTCATGTGTACACTTTATATGTCATTGTTTGTATCACATTGCTTATTATTTGTGAACTATGCAGGAGTGAATGAATAAATAAATCTTAGAAACTAGGCTACGTCAGATTCAGATACGGTTTATGGCATCACAGTGAACAGCTGACAGGGGTTTAGGTTCAGAACGTCATATCGACATGACAGGGCAAATCTTTATGGATCCTACATCAACGATCCTACCAAGTACCAGTCATTACTCATTCCTTGATACCATGGATACGGTTGAGATGGGTTTACAGACCTTTTCAGTCACCCCATGGGTCTGAATATAGAAAAAGTAATCTTGGTTTACGCTATTGTAGCACCCAAAAGTCATTAAAACATGCGATACGTCAGCAGATGTATGGATTAATGTTCAATTGTGATGTGAAAATGATTGTTCCTCTTTTGAATGAAGGAAAATTAATGTAATCAAATTAAAACGTAATTAAAGGGATAGTTCACCCTGAAAATAAGTTGGTTTCAATAAAAGCAGACACAGGAAAAAAAGTATAGAGAAGGTTTTATGCAAATCCGTCAAAGGATAAGAAAATTATGATCTGCTAAAATTTTGATTTTGCGAGGTGCGAGGTGCTCTCCCATAATGTTGTGAACAATTTTTTTGAAAATGTGCATTTTCTCAAAACGATATGCACCTTTTTACCTGCGCATTTCATACATCATTAAAAATATGTTTTTACACACATACCTATATGGAAACAAATCATTCCGTCGTCAAAAACAGAAAAAGAGCAATTTATGGAATTACACTACACATAACATGTCATGAGAACACCTCGAAGGTGACGTCACAAAATTGACATTTCAAAATCTAATAACTTTCTTATCCTTTGGTGGATTTTCGTCAAACCTTCACTAATATGTTTTTTAATGTTTCAGCTTTAATTGAAACCAGCTTATCTTCGTGGTGACCTATCCCTTTAAGGATAATGTTTAAGATTAAGCTGTGGTTATACTTGGCCTCATTCTGGTCGCTTATCTCAACTCTGTGGGATAATCATACACAACGGTGTATTCAAATTAAGCTAACTACTATAATTTCCTTTCCAGCGTGGTTCTTATCGTGCCTTCGCAGTTCACACTGTTGTTGTTTTACCCCAATTATGGCCCAATAGAGAGCTGTCACCAAAAATGTTCACATCAAGACCTCAAATGTTTTCATATTGAGATAGAAATAGATCGAAAATCAAATCACTCGATGTTCGTTGGATATGTTATTCTTGTCGGGCACCATAGGTATTTACTTTACCCGACAAGACAGGATATAGGTTGGCAGGCTACATGCTAGATTATGTCGAACTTGAACTGATGGGGATCTGTATGTTTGTATAGCCGAGTTACTAGGCTATGGAGTGCATGGACACACCTGAGTCTGGTAACAACTGTGACTGGTAATACAGACTATGTCCTACGTACCTGCAAGTGGGAGTAGGGCGTAGTCTATGTTACCAGACATAGTTTTTAACAGACTCGGTTGTGTCCATGCGTTCCGCAGCCTAGTAGCTAGGATAATGTTTGTCTGGATAGCAGAGTGCAAACTTTAAAGGAGCACATCAGAACGCTGCTGACCCCGTGCTACCTGACTACGGAAGTATGCATGGTGTACTTTCTCGTATGTGGTAATTCGACCAGAATGACACGAAGTAACCACAGCCGTGCTGCATGGTGATATTTCCAGCATAAACACTTTCTATCATGCCAGTCCTTAATGCCATTATGTTAAGAAACTTAGCATTACTTATAGGTAGATGGTAGTATGGGGTAGCCCCCAAATCTGGCTCGGGAGCTTTCTATTTCATTCTACTTCCATTGTGTAGAATTCTTATCTAGAGGCTCTAATTGGTATCTGAAAGAAGGACTTCGTAATCACAGACGTAGGTGCCATTGACATTTTAAACTCTAACGACAGATCGCACTTGGTACGCAAGATACATATAGAGGACCATGTTACAGCTCTTCGCGATTACCAAGGCTTTCTTTAGGGATAATCCACCCTGAAGATGAGTTGATTTTGCTAAAAGCAGAAAGATAAAAGAAACATATTAGTGAACATTGGTGAAGTTTAACGAAAATTGGTCAAAGGATAGAGCTATGACTGTTTGAAATTTTTATTTCATGACGTCACGTGCGAGGTGCTCCCCCATATGTGCAATATTTTTTCCCATAAATTGCCTTTTTTTTGTTCTTGCTTGAGGAATACATTCTTATCATGGCAGTTTGTGCGTGAAAACGTGTTTCTAATGATGTATCAAATGAACAGGTGAAACAGATAGATATTTCTTTGAGAAAATGCACATTTTCCCAAAAAATTGTATACAACATAATTATGGGAGAGCACCATTAATAGTTACTTTGGATTTGCTGTGTTCCATGGGGAAATTGCTAAAAAGTATTTTCTTCTAGATAATTATTGGGGGTATTGTCATTTATTTTACGTCTTCAAAACGAGGTACACCACCTTTGAATTTCTTCCTTCTTCTTCCTTCTCTCCTTCTTTTTCATCGTCTTGTTGTTTTTTTTTTTTTTTTTTTTTTTTTTTTTTTTTTTGGGGGGGGGGGGGGCGTCTTTAGCTCTAACCCTAATCCAAAATCAACTTGTGCGTGTAGCTGGAGTGTGAGGAGGCCAAATGAAATATCACTAGGCCTACCGTTGTCATGGTGATGTCATTCTCAACATAACCTCTCCACATGTTGGGCTAAAAATAACTGTGACATGACGTGACATCAGCTTGAAACTGCTTGATGGTCAGAATGCTGATTTTAAACGACCTTGAAAATATCCTCTGTTCCCAACAGAAACTCTTCTTCAAAAAATCAACAACATTCCCGCGTTAATTCGACCAAAGGTGAGACTGGTTCGCTCCACTCAGAGAGAAGGGGTGTCCAGGGCGAGAATGAGAGGGGCTCGTGAGGCACGCGGCGAGGTACTCGTGTTCTTGGATTCACACTGCGAGGTGAACACCCACTGGTAAGCGAATGGACGAGTCCTGAATTTGTCCAAGCTCTGTAATGAAGATTTAGAATATTCTATTATGGAAGGAAAATTACTTTCTTATTCATATTTAGAGGTAAAAAGGAAAACAAGACAACATCACGTTTCACTATTCAAACCATTCCTTACCATTTGCTTACCAACATGTGTTTTGGTATGATTGAACAAAAATGAAGGCATCTCACACTGCCCTGACATCATGATATGGCCATGTATCAGCATGCCTTACAGCTTCGGTATGAAAGAGGAATTGTATTGCGATTGAGACGTATAGGCCTAAAGCTTGATAATTCCTGTTCTTCGACATAAAAACAAGTTGGTCACTGTTTTCTTTTAAAGACAAATAAGCAAACTTTGTCTGGCAAGAGTGCAGGGTCCAAACGCGTCTGTGATCAACAGTCGTTGAATCGAAACAAATAGAATGAAATTGAATTCGAATCTTCAGATGACATCTGTATAAGAACAAACAAGCCTTCTCGTGTTTATTGATAATACAGATGTTCGCGTGCAACAGTGTTTAGAGGCCGTGGGCGTTTTCTGGAGCATTTCCAATGACAAGTTGATGTAGGCCTATGTTACAATAGTCCACGGATGTTAGTACGGACACATCTCTCTCAGAGGAAAATGCACTTTATATACGGTGCTTCATTTGAATAATATTTATTTGAATAATTTTATGTGAATAATGTGCGGAGATACTTAAGTTCAGGGTAAACTGAACCTTGCTGAGTCGGCATCTGTGAAATAGTTCAGCTGTTCAAGGTTCCTTATAATCGATACGTGGATAACGTATTGGCCAGGGTTCTACGTGGGAGGGGGAGGAAGTGGAGGGGGCGTGGGTACGAAATGGTCCAATATGCCTCCGTTCCACCCCACCCCACTCCATCGCCCTCCCCGTCCCTCGCAGAGCCGTTTAACGATTTCAATAAAGACACTCGCCTTTCATTTATCGATATACATAAATTATAGATATAAGGAAATCAATATGAATCAGCACTATTAAGAAAATTGTTTAATTTTGTAAAGAAAACATGACATTTAGACACATGAATCCGTTTTTAGGGTCCATTAAGACATAATAATTTGTTTGATAGGGTTAATTTTATGAATGAAGCACTATTTCAACAGGCCCCTTCCTTGCACGTGTATAAAAATAAGAGCATTAACTATGCCCCCCCCCCCCCATTTTACGGTGACCCACAGGTTGGAGCCCATGCTTGAGCTACTGAAGCAGGCCCCCACCACCGTGGCTACGCCCATCGTAGACCGCATCGACCCCCAGACCTTCGCCTACCAGGACGCCGCCCCCCTCTCCAGAGCAGTGTTCACCTGGGGTCTGGAGCACAGACTAGTACCTCTCACGAAGATCGAGTTGGCAGAGCGACGTAACACGCTGGAACCAGTGACGTACGCTAGACATGATCATGAGGATATCCTTTTCTCCTTTATTACTCTATTTAGGGGTATTTATTTTACAGATTTATTACAAACATAACATTCGAATTAAGATATCACAACAATAGACTTGTCAAATAACAAATCAAATAAAAATTGAATTTTCTTTCAGTGAACAATCATTTCTTTTCGCACATTCATATTTCAACGATGATTTGGAATTGCCTTTGTAGTCGCCAATGACATCACACATGTGTTGCCAATTTAAGGAGTGGTCAAACTTCACATGGCCATAATTTCCTTCATTACCGATCAGACCTACTTTTGTGTGCATCTTTCAACATTATGTTAACTGATTCCTCCACCAATTTAGGAGAAATTTACCAAGATATGATCTTCTTCTTATTTCTCATTATTTTAAGCAGTGGTCAGATGTTCGTTTGTGCTGCATGTTTCCATGTAAATGACGTTTCTACTTTGTTAGCTGTTCTGTAGGGAAATAAACTATGTACATTTCTACACTAATGGAATAAGTAAAAAGTACTGAGCAAAACTATATCAACAACCAGTTCTCATT
The DNA here is from genome assembly GCA_963669155.1 of Arbacia lixula. NCBI lineage: Eukaryota > Metazoa > Echinodermata > Echinoidea > Arbacioida > Arbaciidae > Arbacia > Arbacia lixula. Next base: position 11,110,502 of record OZ022589.1, read on the forward strand.
TATTTGATTATATCTGATCAGAGTGGAATAGGAGCATGCCGAGAAAAGGTTCTGACAGTGTATACCAAATTGTTATTTTGAAAAGGAGTATTTTCTGTTTGGTTTTGACGTGACTATGGCAACGTGTTGATGCTTGCTGATGTCATATGGGTATGTGGGTGTACCATTATGAACATGATTTAGGGGTTGTTGTACTACTGAACTAAATGTGGATGGGGGTTAAATTATGTTGGCACATATCTCCTCTTTGCGAAAAACATTTAAAGGTGTAGTATTATCCGAATTGACGGCATTACTATAGTCGTTAAAAATAAAAGTAATAACAATGATAAGAGGAAACAGCATGAACCATAGTGGACAGTACAACTACATATATTAGGTTCGTTTTAAGGAGCATAAAACTCAACAACGAATAAAGAAATTGAAAAGACGCATGATAAACAATCTACTTTGTAGTTTGCCTTTCGATTCGGTTTCTTTCAAAAAAAAAAGTAAAGGAAAGTTAAACTCAAACACAATTTATCATGATTATAAGAATGTGTGGGGTTTTTCTTTAACAACGACTGGTTCTTAAAGTGTCACATATAGGGCAAATGCAATATTGTCCATGCAGCATACTCTTGGTAGCACGCCTTTTGAAATCGACAACTTGAAAGATATTCACTCTGAATAATATTAAAACTGTTTTCTTGTCCGTTATACTGAAGGTCACCCCTGGTCAGCGGTGGTCTTTTTGCCGTCATGAAGTCTTTCTTTGAGCGAGTCGGTGGCTTTGATACGGGTCTTACTGGTTGGGGTGGGGAAAGTCTTGAGTTTTCTTTGAAGGTAAGTAGAGTTTAACTCTTCGTGTGTCAGACAATATGTTGTTCTATAGGTTGTGTGTGGAATAGTTGTATAACCATGCTCTAATGGCGCATACATGGTTAATTGAATCACATCGGCGTTCGAAGTCGTTCATGGATGCCAGTCCTGTTTCATGCCGTATGCGATAAGGGAAAGAGGGGGGGGGGGGGGGGGGGGGGGCGAGGGGAGAGAGGGGGGATGTGGGGGGAGAGATGGAAGAGCCCCTACTTATGTTAGGAGTGAGGGTGGAGACTGAGAAATATAGAGGAGGGGGAGGGGAGAGAGGGTGATAGATAGATAGATAGATAGATACATACATACATACATACATACATACATACATACATACATAGATAAATAGGTAGGTAGATAGATAGATATATAGATAGATAGATAGATAGTATTGAAAACAGAGGGGGCGAGAAGAAAATAAAGGATACTGACAACATGTATAAAAAGATGAGAAAGGAATGGATGGGCAAAAAAAAAAGGAATACGAAATACGGTATAGGGGAACTCGATCAAAGCAAGGAAGTGTATAAAGAGCTATCTCTGCATGTCATCTTCCCCCGAGTTCGATATCCTCCTTGTGAACCCAAACTCCCGTTCCTTACATAAAAATTAATGTATTACTTTCATTCATATTGGATATACATGGATAATCTTTTTAATGTTGTGCGTCAGCTGGGCAGTTTAATATCGATGTTTTAACCCCATCTTAAGTAAAAAAAAACGTTCCGAAATTATGACATTAAAATGAAATTGTGTTCATCTCCCCCTCAGTTTTGTCAGTATTATCTTTTAACGTCTTTTCTTCGTCCATAATACCATACTACATGTTTTATGTTTGAAATTATGTCGAAATTGTGAAGATAAACTTAGTCATTTGTTCACATCTACATGGTAAAGTATATACATGTATCACTTGCATCAATACAGCTACATGTACTTATGAAACATACTGATCACGGTGGTTAACGCTGTAAATTTGTTTCCTGCTCGGCTTATTCTTCTCAAACACGCACCAAGTTTTTGCTATTACTCGCTGATGTTATACCATTAGAATGGTTTCCAGAGTGCTGTTTTCCTTTAACGTTTCTCACCGGACGTCAGATGTGATCGCTTAATTATGCGGATGATCGCGATTACTAAACTATTATGACTATGTATATTTACGTTGGTGACGTCAGCAGGGAAGAGATGAGTCTTACTCAAGCTATTCAACCTAGCCTAGGTTCAAGTCTGTTGAGTCTGTTTATTTCAGATGCAATGCTACAACAACAATTTCGTCCATAGAGATACTTGCCCTTGTTTATATTTGTTTGGTCTAAACACGTATAGGTCATTCCTTCTTCCACCTTGACTGCCGGAGAAAAGCCGGAGAATAAGCAGTATAGTCTTAAGTCTCTAGACTCAGTTGTGGTTGTATTAAAACAAATACACAGATTCCACAGGCTGCAACCTAGACTACAATTGATGTTAATCAATGACGTATAAAGAGAGCAGTGCCAACATTATTCATAGAAAAATTATAATGCGTAGATAATCAACAAGAATTTTACACTTTTAGCTCCTTATCGATTTCTTACCTAAGGAATGTTAGATACTTTCTTTTATCATTTGTATAATTGTGATTATTATAGAACAGAAAGACCAAAATAACAAGATACTTCGGTTTCTCCACCCCCCCCCCCCCCACCCCACCACACACACACATATGTACTTTCATTGTGACATATAGTTGGAAAGGGACGGTATGTCTTCCTTCAGGAAATGGGATACAAAATTATCAGCGACAGATTGCTTCCTAAAATAATTATCGGCCAGTAACGTCATTGGCCTGTCGTTGGTTAGACCTGCGAACAGCCGGGCGGAAAGAATTGCACATGACTGTGTATGTCTTAATGCAGGACGATTTTTATTTTGTAGCAGAGGTGGAATAGGGTTTAATCTTATCCATTTTAGACGGATGACCAGAGCAGGCAAGCGATTTTCGGCTTCTTCTTCTTCTTCTTCTTCTTCTTCTTCTTCTTCTTCTTCTTTTTCTTCTTCTTCTTCTTCTTCTTCTTCTTCTTCTTCATCTTCTTCTTCTTCTTCTTCTTCTTCTTCTTCTTCTTCTTCTTCTTCTTCTTCTTCTTCTTCTTCTTCCTCTTCTTCCTGTACCTTATATGTTGCCTTTTTATCCTCCTCCTATTGTATTGTCTTATTCGTTGACTTCCTTTTTTTATTATACTCATCTCCTCCTCCTTCCTCCTCCTCTTCTTCTTTCCGTCTTCTCCTCCTCCTTCTCGCTCGCCTTCTTTGCCTTCTTCTCATCCTCTCTTAAGTTATTCTTCCCCCTCCTCATCCTTCTCCTTCCTTGCCTTCGTCGCTTCTTCAGTTCTCATCTTCCTCTTCACTTCCTCCGTCTTTTCCTCTCCTCTTTCTTTCCGGGGTCTTCTTCTTTATTTCTGGTTTTCTTAATCGTCATTTCTTCCGTCTTCTTCGCATTCGTCTTATTTTCATGACGTTGTCTCTTTCAATCTGGATAATGACCCCTCCCCTCCTCCTCCCTCACAGGAAAGGATCTCTTTAAAACTGACACCCTCTGTAGGTCTGTTCCACTTTGGTTAAAAAGTCGCCGAGTGTCCGTCGGTTGCCATGGTTATCAATAAATTTGGCTGGGAACTGGCCATGTGGGCGATTTCTGTGTGGCGAATTGGCGCCTGCTCTTACTCCCCCCCCCCCCCCAACACACACACACACACACACACACACACCCTTCTCCCTTTCTCGAGGGTACCTCACAAACGGGCTTTTCACCTGACACAATGAATATACATGTATAGTACTATCAAACCCGTAAACAGAGACCATCCCAAGGGACAGAGAAAAACGGGCCTCGTTGATAGGTGGTTATGGAACTTAATTAGTCAGTTGCATTCACATGCAACCTATACTGATGGCTTGACCGTAACTGGTAATAATACCCACCCCCACTTAAAGATATTTGCGCCGTAACCGACAATGATCAATGATTACCCCCCCCCCCCCCTAACATGTACCGTAACTGATAATTATTCCCCCTCCCCCACAGACATGGATGTGTGGTGGGTCCGTGCATGTGGTGCCGTGCAGTAGGGTGGGGCACGTCCCCCGGCAGACCCCTCCCTTCCACACCCCTGAGTCGCTGAAGTCGGCTCTGCAGAGGAACTTGGTGCGGGTAGCTGAAACGTGGATGGGCAGCTATAGGGAGGAGTTCTACAGCGCAGTACCAGAGGCCAAAGTAAGTAGCAGGTGTACAGGATGAGGTGGGCAAGTGGGCGGGGCAATGGGCGGGGCAGTGGCGGTGCAGGGGGCAGTGCAGGGGCGGGGCAGGTGTGGGGGAGGGGCGTGGGAGTGGGTAGTGTGGCATTGGGTAACTTCAGATCCTGTAAGAAAGAGAGCAACTAGGAAATGTCCTACAGTCTAGTCTTGTCAGTCAATTGCAAATAATGTTTAATATTATGTTGAATGATTAATTTCTGCCAAAACATCCATTTATGTTGCCCACTGGCATGACTGGGAGCAGCGCAGAGTTAAAAGATATTGTATGGCAATGGAAGCTCTAAAAACGTCCATGAAAAGTGCATCAAAAAACTGGTTTGCTGTTGTATAACCATTATGACTAATGTGAGGGTGATATAATTATCCTAGCTCTTAACATGCCTATTATACACACTGGCTCACAAGATTAGTGAGTGGGAGGTGGTAAATAATGATGGGTTAGATATTCTGAAAGAATACCACCATATTGTGTTACCGAAAGTGTTAACATTTTCTAAATACCAGTTGTTAGTCATTTGGGTTGTATTTCAGTGTCTCATCGTAATCTCCCACTAACCCTTTTTATTTCCGTAGGACAGATACTACGGAAATATATCGCAAATACAAGAGCGGCAGGTCCGTCTCAACTGCAACAATTTTGATTGGTATCTTAGCCATATAGCGCCCTCACTCCTAGCTACTGCAAGCAGTGAGAAGAGGGCATGGGGACAGGTGAGAACAGGCATCTTATTGTTCTTCTGGTACCTTTCCTCCCCCACCCCCACCCCATCCCCACCCCCTTTTGTCTTGTTTCTATCTTGTTCTTCTTTTTATTATTGGTATCCCCCCTCGTCATTACGATTATCATCTTCTTCTCCCCCCCCCCCCCCCCCCGCCCCACCCCCATCGATCTTCCTGCTTTCTCCGGATTTGAAAATGATAATTTCTCCAGAATATGCATAACAAATTTAAAGGGATAGTCCACGCTGAAATTAAGTTGGTTTTAATACAGCAGAAACATAGAATTCCGTGATTTTGATACTGATAATTTCTCCAGAATGTGTATGAAAAAAAATATTAGTATAATGCACCCTGAAATTAACTTGCTTTTAAAACAACCAGAAACATAAAAAAAAAATAGAAATATGTGAAGGTTTCATGAAAGTCCGTCAAAGGATAAGAAAGTTACGATTGTTAAGAATTTTTGATATTGATAGATAATGTAACTTCAGGGTGGCCTATCGCTTTAAGGATCCTTTCCAGAATACTATTCTTTCATAGAAGTTCTAGCAGGTTAGATTATTAATTCTCTTTGTGTTAAAGACATTGGTTTATCTGGCACACAAAATTTAGTCATTAGTGATCGAAAATCATTGAACTTTCATCTGCTTCTGATGTCTTTCAGATCCGCAATCAAAACAATGACATGTGCCTCACTGCTGCAGTTGGAGGGGAGGGCAAGAGGGTATACCTGGAGCCATGCAGTAACGAAAACAACAAACAGGTACTATTTAAAAAATCATTTAATTTGATGTTAATACCCTTTCTTTCAAACAGACCAGACCCGGACCAGACCTAGCATTTTCATCGTTTTCACGTCATGACAGTTAGATGAATAAACATTTATTTATTTATTTTTGGATATTTATGACCATTTGGGGATACATGTACAATAATAAACAGTATTACCCCTCCAAGTACAAGTCAGATACACACCAATCAATATAACCTACACACCTGTGTTCGAAAGGTAATAAGAGTGTTAATCAACATCACTCATTATCATGGACAGACTTGCTTATATTTTTGTTTTCCTTTTCCTAACTAATGAAGGAACAAGTTAAAGCTTGTGGGGGATTCGCCTGAACATACACAAACAATGCCCATAAAACTTCCTAAAGAAACGAAGAGACTACATATAAAAGGGTCACTGATAAAGAATATGTAATAGAATACGAATACAAATACAAATATAAAGTAGAGTTAGGAGTTAATGTTAGAATAAAACGCATCATATAGAGATGGCGCTCTTCATTTTATTGTCTTCATAGTTTTGCTAACAATTCAAAGCTTGGTGGCAAAATATATTGGCTCATCCTTTGAGATCACAATAAAGGGTACGAGAAAGACAGAGAGAGAGAGAGAGAGAGAGAGCGAGAGAGAGAGAGAGCGAGAGAGAGAGAGAGAGAGAGAGAGAGAGAGAGAGAGAGAGAGAGAGAGAGATTGGTATATTCCTAACAAAAACATATTTTCTTCGTACTCCTTGTGATGGCGTGGGTTGAAGCAACACAGCCAGCAAATACACATCACTGGCTGTATTTATGTGTGATACCGCTCTCTTCGCCCAGGGGGAATAAGGGACCTCGCACAGCCTCGTGCTAGCCAATGAACTTGCCCATAAAGCCTGTAAAATATTCGTCTGCTATACATGGATAGAGGGGAGAGAGATGGGGAAGGGAGAGACAGAGGAATCAAGGGGAGGAAGACAGAAATGGGGAGATAAGCAAATATGAGACAAACGTAAAGAGAGAGAGAGAGAGAGATAGTTAGGGAGATTGGCAGAAAAGAGACAGACAGACACAGATAGAGAAGACAGGGAGGAAGAAACGAACAAAGTAAGGTATACATTCATGATATATGGGGGACAAAATAGGTTTTAAAAAAAAATTTAGATGTTTTTTTGTTTTACTTTCCCCACAATATTTTGTTTTTAATAATTGCATGTAGATATGTTAATACTTCTTGAAGCAGTAAAATGTGATATTTTCTTCTTTTTAAAACGACAAATTACCCCAGCTGTACCTGCTGACGAAAGGCCATGAGATTCGCTTTGACAACTGGTGTCTGGATCTATCAGACTACAGGGTCGGCATGCGGGTAACCTTGGAGGAATGTCATGGAATGGGCGGAACCCAGGAATGGACACACCCACAGGTACAGCGGGGGTGGGTGTGGCCTAAGGTCAATGTTGTGGGCGTGGCTTGGGTTCTAGGGTGTGGAGTGCATAGCCTGACATTCAGGCTGTTGGGCATTTATAAACCAAACTATTCAACAAATGAGTCCCGCAGTAGATTTGTCATTCTGAAGTTACATTGGTTTTATTAAAATCAAAAGCGTAAAAGACACATACATGTATTAGTGAAGGTTTGAGGAAAATCTGTCAAAGGATAAAAGTTATGATTTCTTTTAAGTGTTTATTTTGTGATTTAACATGCGAGATGCTCTCCCATATTTTGTGTACTACAGTGTATTTTTTTTTCCATTTTCTCAAAAGAATATAAACCATTTTATCTGTGCATTTGATCTATCACTAGACATGATAATGTTTGTACATGTTCCTCTTCTCATTTCCTTGTACACCCCACCCCAACACAGCCCGGCCACCTGAGGCATGAAGAGAGCGGCTTCTGCCTCGATACCACAAGAGGGCGCCAGCGCAGGGCGCACCTCATTACCAACGACTGCAACTCGTCCCCATTCCAAGACTGGGAATTCGGCCATTACTCGTCAAGAAGGAGTCAGTGAGGCTGCGGACGATCGCACCTTTTTTAAAACTCCCCCAAAATGTTCGTTTCCATATTATACCAAAAGCCGTAAGTTTTATTACGGTATCTTTTTTTGTCAAACTCCCTATATACATGTATAAAGAATTGTTGATCATACCCTGAAGGTTATGTCACAGTAGAATGTAACTTACCTCCATTTCAACTACAGAAATTCGGTCACTGTTGATCAAGAAGGAAATCCTAAATAGCAGTCATCACTTTGTTCTCAAACTGTCCAAACATCCGGTCTTTTGCAAGTTCCGGTTTCAAAGAGATCGTGGGGAGGGGAGAACGGGCCTTTGCTCATGCAGGGCCAACCCTGTGGAATTCTCTTCCACAGAGTTTGAAAACCCTGACGTCAGTGACCACCTTCAAGGGCAACCTAAAGACATACCTGTATAATGGTGCTTAGTTTGACATACAAGTTCATACCTGTATTGTATTTTTTTCTCTCTTTAATTTGCTCTGAAGCGCCTTGAGCATCTACAGTAGTTAAGATTGAAAGTGCGCTATATAAATTATATGTATTCTTATTCAAACGTTTTGTTGCTCACATTATACGCCCAAAGGCTGCCAGTTATGTTCCGGTAGAATGTAACTCATCTCCATTCCAGTCATGGAAATTTGGTCGCTATATTCGTTGAGTAGGAACTACTAAATTGCAGCCGTCATTTTTTGTTCCCACACGTACTCCCCATAGTTCTTGCTCATATTGTGCCTCAAAGTATGCATGTTATGTTACGGGATAATTTAAGTCATCTCCATTTCAACTATGGGAATTTGGGCACTATTGATCAAGAAGGAATTCCTAGGCCGATATAGCAGTCATCTTATTTCCCTCAAATTGTCCGAAAGTGATGCAATATGTACTATTCATTAAGCTTAAGTTTCTAAAAGTAACTCACCTTTCTTTTACCACACTCCCCGAAAACGTCGTTCATAATTTACCATGAAGGCTGCAATTAATATCACGGTTGAGCAGAACTTAACTACATGTCAATAAAGGGCATTTGGTCGAAGGACCCTGACAACCCAACTAGTGTTTGCTGACGATTCCAAAGGTTGCCAATGTTACGTTTATGTATACGAATGCATATCTGGCATATCATAAGCTACTGAAGGACATGCTTTACTGTTCATTCAAACTATATCTGTTATACAGTGTACCAAAGAAATGTTAGTACATTGTATCTCTTTGGATTTACAATTCGACACAGTTGTTCCGAGTTAGTTCTGAGTTAGTTTTGAGTTAGCTCCGAGTTAGCGCCGAGTTAGTTCTGAGTTAGATCCGAGTGTCATGTCTCGGATGTCAGTTTCAGTACTCTACATGTACATGTGTGTTCTATGAGGAAGCCGTGTTGGGTTTCATATTGTACATTGTATTGCTATGCGTAAACCAAAATGTATTTCCAAATTGTAAATCAACATGGCATTATAGAAATGGTATGTGTACTGTATTAATACTGTACAATAAAATTTGTACACTGTATGACTGGTTGGATTTGTTTTACAAATTACATGTAAACTAATTTTTGATATTTGAAAGAGTCCACATTATCATGGTGTATACTGGGTATATGAAGTTTAGCCTGGATGGATGTGAAACAAAAGGAATGTACACAACAACGAACTGGGGAAGTGACAGAGTGTGAGAGAAGAAAGAGAGGGGGAGAGATGATAGAGAGAGGGAGGAAGGAAGAAAGAGAGAGAGAGAGAGAGAGAGAGTGTGTGTGTGAGTGTGTGTCTGTGTGTGTCTAGGCCTAGCTGTTTTATGAATTCAAACCATTAGATAAAATACTGACAAAAAGTAAAACATGTATAAAGAAACATGAGATGCAATATTTTCATGATAAATGAAACACTTTATTTGATATCTTTAGAGTCATAAAATACTATTCATACATACTTGTAAAAGTATAGTTATGAGAATAATGACAATCCAATCACGATACATGTACATATTGCCATCCATACAGAGTATAAGGTTATTTCTCCACTGTATAGCATTCCTTGTAAAGTCTTTGATCCAAAGACTTCTTTACTGCACTTAGCATTTGATACACAATGCATGGCAACTCAGAAGCAGCAACATATAACATGGATCCTGTGATGAATTATGACAGGGAATTCAAATGGTCACTTGCAATCAGTGAAACAAATGTGGGCACTTCAGCTTCAGTAATGCAAAAAAAGGGCCCATATATAGTAGAGGAGCCCCTACAAAATGAAAAATATAATAGGGTAGAATGCATTCAATGACATCATGGTTCAACACGCTCATTTCATGACATCTGGACCCTGTTGCAAAAATAAATTGTTTTAACTTACCATGAAGTGGTAACTACCATGCTTGGCTTGGTAGAAGCCAATGGGCATTCAGCTTTTACTGCTACAGTATCTATGTCAGTTACCATTAATGGTAAGTTGCAATAATTGAAAACATATACTGTATGCAACATGGCCCACACTTGAAAAGAATCCCCTGCAAATTTATCTTCATTTCTTTTGCCCCTGCTTGAATATACACAATGACCAAGCTTTCTATGAATTGTATAACCTCGTCTCCGCCAACATTTCCACTTGTTAAAACACAAATTGAGTCAGCATTCTTAAATGAAATAAGCGTCTTGGCCATTTTCACTTGGAACATACAAATTGTGCCTCTATCTGATGAAGGAAATATGTATGTCCATGTTTTCAGCAGCACATCACTGATGGAATACTGTGGAAATATGTATTATGTAATACATCAAATGTGATATATTAACTAAGTATCAAGCAAAGTTTCCTGTGTTTATGTCTTATGTAAGTACAGGAACATGATATATGTACAATGATCAATAAGCAGCAATTTGAAAGAGGCTGATCCTTAGTTTGTGCATGGATGTATGAGGCTTTTGTATTCATCAACTCATGTCTGGCTGAAGAAGACTAATGGAGAATAAGTCTTGTCAATACATGTGCATATCCAAATGTAAACTTGAGCAATTTGGGTTAAAAGTATCAAGTAACTTTGAATATTCACTTCAGGGGGGATAAGTTAGCATACTGGTACAGTACAAATTGTAACAAACTAAAATAATTTTGAAGCAAACCTGTTACTGGTTAAACACAAGCAGAAATTGAGGTGATACATGTACAAATAAATTAGGAGAACATACATACATGTACAGTACATGCACATTACAAAGCAAACACTTTTTAAAAAGAAATTTCATTTACAGGATGGAGCACGCTATTCTCACTACTACATGTACTGGGTATATGCCTAAAATTATTTCCAAATTGAAATTTGTCAAATAACCCCAGAGAGGCCTTTTGCTATACTCTAAACCATACACTGCTCAGTGTATTTGCACCCCAAGCTAAACAAAATAACAAAACATGTTCTTTCTCAAAGAAATCTACGATAACATTCTTTTTCCCTTTCACCGTTAATACTGTTGGTATGCACAAATAAAAATTGAGATGTGGATTCACATTATCACATATAAAAATGGCAATATCATTAAAAGCAAAATGGGCAATTACTTAAAACGTATTTTCGGGTAAACATACTTCCTGCATGTACTACATAATCAAATCAGAAAATATTTTTTTAGACGTTTATATTGGACAAGCCACGCAAAGTATCCTATCATTGGAAATAATTATACATATTACATACTGTTTACTTTTATGCAACTATTCCCCTAATCCTATTGGACTCTTTTAAGGAACATAATCAAGACAAGATTTTTTTACCCCTTCCCTCTCTCAACCCTCGCTTTACAATGTGCTGTTTCTTTGTCAATATGAAGATAACATCATCTGGCACAGAGTCAAGAAATTGTTGGGTCTCAAACAAAATTGACAAAAACATCCTTCCCAACATCAATTCCACTCCATAACAGAGCAAACCTCAAATCAGGTCATCTGGAAATTAAGGTACCTGTAATGCAACTGCACTGAATCATGCCAAAGCAAACAATGTATTCACATCACAATCGTAATTCATAAACACATACTGATACATGTACAGCCTCACAGCCAGGAGTTTCATTATTGCACAAAATTGTAACGCCACTCCCCTGTACTTCTAATTACCCACTCCAATGGAAGCATTTAGCAAAAACATCTGGCAGAAAGTCTACTCAGTTCAATGTACTAGTGGATGAGGCCATTACAATCAACAAACCAGGATAGTTTTGTAAAGATGCACCCAATGTCAACACAGCGGCTTTATTCACTATCTGTTAACGTATCTCTTGGGGTCAATGTTTATTTCCTTGTCAACTGTCGGTGCTACATGCCTACAATGTTTATTTCAAATGCAATGCTTAGAGGCAAGGGGTAGAAGTGGTACAGATACAGGCTACATATCAAAGGTCATATACTGTACTGGGAAGACAAAAAAATTTCAAAGGGTGATCGTGAGCAATCTTCTTGCCAATGGTCTTAAATTCATGTATTGCCCATTTTAGAAACTTGCTGACAGTTATTTGCCCTCAAATGATCCACATTTGTAATTATTAGTGATTAAATCACAAATCCCCCAAATGTCCGGGCCGAACATTTGGAGAATTTCACTGATAATCATTAATTACTTCAAATGTGGATCATTTGAGGGCAAATAACTTTCAGCAAGTTTCGAAAATGGGCAGTACATAAATTTAAGACCATTGGCGAGAAGATTGCTCACGATCACCTTTTGAAGGCTTTTTGTCTTCCCAGTACAGTATATTCCCTTTAAATGGAGTGCCAATCCACCATGATCATGGGTCTCATTCTCGTTTCATATCACAATACGGGCAAGGAATTGTCTCAAAATAGGTAAAATGATCCCAAAACATTGATATCAAACAAACTTTGGAGCCACTGAAGGTGGTAGAGATGTACGGGCAGCCTGTAATCTGTGACTACCCCTCACCTTTAATGCAACTTACAGGAGTACCATGTGGTTAGATACCATCTCTGTGATCAAAAACAAACATAGTGGACTTCATCCCCAATGTATAAACAAGATTGATGGAAGGCCTGCATTTTAAACCCTCCAGTTATCAAAACTGATAACATTATCGGCTCTTTGCTGCATCTATAATCGGACGACTAAATATAGGCAAGGATACCTCTCTATATGATGAGCGTCACTTAACCTCTGGCATTCAGCATGGCAAAGCACAAACCTCATTAGATTAAATAACTGCACCCTCCTTAGGTAAATAAACATGGACCATTAATCAATATCAATTTGAGTGTTTTGTGATGACTTCGGGAAATATCACCCGACATTAAACATAGGTCACATGAATCAAAGATTAAAATGCACTTCAGTCTTGTATTGTCAATCGCATACATGGAAGTGCTAAAATGCCATAGGCCTGAACACAGCCACAGTTTGCACAACATTTTTGCATGAATAATCCGTACAAATAATCCACACAATACCCCGTCAATAGCAGTTAGTTAGGCACACAAAGACTATGACATAGGTTAGTGTAAGGCTGATTAATATCATAAAATAATTTGTATTTCATATCATGGATTGATTGAAAATAATAAAAGAGAATATTGCTGCTTGATATAGCCCAACACAACAATTATCACGGATGTCGTACTGAGTATAGATGTAAACCATATGTTTAAATCATAATAAACATTCAATAAGGGGTGCCATCTCCGAGGTAGACGAGTCTGCAGAGAGTTGCAGGCTACAAGTTCCTTACCCATCCCCTACCCCTCTGGTTCACCAGAGGTATAATGTTGAAGAAGACATCCATCTTACTTCCATTTGTTCGATGTTTACACATGATTGCTTTATTTGTTAAACGCAGCTCAGGAAAAATGTCAGATTGCAAGCATCAACTTTCATCACGTCCCGAGGATGCTCTGACATAGCAGTAGACTCATCAGAGGCAAAACATGGCATGTGCTTATTTACACATGGAACATGTGTGTCAGCCCAATTCACTAGGCCACTAAGCATCACAGCATTGGATGAACACACACACATGAAGCTGTAGACTGAAGGCACCCCTCCATCCCTGAATACTAAGCTGACGGCGTTGTCCGGCGATCGGGTCACACGCAAGCAGCTCTGGAACTGGAGAGAGAAAATCCAATCGCTTCCTAATGGTGCGACTCCCTCAAATTTTGTTTCACCGTCAACATTCAGTGCGAGTAGACTACGGCATGCAGCGTTTTCTGGTAGACCCTCTCGAAGCATACGAGCAATCCATTTGTTTTTCTGCAGGTGCAACGCGTGACAGCAGCAGACTCTCACCCTCGCCGTTCCTTTCAAGGAGTCTACAGCAGGCTGGAGGGAAGAGATTGGCAACTCTGGGATTTCTGCCAGATGAAGACACGGAGTGAAGCCTCTTCTTCGCTTGCTTGCATTCTGCAATAGTCAGCTGCAGGTATAGTCTTTACCAACCCTTCTTGTCTCATTGCAATAGAGTCCAGAGATTCTTTTGCGCATTTGTCCATTCAGTAGTTCAACTTAAGTGTTCCTTTGCAAACTGACGATCAACCTACGGAAGGAGCGGAAGGAAAGAAGGGGGAACATTTTAATCACTGGTTGTCAATAACCATATCAACTTTGTTGCATGATTCGAACATGGATGCTAAAATAGACTTGTACTGCTGTAAATTCTTTGCACAAATTCAGATTATAGGAATCGCTATGGACTGAGCATTGCTGCCCTGACAACAACATTTTATCCGGTCGCACACAGATCTTGGCTGCACATTGAACTGATTATGATTACTAAATGGATAGCTAGTAAGTTGTTTTCATTAGGACTGTTCCTCGGTGCGTATTCTGACAAAATATTGAAAAATCCAATAAACCACAAAATAGGAGATTTTTTTAATGCACCACTTATTTCTGAGCTCGAATGAAATAACTGTGTAAGGCTGCTAATGTTTGCGTCTAGTTCTGCTACTCACCAGTGCTAGTTGTCTTCCTATATTGCCAATCGTCACACCTCCAGAGAAGAAGACGCATGGAAGCCATGAACGCACGTACAGGAAGTCTGGCTCGGTGTATCTGTAAACCAAGAGGTCACTATCACGGTTACCAAAGGTCACTCACAATCACAACCAATCAGAGGAAATATAGCACATATCTGTGAGGACATCCAGACAAGCCTGGGCCCTGTTTAATAAAGAGTTGCAATGGACCTGAATCGATTACAAGTCCAGTCATTTATGTCAATCACCAGTCAAGTTGCAATGAATCGTAAATCTTTATAAGATGGGGAAAGACTGAACTATAACATGATGTACATTATAAACGGATGTACACTCTACACATATGTGAAGGATGATTTATTTTTTTTACAGGGAATTTTCAGGGGCTAGTCTGTAGTCACATATAAAATGCTGCTAAATATGCTGTGCATTGTTCCTTATGAGAAAACAAATTGTCACAGAGGCTCTTTAGTAAATTTTCAATGCTCTTTTTTTTTTTCGGTTTGCGAGAACTATCCTCCCTCATCATGGGCCCCTGTGTAATTTTGCACAACCTGTTACAAATACATGTACCAAGGGTGCACGTTTACCAAAGGTCAACATCAAAATATGGAAGTTTCGTTATCAATGCTTTCCACCAGCTTCCTGGATGGCTGGCTTTCGAGTCTACTAGGCAGAACAATGACACGAGTCAACAACACATTCAATGAACCATTTACTGTGATGCATACTATAGTGATTAGTATGGTGTATGAATAGAGAAGCCATGACTTTGCAAAAGGAACAGAATATGGCAAACTTTATCAAAACAAAGTACTTTAACTTCAACATGTCTTCTTTGATGGGATAATGTAGTACATGTAATCATTTCCACAATGACAAGTACATGTACCTGTACATTTACCCAATAAAATTTAATCCACCATGCATGTTTATTTCACTAAGGCAATCCTTTTTTCAACACATTAAGGACACATACATGTATGTACAGTACATATCAATACATCAGTAAGGACAAAAGTATGAGTAGACACATACGTGATATCATATTGGAAATACATGATATCCTGCTTAAACCCAATTTCTTGATGATGTCAGGAAATGTGAGTAACTAATATTGCATCATGTTTTCCTCAAAAGAAACCTGAACTGACATTTTTGATTATGCTTCAGGAATAGGCATACAGTATCTTTCCAAAACAAACAATACAATAATTAATGCAAGGCAAACAAAAAATGTTAGTTATTCACAACACATTGACATTTAAACAATAAGCTCCTCTGTGATTCTTTTCTAAATTGATCAAAACATTTGTTTGGGGTATTCTATAGAGTACCGAAGGGTGACGTCATTTGGGAATGTTGTCAAAACAACTAGTTCTAATCTATGTGGGTAGAGCAAGCAGTGGTAATCTAGCTCGCTAGACAATGTTGGACCAGTAAATCTCTCTTGAGGGATGCTGTTCAGAACCAGAGACCTACACTACAGCTAAAAAGAATTGGCATAGGGAAAGGGAAAGGGAAGAAAGGGAAGGAGCCGCAGTTTTGAACCGCGGTATATTGTGTCCAGTTCAGCATGAAACATGATGCTTTAGCCTAAAAAGCATCATGCTTCATGCTGAACTGGACAAAATATACCGTGGTTTAAAACAGCGGCTCCTTCCCTTTCTTCCCTTTCCCTTTCCATGCCAATTCCTTTGAGCTGGAGTGTACATTACAATGGGTATGATGACACCACCTCGGTACTCTATCGCAGGCAAATCTCCTTTCACAAATCTGTCCTGCTGTCCACGTACCTGTAGACTCCCTTGTACACCAGCAGCTGTGTGACGAGTGTTGCGAGGAAGGCAATGGTCAGCGCCAGGCCAAAACCACTTCTTGACCGGTCAAACAACCACCACAGTCCAAGGGACATGGCAGCCAGGGTCAGCGAGAATTGCAGGTTATTTGCAAACTCAATTTTCTGAGATGGCAGCTGGTCAAGGAAGTTCACTTGTAAGAGTTTATTACGTGAGGCAAAATTTAGACACTTGTGTTGATTTTACAAGGTATAAACACCATGTGCATGTTCTATAGGCAAGGCTATGTTTCAGAGCTAGTAGCCATAATGAAATGAAAGAATAAAATAAGAAACACATAATAAGAAAGAAATGGTCATATGAATCATGAAAGAACACTGTTCAAAATCACACTGTATTTATTCTCATTGCAACTAAAATATAATAATGATGGCCGTTTTGACCAATATGTTTTGTCCAAAATTCATACAGCATGAAGAAATGGTACTTGCATTAACACATCCATACAATATCTATCCACATGTACATGTACATGTAACTCTTCTATAGCACTATCTTTAACCAACAGTTGATTCAAGTTACCATTGTCTGATGTGTTAATGATTCCCATATGAATTTGTATCTACATAATTATATCTTCCATGAATGTTTCAAGAGATTTGCATAAATTTTCAAAAAGGAGAAGCTGTGGTTTGTAAAGGATACAGCACACGCATGATTGATTCCGACGAAAACAGCTAGGCATCTCATGACATGGGACCACTCTCGTTTGTAGTATGGCGTCTCTCCCAGTTTATCATCTATGCACGGGTACAGCAGGCCTACTAGTACTGGAGAATTGAAAGATCAGGCATAAAAATAAAAAAAAAAGTATGAACATACAATGTACCCAAACCCTTTATATTCGGATAGTTATTTCAATTCATTTAATGTCTCCAAAATCCTCTTTGGATATCAAAAAAAATGTGGGAAATATAATGGTGAGATGTCAATTCAAACTGATCTGCTTCACTACCAAAATGTTCCTTTTCTCCATGACAACTTGGTAAAGTATGTGTTATTCTGTTAGCCTCTGATGATACCACTAACAACAATACATGCCCATAGAGCTGAAATACACGAGATCCAATGAGCTACTACTCATATTGGGCCCTGAAGAATGTTCTGAAATGTCATTGAGAATGTACCACTTTCAGATCAACTTATCTATGTGATGTTGAAAAAATCTTATTTTTAAAAACCCTCCAATCTTTTTTGTAGAATTCTCTTCATTTTCCAGTAATTGGTTTTTCATTTGAAAAATTTGTATGCTTATGATATTAATTGATTTGCCATAATTGTTCACTTACTATGTATTAAGATGTTGATAAATTCTTTGGGGGTTTTCTGGTCTCCACAGTTAAAAGATTCAGATGTTTGTTTTTATTTTATGATGTATGAAAATGAAATAGATGGAATAATCAAATTATATACCTGACCAGTAATTGTAATGATCATTACATTCCTATATTCTTACCCGTACACCATTTCACATTTCTTTAATGTTTGTTCTGAACTGTATACCATTTCACATTTCTTTAATGTTTGTTCTGAACTGTATACCATTTCACATTTCTTTAATGTTTGTTCTGATCTGTTTGTTTTCTAGACCCCCTGGAAGAACAGCTGAGTGGGATTATCCAGCCATGTGTTCACATTTGATGATTTACAGTAATATATGGTTTATTTTTATCTGTAAATAAATTCAATTCAATTCAATCGATCAATGGCAGACAAGGAGTTAACGAACCTGCTGCGGAGCCACAGAAGGGCGCCACCCACCAGGCAGAGGAGGACAGGCTATCCAGGGTCTCCGGGGGGAACAGCGTCACATTATTCTGCACCTGTAGTAGGTTCAGCACCAGCGCCATCACGATGCCGATGATGAACAGCACCACGCCCCGCCGGCATAGCGACCGGCACAGCTGCAATTCAATACAATTAATTTCACATATTAATAATTGGTACAAAAATCACATCTCAAAGGTGATGACAGTAGTTGAATTATATGGTTGTTTACACCAGTAAATATATTGCTGTATCTTTGCTGCAAACAAAAGTCTGTAGACCTCCATCCAAATCATTTGCATGCATCCACAATAAATCAAATACATATATAAGAACTTATGTGGTATGTGAAAAACTTAAGACCATTTTTGTTATGTATTCAAATTGTACATATGTATGCATATTGTTAACAAAATGTTACTAAGGTACCCCACAGCTTGTATGAGGTTTGTCCAAGTAGCAACAGCTAACAGATGCAGTGCGCATTTCACCAATTAAATTGAATGCCTGAACTTCAAAATACAGGTGATTGTGATAGTTAGGGGAAAGTCGTAAATTATACATCACAAAAATGGTCTTGAACCAACACTGGAATAAGGCAAGATAAATAGCTATTTTGCTTTTAACTCAATCTGTGTCTGACAAACATGGTGTGCTGTTCTATGTGTTACTGGGTAACAAGTTATTTTCTCACTTTGATGTCTATTCCTGTTAAGGGTATATGGGGGGGGGGGGGTTGAAAAACAATGTGAGACATGAGCTGACAGGGCGCAAAAGAGGAAGAGGAGAGAACGATTAAAAGGTCAGTTTGATCGTAAGATGGGATTCAATGGCAGGCTGTAATATCAATCATATGATTAGATTAGGTATGGTTTACCGGACCGTCAACCATGTAATGGGATTAGGTATAAGGACTATTGATCATAGGATGGGATAGGTTATTTTAGGTATACCAGACCATTGATGACTATTGATGACAGGTGATGGGATTTTTTTTAACCATACTGTTGATCAGGTGATAGGATTAGGTACACTGGACTGTCGATCATGTGATGGGATTAGGTTATTTTAGGTCAAGCAGACTATTGATTAGGTGATGGAATTACATGTAGGTATACTGGTCTGTTGATCATGTGAATGGATTAGGTATACCGGCCTGTGATCACAAGATGGGAGATTACACACATGGTATACCAGAAATGCGAGGATGTCAGAAGATTAGGATTACAGGATAATACCCATAGGGCTCCCAAAATACAAAATCTAGTTTAGTGACCGGACTACCAAAATCATTCACTCAAGAGTTTTTCGAAAGGAAATATTCTCAAAGGAAAGAACATTTGATATCAAAGTGTTTAAATCATGATCAAATCAGAGCAAACAAAAAGTGCATTTTTGACAAATGGAAGCACAGGCACATTTCTATCCTTTTGAAGGTGGGTAATAAAAAAAAATTTATAAGAGAATATGTGAAGAACATTGAACAACATATAATGTACTCATACCAAACTACTATGTGTACACTGTAAGCCACAAGGACGAACTGTCCAGTAGAATGGCCATAGTGATAAAAATCCTTTCTAAGTACTAAAGGCCTACAAGACGGAAGGACAAACCATCTCACCTTGACTTTCTGTCGGTCCAGTAGAATAGCCATTGTGTGACCAAAGGAGTGCGTGCTCATGCCGTCCTTGCACTGCTGACCGCTCATGCTCGCTGGACTTGAAGACACTTGAGAAGCCATTCTTCGACTTCTTCTATGAAAGACTCTTTGCCAGATCCTTGTTCTTCCCAAATCCAGCAGTTGTTCAGCTGCTCAACTTAAGTGTAGTTCACACCAAAGTCTGTTTGCTGAAGTACACAGAGATTTGCACATTCAAATGGACAACATCAGCACTTGTCTGTCGAATTTGACGCTCCCTTGTATGATTTGCAGATGTAAGGAAAGTCTCAAAGACTATTTTCGTCTTTCCTGTTTAGTGCACATGAAATGTTTTCGCCTTGGCAATGTGTCAATTTCCTGCAAATGTGCACTGTGTGATGGTTGGAATTGCGCACTCGTTGCATTGAAGTACGTGGACTTGTGTGAGGATCTTGTAGTGCACAAAAGGATGTTGAAGCCACTTACTCACTCAACTAACTCTATCGACCGTGACAAGTGCGAAAACTGAGCAGGAAGCGACGAAGGCCGAGTCAGAACCTGGCCTTAGAGATAAGCCATGACAACGTTTAGGAATACCGCAGCAAGGTGTCAGGTCAGAGTCAAGCCTGCAGTTGTAATATTTTTTTAGGAACAAAATAAAAAGGCGGCTTGATATTACTATCAATGACACATATGTGGTAGAGTAAAAGTTGGCTAGCTACACATAGGTTTGAGTTCATGGAGTCTGTTTCATCATGTTGCACAACTGTAGCAATACCTAGACAGTCTATTCCTTCCCTCTTTCCTCCTCCCTCTGAAAAGAGAGGAAAGAATAAAAAGTTTTAACTTCCAATTTCCAGATACTTATGGCCTTAAGCCCTTAACTATCTATCGATCACACGCCAAATATCCTTTTGGTAATATGGACTAGTTATGGCACATATAGTCAAGGCTAACACTAAAGAAACAGTTCACCTGACTGAAAAAGCCCTACTGATATGCATGTCTCTTACTAAATATGTGTAAGAATTACTCTTTAGTATCCCTGATTCAGAACAAATATTGTTGATATGTGGGGGGGGGGGGGTGGATATGCACATGTATATCACTTCTTTACAAACAATAGCATGAAATTATATAGAAGAAAAGAGGGGATTTGCAACTTAAATCAGAATTTATAGTACGGTTTCAAAAACCCAGATCATGAAAACAAACATGTACTATACATCAAAAGGAAAAGCAAATATATTGAAACATATCGAATTATGAATCATTTTACTCCTCACATACACTCCAGCTCAAATGAATTGGCACACGGAAATGGAAAGGGAAGAAAGGGAAGGAGCCGCAGTTTTAAACCGCTGTATATTTTGTCCAGTTCAGCATGAAAAACGATGCTTTAGCCTAAAAAACATCACGTTTCAGACTGATCTGGACAAAATATACCATGGTTTAAAACTGCGGCTCCTTCCCTTCCGCCCCTTTCCCTATGCCAATTCCTTTGAGCTGTAGTGTAATTCAGTCTACCATAGAAATGAAACTGTCAGTCTATATCCTCCTATTCAATTTGAGTGAAGCCAAAGGGAATGAATGAATAATTGACAAATGAAGAGAAAGGAACAAAAGATATTTACACTTCTGATCAATAAGCACACATGATTGCCAAAGTATGGAGCAATATGGAGCAAGAAATAGAACAGCCAAGTTGTTTTCTTCAATGGCAAGCAAGAGAATATAATGTCATGATGAATCTTGAGATCTACTACTATATACTAGTTGAAGTAGATCATGTAGAACTCAAGTCAGCAAGTGGTTGACGATTACACGTCTTTCCGCTATTGGCGAATCTGGGTGTCATGGGTCTAAATCATTTTTTTTTTTTAACTTTAAGCGAAATCATAGTGATCGCTAGATTTTGGGCAGGTTTGTCTGAAACCTAGGCTATAGTTATACTAGAGACTGGATAGGCCTACTGGATGCGCTATGGTCATGATGGTTTGCACGCAGTGCATGCGTTCAATGAAATGTAGACTAAATCAATGTAGACAATATCTGGATATAGTTTTTCACTTTTCCTGAAAGTGTTCATGAAGCTAAGACTGTGCGGTTTCACACACATTACAATTAAGGTAGATTGATCTACTGCTGATTCCTGCCGAGTTTCCTCATTCCTGACTTTTGTTTTGGTTATTGGGCCACCCTAATACATCCAATTACAGAGATTCTACTACTATTTTTGGTAATGGTATTTGGATCTTAGATGTAGCATCCGTTCCTTGCAATAACATTTCAGTCGACCAAGTGGAATGCATAATGCAGTA
Source organism: Arbacia lixula (assembly GCA_963669155.1). Lineage (NCBI taxonomy): Eukaryota > Metazoa > Echinodermata > Echinoidea > Arbacioida > Arbaciidae > Arbacia > Arbacia lixula. The sequence goes on from OZ022589.1 coordinate 11,132,715, forward strand.
GATATTTCACCCAGTACATGCCAAAAACATGCCAAAACAAAACAATGTGGACGGCACTGCCGCATCGCTGGCATTTGTTTGGCCAGCCAGCAGTTTACCCACGAATCACGATATCTACCCATTACTACGTCAGCAGGCTACCTCGAGTCACAAATTACAATCACACACACGATGCAACTCCCTGACAATTGTTCACGGGTGCTCTTACCTGCTTTGCATGGATATGCAACAACAAACTCGGCTAGACTTGGAGAATTCTCTCATAAGATGCTCTGGTCAAAACAACTTGCTTGGAACTGCTTAGTGTCCGAAAACTCGTGATGTTTTTGTTGTATTCATCTGATCGTATACCGTACCGGCAGTATGCAGTTCGGGTCATTCAGCTGTTATGGTACGATCGCGCGATCAGCTTATTGTCATGCTAATTTATGCGATAGTCAGCCGCTACCGACGAACCAATCGGAGCAGTTTTTCGGTCAGCCGATGTCGTCCTTATAGTCTAAAATCACAGACTCATATTAAGCGAAAATGATTAAATCGACGATCATACAAATAGCACAAATAGTGAGCAAATATAATCATATAACCATTCAAGATTTTCATATCTAAGCAATCGGTTATGTTGAAAAATAATGTTTAACTTAAAACTTGCAGTTGTGGGGGGGGGGGGGGGGGGGTACGATGTAAATATGAACGTAATGGCAAATTTCGGTTTGGAGAAAGAACTACGACCGGGACACACCTCCAATCTGGCCCGATCGTGCTTGCATGGTTTATGTCGGTCGAATGGCCTTACCCTACTTTCTGTGATAGAAGACTGACCACGTTGCTGACCCAACCGACTTTTCTCATCAACGATATCATACTGGTATCTAATTTGGTTTTGTATAATCTATCTTCGAGATTATTTTCAAGAGGTTTATTTTGCATGCCTCAAATGAAAAGGTATGAAACTCCAATGGTAAACAGAAGAAATACAATTTGAGAAGTGTTCCTCAGAACAGGCATATGAATATATAGCAACTATATAACTAATATATTGATTTGTTTTTGTTGGGGCATGTCATTTATGGCATTGGATCATGAAAAGTTCAAATTGGCAGGGCAACTAGCCCCTTCAGTGGTTTGACATCTTAAAAGGAAAGTTCACCATAAAGTTAAAGGGATAGTTCCCCTTGAAGAAAAGTTGTTTTCAATAAAAGCAGAAACTTGAAAGAAACATAGTGAAGGTTTGACGAAAATCGGTCAAAGGAAATATGTTGTGTACATTTTTTTTCGAAAATGTGCATTTTCTCACAAAGATAAGATAAGATAAGATAAGATTTTATTAACTCTATCGACCCCCTCTCGGGGTATGAGAGTTCAACATATTTACAATGATATACAATAACATGAATACATGCAAATACATAAAGTAAATAGAGTACATAACCTCTTCAGTATTTACAATACCAAGCACACATGATTTCTTACAATTCTACCACTACGTGTAACTACATGTTTGTGACGCTGAACACTAACATCAACAAAATCACTTCTTTTTGGTTCGTGACTAAATGATTCATGATAATGTTAACAAATTTTACAAGTTTCCTCAACTGGCAAGAGTCTCGCATCTTAAAAAGTTTATCCATTTCTATACAGCTAGGTCTACGACTACGTAATACTGATTTCTGTAAATATAACTTTCTCTCTTCCAAAAAGAAATTAAGGACAAACAAATACATGATGGAATTCATCCCCTGTATCTGTGTGCATATATCATCCTGCGACATGTCTGAATCAAACCTACTGTGTGATCTATATCTGAATTTCCACAAAGTAGTAGCATCTTTACTATTAAGAAACAGCAGATACTTTTCCAGTTCCAATAGGCCTTTAAACATTCTATAATTGGAACCGATAAGCGGTTATTACTCCATATTGTAGCTTTCCAATCCTGATATGCATCCTTTTACTTGTGCATTTGATACATTATTAGAAATACGTTTCTACACACATACCTGTACGAACAAAAGTCATTCCGTTGTCAAAAAAAAAAAAAAAAAGTTATCGACTTATTTTGTACACAACATATGGGAGAGCACCTCGCACGTGACGTCACAAAATCAAAACTTTAAAATCACATAACTTTCTTTTCCTAAATTTGACCAATTTTCGTCAAACCTTCACTCATATGTTTCTTTCATTTGTCTCTTTTTATTGAAGCCAAATAATTTCAGGGTGAGCTTCCCCTTTAAGGCTTGCGTGTATGACTCCAACTTCATCTTGCTTTTGAAGTTGAAACTATATAAGGTGCTAAGCAGTTCAAACTGTATGTGTATTACTGTTCAGTTTCATATAATTTTCTCAATCTGGGTTATGAAATGGGTGATTCATGTAATATCATACTTCAATTTGTCCTGCACTCAAAGAGAATATGAGAAGTCATGGTATCTTTGGAGATATCATGATATAACTGCCAATATCATAGTATTCTAACAAATATCATGGTAACATGCATGATAACTTCTGTTAATATCATGATAACATCATGGTACTCCTGCGAATATCATGATAGTATCATAGTATTTCTGCAACTACATGTATCATGATACTTTTGCGAGTATCATGATAAAAATCATAATATTTTGATGAATATCATGATAATATCATGATAATATTATAATACTTTTTTGTAAGGGAAGTTTTTGCTTTTTAGAAACATACCGTGCACTATAGTAATACGAAAACAATGTAGTATTATCGATACCAATGACCATAGCTCATTACTATAGAGGGGTCATAATTTTGTGGAATCACTCAAAGTTGTGGCTTAATTTTGTATACCCATTATTTTGGCCAGACATCTCGTAGTTCAATATGGAATCAAGCGGAAGCGAGTAACCTCCGGAACAGGGATTGGTCTAGTCCACCCCCTGGACTAGTCCACCTCCTTGACGCCGACAACAAACGTCGGTGGCGCATCAAATTCAAGGTTTCCATAGAAGTTGCCATTGGTAGTAAAGTTACCATCAATGGTAATCCTGTCATCAATGGCAACTACCATGGTAACATCACTAAACAGCCGATCAAATTCAAGGCTTTTATATAGAAGTTGCCATTGGTAGGAAAGTTACCATCAATGATAAGCGTTATGCAACATGGCCCTGACCTGCTACTGCATGGTGCGGAGAATCTTGGCTTCCATGCTGCTAGGCAATTTTAAACCAAATTATTAAAAAAAAAAAAAAAAAGGGGGGGGGGGGTCTGCATGGTTGAAGGAGACTGCATCATTCTCGATTTATTTCCCGGCTCGATTACCCCGAGGAAAGAGGAGAATGGTTAAAGTAGTATACTTGACACTTGATGCAGTAATCCCTTAAAGGGAATATACCAGGGATGTGTTATGGAAGGATATGAAGCAACATTCTTTCTTTGAACCCATGTGCCAAGCCGCTGAAAAGTTATGGTGTTCTCAACAGGTGTTGTTCAGGTGTTTGAACAATTATGAACATGATTGAGTGGCAACGGCTTCTCAGAGAGAACAAAAGAAATGAACAGTGTCATTTCGCTTGTCCCGTTCTGTTAATGGAATCAATGCTTAATTCCATGAGCAGAGCAGGTTTCAGCAAACACAAATAAACAAGTTTTTCCAGTAAAATATCTCTGCTGCACGCAAACACACACAAACGCCGTTTGCTTAATATATCATTTTGAGAGTGGTCGAATCCCCCAAATGCACAAGATGTTGGAAAGTGAAGAAATTGGTCAATTTTGTAAGTAATACAAATAGCTTATATGTCTGATTTTTAAATGATTCCTCAATACTTTTCGAAACAATACTTTTCGTTAACTTCCTTATAGTTTGCAAACGAATTTGTCAAAAACAAAACGTCTACAGACAAATGGGAAATTAAAGAAATTTCTTTTCAAGTTGACATCAGCTAAATGTCGGCTCGGCACATGGAACATCAAAGCATTGTCATGATTATGGAATTCTTTTGACATTCATGAGCACGCTTTAGAACCCATACAGATGTTTGAATGTATTATGCTCGAGTTTCTACTCCTTCCTAACACATCCCTAAATATACTGTACTGGGAAGATAAAAAACCTTCAAACAGGTGATCGTGAGCATCTTACCAATGGTCTTAAATTCATATATTGTCCATTTTAGAAACATGCTGAAAGTGATTTTCCCTCAAATGATCCACATTTGGAATTTAGCTATTAAATCACATATTCTCAAAATGTTCGACCCAGACAATTTGAGGATTTGTGATTTCATCACTAATTTCTCCGAATTTGGATCATTCGAGGGAAAATAACTTTCAGCAAGTTTCTAGAATGGACACCATTGGTATAAGGATTGCTCACGATCACCTGTTTGAAGGCTTTTTGTCTACCCAGTACAGTATTCTCTTAAAAGCAGCTACATGAAGTTATACTGTACTGGGATGATTTGGTGCTGTTCAGGAGGTGATATCATGTCTGTGTATGTTACAGATGCATGCATTTAAATATGCATTGAACATTTAGTGCAAGTACAAATCATAGCTATCTGTATACGACGAGGGAAGCCAACAGCACGCTGTACTGTTCTTATAACAGGTAGCGCAGCCTTCTGGAGGGTCAGAATCCAATTAATGGTAGACTGCTCCAAATTCTTATTGCTCGTGGAGAAAGAGAATCCGAAGACATCAATGGCTGCTTGAGGGATGATGTACTTGAGATTGTGATCATGCCTTCCATGATAATTTAATAGGACGATTGTTGGTGAGAGAGGCCATGGATATGGGGTTATTCTCTACAATTCAGACTCATTGAACTACAAATATATTTTAAAACGGATTATTACTGCAAATATTATGTGCTATAAATATCATGGAGCTACAGTCATATTCTTTGTGTACTATAGGCCTTTCTCCAATTCCCACAGAAAACAGACAATGCTAAAAACCGTAGGGGCACTCATCCAGATCGAGAGAAAGTAGTGGATTAAAATGATGGGTGGTGCGATAAAACAGCCGTCCAATCAGCGCTGGATAAAATAGTTCAGAGATCAAATCAATGTTGGAAATGTAGGCCGTAGGTTAATTTACCGTTCTGCCCCGGATTCGCTTTTATCATGTGATGTTTCTTTGTATCACTGGTATTATATACCAGGGTATACAAAGTAGGATACTGTGATTTTATTGTGTGCCACCGTGTTTGGTCAACGTGTATGCGCATTCCTTGCCTATCGCACGATAACAAGTGCCAAAAAAAAAACAGTAATAAAAATAACAGCAACAACAATTAAAATTTTGTTACAGAATGAGACGTCACGTGCGAGGTTGTCTCCCATATGTTGTGTGCTGTATGAATCCACAAATCATAATTTTTCATCCAGGTAGCCTAAAAACGTGTTGCTAATGATGTATCAAATGCACAGGTGAAATCATGCATAGGCCTATGACCTTTTGAGAAAAAAATGCACAACATGATATGGAAGAGCATTTCGCACATGGCGTCACAAACTCATAAATTCACACGATCGTTACTTTCTTATCCTTTGACGGATTTTCACAAAACCTTCATTAATGTGTTTGTTCCATGGTTCTACCAGGCTTTATCAAAACTTATTAAATTTCAGCATGGACTATCCCTTTAATTTTGGAGAATAAAAAGACTGCACGAGCCTGTGAGACATAAAAGTATGTTTTTTTGTTATTTCACAAACATATCTGTGTCGTTCGTGTGGTTCAAGCAATATATGATAATTATGTTTGAATTTTATTTTGCCAGTAAAAGGGATACTTTAGCTCTTTTATAGCACCGTGAAAGTGAGTATGGACTCTTAAAAACACCTTGTTCAAAGGTTGTCGATAATAGACTGGTACCCTGAGGAGTCGGTGAATGCAAGTGCCCCCCCCCCCTCCCCCCACCCCATCTTCCGCAAACCCCGAGACGGATCGACGCCCTCATCGTACGACGTGAACGCAAAGAAAGTGATCAGTCGAGGGTGTGTGTTTTTGTTAGTACACTTTTGTTTACATTCTTCGCTTAGGAGAGCACCTTGAGAAATCCAGATCATGGCTACAGCCTACAGGGTCGTCCGTGCCGAGGACACAGGACTGGTAACAGGTGCATCTCAAATGTTAGTCAACAGCGCAGGGTTTACAGTAATACCACATCGTAGAGGGCGTGTTTCAGGCCTGTGCCGTAGAGTACCTGCATACTCTACTGTGCCTATGCATGAATATACCATTTTCGTTACGTATTCAATTCCCATGCACGACCTTCAAAAAAATACCCTACTAATTGTACCCCCAAAGCTTTCCCGAGGTGTGTCCGTCTAGCAGCACGTTATATATTCGGAATGCATGACACCCATTTAATATTAATCACAGGCGCATTTATAGTGCGTCATTACGAAAACGGATTATTGAATTGAATATAATTCATTGGTATCATCATCATGATAAATGATATATGACATTTTTCCAGTTTAAAGTTGGTGTGATATGAAAAGTGAAAAAATAGCCAAGAATGGATGCGTCATGGAATACTGCATATGAATCTTTTGATTTTATGTCAGCCTTTTTTTGTATATTGGCTCTCCATACTGATAACAATGCATTTTACATATTTCACACAAGAATGGCGCAGTAACACTGCAAGCAAGTTGTTACATGACAAGTCGGTTTCTGCCAAGCAGCACATACTAGTACAATATTCATATAAAAGGGGAGAGTTCACACTGAAAAAGGTGCCTTTAAAAGATGCTGGAAATCAAGTTGTTACATGACAAGTCGGTTTCTGCCAAGCAGCACATTGTTATATCATGACTTTATTCAAGTTCAAGAGTGGCAGACATACATACATAGACCAGGTCCACCGTTTCGTGCCAAACAGATGGCAGGTCAAAATGATTACAACGGTCACAAATGAAAACTATTACAAACATGCAGTGTCACAACACAAGGAATAAATACGTGTACTTAAATACATTCATCATATCAAAATAATCCTAAGTATCTTACATTAATTACGAGAGATAATACTCAATTTATCATCGTTATCTATTAAAAGAAAAAAAAGGAGAGGGCAATTAACAAGTTACTAATCGCTAAATGACTTTAAATGTAAATGTTATCTGACGGATGATTATGGATCTAAGTGTCGTACAAACATGGTCAAAATTATTACAACGGTTACAAAGGAAAACTATTACAAACATGCAGTATCACAACATAAAGAGTAAATACGTGTTCGTACATACGTTAATCATATCAACTTTGATCCTCAGCATCTTATATTAATTACAAGAGATATTACACAATTTATCATCGTTATCTATTAAAAAAAAGAAGAAGAAGAAGAGGGGAACTAACAAAATACTAATCGCTAAATGATTTTAAATGTAAATATTATCTTATAGATGATTATGGGTCTAAGTGTCGTACCTCCCCCCAGGCTCGCTCTTTTCTGGCATAGAATATTGAAAATGAGGAGAGTATGGCAAGTTTGGAAAGAGTTTTAAAGAATTCGGTTGGATGGATTTTTGAGCTTGTTGTTTTTAGAATTTGTTTTATGCGGTGTTTATTGTTCCGGTCTACTAAGCCCCTTGCCCCGACTTCTATTGCGTAAAAAGATACGGTATACCCCCTTTCCTTTATGTCCTTTATGTCCTTTATGTCCCTCCGTATTAAGCTTTATTTTTCTACTTTTCTTTGATGTGCAGCCTCAAGGTTAGTTTTAAATGGAACAGTTAACTCTACAATTATGACCTCCTTACTACAATATTCGTATAAAAGGGAAGAGTTCACACTGAAAAATGTGCCTTTAAAAGATGCAGGAAATCAGAGGCTTGAGCCAAGTCGGACAATTCATAACATATGACCAAAGTTGATTTGCAACACATATGTAACAAATAAGCGAGGTCATCAGTAAAGCGCTTACACGCTCTTGCTAAAATATTATGCTATTAATACTGATAGGGGTATATTGATTAATTAATCAGTTGATTGGCATTAATTACATGTTTGCACTAGAAAAAAAAAGAGAGTCGAGTACTCAACCACTAGATCAAATACTTTTATTTGTGTGTCGAAAATTAATGTGACTGATATCGATCACAGTGCTTGCTACTTTTGAGTAAGTCTCCCTCAATTCAAGAAATCGCGCTATTCAAGCCGATTATCTCGAAATTGACTTGGTCCCGATACAATTTGAACGGCATTTGTCTAGGGGTCACAATATTTCCTTTAAGATGGTTTGCAGTTCAAGTCCACCAAATGTTCGTCCTATTTGATATAATATTTTGGAATAGTACATGATCCTGATGGAAAATAGTGGGGACCATCGACAGTGCAACCTCGTGGTGACGATGTGCGCTAGCGAGCAGTAGAGGGGGTAAAGCCGGTATATATAATTATATAATCTATCTTGGTAGTCAAATCAAAATCGAGAGCAGTGCGAAGGAAAAGGAGAGGATCGCTATACCACTTACTAAACCTAACTCGACCATTTCCGACAAAAAGAAGAAGAACCAACATGGCTGTGGTGATACATAACGTATGTGAAAGAATTCCTTCCAAAATCAGGAAATCTTCCGTTCATGTCATGGCGATGTTTTTATCACTAAACTGACGGGGTGAAGTTGTTTTAATTTCAATATACATAAGACAGCTTCAAAGGGGGCGTCAATGAATTGGACAGAATAGTTACCATTGTGTCTTCACTTTGTTCAGTGTGTTTTAAGGGTACGAGTATTGTATGAGTGATGTCCATTGATCTGTCATGAGTCATACTATACAAGTGATTCCAATATCTGCAGAGAAACGAATATACACACACATAATAATTCATTATTTAAGTTTATTCGTTTAGAGTTATAACAAAATATCACAATAGGAAATAAGTATAGGGGAGGGGATGCGCTGGGAACTGACAAGAAAAGAGAAACATTATTGTTAGAAACCCATTCAACCAGCATTACACGGGAGAGAGAGATGGATGGGAGGGGTGGGGAGAACGAGTTGGGGAGATAGCGAAAGAGGGTTGGCACTGTAAAAGAGAGAGAGAGAGAAGAGAGAGAGAGAGAGAGAGAGAGAGAGAGAGAGAGAGAGAGAGAGGAGAAGTAAAAGAAGATGAACAAGAAAAATATAAAGAAAGGAAAAGAAGAAAATATAAAATAAACAATGATGGGGTGGCACTTTGTCCGTCCAAAGAGGAACATGGATAGAGAAAGAGAGAGAGAGAGAGAGAGAGAGAGAGAGAAAGAGAAAGAGAGGGGGGGGGCGAGAGATAGAGTGAGAGAGAGAGAGAGAGAGAGAGAGAGAGAGAGAGAGAGAGAGAGAGAACAATACGAATGAGGAAGAATGAGAGAGAATGTGCGTACATGTATTAAATGTGTTTGTATGACATGTTACAGATACACAAATATATATAGATTCAGAAAGAGAGACAGTGTATATAAGATAAAGGGAGAGAGAGAGGGGATGGGAAAAGGGTCAGAGGGAGAGGAGGGGGGGGGGCTGGGGGAGAGAGGAAAAAATAACGAAGACGAATAAAGGAAGAATAACAGAGAATGTGCGTACATGTATTTATGTGTTTGTATTACATGTTACAGATACAAAAATAGATAAAGAGAGATGGTGTATATGAGATAAAGGGAGAGAGGGGATGGGGTAGGGACAGGGAGAGAGAGAAAAAAACATGGGCAAAGAGATTATTCATCATGATAACCGATTAAGAGAGAGAGAGAGAGAGAGAGAGAGACAGACAGACAGACAGACAGACAGACAGAGACAAAGAGAAAGGGGTAATAGAGAAAGAGAAAGAGTGAAAGGAGAAAGTAAGTAAATGCATTTGTGTTTGTATGTGTGTCATACAAAATGCAAAGATAGACAGAGAAAGAGAGGGAGAGTGTATGTGAGTGAAGTAGAGAGAGAGAGTGGGGGGGGGGGGGGGGGTAGAGAGAGAGAGAGAGAGAGAGAGAGAGAGAGAGAGAGAGAGAGAATAATAATAATAAGCAGGAAAGAGAGGGAGAGAGGAAGTGGGTGACGGCGTGGTATATTGACTTAAATAATTAACTGCGGGTTTCTTTGAAAAAAGCACATCACAAAAGACAGGAAAGAGATGTTTTATGCCGTGTGACGTAATGAAAGACGAGCTCATTTTGTCTATGTCTGATGGTGATCTGAATGGGGGGAAATACATAAATGTAATGATTATACACGTAGCGAGATTAATGAGATATATACATACATAACATCACACATTGGCCTAAAATTATCATATAAAACGCCAACTTTGATATAGGTTCTTTGCACGTGATGTGGTAAAAGTTGCTTCATATTTGACATTAAGGCATTTATGAGGAGGTAAAAAATAATCTTTCCCATGCAAGAGGAGGAGTCTTGATGTCTTCCATAGTCATGTGCTTCTAAAGCTTGGTTAAATTTTGTCGACTGATTTAAATTAATTGGGCTAGAGTACTCCAGGTAGGTGTATTTCTTTGAAACCATTGTTTATCACTGTTTATTTGCGCGGAGTCGAGTACCGTCATAACAATAGCCAAGTTCCCCGCTCTTACTATGGTGAGGATAATAAGTGTAATAAGTGTAATAAGAGGATAATAAATAAGTAAATAAATAAATAAGAGGATAATAAGTGTACAGTTTTCAAAAGAGAGTCGATGGATGTAGAGAATGCCGCCGTATAGAAACTCTCGACCAATCAGAGCGCTTCAACCCGACCCATCCCTCCCTCGTCGGCCCGATACGTTTTTCTTGTTATTGTTTTAATGGACGCGTCGATTCTTAAAGGAGGGATATGACAATGTCGTGTGTTCATCTCAGGGCTGCAAGGAAGAGCTCGGATTTAAATAGAACTCCTGCAAGATAGCTGAGACAGTACTTATCATGTTATCGTCTTGCAGTCAGCACACTGATCTTCCGAGCTCTAGATATTTCTAAGGAACTTATTGCTCCATGCAGATTTCGCTAAGAATTCTGGAAAACCCTTTATCAACATTCATAATGTAAGTGACGTTCAGTTCTTATTCCTAACTCTTTTTTGTTTTCATTTATTTGTTAAAACAAATGTTTCACATTCAGCTATGCATTCTTCTCACAAAACAATATGATATGTATTCTCATCGTATTTACCATCTCTACTCCTTTTTCTTCACCCAGGGCGTTCTACAATCCCGTGGATATCGACCGTCTGCAGGCGGCGTCATCGCTGCTGTCACTCAACGTCGAATTCGCCCTGTCACCGATCACCGTCAAGACGTCTGAGCCAGACTTCAACAACTCGACACCAGACTGGAAAAACTCGCAGTCTAAGGGGTGAACCAAGAACTTGGCTTTGGACCTTACTTCTTGCCATCAATAATACATGGACTCATATTTCTTTGCCTCTATTGAAAAGCAATGTTGAAGCAATTTGACACAGTAATACATTTCTTGTATTGAAATTCATAACAAAGTATCGTACTTCTGCTGTTGTTTTAATAACTTTCTGCGTGATATTTGTTTTTTTCTGCATTTCGTTAAAAATCAAGTCATTTAAAAATTCAGCCTTGTTTCAATACTCACTGTTGTTTGTTGTGCGATCTAGTGAACTAGTGAGAGCTGTATTGCCCGCGTTGATCGAGAAGAGATGATAAAATGAGATGGGGAGAGAAAGGAGTGAGATGGTGAGAGAATGAGTGCGATGATTCCTGAATATGAGTCTGATCGATGTGACGGAAGGAAAACAGCTTGATGTAAAAACTGAGAAGATAATAACAATAAGCTCAACCTTTCCTCTTGTATGTCTCTCTCATGATGAGGTTGTCTCTTTTTTTTCTCCTTATTATTTTTTCTTTCATTTTTATATCAATGTCATTTCTTTGCGCATCTCCTCTCCGCCCTCTTATCAATTCTTCCACGCACACGGTCAAGCTTTTGTCTTCTCTCTGTGTGTCCATATCACGAGACTTGTGTATCTCTCTCTCTCTCTCTCCAACCCGCTCTCTCTCTCTTTCTCTCACTCTCTCTCTCTCTCTCTCTTTCTCCCTATCCCTCTGTCTCTCTCTCTCTCCCCCTCTCTCCACTCTCTCTGCTCTCATCATTCTCATTGTCTCTCTGTTATATAACCCCTCATTATTCTCTCTCTCTCTCTCTCTCTCCACTCTCTCTGCTCTCATCATTATCATTGTCTCTCTGTTATACACCTCTCATCATTCTCTCTCTGTCTCTCTCTCTCTGTCTCTGTCTCTGTCTCTCTCTCTCTCTCTCTCTCTCTCTCTCTCCACTCTCTCTCTCCACTCTCTCTCTGCTCTCATCATTATCATTGTCCCTCTGTTATATACCTCTCATCATTCTCTCTCCCTCTCTCTCTCTCCTTCTCTCTCTCTCTCTCTCCCATGTGTTAGTTTATGTATCTCCTCCATCTACCACTCCCCTTGTCTTCTATCATTTCTCTGCGCTTCTTCTTCTTCTCTATCACTGAACTCAATGTTTGAATTATAACATTTAGTACCCTCCCCCCTTCTCTCCATCAATATCATAACTCATATCTATCGTCCAATCACTAAAGTCACGTGTTTAGTTCTCGAACCACTCGGAGAGTAGTCGTGATAGTTAGCAGGAAGAATTCATGTTTACTCACAGAATTAGAACTAGTTTCCTAGAAAGTTGACTTTGGATGGCTGTATTAGGTATTAGGAATTCCGAGAAATCAGAGAGAGTACATTGTTATTAAGTTAACGTATGGGTTTATTTCTGGTATCACACATGAACGGCTCTAATGGTCTGGTCCCGTGTTCATCACCACTACCATATCAGGTATAAATAAAAGAGCTGCTACATTCCACCATTTAAATGTATATCGCTTTAATCCAAAATATAAGGGGAAAGGACGGTTTACACCGATGCAAAAATTATATATTTTACTTTTACAGCGATCCAAGGGGTAGATTATTGAATCATTTACTGTTATCTAAATATCTTAAAGGGATAGTTCACCTTGAAGATGGGTTAGTTTCAATCAGAGAAAAAACAAGCAAGAAACATATTAGTGAAGGTTTAACAAAAACCCGTCAAAGGATAAGAAAGTTATGATCTTTTTGAAATTTCAATTTTGTGACGTCACGTGCGAGGTGGTCTCTCTCTCTCTCTCTCTCTCTCTCTCTCTCTCTCTCTCTCTCTCTCTCTCTCATATGTTGTGTACAGTATAATAGCATAAGTTGCTCTTCTTCTGTTTTTGACAACAGAATGAATTTGTATCTCTAATAATGTATCAAATGCATAGGTAAAAGGGTGCATATCGTTTTGAGAAAATGCAAATTTTTGAGAAAAAAATGTACACGACATATGGGAGAGCACCTCGCAAGTAACGTCACAAAATCAAAATTTAAAAACTCATAACTTTTCTTTTCCCTTTTTTTCTGTGGGGATATACCACACAGAAACAGTCTTGCTTTAAACGCGGCTTTTTTGACCACCAATTAAAGGATTTCTTACGATCAAACAAGACGACATCGTGCACTTCACCGGTGGACATCAAAACGTCACGTCGGAGCATTTGAAGCCATTGTTACCCAGACGGGGGCTCACTGCTTGCGCCCCGGATGCCGTAAGACAAAGGGGCGGGGTCGACTGAATCTTTAAGATGTTACAAAATGGTTTCGTGATTTCAATGGTTATCTGAATAAGCAGGAAATACTTTGTTCAACAAGAATAATCCTAAAAAAACTAAATATCATAGAAATATAGCCTAGAAATATGGAAGTAAACGCCCTTGTGGATCTGATAATTTCTTGATGAAATAAATAAGCTAACATGTGGACGGTTTTCCGCGGAGTTCTTGATATGATAGACTATAAAGTGAAACAGACTTAGATGTCTGGCATCGTGAAATTTTGTATCTTGGTTACAGGTTATCATGTATTAATTACCTTTTTAGTAGCATGTTCGATGTTTAAATAAAGGTTAATCATTTTCCTTTTCTGCTCAATGATTGGAGTGAGATGTATTTTGTTTTGCTCAGCCTTTATTTATTCTTTAGGTCAGGTAATGAAAATAATCCAGAGTCTATGCAATGGTGTGAAACCTGGCCCTAGGCTATGACTCACGGTTACATTATAACGGAATACTCGATGTTACTCATAGAAGCTCAGTAACAACCCCCCTTCTACCCTTCCCCACCGTCAGACCCGTAATAAAAGCCTGATGAAGAATCAGGAAAGCCTTAGACCACGAAGTACATGTCTCTTGTTATGGAATCCAATATGACCCATACAAATCGTAAGAAACTAGTAAAGCTAAAGACCTCAAGGTTCTTGGGTGAGATGCGCGAGTTTTCCCACGACTCAAAACAAAAGTCTGGAGGACTACTATCAAGTCGTTTTCTTTCAAGCAGGACAAGGGTAGCTTTAATCCGCACTTGAACTAAACGTTTCCTTTGAATAGCGGCAACATCTATCCCTAACATACAAGGGCGAAGACCTGGCAACGACACAGCACTTGTCGCTTCTTTTGAAGTTGGTACTCAGAAGTAGTACATGTAGTTTCTTTCATTTACCAATATACAAGTTAGGAACAGAGGAATTCATATCCTTATAAAATGTAAATCTTGGAGATTGAAGGAATATCAAGATTGAAGAAATGTTCATTGTTGTTATTGTGCAACGTTGATATTGGGCTTGGGTTAATATTGGGTTTGCGCGCCATACATGGGGTAAAACTATTCCATCAAATGCATGATCAATATTCGGATCCAATATCCAGATATCGCAGTGATATGTCGGAGAAAAGCCGAATATATTAGAAGGAGATTTGTGTAGATGGATATATACTGCTATGACCAATTAGGTTATTCACAAGTGTCTATTAGGTGGATAGATGATGAAAAAAAAATATATATATGGAGGGATGATAAAAATGAGAGGGTGATTGAAATATACATTTGTACAGTAATATTATTGCATACACCGGCAAATAATGAATCAAATCTCCAATATCATAAAATAATCTGCGCTTATTTATATAGCGATAATATTAATTTTGAAAGTACAATGCAACTGATATGTATGTGGACAGTATAGGAGTCGGATAATCAGGGCTTCCCAGCAAATTTTAATTCTTGAAAAGAATTATTTAAAGGGATAGTTCACCCTGAAATTGCTTTTGTTTCAATAGAGCAGAAACATGAAAGAAACATAAAAGTGAAGGTTTGACGACAATCGGTCAAAGGAAAAGAAAGTTGTTTGAATTTGAAATTTCAATTTTCTGACGTCACGTGCGAGGTGCTCTCCCATATTATGTTGTGTACAATTCTTTTCGAAAATATGCATTTTCTAACATAAAAAATCCTTTTACTTGCGCATTTGATACATAATCAAAATTACTTTTTTTTTTTTACACATATACCTGTATGAAAAAAAACATTCCGATATCAAAAACAGATAGAGCGCAATTTTATTGTACATAACATGGAGAGCACCTCACACGTGACGTCACAAAATTGAAATTTCGAAATATAATAACTTTATCTCCCTTTGACCGATTTCGTCGAACCTTCACTAATATGTGTATTTCATGTTTCTCCTTTTATTGAAACAAAACTAATTTCAGGGGAAACTTCTTTCCCTTAAAGTAGTTTCAAAAGGAGCAAGTAAGTATTGAGAGTATCGCATAAAAGCAACGGCCATAAAATCTTCCACATCTTCCACATCAGTCCCATATCCATATGTGATAAACTGTGTTGAAATTGATATGGGACTGGGACTGTTGGACTGGGACTGGGACTGTTGGACTGGAACTGCGATGATCAAAGAGAGGAACAAAACAATAGTTAGCATTGCATTTTAGTCTAATCATGTCAATGGAATTATTGCAAAACTGTTTCGACATCACAACCAAAAGCTACAAACTACAGTGCTCGTTCAACCGTTTCCAGACGCTGGTTTGTTTCAGAAAATGCCGCCGCAAAGAAACTCCCGACCAATCAGTGCGCGGTAAGCCGACCCCACCTCTCTCTTAAGGACCAAGCGTCCTGATATACCGTTATGGTCGTTGCTTTGATGGACTCGCCGATTTGTAAAGGAGGGAGATGACATTGTTGTCCACCTCATGTCTGCAGGAAGAGCTCGGCTTTAAATAGAATTCCTGCTCGTTACTTTGTCATTCTGCACGTTATCTTCTTGCAGTCAGCACTCACTTCCGAGCTCTAAATCCAAGGAACTTATTGCTACACGCAGATTTCGTTAAGATTTCTGGAAAACCCGCTGTTAACATTGATAATGTAAGTATGCTTCAGTGATCTCCTTCCAGGTGGAAATTACACACTTTTCCTTTCCCAGTATATTTATTCATTAGACAGCAATGCATCATTTTCATGATTACATGTATTCAATTTTCATCGTATTTACAATCACTACTTCTTTTTCTTCACCCAGGGCATTCTACAATCCCGTGGATATTGACCGTCTGCAGGCGGCGTCTTCACTCCTGTCACTCAACCTCGAATTCGCCCTGTCACCGATCTCCGTCAAGACGTCCGAGCCAGACTTCAACAAGGCCATCGCATCGGTCATCTGGAATCGTCATCGTGGTCTGACGACAACGACTTTCTTCAAGTGCGGCGTCCCCAACTGTCCGCTGTGCCCGCCTGTGGAATCTCGTAACACGAGTGTGAAAGAAGGGCTTGTGGAACAGCGAACCAGCGCCCCAAGCACGACGACCACCAGTGCATCCCGCCGCTCGTCAGTGGTCAACTGGCTTGTAACATCATCATCGACGTCTTTCTACTCCGAGCAATTGATTTCTCCTGGGTCCCCAGGCACGAACTCGCCGTATTCGGACGGTTCGAACATGAGATCTCCAGCAAGTTCCCCCTCATCATCTATGGACAACTCAGTCGACCGGCTCGCTTCTGCCGGTCTCTCCGTCCACCTTGGACCTTCCCCATCATCAAGTAGCGAGGATGAGCGGACCTCTCCGACCGTCGCTGCCCCGAACCTCCCGGCAGCTGATCGGGGTCTGCCCTATTCCTGCAGGTTCTGCCCGAGGCAATTCATCAGCGCGTCCAACCGCTCGTCGCATCAGAGGACGCACATGGGCGCGCGGCCGTACCAGTGCCCATCGTGTCCGAAGTCGTTCGCCCAGAGGACCTCGCTCCGTACCCACCTCCGCACGCACACGGGTGACCGTCCGTACGGCTGCCTGCACTGCGGCCAGCGGTTCGGCGACCTGTCTACGCTGACCAAGCACCGCCGCACGCACACCGGTGAGCGGCCCTACCGATGTCACTATGAAGGATGCAGCAGGGCTTTCGCGCAGTCTGGCAACCTCAAACGACACTACAAGACGCACGTCCTCGACTCCAGGCCGGAACGACTTGCCGTCTAGGGGGTCGACCAAGAACTTGACGTTTATCTCCACAGGCTTGCCTCCTTTTCGCTTGTTGAACTTTAAAGAGATGTTGCAACATAATATTATTTTGACATTAACAAAGAATTTTGCTAATAAATGAAGTCAAAATTTAGGTTTTGTATCAATACTCTCAAGTTGTTTTCTTTGCGATTGTGATCTTTGTCTGTTGTGAGAGAGGGGAATGATGAAGAGGAGAACAAAAAGGATAAGTGTTTGCATGTGTGTGAGAGAAAAGGGGGGGGGGGCGACAGGCTATGATTTGTTTTGAGGATGGCTTGGAGAGGAATGTGTGAGAAAGAGAAAGAAGAGATAGTCGACTGCAGGAAAAATAAGAACATAATGTGTTTTCTCCTTTTCCCCTTCCTCTCGTGTCCTCAATTCTCGTCATCCCTCTTTATTCTGTACATCACTCTCTCTCTCTCTCTCTCTCTCTCTTTGTGTATCTCTCTCTCACTCTCTTTAGATAAAGTATATTAATATGCATATGTATATGTATATATATATATATATATATATATATATATATATATATATGTACCTCCCTCAAAAAAAAAATCTGCTTGTCTCCATTATATTAATGATATATAGCTTCGTATATTGACCACTCCATTGATGGAATGGTGTCACCCCATCTACGGCACGCAAGCCCAATCTTTTATAACGTGCACAACAGCGATAGTGAATATTTCTTCAAACTTCTAAGATTTACATTTTATAAGCATGGGACTACTCTATTCCTAACATGTATTTTGGCAAATGAACGAAACAACCACTGAGTATATCAATTTCAAAAGGAGCAACAAGTGCTATGTCGTTGCCAGGTCTTCGCCCTTGTATGTTAGGGATAGATGTTGCCGCTATTCAAAGGAAACGTTTAGTTCAAGTGCGGATTAAAGCTACCCTTGTCCTGTTAGAAAGAAAACGACTTGATAGTAGTCCTGCAGACTTTTGTTTTGAGTCGTGGGAAAACTCGCGCATCTCACCCAAGAACCTTGAGGTCTTTGGCTTAAATAGTTTCTTACGATTCTTATGGGTCATATCGGATTACATAACAAGAAAAATGTACTTCGTCTGAGGCTTCCCCAATTCTTCATCAGGCTTTTATTACGGGTCTGACGATGGGGAAGGGTAGAAGGGGGTGCTGAAGAAACTGGGCTTCTATGCGTAACACCGGGTATTCCGTTATAATGTAACCATGAGTCATAGCCTAGGGCCAGGTTTTCCACCATTGCGTTTATTTTGGATTGTTTTCATTATCTGACCGAAAGAATAAATAAAGGCTGAGCAAAACAAAATACACCTCACTGCAATCATTGAGTACAAAAGGAAAACTACTAACCTTCATTTAAATATCGAACATGCTACTGAGAAGGTAATTAATACATGAAAACGTGTAACATACTATC
Source organism: Arbacia lixula (assembly GCA_963669155.1). Classification (NCBI taxonomy): domain Eukaryota; kingdom Metazoa; phylum Echinodermata; class Echinoidea; order Arbacioida; family Arbaciidae; genus Arbacia; species Arbacia lixula. The sequence goes on from OZ022589.1 coordinate 11,151,515, forward strand.
ACTATGCCAGACATTCGATTCTCTTCTACTTAATCTATAATCTATCATATCAAGAACTCCGCGGACATGTTTATTTTATCAAGATATTTTCAGATCCACAAGGGTATTTGCTGCCACGTGTCTACGCCATATTTCGCTGATATTTAGGCCTTTTAGAATTCGTTTTGTTGAACAAAGTATTTCCTGCTTATTCACCTAAACGTTTAAATCACGGAACCATTTTATAACATCTTAAAGATTCGGTCGACCCCGCCCCTTTGTCTTACGGCATCCGGAGGCGCAACCGGTGAACCCGTCTGGGTAACAATGGCTTCAAAAGCTCCGACGTGACGTTATGATGTCCACCGGTGAAGAGCTCAACTTCGTCTTGTTTGAACCTGAACCTTAAGAAATCCTTGATAATCTGTGGTGGGAAAGGCCGCGTTGAAAGCGAGCCTGTGTCTGGGCGGTATATCCGTCAGAAGTATGAGTAAAATTACTGTCCGCCACGTTCCTTCTACATCGTTTCAGAAGACAATTGAATATATCGTCGATATAACGCTGGGCACGTTGGTTCTCATCACGCCCCCACCCCCTACACACACACAAACACACACACACACACACACACGCGCACACACGCACATACACACACTCACACACAAACACCACCCCTCGCTACACAGGTTTTTAATAACTAGGAAAATGTTGCCTTCTCGAGAAAAGTGGACAAGATAAAATATATTCACAAATGAGTTTTGCATATAGCTCTTAAGCTGATCAATATATATTTAGATAACAGAACGTTGCCCATAAAAATGGACTCTTTCGGATTTCTCCAAAACTCAATTATTTCTGAGCTGTTCACAGGCAGTGCTCTACGTCAGAGCTTGATACGTAAAACAGCCATCCAAATTCAACTTTTTAGGAAACAAGTCCTAACTCTGTAAGTAAACATGAATTCTTCCTGCTAACTATACGACTGGTTCGGGAACTATACACGCGACATTAGTGATTGAAAGAGAGATGTGAGTTTGATAGTGATGGAGAGAAGGGGGTAATTTATTTGGAAGGATACGTGGTAAAAAAAAAAGAATGAAGAAGCGACGAGAAATGAAAGAAGATAAGGGAGTGGTAGAGGAAGGAGGGACATAATCCGAAACAAACTGAGAAAGAGAGAGAGAGAGAGAGAGAGAAGAATGAGGGGCTATATAAAAGGGAGACGATAAGATATGTGCATGAGAGCAACCGTGTATTTGTATGAGGGTGGAGAGAGATAACGAGGGGGGGGGGGAGAGAGAAGGGGAGAGAGAGAGAGAGAGAGAGAGAGAAGGAAAGAGAGAAGGAGAGAGAGAGAGAGAGATAGAGAGACCCAAGAGAGAGGAAGTAGCATAGACATAATAGTGATATAAGAAGAAAGAAAAATAGGAGGAAATAATAGGAGATAATCTTACCAAGAGAGAGAGACACATATAATAGGAAAGGTTGAGCTTATTGTTATTCTCTTCTCAGTCTTTCCATTAAACTTCCGTCATAGCAATCCGACTCATATTCAGGAATCATTCACTCATCCTCTCACTCCTTCCTCTCTCCGGCTCTCTTTCTCTTCTCTTTTCACTCAGAGCCGACAAGGCAGCTAGTACACTATATCACAAAGCAAACAACAGGAAAGTATCGAAACAAGGCGGAATTTTAAATGACTTTATTTATAACGCATAACGAAATGCAGAAAAATACAAAAAAAACATATCGCACAGCAAGTTTTTATCAACAATATCACAAGCATGATACTTTGCTTCAACATTGCTCTTCAAAAAAGGAGAGAAAAAATGAGTCCATGTATAATTCGTGGCAAGAAGTGAGGTCCAAAGCCAAGTAAGTTCTTGTTTCACCCCTTAGACTGCGAGTTTTTCCAGCCTGGAGTCGAGGACGTGCGTCTTGTAGTGTCGTTTGAGGTTGCCGGACTGCGCGAAAGCCCTGCTGCATCCTTCATAGTGGCATCGGTAGGGCCGCTCACCGGTGTGCGTGCGACGGTGCTTGGTCAGCGTGGACAGGTCGCCGAACCGCTGGCCGCAGTGCAGGCAGCCGTACGGACGGTCGCCCGTGTGCGTGCGGAGGTGGGTACGGAGCGAGGTCCTCTGGGCGAACGACTTCGGGCACGATGGGCACTGGTACGGCCGCGCGCCCGTGTGCGTCCTCTGATGCGATGAGCGGTTGGACGCGCTGGTGAATTGCCTCGGGCAGAACCTGCAGGAATAGGGCAGACCCCGATCAGCTGCCGGGAGGTTCGGGGCAGCGATGGTTGGAGAGGTCCGCTCATCCTCGCTACTTGATGATGGGGAAGGTCCAAGGTTGACGGAGAGACCGGCAGAACCGAGCCTGTCGACTGAGTGGCCCATAGACGATGACGGGGAACTTGCTGGAGATCTCATGTTCGAACCGTCCGAACACAGCGAGTTCGTGCCTGGAGACCCAGGAGAAATCCATTGCTCGGAGTAGAAAGACGTCGATGACGATGATACAAGCCAGTTGACCACTGACGAGCGGCGAGATGCACTGGTGGTCGTCGTGCTTGGGGCACCAGTTCGCTGCTCACCAAGGCCTTCCTTCACACGCGTGTTACGAGCTTCCACAGGCGGGCACAGCGGACAGTTGGGGACGCCGCACTTGAAGAAAGTCGTTGTCGTCAGACCACGATGGCGATTCCAGATGACCGATGCGATGGCCTTGTTGAAATCTGGCTCCGATGTCTTGACGGTGATCGGCGACAGGGCGAATTCGAGGTTGAGTGACAGGAGCGACGACGCCGCCTGCAGACGGTCGATATCCACGGTATTGTAGAACGCCCTGAGTGAAGAAAAATGAGTAGAGATCGTAAATACGATGAAAATAGAATAATCATGAAAATGATGCATTGCTGACTGGTGAAGATAAAATTTACTAGGAAAAGAAAAGTTTGTAATGTCCACGTGGAAGGAGCATACTTACATTATTAATGTTAACGGCGGGTTTTCCAGAAATCTGCGTGTAGCAATAAGATTCCTTGGATCTAGAGCTCGGAAGTTGAGTGTGCTGACTGCAAGAGATAACATGCGTATGTGAAATAAGTGAGCACGAGTTCTATTTAAAGCCGAGCTCTTCCTGCAGACCTGAAGTGGACAACAATGTCATCTCCCTCCTTTACAAATCGGCGAGTCCATCAAAGCAATGACCATAACGGTTCAGGGACGCTTGGTCCATTGATAGAGAGGTGGGGTCAGCTTACCGCGCTCTAATTGGTCGAGAGTTTCTTTACGGCGGCATTCTCTGAAACAAACCAGCGTCTGGAAACGGTTGAACGAGCACTGGGAAACTATCTTCCGCACAACATAGATGGAAACTTGGCTTTTGCTATGGCGGCACATGACAGTTCCCAATTAGACGGTGATGAACAATGGCTTCAAAGGCAGTCTACCTGTAATAACCCTACCTACCACTTAATCAACCGATATTGAATCTAAGTTATTCGCGGGCATAGATGATTCTGAGTTGTGTGGTTATCTATTGGAAGATATCACATCTTGCGTGGGAAAGAACTTCTTAAACCCACCAGTGCATCTTATACTATTTTAAGTTTACCATAATTAAAAACAATGACCAATGTGGATATATTATCTTTATCCCCAAGATTTTGCCAAGTTGGTCATAGCAAGAGACTATACCACTATCTATAACTACCACGGAACTATAGTTTATAGGTCTTGGTTGTGAAGTCGAAACAGTGTTGGAATACTTCTATTGAAATTGTTAGACTAAAATGCATTGCTACCTATTGCTTTGTTTCTCTCTTTGATCATCGCAGTTTCAAACAGTCCCAGTCCCATATAAAATTCAACACAGTTTATCACACATGGGACTGAGTCCGGGGACTGAGTTAAGGAATATTTTGTTGCTATTGCTTTTATTTGATACTCTCGACCCTTTTTTTTTGCTCCTGTTGAAACTACTTAAATAATTCATATCAGGGATTAACATTTGCTGGGAAGCCATGATTATGATTTCATTTCTATTTACATTCTCCTGTACTCTCCACATTCATATCAGTTATTGTATATTTCAACATATTACACTGTATTTACAAAAGTAATACCAACGCTATATATAGAAGTGCGGATAATGATATGGTATTGGAGATTTGTTTCATTATTTTCATTTGTTTGCAATAATATTTCTATCAATCATCCTTCCATGCATCCATATATCTTTCTTTTTATATATCTTTCCATCATCTATCCATCTATGTATACTTGTATAACCATAGTGGTATATATCCATCTATAAAAATCTCCCTCTAAAAAAAACGGCTAGTCTCGGATATACCACTGCTATATAGCTTCGTTCATTGATAATTCTATTAATGGAATAGTTTTACCCCATCTACGGTACGCAAGCCCAATCTTTTGAAGGGAAAGTTTACCCATTAACCATGTCAATTCTATTTAGAACTTAGAAATGGCTCTAAAATGACAGATTTTGGTTGAGAAAATACCAGACGAAGCCCGTCTTACTTTCCAGTTTCAGTCACCAAAGCGTACGCCGAGAAAACTTACGAGAAAACTGTGACGTCACATACGAACACATTAAACCTCTACGCCCATTGGTTCCATTCTGTACTCTCTCGTGCCGTAATACATGTATTGATAAACGTATAAATATAAAATCCTAATTTCTAGACTGCTATTACAAAAAATAAAAACATATTTAATGAGATATTTTTATCATTCGTTAATATTTGTTTACCTTCAAAATATCGAATTTTCTTTCCTTTGTAACGACAATCCAACAGCAAATCGGAAGAATAGGCCATTTTCGTTATGTATGAAGATTTTATTCACTTCGTTTAAACAATACGTTACCAATGGTAACCGCAAAGCTTGTCAGAGTAGCAACAACTAATAGATTCAGAGTGCGTTACATCCGTTGAAACTGAATCCCGATATACAGGTGGATGTAATAACGCGTCACCAGACAGTTAGGGGGGAAAGTTGTGAATACAATAATGGCTTATTCTTTCTGAGCGCTACACTTATCATTCAGACCATAATTCTGCTCTACATCGCCATACCTTACCACGATCTAATTCTGCCGAATTATATTTCTGAGCACACTCAAAAGAGATTTACATTTGCAAATTTCGTAGTTAATCGAGTAGCAACAACTGATAGATTCAGAGTGCGTTCCATCCGTTGAAACTGAATCAATGAAAATGAAAACTACTTTATACCTCACTTGTATTTTGGAAAATGAAAGAAACGACCACTGCTGAGTACCAACTTCAAAAGAAGCGACAAGTGCTGTGTCGTTGCCAGGTCTTCGCCCTTGTATGTTAGGGATAGATGTTGCCGCTATTCAAAGGAAACGTTTAGTTCAAGTGTGGATTAAAGCTATCCATACCCCGCTTGAAAGAAAACGACTTGATCATAGTCCTCCACACTTTTGTTTTGAGTCGTGGGAAAACTCGCGCATCTGACCCAAGAACCTTGAGGTCTTTAGCTTTAATAGTTTCTTACGATTCTTATAGGTCATATCGGATTACATAACAAGAAACATGTACTTCGTCTGAGGCTTCCCCAATTCTTCATCGGGCTTTTATTACGGGTCTGACGATGGGGAAGGATAGAAGGGGTGCTGAAGAAACTGGGCTTCTATGCGTAACACCGAGTATTCCGTTATAGTGTAACCATGAGTCATAGCCTAGGGCCAGGTTTCCACAATTGCGTTGATTTTGGATTGTTTTCATTATCTGGCCGAAAGAATAAATAAAGGCTGAGCAAAACAAAATACATCTCACTCCATTCATTGAATAGAAAATGAAAACTATTAACCTTAATTTGAATATCGAACATGCTACTGAGAAGGTAATTAATACGTGATAACGTGTAACCAAGATACATAATATCACTATGCCAGACGTTCAAATCTATTCTACTTAATCTGTAAATCTATCATATCAAGAACTCCGCAGAAAACCGTCCATATTTTTATTTTATCAAGATATTTTCAGATCCACAAGGGTGTTTGCTGCCACGTGTGTACGCTATATTTCGCTGATATTTAGGCCTTTTAGGATTCGTTTTGTTGAACAAAGTATTTCCTGCTTATTCACTTAAACGTTTAAATCACGGAACCATTTTGTAACATCTTAAAGATTCGGTCGACCCCGCCCCTTTGTCTTACGGCATCCGGAGGCGCTACCGGCGAGCACGTCTGGGTAACAATGGCTTCAAAAACTCCGACGTGACGTTTTGATGTCCACCGGTGAAGAGCTCAACTTCGTCTTGTTTGAACCTGAACCTTAAGAAATCCTTGATAATCTGTGGTGGGAAAGGCCGCGTTAAAAGTGAGCCTGTGTCTGGGCGGTATATCCGTCAGAAATATGAGTAAAATTACTCTGTCCGCCATGTTAATTCTACATCGTTTCAGAAGACAATCGAATATATCGTCGATGTAACGCTGGGCACGTTGGTTCTCATCACGCCCCCTACACACAAACACACACACACACACACACACACACACACACACACACACACACACATACACACACACACACACACACACACACACACACACACACACACACACACACACACACACACACACACACACACACACACACACACACACATACACAAACCACCCCTCGCTACGCGCTTTATAGCAGCTGTTATATACAGCAGCTGTTATACCTGACTTGTATTTCCCTCTCTTCAAAGGTAAGGGTTGTGGTAAGTAACACGGGACTTCAACAAATGGAGTGTCGTTTTGCCAGACCATACGAGCCTTTCATGTTTGACTTGATACCAGAAATAAACCCACACGTTACCAATAAAAATGTACTTTCTCGGACTTCTCCAAAACTCGATTAATTCTGAGCTGTTCACAGGCAGTGCTCTACGTCAGAGCTTGATACGTAAAACAGCCATCCAAATTCAACTTTCTAGAAAACAAGTCCTAACTCTGTGAGTTAACATAAATTCTTCCTGTTAACTATACGACTGGTTCGGGAACTATACACACGACATTAGTGATTGACAGAGAGGTGTGAGGTTGATAGTGATGGAGAGAAGGAGGTAATTTATTTGGAAGGATATGCGATAAAAAGATGAAGAAGCGACGAGAAATGAAAGAAGACAAGGGAGTGGTAGAGGAAGGAGAGAAATGACCCGAATGAGAGAGAGAGAGAGAGAGAGAGAGAGAGAGAGAGAGAGAGAGAGGGGGGGGGGAGAGGGGAGAGAGAGAGAGAAAAAGAATGAGGGGCGATATTAAAGAGAGACAATGAGAAATGTGAGAGCAAGCGTGTATTTGTATGAGGGTGTACAGAGATAACGAGAGAGAAATAGAAGAGAGAGAGAGATGGAAAATGAATGAGAAAGGGAAAGAAAGAGAGAAGGGGAGAGAGGGAGGGAGCCCCCAGAGAGAAGAAGTGGCATAGACATAATATAGTGATAGAAGAATGTGAAGAAGAAAGAAAACTAGAGGAGAATGATAGGAGACAATCTTACTCAAGAGAGAGACACATAAAAGTTGAGCTTATTGTTATTCTCTTCTCAGTCTTTCCATCAAACTGTTTTCCTCCCGACACATCGATCAGACTCATATTCAGGACTCATCGCACTCATTCACCCATCCTCTCACTCATTTATCTTTCCATCTTTCTTTCTCCTCTCTTTTCTCCTCACTCACAGCAAATAAGACAGCTTTTGCTATATCGCAAAGCAAACAGCAGAAGAGTATTGAAACAAGGCTGAAATTTTAAACGACTTTATTTATAACGAAATGCAGAGAAATACAAGTTTTTATCAACAATATCACAAGCATGATATGAATTTCAATACTAGAGATGCGCAGGCGATATGGAATGCTTCAACATTGCTCTTATCATTATTGATGGCAAGAAGTGAGGTCCAAAGACAAGTAAGTTCTTGTTTCACCCTTTAGACTGCGAGTTTTTCCAGTCTGGTGTCGAGAACGTGCGTCTTGTAGTGTCGTTTGAGGTTGCCGGACTGCGCGAAAGCCCTGCTGCATCCTTCGTAGTGGCATCGGTAGGGCCGCTCACCGGTGTGCGTGCGACGGTGCTTGGTCAGCGTGGACAGGTCGCCGAACCGCTGGCCGCAGTGCAGGCAGCCGTACGGACGGTCACCCGTGTGCGTGCGGAGGTGGGTACGGAGCGAGGTCCTCTGGGCGAACGACTTCGGGCACGATGGGCACTGGTACGGCCGTGCGCCCGTGTGCGTCCTCTGATGCGACGAGCGGTTGGACGCGCTGGTGAATTGCCTCGGGCAGAACCTGCAGGAGTAGGGCAGACCCCGATCAGCTGCCGGGAGGTTCAGGGCAGCGATGGTTGGAGAGGTCCGCTTATCCTCGCTATTTGATGATGGGGAATGTCCAAGGTTGACGAAGAGACCGGCAGAAGCGAGCCGGTCGACTGAGTGGCCCATAGACGATGACGGGGAACTTGCTGGAGATATCATGTTCGAACCGTCCGAACAAAGCGAGTTCGTGCCTGGCGACCCAGGAGAAATCCATTGCTTGGAGTAGGAAGACGTCGATGACGATGACACAAGCCAGTTGACCACTGACGAGCGGCGAGATGCACTGGTGGTCGTCGTGCTTAGGGCACCAGTTCGCTGCTCACCAAGGCCTTCCTTCACACGCGTGTTACGAGCTTCCACAGGCGGGCACAGCGGACAGTTGGGGACGCCGCACTTGAAGAAAGTTGTTGTCGCCAGACCACGATGGCGATTCCAGATGACAGATGCGATGGCCTTGTTGAAATCTGGCTCCGATGTCTTGACGGTGATCGGTGACAGGGCGAATTCGAGGTTGAGTGACAGGAGCGAAGACGCCGCCTGCAGACGGTCGTTGTCCATTGGATTGTAGAACGCCCTGAGTGAAGAAAAAGGAGAAGAGATTGTAAATACCATGAAGATAGAATAATCATGAAAATGATGCATTGCTGACTGGTGAATATTAAATATACTAGGAATAGAAAAGTTTGTTATTTCTACGTGGAAGGAGCATACATACATTATCAATGTTAACGGCGGGTTTTCCAGAAATCTGCGAGTAGCAATAAGATTCCTTGGATCTAGAGCTCGGAAGGTGAGTGTGCTGACTGCAAGAAGATGACGTGCAGAATGTCAAATTAGCTAGCGGGACTTCTATTTAAAGCCGAGCTCTTCCTGCAGACCTGAGGTGGACAACAATGTCATCTCCCTCCTTTACAAATCGGCGAGTCCATCAAAGCAATGACCATAACGGTTCAGGGACGCTTGGTCCATTGATAGAGAGGTGGGGTCAGCTTACCGCGCTCTTATTGGTCGAGAGTTTCTTTACGGCGGCATTCTCTGAAACAAACCAGCGTCTGGAAACGGTTGAACGAGCACTGGGAAACTATCTTCCGCACAACATAGATGGAAACTTGGCTTTTGTTATGGCGGTACATGACAATTCCCAATTAAACGGTGATGAACAATGGCTTCAAAGGCAGTCTACCTGTAATAACCCTACCTACCACTTAATCAACCGATATTGAATCTAAGTTATTCGCGGGCATAGATGATTCTGAGAGGTGTGGTTATCTATTGGAAGATATCACATCTTGCGTGGGAAAGAACTTCTTAAACCCACCAGTGCATCTTATACTATTTTAAGTTTACCATAATTAAAAACAATGACCAATGTGGATATATTATCATCCCCAAGATTTTGCCAAGTTGGTCATAGCAAGAGACTATACCACTATATATACCGGAACTATAGTTTATAGCTCATGGTTGTGATGTCGAAACAGTGTTGGAATACTTCTATTGAAATTATTAGACTAAAATTCAATGCTACCTATTGCTTTGTTTCTCTCTTTGATCATCGCAGTTTCAAACAGTCCCAGTCCCATATAAAATTCAACACAGCTTATCACACATGGGACTGAGTCCGGGGACTGAGTTAAGGAATATTTTGTTGCTATTGCTTTTATTTGATACTCTCAATACCTTTTTGCTCCTGTTGAAACTACTTAAATAATTTATATCAGGGATTAACAATTGCTGGGAAGCCATGATTATGATTTCATTTCTGTTTACATTCTCCTGTACTCTCCACATTCATATCAGTTATTGTATATTTCAACATATTACACTGTATTTACAAAACTAATACCATCGCTTTATAGAAGTGCAAGAAAATGATATGGTATTGGAGATTTGTTTCATTATTTTCATTTGTTTGCAATCATATTTCTATCAATTATCCTTCCATGCATCCATATATCTTTCTTTTTATATATCTTTCCATCATCTATCCATCTATGTATACTTGTATAACCATAGTGGTATGCATCCATCTATACAAATCTCCCTCTAAAAAAATCGGCTAGTCTCGGATATATTACTGCTGTATCATGTATATAGCTTCGTACATTGATCATTCTATTGATGAAATAGTTTTACCCCATGTACGGCACGCAAACCCAATCTTTTAAACGGAAAGTTTACCCATTAACCATGTCAATTCTATTTAGAACTTAATTCAACATAATTAGAAATGGCTCTAAAAAGACAGATTTTGGTTGAGAAAATACCAGACGAAGCCCGTCTTACTTTCCAGTTTCAGTCGCCAAAGCGTACGCCGAGAAAACTTACGAGAAAACTGTGACGTCACATACGAACACATTAAACCTCTACGCCCATTGGTTCCATTCTGTACTCTCTCGTGCCGTAATACATGTATTGATAAACGTATAAATATAAAATCCTAATTTCTAGACTGCTATTACAAAAAATAAAAACATATTTAATAAGATATCTTATCATTCGTTAATATTTGTTTACCTTCAAAATATCGAATTATCTTTCCTTTGTAACGACAATCCAATAGCAAATCGGAAGAATAGGCCATTTTCGTTATGTATGAAGATTTTATTCACTTCGTTTAAACAATACGTTACCAATGGTAACCGCAAAGCTTGTCAGAGTAGCAACAACTAATAGATTCAGAGTGCGTTACAACCGTTGAAACTGAATCCCGAAATACAGGTGGATGTAATAACGCGGCACCAGACAGTTAGGGGGGAAAGTTGTGAATACAATAATGGCTTATTCTTTCTGAGCGCTACACTTATCATTCAGACCATAATTCTGCTCTACATCTCCATACTTTACCACGATCTAATTCTGCCGAATTATATTTCTGAGCACACTTAAAAGAGATTTACATTTGCAAATTTCGTAGTTAATCGAGTAGCAACAACTGATAGATTCAGAGTGCGTTCCATCCGTTGAAACTGAATCAATGAAAATGAAAACTACTTTATTCCTCACTTGTATCTTGGCAAATGAAAGAAACGACCACTGCTGAGTACCAACTTCAAAAGAAGCGACAAGTGCTGTGTCGTTGCCAGGTCTTCGCCCTTGTATGTTAGGGATAGATGTTGCCGCTATTCAAAGGAAACGTTTAGTTCAAGTGCGGATTAAAGCTACCCATACCCCGCTTGAAAGAAAACGACTTGATCGTAGTCCTCCAGACTTTTGTTTTGAGTCGTGGGAAAACTCGCGCATCTCACCCAAGAAACTTGAGGTCTTTAGCTTTAATAGATTCTTACGATTCTTATAGGTCATATCGGATTACATAACAAGAAACATGTACTTCGTCTGAGGCTTCCCCAATTCTTCATCAGGCTTTTATTACGGATCTGACGATGGGGAAGGGTAGAAGGGGGTGCTGAAGAAACTGGGCTTCTATGCGTAACATGTAACCATGAGTCATAGCCTAGGGCCAGGTTTTCCACCATTGCGTTTATTTTGGATTGTTTTCATTACCTGACCGAAAGAATAAATAAAGGCTGAGCAAAACAAAATACATCTCACTCCAATCATTGAGTAGAAAATGAAAACTATTAACCTTCATTTAAATATCGAAAATGCTACTGAGAAGGTAATTAATTCATGATAACGTGTCACAAAGATACATAATATCACTATGCCAGACATTCAAGTCTATTCTACTTAATCTATAGCCTATCATATCAAGAACTCCGCGGAAAACCGTCCACATTTTTATATTATATTTATATTTTATATTTTATATTTAGATATTTTCAGATCGACAAGGGTGTTTGCTGCCACGTGTGTACGCTATATTTCGCTGATATTTAGGCCTTTTAGAATTCGTTTTGTTGAACAAAGTATTTTCTGCTTATTCACTTAAACGTCTAAACCACGGAACCATTTTATAACATCTTAAAGATTCGGTCGACCCCGCCCCTTTGTCTTACGGCATCCGGAGGCGATACCGGCGAGCCCGTCTGGGTAACAATGGCTTCAAAAACTCCGACGTGACGTTTTGATGTCCACTGGTGAAGAGCTCAACTTCGTCTTGTTTGAACCTGAACCTTAAGAAATCCTTGATAATCTGTGGTGAGAAAGGCCGCGTTGAAAGTGAGCCTGTGTCTGGGCGGTATATCCGTCAGAAGTATGAGTAAAATTACTCTGTCCGCCACGTTCCTTCTACATCCTTTCAGAAGACAATTGAATATATCGTCGATATAACGATGGGCACGTTGGTTCTCATCACGCCCCCACCCCCTACACACACACATACACACACACACACACACACACACACACACACACACACACGCACATACACACATACACACACATACACACTCACACAAAAACACCACCCCTCGCTACACAGGTTTTTAATAACTAGGAAAATGTTGCCTTCTCAAGAAAAGTGGACAAGATAAAATATATTCACCTGTTCACAAATGAGTTTTGCATATAGCTCTTAAGCTGATCAATATATTTAGATAACAGAACGTTACCCATAAAAATGTACTCTTTCGGATTTCTCCAAAACTCGGTTAATTCTGAGCTGTTCACAGGCAGTGCTTTACGTCAGAGCTTGATACGTAAAACAGCCATCCAAATTCAACTTTTTAGGAAACAAGTCCCAACTCTGTAAGTAAACATGAATTCTTCCTGCTAACTATACGACTGGTTCGAGAACTATACTCGCGACATTAGTGATTGACAGAGAGGTGTGAGTTTGATAGTGATGGAGAGAAAGGGGTAATTTATTTGAAAGAAGACAGAAGATAAGGGAGTAGTCGAGGAAGGAGAGACATAATCCGAAACAAATGAGAGAATGGGAGAAAAAAGAATGAGAGGCTATATAAAATAGAGACAATGAGATATATTAGAGCAACCGTGTATTTGTATGAGGGTCAAGAGAGATAACGAGAGAGATATAGAAGAGAGAGAAGGGAAGAGAAAAGGAGAGAGAGGGAGAGAGAGAGAGAGAGAAGAGAGAGAGAGAGAGGGAGAGAGAGAGAAGAGAGAGAGAGAGAGAGAGAGACCCAAGAGAGAAGAAATATAGTGATATAAGAAGAAAGAAAAATAGGAGGAAACAATAGGAGATAGTCTTATCAATAGAGAGACACATATAATAGGAAAAGTTGAGCTTATTGTTATTCTCCTCTCAGTCTTTCCATCAAACTGTTTTCCTTCCGTCACATCGATCCGACTCAATTTCAGGAATCATCGCACTCAATCACTCAACCTCTCGATCACTCCTTCCTCTCTCCGGCTCTCTTTCTCTTCTCTTTTCACTCAGAGCCGACAAGGCAGCCAGTACACTATATCACAAAGCAAACAACAGGAAAGTATTGAAACAAGGCTGAAATTTTAAATGACTTTATTTATAACGAAATGCAGAAAAATAAACAAAAACATCGCACAGCAAGTTTTTATCAACAATATCACAAGCACGATACTTTGCTTCAACATTGCTCTTCAACAAAGGAGAGAAAAAATGAGTCCGTGTATTATTGATGGCAAGAAGTGAGGTCGAAAGGCAAGTAAGTTCTTGTTTCACCCCTTAGACTGCAAGTTTTTCCAGCCTGGAGTCGAGGACGTGCGTCTTGTAGTGTCGTTTGAGGTTGCCGGACTGCGCGAAAGCCCTGCTGCATCCTTCGTAGTGGCATCGGTAGGGCCGCTCACCGGTGTGCGTGCGGCGGTGCTTGGTCAGCGTGGACAGGTCGCCGAACCGCTGGCCGCAGTGCAGGCAGCCATACGGACGGTCGCCCGTGTGCGTGCGGAGGTGGGTACGGAGTGAGGTCCTCTGGGCGAACGACTTCGGGCACGATGGGCACTGGTACGGCCGTGCGCCCGTGTGCGTCCTCTGATGCGACGAGCGGTTGGACGCGCTGGTGAACTGCCTCGGGCAGAACCTGCAAGAGTAGGGCAGACCCCGATCAGCTGCCGGGAGGTTCGGGGAAGCGATGGTTGGAGAGGTCCGCTCATCCTCGCTACTTGATGAAGGGGAAGGTCCAAGGTTGACGGAGAGACCGGCAGAACCGAGGCGGTCGAGAGAGTTGCCGATAGACGATGACGGGGAACTCGCTGGAGATCTCATGTTTGAACCGCCCGAACACATCGAGTTCGTGCCTGGGGACCCAGGAGAAATCCATTGCTTGGAGTAGGAAGACGTCGATGACGATGACACAAGCCAGTTGACCACTGACGAGCGGCGAGATGCACTGGTGGTCGTCGTGCTTGGGGCACCAGTTCGCTGCTCACCAAGGCCTTCCTTCACACGCGTGTTACGAGCTTCCACAGGCGGGCACAGCGGACAGTTGGGGACCCCGCACTTGAAGAAAGTCGTTGTCGCCAGACCACAATGGCGATTCCAGATGACAGATGCGATGGCCTTGTTGAAGTCTGGCTCCGATGTCTTGACAGCGATCGGTGACAGGGCGAATTCGAGGTTGAGTGACAGGAGCGAAGACGCCGCCTGCAGACGGTCGATGTCCACTGGATTGTAGAACGCCCTGAGTGAAGAAAAAGGAGTAGAGATTGTTAATACCATGAAGATAGAATAATCATGAAAATGATGCATTGCTGACTGGTGAAGAGTAAATTTACTAGGAAAAGAAAAGTTTGTAATGTCCACGTGGAAGGAGCATACTTACATTATCAATGTTAACGGCGGGTTTTCCAGAAATGTGCGTGTAGCAATAAGATTCCTTGGATCTAGAGCTCGGAAGGTGAGTGTGCAGACTGCAAGATGATAACGTGCAGAATGTAAAATTAGCTAGCAGGAGTTCTATTTAAAGCCGAGCTCTTCCTGCAGACCTGAGGTGGACAACAATGTCATCTCCCTCCTTTACAAATCGGCGAGTCCATCAAAGCAATGACCATAACGGTTCAGGGACGCTTGGTCCATTGATAGAGAGGTGGGGTCAGCTTACCGCGCTCTGATTGGTCGAGAGTTTCTTTACGGAGGCATTCTCTGAAACAAACTAGCGTCTGGAAATGGTTGAACGAGCACTGGGAACTATCTTCCGCGCAACATAGATGGAAACTTGGCTTTTGTTATGGCGGTACATGACAATTCCTATTTAAACGGTGATGAACAATGGCTTCAAAGGCAGTCTACCTGTAATAACCCTACCTACCACTTAATCAACCGACGTTGAATCTAAGTTATTCTTAAGGATAGATACGCTCTGAAAGTGTGCGTGTCTATTGGGTGATAACATCTTGCGTGGGAAAGAACTTCTTAAACCCTCCAACGCATGTACAGTTTACCACTAAATTACCCATATGAAAAGAATATTTTGATCCTCAAAATGTATTCTGATCACAATAGTTTTCATGATTGTGATGTCGAAACGATGTTGTGATATTTGTGTTTAAAAGATACGTCCTTCGTTAAGCATGTTAAGGAAGATTCCGTTGATGTTGTTATTGCGTAAAATTGTCATTGCTTCATTGCTGTTTTTTTATGCAAATTATTCATTTGAGGGATTAAAATAAGCTGAGAAACATGCCATATCAATGGCAATATCTTCATATTTAAATATTAAATTCTATTTAACATTATATTTTTTTTTACGAATATATTGTATCGTTACTTTCCACAGCGTTTGGAACAGAAGAGCAAAGCTACAACATTGAATATTTGGTTTTACATCATGTTCATAGATCAAATGTATTGCTTACTTTTGTAATATTTTTACATTGTTATATACAAGTCCGTCTTTTTATATTACACATATGTCATGTATGTGATGTTTCTCTGTTCAATTTTGACGACATGTTGCCATATCTTTCTTTATCTTTCTATCAATCACCCTAACAGTATTTTCTTTGAATCTTTCTGTTACCTCTCCTTATTTATATACATGTACTAACATAGAAATCTTTATCTTTGTCATCTCAAGGCACAAACCAAATGCATATTATATCACGGATAGACCAGAGGTCTTCGTTACGTCACACAACATCAAACACCCATTTCCTGTCTTTTGTGAGAGATGATTTTCAAAGAAACCCGCACTTCCTTCTCTGAGTTAATATCAGGTTTCCGTCCTTTCTGCCCCCCCCCCCTTCTTCTTCATCCTCGCTTTGTTTTGCCAGGGGCTTTTTTCTCTCCTGCTCTCTTCATTTGTCTGTTTATGTACATTTATTTATATGATAATGTCTTCGACTATTCAATCTCTCTTTCCAGATGTTCCATTATAATGATACTAAATACAAGGTATTGAAAACACGACAGATGAATGAATATGATTAGATTAAGATGCCCCCTCTCTCTCTCTCTTTCTTTCTCTCTCTCTCTCTCTCTCTCTCTCTCTCTCTCTGGAAGAAAGGGGATCCACATCATCTTTTAATTAAATTTTCTTCCTTTCTTTCTTCTCCTCCTTCTTGTTTTCTTTGTCCGAGAATTCTCTTGCTTCATTTTCACCGACTCATATAATTTCCTTCGTTATCTCCCTTCTCTCTCTCCCTCTCTCTCTTTCTTTGTCTGTCTGTTTTCCTGTCTGCCTGTCTCTCTGTCTGTTTTCTGTCCCTGTCTCTCAGTCTTTCTCTCTCTCTCTCTCTCTCTCTCTCTCTCTCTCTCTCTCTCTCTCTCTCTCTCTCTCTCTCGCTTTCTTGCTATCCCCATATTGTTGAGTTGGATGCGAACTTTCTTTCGACCTTTCTCACCATTTGCTGTTCATCCTCTATTCTATGTATGTCCCTCCTCTATTTTCAACTTGCACCCTCAACTTAAAGGGGTTGTCAAAATTCCAGTCAAGTACAGGGCATTCTGGTCACCTTAACTAATCGTTTCTTCGTAATTGGCCGAATGTTTACGCCACTTGAACAACGCCCATACCATTGCATGCAGTTCATCGTATACTTGAGGAGCAGGGATTTGAGTAAAAACATTAATGGTGATCTCTATTAATTCACCGGCGGTCCCTTTGAAGCCGTATCGTTGGTAACATCAAATGTTACTCAATGAGATGGTCTCCTTTGCTTTAAAGTTGGCAAGCATTGTCAAACGTTAGTCAAAAATCCGCAGGGATGTACGAATTAATCATTATTTTGTTAACTATATTGATATTTTCAGGGCGAATGTGCTTGCATGTGACACTTTTTTTTGCTTTTCACCACTTTCTTTAAAATATAAAACAGCCCAACCTGTCCACCCTCTGTCACTACGTCGACTTATCTCTCTCTCTCTCTCTCTCTCTCTCTCCCTCTCTCTCTCTCTCTCTCTCTCTCTCTCTCTCTCTCTCTCACCCCCTCTCTCTCTCTCTCTCTCTCTCTCCTTCTCTGTGGAAACTTCGTGCATTACAAGGAAGAGTAAACATAGTAAATCATTTCAAATATAGTGATAAAATCACAATACCAAATGAGATACAATTATTGTTAGCATCTAAGTTTCCAAACGACTTGTTATATTATATCACATCCGCGCCCCCTCCTTCTCTCTCTATAGATCCTAATTTTAATACCAATGGTTCCGAATTAAAAAAAAAAAGTATACCATGGCAGTATGCTATGCAGGAAGACCACTGTGTACACGGAGAATTAAAACTTCAATTATCGTGTGTTTCACAGAAATCGTTGAATGATCGAGGTTTACTAGGTATCTAATTCTGAGGTGGAATTTGATGTGCTTATACTGGGAAATTGGTTGCTTTTTGGAGGAGTACATTATATGCACTCTTCGAGGTTCATTAATGTTTTACTTGGTATAGAAAGTTTTTCTTAGGTTAAATGCTATGCCAATTTGAAGTGCGACCACTCCTTATGTCATATAAATTAACAACACAATTATGTTTGATGTCGCACGCGGTGAGCTATAATGCACTGTGTTTTATTTGTTAACACGTCTAACCCAGATACAACTTAAATGCATTAAAACATGTTCTGTCACTGTCATAAATGCATTAAGTTGAAGCTTACTTTTCTCTAAGTTGATTCAGAAAGGATGTGGCGGTGACCATCAGTTTTCTCATAAATTAGATATATACCACAATGACAATGGTTCGCTTTTAAATTTGCTCTTCCCCCTTCCACCGCCGAGTACAAGACTCTGGGAGATGCTCTTGAAAGACAATAAGCGCTGTGCTTGGGTAACATCAAAACGTCACGTCGGAGCTTTTGAAGCCATTGTTACCCCGACGCAGGCTCACCGGTTGCGCCTCCGGATGCCGTAAGACAAAGGGGCGGGGTCGACCGAATCTTTAAGATGTTACAAATGGTTCCGTGATTTAAATACTTGGTTGATAAAGCAGGAAACTCTTCGTTCATCAATTATTGTCAAGACTGAGTGAACTGTAGTGTGGAAATATGGCAGATTACGCTAGCCTTGTCATGTGTGGAGGTATTGATAAAGGCTAACAAATTAGAAAATAAAAAGTACTAAAATGTCTGGTGCCAGAAGTAATATTTTGGCTTAGGCGACGACACTATACCTCTTCTATTGACCAGGTACCTGGGGATAACGCAACGTTTAGGTAGATGGTCAGTAACTTGACCATGACTATGACTCATGGTTATATTATAACGGAATACTCGGTGTTACTCACAGAAGCCCGGTATCTTCAGAACCCTCTTTGCCTTTCCCCACCCTCAAACCCGTAATAAAAACGTGAAAAGCAAGTACGTACGTATCTTCTTCAATGTAATCCTAGATGACCCATACAAATCGTTGGAATATAAAATCAAAGCCGTGTAGTTCTTGTGTCAGACGTGCGAACTTTCCCACGACCCGTGCAGAGGAATACAACACATACTGACAAAAGATGACTACTACAGGGGCTATTAAGTGCCTTCTTAAAACCCAGCGTACAATGATGGTAACTTTAATCCACACATGAACTAAACGTTTCCTTTGAATATCGGCAACATCTATCCCCAACATACAACGACGGGAAGACCCTTCGATGAAATAGTACCAGCTTCATTAAATAGTCATGAAAGGGCGTCGCTTCTTTTGAAGTAATTGTCGGTTGCAGCCTATTTAGGCTCATGCAACAGTACGAAAAGTCATGGGAACAGGCCGGGTCAAGTTGAGACAGGATCGAGAGATGGACTGAAATCTTTTGATGTCATCATAGTTACCGCCATGTATAGAACCGCCCATCAAGGCTGTTTACGCTAATAGTAATGGCCAGTAAAACTTATTGTTTGCATCAAGTGAATTTCGTTTCCAGGCAGGTTGGTAAACGTGCATAACACAATTTGTGTGTTCAAAAGAGAAGACTATGGATACAATAAAGAGTTCCCCTTTTTAATTTTGCCCGTTGAGCGATACCATAATTCTGCACATGTGTGCGACAAACAACAAAGTCGGTTCGCTTTTGATGCAGAAAACGGAGTAAGGAAGTCACATTTCCACACAAAACACATTCAATTCAAGGTTGGTGATATCTCTGTCTTTACCCGGCTTTACTGCTTTGTATTTGAAAAGGCAGCTATAATTCAGCCTTTCATTGTCGCAGCACAGCTGCTTTGAATCGTTGATCATGCTTATTCCATTTCCATCGCCGGATATTCGAGTTGAAGCATAGGGCTAGGCCGGGCGTAAATGCCAGTCTCTGCCCGTTGGGAGCGATAAGCTGCGGCCTGCGCCTCTACTGCATAGCTTGTTCTTGTCAATGTCTAGACCGAAAAATCAGTCTCTGTAGGACGTTGGATCCGCTGAGATTGCAGCTGGCTCCTCTGAACGCCCTATCTACAGACTGAACATTATTTGGGAGGTATGTCCAAAATTGTAATTTCGATTAAAGAATGCCCCAAATCATGGCTTTTCCTGTCTAGTCTAGTCAATCTCATTGTAATGACACGTTACTTGTAGTACGTCGCAGGGCATTTTTAAAAGTGCGAGGGGAATGAAGTCATGGCTTCAACATTAATGTCACAGTTTGTCATGTTTGCACAAATAGTTATCGCTCGGCAGTGATTGCAGAGGCCACTTTCAGATTTAACATGTTTAATGCCGCCCCGACCCCGTAACTTCGTAAGCATGATTTTAGATGACAGGGGCTCTTCATCTTGGGCCTTGGGGTGAATTTGCCTGCCAACCCATGTGTATTTTTCCCCTGGCCTGATCCTAACCCTAGGCCTACTTTGCACAGTTTAATTAATAAAAAAATTGAATTCTGGGAAATTTCCTCCTGCTCTGCCCTGAAAAGTAGAAAATTAGCGCACCACCATGCGCCAATGTCCATAACGCACAGATGCTGCATGTAGTAAATCCTACGCCAAATTATTGAAAAAAGCCTCAACGTTTTGGGTTGGTAAGCCATTTAGGAAAATGGCTGGGAAGAAATAACAAAAAAGCACTTATCAAGCTGCTATCATCCTTTTGGAACTGGGATG
The DNA here is from genome assembly GCA_963669155.1 of Arbacia lixula. Lineage (NCBI taxonomy): Eukaryota > Metazoa > Echinodermata > Echinoidea > Arbacioida > Arbaciidae > Arbacia > Arbacia lixula. The sequence continues at coordinate 11,172,202 of OZ022589.1, forward strand.
CTTACTTGTCCAGGTTTCTTTCTGTGTCAAAATCAGTGATCTAGATGATTTCCGCATGTTTACTTTTCCCGGCTTCAAAACAATCTCATCGGTTATCGATATGAAGCCCATCGCTATCAATATTAAACCCCATTGCTATTGATATCAAGCCCTGCACAAAAATGTATACAGGTGCCTGAATATCGATAGCGGAAGCCATGTCTTGATTGAAGCCAGCAAAATTTAACATGCAAAAATCCACACTTCCCGTCTAAATCACAGATTTAAAAGATATTTTAAATAGATGTCCCAGTTCCTAAAAAAAATATGATAAGAAAATTTCTGTAATTTCTACTCAGCTGTTTTCCTGAATGGCTTACCAACTCAAATTGTTGAGGGTGTTTTCAATAGTCCCGCGTAGCACTAGTAGTTAATTTGTTGAGTACTGTGCAATAATAAAACCGGCAAAAGTGGGGTTTACCAAGTGAACATTCTTGCTCAGTTTCCCTTTGGCTTTGATATCATTTATCAGATTGCTTTTCTCCTTGTATCAAAATCAAATTCTTGTTGGCGTTTCATTCCAATTTCATTGGGGTTTGGTAGACTACCTCTCCATAACAAGAGTGGCTCATCATTGATCATTTTTTCATCCCCTTGATTTCCTAGAGGCTGCTGATTGCACTAGGCATGATGGGAAAACCTGAGCAATCGTCACGGCGACGGCCCATGCAGCAGAACCTGAGGAGGGCCCGCAAAGCGATGAAGAAGATGGTGCAGTTTGCCGAAGATGACGCTGAGAAGCAGGAAGATAAAGGAGGAAGAGGAGGAGGAGGTGATCAGTTGCTGCAGAAAAGGGGCTTCAAGGCAAAAGGGAGAAGTGCATTGCCAAGGAAACGGCGGCGAAAGGAGGAACGGAAATTAAAGAAAGCAAAGAAACATGCTTTTCTAACAGGGAAAGTGAGTGGATGGTATTACACTAATTGCAGACCATTTATAAATACTTAGTTTAGATTTTTCCTCAAAGTGTCATGAATTTCTTGGCAATTATTTGCAAGAAGTACTGGTAAGTTATGAATATTGAGCTAGCTTTAGAACCTTGAAAATATGTTTTTTTATCCCCCTGTGAATGTCATATTATCACCATCAAATATAAATACTCCTCAAATTGGGCAGTTATTGCTGTTTATAATTAGCACTAAGTGCTGCAACTATGATGATATTTAATGTAAATTTCTCATCACTTGTTACATTTTTCTTCAAATTTAATTGATCTCTCTGCTTTCTGTTTCTATTCAGTATTAAATGGAATTTTAGGAAGGTTCCACAAGTCAGATTTGAGTTGTTATCCATGTATCATTAAAAAATTCAGAACATTGCAGGATGTAATTGTTTTTGCGCTCGGTGATGATATCATCTGATATGCACTGTGTGCTTAATTAATATTTGTGAAACTTTTGTAGATCATTTTACGCCAGGAGATAGATGAATTATTATGCATTATTTTCATGCACTTGTACATACCTTGTACATTTTTTTCAATTGCAACATAACATGTATTTATCACACCCTTGTGCATTCAAGTTCATCCTTTCGGCTTTGATACAACTTTTTGTGCAATATGTATAACCAGTCCTGGGGAGTGACCTCTCAGCTCTGTATCTGACTTCTACTGTGGGGGATGATGAGATGAGGTGTAGAATGATTTACTTCTCTCACATTTTATTTCTTGAAACCAGAATCTCAGTGAGCTAACGGGAAAGAAAGTTCCTTCTGCCAAACCAAGCAAAGCCCAGAAGACTCCTGCTAAGGACCCGAAGGCGGAAGATAAAAGAAAGCAGAGGGAGGAGAAACTCAAGCAGGTAACTTGAAAATAAACAGGATCGTGCGAGAATCTTATTGAAATGTATTGTTCGGTAAAGTATTGGCTTGCAAATGGTTATAAAATGATTGACCCCTTGAAAACTGAGGAAAAAGAAAGGTTTGGTGTTGGGGGGTTTTTTGGTGTAAAAAAAAATCATGATTTACGGTGGTTGTTGTTGTGTTTTTAACAGGTAAAAGAAAAGGCTAGGAAAAAGCAACTGCTTGAGGCAAACGAAGAGGAAGAGAAGAACATCCGGAGATTGGAAAAAGAGCTGAAATTCAGGAAAAAGAAGAAAACCAAGGAGAAGATTACTCCCGGAGCATTTCGAGATGACGGACTAGATTGTATCCTTTCCAAAACCAGAGTCTCTGTTTATTGGTGATGTTATGTTTAAAGGGAAAGTCCACCCTGAAGTTCAGTTTGTTTTGATAAAAGCAGAAACATGGAAGAAAGATTTTACAAAAATTCCTCAAGGGATAACAGAGTTATGAATTTTTCAAATACTAAATTTTGTGACGTCACTTATAATCTCTGAAATATGTTGTGTACTTATTGTTTGGAAATATCCATTTTCTCAACAGAATATTTACCATTTTACCTGAGCATTTGGTACATAATTAGATACATATTTTTAAAAATGCACACCTTATGAAAGAGATTTATTCCTTCATCATAAACAAGGAAAAGGATAGTTAGTGGAATCATACAGCACACAACATATGGGAGGGCGGCTTGCAGGTGATGGTACAAATTTTAACTTAAAAAAACTCATAACATAACTGTTATATCATTTGATGGATTTTCGTTAAATCTTCACAATTATGTTGCTTTGAGTTTTGTGCTTTAATTCAAATCAATTTAACTTCAGGATGGACTGGGTTCCTCTTTCATAAGCCACACCATGTAAGTGCAAAGATATTGCTGTGTAATTCTATGTTTTGTTAATTTGCAGTCTTGCACATGTGAAATCACATCTATGACAATCGTCGTGACGAGGGCCACCATTGTTTCTTTGATCTCCGGCAGCATGCTAACCAACGAACGTACAGGACGTATACACTGACCATGGTTCATGTTAATAGCCGGTAACCGGTTATTTTTTTCTGGCTGTAACGCCAATCATATCCGGCTGGGGCCTCATAAAAAAAAATAATACAAAGAAAAATAATCCCAGATGATCTGGGATTATTTTCTTACCCATCAGACATGAATCCCGCTACTATTTATTTCCGTATAATGGTCAAAACGATGGTCGGGGGCTCATTTTTTACCCGTCGGACATGAATCCCGCTACTATTTAGATCCATATAATGGTCAAAACGATGGTCGGAGGTTCGTTTCTTACCCGTCAGACATGAATCCAGCTACTATTTAGTTCCAAATAATGGTCGAAATGATGGTCGGGGGTTCGTTTTTTACCCGTCAGACATGAATCCCGCTACTATTTAGTTCCGTATGATGGTCAAAACGATGGTCGGGGGTTTGTTTTTCACCCGTCAGACATGAATCCCGCTACTATTTAGTTTTGTATAATGGTCAAAACAATGGTCGGGGGTTTGTTTCTTACCCGTCAGACATGAATCCCGCTACTACAGGGAAACCCCGTTATAACGAACACGGATATAGCGAGAACCCCCTTATTACGAGGAAATTTCTTGGGGCCCAATTTTTCTTCCATAGATCTCTGTGTATTCTGCTTCTGATATAACGAGATCGGCTATAGCAAAATTTCTGCTATAACGAGGCAAATTCCCAGCCCAAGAGTAAAGAAAAAGAAAGGAAATTTACCCCGTTATTACGAGCACTCGCTTCAGCCAGCGAGGGAAATGCAACAACAAACATAAGCGATGATTTCGCACCGTCAAACACATGGCCTCGCGAGAGACTGATCACCCACGCCGTGCAAGAATCTATGCACACAAAATGACACGTGCAAGAGGGCACATGGCGTGCATGTACAATACAACAGTACATGTACATGTACTGTAGTGAGAGTTCATGGATTTCCTCTCCCTGCGAGTAGGCCACTGCGCATGTGTCACAAAATCTGCGGGGTTTCCCCACTGAACTCTACGTCATGTAGAGTAAGGTATGGCGCGCGGCGGTGTGGTTCCTTTCCTTACGCATAGCAACACAGATTAGCTGTCGCTGATTGGTTGGTCGTTCTTGCTTTTGTATGCCTAAGAAACGTACATTGGGAAGGAGGGTTCCAGAATAAAAGGGGTGTGTCTCGTTAAGTTGAAGTGATTGGGTGAATGTTTGAGGACGAAAGTGGGCTCGACCACAGGTGTAAATATGATTGGTTGTTGTCCAGCTATCACGAACAAACTTTCACGGCGACCCAAGCATGCTCTTACATCATGATAAGGCGATCTCCATCCCTAGCTTCAAAACCACTCATACATCCATATCCCATTCACACAACCTGCGCTATCACACATCTCGAATGCCATTCACGTCACACTTTATTCGGTACTGCTCCGAGCTTAACCAATAACATGGCTACGTATGCACACGACAAAGGGAGTTTCACACAAGTACAAGAGCCTCGATGTGATGCTAGTGTGTACGATCGTGTAAGTGTATGAAGGCGCATTGCGTACACTCAATCATTGTTCACGCACGTTCATGCCAGCGCCAGCATGCAGGCGCATATATCATGTACAATTTACATGTACCGGTACACTGTAAGCCTCCCCCGTTGCTTCATCTGTCGGTAAACGGAGACGTTGGAATGACGTTTATTTACATTTTCAGCTATGCTGTTAATTATTTTAGTGACTTTTAAAGCTAGTCAGTTCTGTTTGATATGCTTGCCAAACCCTTAAACGATTACAACACACCTGTACTAGCAGTGAATAGGTCATTGTACATGTGTAGTCCCATATGCATATATTTCTGTATATTTTGATCATGTACTGATATAGCGAGCAATCGGCTATAGCGAGGAAAATGTGTTGGTCCTGGCTACCTCGTTTTAACGGGGTTTGCCTGTATTTAGTTCCGTATAATGGTCGAAATGATGGTCAGGGGTTTGTTTTTTACCCGTCAGACATGAATCCCGCTACTATTTAGTTCCGTATAATGGTCAAAACGATGGTCGGGGGTTCGTTTCTTACCCGTCAGACATGAATCCCGCTGCTATTTAGTTCCGTATAATGGTCAAAACAATGGTCCGGGGTTCGTTTTTTTACCCGTTAGACATGAATCCCGCTACTATTTAGTTCCGTATAATGGTCAAAACGAACAGGTGGGCCAGACCATCGTAAGGTTATAAGTCAAAAAAGTAAGAGGTCAAAGGTCAATGAACATTGCCAAACTTGGCTAAACATGGCCCCAATTTTTTTTGCGTTGCAAATACTGGAAATTGAATGATTTAAGTTCACATAGGAATTAAATGGTACATTTGCAAGCAAACATACAAGTCTTCTGAGAAGATTATCAATGTCAACCATATTAATGTAACAAAAGAAGCAGAGGCACATTTATTGACTGTGGCAGTCAAATTGCTCTAGTTTACTTGTATTACATCTATTCCTTGCAATTCAACAAAGGTGAGATCTTACAATTGTTCTATGTAAAACATACATAATTTCCTCTTAAAATCCAGTTATACCAAATCAATTAATGACATTTTCCATCCGTGTTAATTCCTTTCTCCCTGTGATGTTGTAAATTTATATTCTACCCCTGGCAATTTGACCGAACTTTCATTTAGATAAATGCTTAATGGATCTAGAAATATATAAAACAAGCTCTTGTTTACACTAATCATAGCGTTATTTTGTGAGTCCCATCACCAATCACTTTCAAATCAATGCACATTCTATGATAATTGCAATAAACACATACTTTAAACCATTTACCAATATAATGATCATCAACATGGTGTAAGTACTAATTATACAGTCAATATGAAACATTCAGATAAAAACAATCATTTCAATGCATTATGTGGAAAAAATAGAAAAATACACTCTCAAAACAAATCATTTATTATAAATTATTAAGATCTGCGTACCGCTATGTATACACTACAGCTCAAAGAAATTGGCATAGGGAAAGGGAAAAGAAAGGAGCCGCAGTTTTAAACCGCGGTATATTTTGTCCAGTTCAGCATGAAATGTGATGCTTTGGCCTAAAAAACATCATGTTTCATGCTGAACTGGATAAAATATGCCGCGGTTTAAAACTGCGGCTCCTTCCCTTTCTTCCCTTTCCCTTTCCCTATGCCAATTCATTTGAGCTGGAGTGTACATGCAGTATAATCTTATCAATGCATTACCTGAAAAAAGAAAAAATATATACTCTCAATATAAATCATCATTACCAAAATCTGCATATGTATACATGGCTTACATGCAGTTTATCTGTGTACAAAAGACATGGAAAACACTTATGTGTGTAAAACACTGCCTACTGTCTTCCAAAGCACTTTGATTGGTACTCGGTGTTAAAAAAAAACTCCTAACACCTTCGAAACATAATTAAACATTAAGTTACAACTTGAATGAAGGTGAAATTTACACATCTGAAAGGATGTCAATTTTTTTGGATGCCACTACAGTGTAATGAATAATTCATGAAGCTTTTGGCAGAAACACCTTATGGACTGACATGTGTGGTGCTCAAGTGGAATTGCTGTGTTCTGAATTAATTATCTGATACACACAAATTGTGAGGTCGGTTTTTTTCTAAAGTGAAAATCTCATTGAGTATTCCAAGGATTATTACAATCGACAAAATTTCATAAAAGCTGCTTCTTAAAGAGTTAATGTCCTTTAGTGTTACGATGTGTGAATCTCATTTTGAATCGAGTTGTAACCTATTAATAATTGTTTTTTAAACATGTGAAAAGGTTAATTTAACATCTATTATTTCATATCTTCAAATTTATCACATTTAAATTACAAAATGTGTAAATATCAAAACAAGGAAAAACACAACTAAATACAATGGGATACAATAGAAAATATTGAAAAATAAGATCCAAAAAGATAAGCGTGGAATTGAAATTTTTGCATTTGCCGTGATATTTACAATGCTTTTAAGGATCTTCTGACTTTCATAAGTCATGAACATAAGATATGAATGAAATTAGACTTAAAATGAAAGTATTATATTTAAAAATACTTTTTGAAGGAAAAGAACACTATTCAGCGATACACAGTACTCTTTACATGTGCCTTAATATCATTACATGTTGTGTCAATCAAAACTGTCATAACTAATATGGTATGGGGTGTCAAAATTAATCACCCCTGGTCCCTGTCTGAATAATGAATATATTATGAACGTACAATGCTATTTCTGGTACATGATGACAGTACTACGTATGTACAACATTCTTTGTTGATTACCCGGTACATGAAAGTACTGTGTTTTTTATTGTATTATGGCGGTTCTATAACGAAAACACTTCATGATTTCTAGTCATTATACATGTAGCTACTAATGTAAAGTACAAAAATACATCTCCTGTACACATTTGCAGAATCCTTTATGTTTCACTATAAAAAAAATTGCATATTTGATGCTAAATACAAACAATGATTAATTAACCCTTGATATGCATGATTTTATATCAAAACTGCATGAAAAAATATAGTCCCTGTAGCTAAAATTGTGCTAAACCAAAATATAGTGTTTACTTTCTCTCGAGCTACTATTGTCATAATCTGCTCATAGTTCGTACCCCGGTCTACATGAGTGACACATCAGTATTTTTACACATCAGCTCACCTCAGCCTAAGAAGAACATGATGCCAAAATGGTCTACAAAGTATAACTTACACAAATCACACGTTAGTGCATAACAATAACCAAAGGTTTGGTTTTGGATAGGCACAAATGTTGCAGGAAATTCAGAAATTAATATACATGTTTATACCGTATAAACATGTTTATGTATGTATATAAGTACGTATTATGATTATTATGTTGATGGAAATGAGCCGCACAAGATAGATCACAATGGAAAACTGATGAGGAGGCCTTCCTTCAGCAGTGGAGAGAAATAGGATAGATAGATAGATGTCGGATTGTAATCCTAAACCAGCAGCTGCATTCCATAGATACATGAAATGGACAAATAAGAAATGATTTTTTGGGGTCGGTAGTTGTGCCAATTTAAAATGCAAGAGTGATACAATGGAGCTCAACTGAAACTTTCACATTACAGACATTGCACTTGCTTGTGCATGGCTTGAATGCGTGTGGTCTTGCTTTGATCTACATCAGACAATAGGCCCGTTCACACACAAGGGAAAAAGTGCGATTTAAAAATCGATTTTCTAATCGCGATCAGAATTTCGAAATTTTTTCCAGTGTGGACAGAAAAATCGCACTAATTACCGCGATCCTAATCGCGATCCAACTCGCACTATTAGTGCGATTTTTCAGAATAATCGCGATTATTTTGCCAAGCGTCTCTTTGAATCGCGCGCGCGCGAAACTCTATTGGGACAGCGGGGTCAGTCTTCGGTCATGCAAGTTTCGCGCATGCGCAATTTGGCCACTGATCGTTCTTTCCTTGCTGGGAAGTGCGATTTTTCCCTGTGTATGAACGGTCGAAAAAAAAATCGAAATTTGGATCGCGATTGTAATTTCGATTTCCGGTGTGTGTGAACGGGCCTAATATCTAGCTTGTTCATTGTATGAATGCTGATGATCTTGCCTTGATATATGGTAGATCAGATGAGTTGAAGTTGGGCTCCTCTGTATAAACATTTCCAGTATTTTGCCAATTTGAGGGATGAGTGAAAACTTCATGTTTATTTTGTATATAAAAAGCTATTCAAGGGTGATGCTCGTCGAGCTGATGCATCTTTATAGACAGGGTGTCTTTAAAGGGAGTGTCGACCCTGAAGGTAATTTGGTTTCAGTCAAAGCAGAAACATGAAAGAAACATATATATGAGTGAAGGTTTGTCTAAAATCAATCAAAGGATAAGAATGTTATGATCTTTTAAAATCTTGATTTTAAGACGTCACTTGCGAGGTGCTCTTTCAATGTTTCTAATGATGGATCAAATGCACAGCTATCATCAACGTTTAAAGTCTGTTTTTTCCCACTTCATGGCATTAGACTGTTCATTTCCTTGGTATGGCTCTCATTTATACTGTCCTATCATTTGGGTCAATGAAGGTAATGTTCAACACTTTTCTGTCTTCTTTGTTTGATTGTTTCCTCCCATGTGCTGCTAGGTCTCCCACATGGATTCCTCCCAAAACTGTGAAATTTAGTATTCTCTGGGTCTCTTCTCTTCTCTCCTAGCCACATGACCATGTACCATCTCAGCCTGGTCTTTCTCATCGCCTGTCCTTTCCTTACCAGGCCCATTGACTGGAGGAAGTCTTTGTTTCTTTCTCTCTCTCTCTCTCTCTCTCTCACACACACACAAAATGATACCCTAACATATTGCATCCTTTTGAGAAACTGACTTTTTAAAAAAAAAAATAGTGCACAAGATAAGGGAGAGCAACTCGCATGTAACGTCACAAAATCAAAACTTCAAACAATTGTAGCTTTCTTATCCTTTGACGGATTTTCATGAAACCTTCACTAATATGTTTCTTGCATGTTTCTGCTTTTATTACAACAAAACAAAACAAAATTTCAGGGTGGACTGTCAGTATGAGAACTTGAAGAATGGCTTGCAGAACTCCGATTCCTGTGCGTCAGGAGACTGGGCCCATATCGCAGATTTGAAGAGGCTCTTGGTCGCTGGTATGCAGAAATGGAAATATTATGTACATTTAATGCTTGATGTGGAATAGAAGCTTGAAAATATGTTGAGTAGAATCAAAGAAAAAGAATCATAAAAACAAAATTTAGGACAAGTTTGAGAAGAACAACTTGCCTTCCTTCAATGTACAGAGCACAATTACAGGGCTAGTGAATATCTTTTAAAACACAAACATTGGAACAAGTTTCCATTAAAGGGATTCGTTCACATTGTGACTGATCTCTCCCCCAGTATTTCGCCAAAAATGTTCATATTTTCTCCTCTCAATTTACATAGTCTCATTAACATTTGACGGGTACATTTACTGTTCAATTTGTTTTTATTATCAAGATATACCCTTGTCGATATTTCACACCAATAATACTCTGTCCACACGGAGGGCTCTATAATCGGTTTAGCTCCCTCTAGTGGCCATAACTGGTAATGCCATCGAAAAAAAAAACTCTACAAAAACTCTACCATAGTGTGCAGAGAATGGTCGGCATGTTCAGTTGATGTCTCATACTCCCTCTACGATCACAGAAATAGAAAGACGTCTTTCTATTTATGTGCCTACGATACAGGATTTCTTTCTCGCCCGGTGAAAGCACTGAACTTTCTCGTTGAGTGGGTGAAAGCGCGGGGGGCTGGGGGGCTGGGGGGCTGGGGGTGGGTGGGGGGATTCGTCTAACTTGATCGGTCGGGCCGCGATGCCCCATTGAATTTGGGAAATTCTCTTGTAGTGTTTCTCCTTGCGTTGGCGGGGTAGCAAGACGTAAGTGCTGGTAACCACACTTGCCGCACACATTGGTATCGTGTATTGACTGATGGTTACAAAACTTTCGAGCAGGCAAACATGATTCTATTCAACATTTCAAAGTAACTTACGTCATTGTTTGTGATGGTGTTCAGTGCTCTTGTTCATAAATTAAACGTTGACTGGTAATTGGTATTCCCTTCTCTAAAAATAAAATCTCTTAAAGACTTTGAGTTGAGCTGAGAGAAGCAGGGTGGTGGAAGTTGGACGAATATTCTGTTATCTTTATTCGCAACTCCAGAACCGTGTCACATAATGCTGGGTATGCGTTTCATAACACGCCGTTTGAGACTTTGAGCTGCACATGTCTCGCGATAGTCTAGGTTCTTAGACACATTTTATTAGCCCGAAACCGCGAAGCACAGAGTGTGTCAGTTTCGTACCGCACTCGATCTGTCAACGCATTCGGACTGATACTTTAGAACCTAGAGTACGCTGGCTCTCGAGTGGTTTGCAAGTTACACCTGCCCGAGCTGCACGAGATTTTCAAATCCATTCGATTCCACCGTGCTGGCTTGTGCTTGTGATACAGAAATAACTCGAAACGCATATCACCGTTTTATTTTCCCAATTTTCTCAAGCATCAGAACATGGACCATATACAGAGCAACCGCGCTATGTGACTTAGAGTAAATAGACCTCCCGTTCTCCTCTTGGACATACAATACGCTCCGTTGCTTGTATTGGTAGCCGAGGCACTAGGCACAACGCAGTCTGTAATAACTGTCTGGTAACACAGACTATGCCCTAGACCCATCCTCGTCCATGCTCCCGTACTGTGTCCATCATGCACCTTACAGCCTAATAGGCTACAGTGTACACAGAGTGGCGTCTCTGGTGTACTGTAGTTTTTAGGCTGCTTGTATTGTCACTTTCGGTACCGGACTGCAGAATATTTTTACTTACCGGAGCAAATTGGCACAATTATGTCAATACTATGTTAATTATCGTATTCATGGACATGATGAATGTTTTGGATGACAGATTCGTGCACGAATAAATGAAGTAAAGTTAGTTGATGATACATGTAATTGTTCAAAAAGCTATATACGCTTCATACATGCTTGGTGTGCACGCATGGAACGATGCGAGCTTCACGCATGATCGAGGACAGAGCCGCGCCGGTCAGCATCGCAGCCGGCCACGGCCTAGTCTAGGTTCTAGACGTATTTTATCAGCGCTCATTCGTATACACACGCGACGAAACCCAGCCAGAGCAACGATCTGGGTTTCGTCGCGCTGTGTATCGAATGCGGCCGGGCGACTCGGCTGTATACTCAGGAATGACACAGCCTGAATTTATAGATCCTATACATGTAGCTAACAAAAAGGAAACGGGGAAAGAGTACATATTAATAACCTAGCAAAATGAGACCTTTTTTATGAGATAAGTATCGTTTCATCGGACACCGGATCAAACTGGGTCCCGACAGCTTCAGCCTGTCACCGCTTCACCACACGATCCGACTCAGGCGAAAAGTTACAATACCCTTCTAGATAATACATGTATCATTGGTGGCCACTGTCTGAAATATAGACTATATTAATGCCCATTGCCCAACGGCCTACTGTCCATTCTCTCTCTCTCTTTCTCTCTCTCTCTCTCTCTCTCTCTCTCTCTCTCTCTCTCTTCTGCACCCGGCTTGACCTATCTGACCTGTACCGGCCAGCACTCAATGAACTTAAAATAACCCTCCACTGATTCACTTTACCTGTTGTTTCATGTGACCATTCAGGGTGTGTGTGTATCACTGATCTCCCCACTAAGTTAGTGTAGAGATCAGTGGTGTGTATGTGTGTAATGGGGAGGTAGTGTTTTATGTGTTTAGTACATGTAGTCGTACCGTACAAAGGAACTGTCCAGGAGGTGGACTATGTCTGTCCATGGATCCTACAAGGGTCCATATGCTATAATAATTCTTTTCGATTAGGAAGAACCATGGACGTACGCTATGAAGAACGTGGTTTGTTTTTAGTTTGAAACTAGGTCACGTTCGTGAAAGATGAAGTCTGTATTTTGCGTGCCATAATTTGTTCACCAGGTTACTAATGTTTCAAAATAAAAATTTAAAAAAATTGTAAATGATTCTAATGTTCAGATGAGCCTCGCATGATGATGTTGGTAACTGCACTTATTGTAAATTTATGACTTCGTTAGACTGAGTCTTGTTTTACAGACCAGTCTACGTCAGACAAACCGTTGTGGATGGCCCTATATTTTCGCTTGCCGTAGCGGCCATCCAGCAGTTCAGAACAGTATAAAAGTATGTACTAGGGTGCATGGACGCGGTATGGCTGCAATACATGTACATGTATTAGCTCTCCTTACGTGTCCACACATTTGCCTACCAGCGACAGATCTCCTTGTTCACTGACCGTGCTAGGGAAAGAGAGAGAAAGAGAGAGAGAGAGAGAGATACTATGCATACTACACACTGCATGTATGCAGGGCTCTAAAATGTGTTGTGGAGCATACGTGAACGGATTTGAGAGAGTTGTTAGGGGGGGGGGGGGGGGGAGGGGAGAATGAGAGAGAGTGAGAGGGAGGAAGAGAGATACAGGGCACTGGTTCAAAATGCGTTGGTAAAGCATACGTCATGTGAAACGACGAAGGGATTTGAGAGAGATGTGGAGGCGGGGGATAAAGAATGAGAGGGGGGGGGGGGGGAGATAGATAGAGATGAAGATACTACATGTATACACAAGCATGATACATGTACATGTATTTATTTCAATATGTACGAAGAGAAAGTGGGTGAGAGAGAGAAATGAAAGAATGAAGACAGCAACAGAATAGAGCTAAGTTTAATATTTCACATTCAACCTTTCTCGCTTATCTCTCTCTTTCTCTCTCACTCCTCTTTCTGTCAGCTGTACTTTCTCTCTATTTGTATCTGTCATTTCTCCCCTCATTCCTTCTATCTTTCTCACCCCCATACCCCTTGGCGGTATGTTTATCCCTCATCCCACACGTTTTATTTCTTTTTCACTTTTTTTTTTCCTTTTTCTTTATCACTCCCTTTCTCACTTCATCCAAAAATGTTCTCTATATCCTAAGCATTTACCCTACTTACTAGGCTGAGGAGCGCATTGTCACAACCGAGTCTGTTAACAACTATGTCTGGTAATACAGAAGAGGTCGTAATCCCTCTGACTGCCCTGGACCCTCTTCATAGCAGGGGGAGGAAGAGAGTCCAGGGCAGTCAGAGGGTTTGGGGCCTAGTCTGTATTACCGTACATGGTTGTTAAAAGACTCGATTGAGACAATGCACTCCTCAGCCTAGTAACTAGGCTACATAAGAATTTAAAGAAGCTTTGCTTCCCAACACACCGATTTTTGAATAAATATAATAAAAAGGCATACAGTACAAAAATGAGGGAGAAGGGAGAATGAACTGTAAATGTACAGAAGTCTAAATGTATTTTATACGATATATGAACATAACTAGATATATGCACTTCTAAAAATAGAAATGGATGAAGTGAACAACACTTACACTTGTCACAACAACAATACATGAGTTTGGAAGAGAAATTGGAAGAAAAAACTACAGGGTAGCCCTAATGCATGCAGATAAATTTCTTCCCAATGATAAATCTGGAAACTGACTCTGAGCAGAATTATTTTGATTGCCAGATTTGGAGGTTTTGGACGGGTCATTCGAAACCTACAGCCTATGAATACAATCACTGCATGTCACACTGCACAGTGATACGTTGAGGCAAGCGGCACACAGCTGAGCGAACACTGCAATATCAATGTAGCTCGTGGTTGCTACATTGCAAACAGGGATTTTCACTTTTCCTGATGAGGTTTGAGAAGCTGCGACTGTGAGATGTCATACATGTTATTGCAAGGGTATACAGTTTCATGTCTGCAAATGGGCTACCCTGTCTTTAAGGTGTTGAAAATGATGCAAAATTTAAATAAAATCTGTTTTGTCCCATAATCACATTGTAAAAACATGCCGATTAAAATATTTGTGTGTTCATTTATGGACCCCTATATGAGAGTCACTCTTAAGTCCTGCAGCTCTTTAACCATGCCCCTTCTGCTCATTCTCATGGTCCTGAGGGCTCCAATGTTTTTCTCCTTGAGAACATTGAAGACGACAGGCGCACTGTAGTCCATGATGACACGCGCACTGTAGTCCATGATGACACTCCTTCTCGTCCCATAGACAGGCTTGGATAGTTCTTCCACTCTCTGGACGGTCATTGAGTTAGCCTTGATGATCTCTGCATTCCTTTCATGGCTTGTGTATGCTTTTCACTTCAAACAGAAGTATTGTAATAATGTCTGCTACTCCAAAGCACTAATTTTACCATTTCTTTGGCTTCAAATGGAGCTACTGTTTGAATCCTAGATGTCGTATGATGGTGAACAAGCTCTTGTTGATCAAGAGGATGCAGCCTGGAGAGTATGAAGCACGATATGCCTCATGATCGGATGGACCTTGAAAAGAGGGACGTATTTTGGTAGGCTGTTGGAAGCACACTGGTTGATGTCATTCAGGTGGAAAAAGGTGTCTTGAGACTGGTACATGTACCTGAGAGGAATGGTATAAAATGTAGTGGAAAAATACATGAACAGTTATTACAATACTTGAAAATGAATTATACAACTCATGTTTGACATATTGATAATTCTTTTTATTCCATGCCAACATTTACAGTTTTTCAATAGAAAATCAGCGATAATAATATGACACATGCTGCTGAGAGCTTCAAGACTTTTGGTTGTTGATTCTATTCTTTCAATTCACAGAAATTAAACAAGAAAGGAGGAGAAAGCACATACTATCAAAAGAACAAACAATGTAGATCTAATTAAATGTTCTTTGAATGTTTCCATGGTGAGAGTGTCCTAATAAATACTACTTAGAAAATAGTAAAACTTTCGGTAACACCATGTGGTTGTATTCTTTCGGATAATTGGCCCACTTATGGGGTGAAGAAAGGAAAGGAGAGTGAAAAGTGAAAAAGGGAGATGTGAATTTTGTTATACTTTTTTATAACGCTTACACAAGACTATTTTTAGCTTTAGTTTTCGGTGTTTTAAACCGAAAATAAATGGGATGGAATGGAGGTAGAAGAAGAGGGTGGGTGTTGATGAGAGCTGTGAACTAGTCACAAAGTAGTGAAAAAAGAGAAAAGAAAGAAAGAAAAGGAAATGAGAAAAGTGTAGAAAAGTTATAGTCAGTTCTGCAACTAACTATAGGTTTCTCGAAACATCAAGACTGATACTCCCTCTTTCAAATTTTGAAAGAAACCTATATTTCACTGTCCTTTCCTTTCTTCACCCCATAAGTGGGCCAATTATCCGAAAGAATACAACCACATGGTGTTACCGAAAATTTTACTATTTTCTAAATAGTATTTATTAGAATGTAGATCTACTATTGCACATGCTTGTAAAACATCACATTAAAAATCTCAAAGGATGGGATTGTTTTTTTGTTTTTTTTTATATTTTACACATTTATTTGTTTTCTTTGTGTTGAAACAACATTCTATAAAAGAGATAAAAAGGCTGTCTGCCTATTTGTGGATTATATTATTCAGGTTAGTCTAGTATTGATTACCGATTGGTTGAATGCAGTCATGTGTCAGCAAGACAACTCTGTGTGTTGCCCGCTGACGTCATCTTGCCAGTGAACATAACTATGATAATGTTGATACTAGTGTTATCTTTCCCTAGGGAAACATTTTGTAAGCAAGTGAACGCACTGATA
Source organism: Arbacia lixula (assembly GCA_963669155.1). Lineage (NCBI taxonomy): Eukaryota > Metazoa > Echinodermata > Echinoidea > Arbacioida > Arbaciidae > Arbacia > Arbacia lixula. Next base: position 11,188,320 of record OZ022589.1, read on the forward strand.
TGCGCTTCGTTCATCCCCCTTGAAATGCACTGCACCGGGTGTGTTCTACCGGTCTAGTCTGTGTGTGTATTGATGTGTTGCGTGCGCATTTAAATTAGCCATACAGCCACATGCAGTTGGCGAGGTGGAGTGACTTTATTCCGACACATTTTTCTAGTACATGTACATGTTAGACAACTGTTCGGTCAACTAACCTGAATATTAATATATCAGATGTTAGCTTTGTAGCCTTTGTTGTCATAAATATCACAAAATTTTTCAACCTCAGCATTTTGCTCTGCTGCTTCGGGAACAAAGGTTTACAGACATTCCCTCAGCGCAGTAAAAATTCCCTTGGTATGAACATTCTGTAATGTTTCCTCCAGTGGCAGCCAACATCTATAATGTTGTAAGATTTCTGATTTTTTTTTTTAAAAAGTGTGCTTCTGATCTTTAATAAAAAAAAAGGACAAGTACGTAGGACTGGGATTATTTGTATTTTGATGTGGGACACACACAGAAATAAATAAAATGTCTTCACAATACATGCACTGCCTGTTACATGACATCATGGAAAATACAATATCCACCTACAACTCCCCCCCCCCCCCTGCCCCCCCCCCAAAAAAAAAAAAAAAATTACAGAACTGGTCAGAGCACCTACCTACATGCCTACATGTATACCACTACATGCTAGACAGGAATAACCGTCTCATTTGGGGCATCCTATAATCATAAATACATTTTTGGACAAACCCCCGAACAGGTAGGGGCATTCAGAGGAGCCAGATGCAATCTCAGCGGATCTAACGTCCTACAGAGACTGATTTTTCGGTCTACTACATGCTGTCTACATGGAGTTATGTGAGGGAGGCTTCTAAGTTTATGTCACAGAATTTTTTGTTTATGTAATCAAATTTGTAATGATTTCAACTGTACAGAAATTGTAAGGATATCAATTATTGTTAATAAGAAAAGCTTGATCCTGTATCGCTACAAGATAGAGTCAATTTCCAGTAAAGAAAATTCACACATCTCGGGGCGAAATCAGTCTCTGTAGTAGTTCTTCCAATCAAGTACATCCCTCTCATAAGAGTATTGTCATACTACAGGACGTTAGATCCGCTGAGATTGCATCTGGCTCCTATATAATTTCGATTAAAGAATGCCCCATATGAGATGGTTATTCCTGTGTAATTAGGCACGTGCAATTGCCAATGCCGAAAACGAGATCTCAAAATTATTTTTTCCTTGACTTTTTTTTTTTAGTACAATCCAAAAACAGGCTTTGGAGTACACCGAAAAATCAGTGGCCATATTGTGTTATAATCCACTAAGGACCTCTTCGAACACCTACCAATATTTGCAGGCCGATTCAATGAAATGACGGCATCAGTGATTTTCAAAGGAAATCTTTTGTTCTCAATGCGAAACGTCCTCCCAGACGCACCAAATATAGTGACCTTGCTTCACCACGCAATTTCCCATTGATACAATAATTTCTGAGTAGGACGTGATTTCATTCGACAAATTCTGTAGTTTATTCATAGAGCTTATAGTATGGCTATTGGGTTTATTCCGTTTCTCAACAGGTGGCTTAGATGTAGTATACTATAGACTATATAGTAGACTACTATAGTAGTTCTTTTCCAAAAAGTAATATCGGCTCACTATACTTGGTCGCCTTCCAGGCCACTATTGTGTACAAGTCTATGGAAAATACACCATCGGTTTATACAGAGTAGTGGCCTCGAAGGAGACCAAAGAGATAGAGCCCATAGTAGATTACATCTAAGCCACCTGTTGAAAAACGAAATAAACTGTATTTTGTGTTCGACTTGCGTCTGCGCATAGCAGTTGCACACATATTGGCAGAGGAGACGACGCAAGCGCAAGATAGGACATGATTTGAATGCCAGAAAGTGTCCGGGGTAACGAGTCCACTAGTGCTAGTGGCTTCGATCACGAGAATGCCAAATCAGTCTCTATTCGGGGCAGGGGGTATGTCAAAAATGTAATTTCGATTAAATAATGCCCCAAATGAGACGATTATTCCTGTCTAGCTTTGGAGTGCGAGTTTCATGGCATGGCGTTACATTACATTATTTATAGGCTTGAAAAATACCCCCGCAAATGTTTTGTTTTACTAGTACCCCTGCTAGTGGATCTTCTTCAAGGAACAATTTTTGGTTCTGATCATGTAGGGCTAGGGCCTTTAGTAGGGGGAAATAACTAAAAACCTAGCGAGGACACTACAGTCCAGTCCAAATGTGTTTACAATTTACATGATGTAGGTGTAGTGCCTACTAGTACTGGAGTGTACGTTTGATTTTTCACATTTTGCAGGAAAACCTAACAGGCCAGACTCGACTCCCGACAGGCCATGCTGAAAATCTGAAAATGAAATACCGCTCGTTCGAGCTCCACTCGACTCATGTAAGACAATATTGCCTGTGATTGCGTAGTACAGACTGCAATTATATGACTACTTTATGAAAGAAAGCAACTTACCAAAACACCAATAACCAAGAACTGATATCCAGCAGGATTTTCCGGTGATTTGTCAAACATTCGCGACAACCTGCAGTGGTGACTGCATACTAATCACGTACAGTATATAAGGTCGATCGACACACTGACGTTGGAGCTGAGCGCCGCTGACTAGCATGCTAGCGCTAGTACCCGCGGTATATTAGCCAGGCTGGCCGGCCCGGGGCTTTGCAGTCACCTCGTCTTACGATCAACTCGCACTACACGCGATTCGCCCCAATTTAGCGAAGTCACTGAAAATATTGTTTCTCCTAAATTGTCACTCTCTGTAAGATATTTTGAAGTTGATAATTATTTCAAAATTTATACAATTATAAATATACGGCAAATGGATTGCTCAAAGAGCATGGTTCTTCCAACAAAGTTTAGGCCTTATAAACACGGCGCAAATGTATGGCGCATTTGTATTAGGGCGAGTTGACACGATTCCCACCGATTGTACTCGTGTCGGCTGCTATGTCAAGCTCGTAGAGCTATGCCTGTAGCAGCCCGCACAAATATCAATACATGAACATGTACTAGGATCAGGCTGTGCGCGCTAATGTACGGCAAGTACAGTGCGGCTGAGCCTTATATAACAGCATAAAAAAATCTAACACCTTTATGAATGATAGCAAGTTGTAGGGACTCTAAGTTAGTTTATATTAACCTGATACATGTGTCAGTCCTATATTTTTTTTAGCATAACAGTACACATTTCCAATATATGGGGATATCCCACTGAACTAGAAAGAACTAGTTCAGTGGGATATCCTCAGCCAGATCTGAACATACCCAGGATTCTGAGACGTGTGAATTTTGATGTAGTTGTACCATCGATACGATGACGTGTGCCGTGTGGGGGCGCTCTTGTTTTAGTTTGTTCCGTCATCAAAATATGCGACAGGAGCAACTATCTATTTTTATGCCATTTCAGATTTCCTCATGCTTTTTTATTTTATCGTTCATATTTCGATCTGAAAACAATATATATGTTTTAAGAAATGTCATACATCAATATGATATCCATTACAAGTGTTCAATTCATATTTTTGACAATTTTCACACTATGGATAAGGCGCTTTAACTTGTTGTTTCTACAGAAAGAATTGATGAATATCCCCAGCAGCTAGACTGGTTAAATTGCTTGGTCACTTTTGAAAGCCTTTATTTTGATTCTGTGGAAATTGCGAAAAAAATTGGGGGAATACACTGACTTAAAGACAGGGTGTCCCCATTTGCCAAAGTCATGAAACTGCAGGAAACAACAGTATACCCTAACAATAACATCTATCAAATCGCAGTGTCATAGCTCCACAAACATTTTTAGGAAAAGTGAAAACTATCCTTGCTAATATTTGAAACGCACCGACCATAGTCTACATTCATAATCATATTTTCCCTGTCAGCGTGCAATGCTGGCATTACTCCCATCGAAGGCATGCACTATGGAGCTGACCGGTGCTCAAAATCTGCTCAAAATCTAGCGTTCACTTTAATTTCGCTTCAAGTCAGTTCCAGTTCTAGCGTTGGGAGTGAAGCTGTGATACAGTATCTTCTTCCAATTCCTGTGATTTTTCCAAATTATATTTTTTTGCCCTGCAAATGGGACACTCTGGATTTAAAAGCTCTTCTACATTAAAGACAGTGGAGCTCTATATTGAAATGTAAAATATGGAAAATGGAAAAAAAAATAGTGTATAAGAACTTTCCACTCAGTACTAGTGAAGGTAATTGCCTTTGAGCGGAATTACATTGAGAGTTAATTTTTAGAGTACGTTTTGGGCGGGTGGTGCAAGACCTCTGTGGTTCCTGTAGCCTGAAGGCTGAGACTGCATAACGTGGCTCCCCGCTCCACACGGACCGTGCAAAGGTCAGTGATTGTCTGCGGTAATGCAAGCAGTGTGTGCAACGCGAAAATCACACCGCTGCTCACTACAATACATTATATATGAATGTAGACTGTGGTCGCTCTGTGTCAAACATAAACTCTGGTCGCTGGGTTTCAGACATAGACAAGGATAGTTTTTAACTTTTCCTGAAAATGTTTGTGAAGCCTTGACTGAAATTTCAAAAATGTTGTCATTTATGTATACTTTCTAGTTTTAATGACTTCTGTAAAAGGACTGCCTTGTCTTTTATACGGTACATGACTTCTCCCATACTTACTTGTCCCTCTACGACACTTTGTGAGGCCATCTTGCCTAGCCGTTCCTCGATTTTTAGAGTCTTCAGCAAAATCACCACAACAATTATCACAAGAATAATCACAAGAATAATCACAAGAATAAAGTTTAACAGTGGTAGCCCTCTCCCCCTCCCCAATTTGCTTCCTTTGATCTCATCCAGTTTTTCTGTTAAAGCCTCCATCGACTTGCTGTGATTATCTCTGTGTATAGCTAGAGTCTCTTTCAACTTGGTTTGACCAGCCATGACCTTGCCCTGTCCTTGTACCATCTGTAATAGTTTTTCCATTATAATTTCATTGTCCGTCTGTGCTGGTTCTGTAGGGTCAACCTCCGCAATACAATTTTCAACAGTGAATTTCTTTGCAGGTGTTGAGTACATGTTATCTCCAATTGCTACATTAGAATGCCAGGTCATGTCATCACTGTTTTCCGCTTGTGGCACCTGGACACCTACATAGATCTCAGATCTACTGTAGGTGATGTTCATTCTCCACTTTGCCGCATTCGAAAACCTTTGGTCGGGTTCGTATCCCTGCATAATGGTGTCACCCATATCTGTCAGGATGATGGAGATGTTGGAAGGTGGAACTTGCGCCATGTTACCCTTCAGCCTTAGTCCATACTTGACGGCCAGTGAGCCGTTAAGGCAGGTCCGCAATTTCTCTTCGTATATGGCCAGGCAGTTCTCAGCTTCAGCGTGTCCACACAGTTCTAATTGCTCTGCTCTGCCTAGAGCTATGGCAAACATAATGCAGAAACACTGTAATGTCGACATTCTCGTCTCAGTCACTGTTGGAATTTGGAAAAAGATTGATAAAGTTGATGACCGCCAGTATTCAAAAGCCTTGAAAAATGCTTAATAAAGAAGGAAGTTAAATTCTACTTTAAGAGTCAAAGATTGTCTACAACTTTGGAGCCACTACTTAAAGTCTACCTTTTGCCACTCCTTCTGTGATGAATAAAAGTGCATGTAACAAATCCTCACTATCTTTCTACTTGTGACCCCATTGGTGAAGGCTCTCATCTGTGTCGACACAGACTTTGAGAAGCAGCGGTGTAACAAATAAAACATCTTTTATTTATCTTTATTAATCTTTCATGCATGTCAGCCTAACATCTGCCCCCGCATAGGAAAACTTGGAGTGAGAGAGAGAGAGAGAGCCAGCCATGACATTCCGATTGAATAGCGCTTATTGAGCATATTTGAACAATTGTCAGGAAAGAGAATGTTGTGAAATCCAGCATGCTTTCATCCCTTATAAGGAATTGATAATGCATGCACAGTACCACTGGACTTTGGCCTTTATTGAGGACTGTGCCTTTCACATGAAGCGCATGCATGACATTTTGTCCATAATCAAGTTTTTTTTTGTATGTTAACAAGTGATTTGTGAGGCCTAGTACTAAGTCTAACATAAAGACTTATATGTCAGGGACATCAACATTTATGTATTAATTGTGGAACTGTTTTTCATTTTGATATATTAATATATTAACCAAATATTTTAAATATTTGTTGTCGTTGTCTTGATACATCTTGATACAGGAATCATCATTTCTGGCATCATGCAAGCTCGTTAAACTTTTAACTTTTTATGAACCCCACCACATCAGATAAGGTTGTTTTCCTTTTTTTTTTTTTTTTTTTTTTTTTTTTTTTTGGGGGGGGGGGGGGGGGGAGTCTTGCATGATTGCACAATATGTTTGAAGTTACTTATATAAATATCTGTATAGAATCTGTATTGTAACTGACAATATGATTTTATCAATTCAGTGCAATTTTCCATACCACGTATAAAGAGGTGTCCTTCCGCACTGCATCATGCAGCGTATGTTTGTAGACGTATCCAATTCCAACCTAGTGTAGGAGCATATGAGACTGGCAGAAGGTATGACAGTTAACATGCACTGCTCTGTGTATAGTAAGATGGCTTTTTGTCTCGCCTGAACGAAGTTCGGTTGAGACCTAGTTATCGCTTTTCCTGTTGGTCTGTTGGTCTGTTAGTCAGTTAGTCTGTAACAAAAAATGTCTTTATTTCTGCATCAATTGTGTTCATACCCATGTATGAACACAATTGATGCAGAAATAAAGACATTTTTGTCTTTGTCTACAAATGATCCTTGGGTAATACCACATGTGTCCTCATGAGGATGATGGGGTCAAAGGTCATCTAAAGGTCATCTAGGCTATGTGCATCATTTTTCTTTAAGTTTTGTTTTAACTTGCTCTCATTTTTTTTTTATTTCTGCATCAATTGTGTTCATACTTGGTACAAATAATCATTGGGTAGTACCACATGTGTGTTCATGAGTATGATGAGGTCAAATGTCATCTAGGCATCCTTTTAAATATTTGAAAAACAACTTCAAACTCTGTTTATTGATTGCAAAATCAGGCGAGACCAGTGGTTCGTGAACCACCTTGTCTATATATGCGGTATGGGGAATTATACTTGAAACCAATTTCATTATTTGTAGACTGATATATCTGGCATGCAATTTGAGTTTCCTTAATCAGCCTCCTGGACAGATCTCCTGGATGTGGTGGACTCTGCCTACCTTCAGGAAGCGGGCCAGGAGCTGGGCGAGGAGTTCATGGATCTTGGATGTGTCTCGCCACAAGATGGCGCTCGTGGAATAGACAGCGAAGACGATTGTGAAGCTGTGTCGGAGGAGAGTGACTTGAAAAGCGCCGACTCGCAGCGTGATACGAGGACTAGAAAAAGGGATGATTCCGCGGAGAACACTAACAAGCCAAAAAGATTAAAAGGTAAAACGAGCGGCTCGGATCCTGGTGAAGGCAAGGATGTGAAGCTGATCTCGAAGGATCAGAGAAGAACTGTGGGGCAAAGGAAGTCTATGGGCAGGTCGATGGATGAGCACCAGATACGACTTGGTGGACGAGATGGTGTTGGAGATGAAAGTGATGAGGATATGGATAGCAGTGATGAGGAAGAGGATGACCATGAGGAGGAGGACGATTTTGATAGTGATGTCGAGGACGAGGATCAAGATGATGTGGAAACTGGGAATGATGCGGGGGATGTTGAGAGCAGCCCCACACGCAGCATCCCGAAGATGGATCCCTATGGCAACCTGATCGGTGGGGAGAAGGGTCTAGCGGAGCAAACGGGGGCCTACGTACCCCCCCACAAGAGGGCTGAGCTGATGGGGCAAGCTGTGGACGAGCAGAGGAGGGTGAAGATGGACAGACTACGCAAGCAGCTCAAAGGGTCCATAAACAGGTGCATTGTGGGTATGGCCGGGCTGAAGCTAATCTGGCTTCCAGGTTGTTGGATATTTATTTCTCATCCAAACTCTACACTCACAGCTGTAGTTATGATCATCAATACAACAATAACAGTCTGATTTTTCCTATTTTATGGTGTTGGACAGTTCATTTCCTTGATATGGCTCTCCTCCATACTGTCCTGTCATTTGGGTCAATGTGGGAAATGCTCAACAATTTTCTGTTTTCTTTGACTGTTTCCTCCCATGTCTTGCGAGGTCTCCCACACGGATTCCTCTAAACAACTGTGAAATTGAGTATTCTTTGGAGCCAGTGGGAAGAGTGAGGATTACAAATGGATTTGACTGAAGTAGACTAGTCCCAATTGCTGTTCATTTCTTCTGCGTACTGTGAGAAAAAGATAATTAATCTTGTAATTAACCAGCTTGGAATAGAAAAAATACAACACCATGGAAGGTAGGTTGTTCTGTTCAGCAATCATCTATTCCTGCAATATCAAATAATTCATAGAACATGTCCACCAATTACATGTACTTGATTACATAATTTGTAACAAACCTAAATTTTCCTCTATGAAGGTGATACAAATCAAATTTCAATTCAAGTACAATTGCAATTTCTTTTTTCACTTTAAAATGTGAGATGTACAAACCTGCATAATGATATATATTTACACGTTTTTGGCAGAACCAATAAGTTTGAAAGAAAAATATATGTTTGCCTTTAAAAGTATGTCTTTGGGTTTGTGTTCTTCATCAGGTTGAGTGAGAGCAATGCACAGTCCATCTGCAATCAGATTGAGGAACTTTACCTGACCAATAGCCGCAACGGTAAGCTAAAAACCACTTTCAAGTGTTTCACAATTTTCATGTTTTGTTCGCTTTACTCTAACAGTCCTCAGGGCCATGTTGCATATAGATTTTCAATTGTTGGTAACTACCTCGGCAACAGGTGCAATGATGAGAGCTCATTGGCTGTTGCCATTGTAGTTACCATTGATGGTAAGTTACAATACTTGAAAATCTATATGCAACATGGCCCAGGTTTTCTTGTGGGCTCTTGCAAAACCTCTGAACACTGTCACGTGAGTTTAAATTTAAGTTGACATATATAACACATGTTGACTATATTATACATTTAAGCTTTGGGCTGCTATGACCTGTGGTGAGATGAAATTTACCATTACCCGAGTCTCTAGCCAAGGGTAATGGCAGTTTAAACTCTCTGATGTACTAGAAAGCTCTCTCGCTGTGGTAGATCACAATGTTCAAGCAATTGATTTGAGAGTGGTCAATACAAACTTGAAATAGACTGATTCACAGATGTGTGCAGTACACTAGTTACAGGAATATTCCATACTGTGTGCCTTCCCACCCCCTACCCCCCCCCCCCCCCCACACACACACACACACACACACCCTTCCCTGCCCCTTCTTAAACATTCCCCCAGGAGAGATAAAGAATGGTGGTCAGGAACTGAAGTGCAACATCTTGTACAGAATTGTTCATGAATAGATGCATACAATCAATCAAATACATACCGGTACATTTATGTAAGAATACAATTTGAGATAAAAAGAACACATATGCTTATCATTACAGATGCTATACTTCAGTCTCTACACTTGTCACACCGGTGTCAACATCAAGTCCATGTCTGCATCCCCAATCTGTGCTTGAAGGGCATATACTGTACTGGGAAGGCAAAAAACCCTCAAAATGTAATTGTTAGCAATCTTCTTGCCAATGGTCTTAAATTCATGTATTGTCTATTTTGCAAGCTTGCTGAAAGTTATTTGCCCTCAAATGATCTACATTTGGAGTAATGAGTGTTTAAATCACAAATCCTCAAAATGTTAGGCCCGAAAATTTTGAGGATTTAAAATGGTCAATACATGAATTTAAGACCATTGGCAAGAAGATTGCTAACAATTACCTTTTGAAGGCTTTTTTGCCTTCCCAGTACAGTATATGCCCTTTAACTCTGATAATGCCACTGAGATGTTTTTTCTCTCTGCAGATATGAACGAGACGCTGTGCTCCCTCATCCAAGAGGCTTGTGTCGGCCCAGCAGCCACCCCTGAGAGGCTAGCCATGGAACACATCCTGATGGTAGCTGTGCTGCACTCTCATGTTGGCAGTGAAGTCGGTGAGATGAGACAGGGCGCAGGTGGGGGGAGGAGAAGGGGTAGGATGATGGGGAAGGTGCTGGTGGGGAGGGTAGGGGAGGAGAGTGGAGCGGGGGGAAGGGGGGGGGAGTTGCTGGCCATGGAATTCATCCTGATGATAGCTGTGCTGCACTCTCATGTTGGCAGTGAAGTCGGTGAGATGGGACGGGGCGCGGGTGGGGGGAGGGGAAGGGGTAGGATGATGGGGAAGGTGCTGGTGGGGAGGGTAGGGGAGGAGAGGGGAGGGTAGGGGAGGAGAGGGGAGGGGGGGGAGTTGCTGCACTCTCATGTTGGCAGTGAAGTCGGTGAGATGGGGAGGGGCGTGGGTGGGGGGAGGGGTAGGGGTAGGATGATGGGGAAGGTGCTGGTGGGGAGGGTAGGGGAGGAGAGGGGAGAGGGGGGGGGGGGAGTTGCTGGCCATGGAATTCATCCTGATAGTAGCTGTGCTGCACTCTCATGTTGGCAGTGAAGTCAGTGAGATGGGAAGGGGCGCGGGTGGGGGGAGGGGTAGGGGTAGGATGATGGGGAAGGTGCTGGTGGGGAGGGTAGGGGAGGAGAGGGGAGAGGGGGGGGGGGGGAGTTGCTTGCCATGGAATTCATTCTGATGGTAGCTGTGCTGCACTCTCATGTTGGCAGTGAAGTCGGTGAGATGGGAAGGGGCGCGGGTGGGGGTAGAGGAAGGGGTAGGATGAGGGGGAAGGTGCTGGTGGGGAGGGTAAGGTGCTGGTGGGGAGGGTAAGGTGCTGGTGAGGAGGGGAAGGGGTAAGATGAGGAGGAAGGTGCTGGTGGGGAGGGTAGGGGAGGAGAGTGGAGCGGGGGAAGGGGGGGGCCATGCTGGCCATGGAATTCATCCTGATGGTAGCCGGGCTGCACTCTCATGTGGGCAGTGAGGACAGAGAAAGTAGATGGGGTGAGGGTGTGAGCAGGAGATGAAGGTGAGAGGGGAAAGGGAAGGGAAGGGAAGGGATACTGTGGGTGCATAAGAAAAGAGGCAATTCATTAAGTTGCATGATCAAAGATCAAAGACCACTTCCAGAAAAAAAATTAAAATTGAAAAGTACTGAGACCCGTTTCATTGGTTTGCTGTAGGCGCTCATCTGCTGCAGGCTTTGGCCACTAGCTTTGACAACATCCATGGCGATAGTGGTAACTATGGCAACGGCAAGGAGATCGACAACATTGTAATGCTGCTTGTTCACCTGTTTAATTTCAGGGTGAGTGTCTTTTGATTATTCTTTCATTTCTTCTTATTATTTCTCTCTCTCTCTCTCTCCTCATCTCCATACTAGTCTGCTTACTCCTTCTAGTCCTCTCTTCTTCATAATCCTCCTTCTCTTCCCCTCCTCCTCAGACCTTCTCCTTCTCTGTTAATTCTCTGACTATATGGAGCGTAATTATCATTTTTCAAGAAATGTAACACTTGATTCCTGATACAAGGGCCCCAGCACCAACTTGTGGTAGGAAAAGACAAAGTCAGTGTCTCATTTGATACTTATAGACAGCCCGTTCTTTTTATTCAGATCACCACAAAACCATCGAAACATTGGCAAAACATATAGAGAAGTGTTAGCAAGCTGTATATTTATAATTTGAAACTGATACGTAGTGTAAAATTCAAATTATGCACATAAACAACGTCTGATTAATAGTCTTTACCTCAGGCTCTTAGCAGTTTGTGTTCAAATATCTGCTTTATTGATTAATCTGTTTATTAAATTATAAAACGCATTATGAAAAAACTTGTTCTATAGAATGAATCATCTCCAAAGTTTGGTAATTACTCATAAAATTAGGATTTCACACATGCATAATAACCACATAGATACTGTTACAAAGACTAATTCTTGTTTCGTGGTACGAAAAAAGTCAGTTTAAAATTTAACGGCTGAAATTATTACATATACAGAAAACTTCAACATGCTATATTCTTAGAAATGGTCTTGAATCACACTTTCTTCAATTTACGATCGTGATAGACGATTTCAAATTTTAAGCTTGCAAAAGGGACGGACAATCTTTAAATCATGTAATAAAATATATGAGCGTGTAATGATATGAAAGATATGAAAATGTGTTCTTTTTGCTTGTTCCCCCCTGACGATTTTGTTGCCTTCAGGTTGTGCACTGTGTACTGGTGTATGACATCATCAGAAGACTTGCCGAGAGGTTTACAGAGCGAGACATCGAGATGCTGCTCCAAATTCTGAAAAGTAAATCAATATCATACCTCCATCCCTATTCATTGATCAGTCTAAAGATAATTTGCTCTCAATAGAAGCAGATAATTCTGAGAAGCAGAGCAAAAACATTTTTTTTTATGACAATCGCATAACTAACAAGAAAGTTATAAATATTTTAATGATACGCACATTGATCTTTTTGGCAAGGCAAATTGGCAACTTGGTCATAAGGCTGCGACGTCACAGGTGCACATTCCTGCTTTCATTTTGCATGCCTTGATATCAAAAATTTAATGTTCTTATTTCCTCCAACATTTTAGATTCCTTATCTTTTTTTGCCCAATTACCATTGGTTGTTTTGTAACTTTCTTATAAATTGTCAGTTTCCTCATACTGCTTTTGTTTGACTTCTCATAAATCTGTTACTACTCTGTAGACCAAATACAACAGTTATTGAAGACACTTCTCTTACAGATGTATGTAAGTTCCTCTGTTTTATATGTACCGTCAGAAAGTGTGTTACACACGATGAAGGTTGCAAGGATTCGTATAATTGTAAATGTTATGATATAGTTTTACTTAGAATGACACCTCTAAATGCTCATTAACATTATCTTGATTATTTTTAGGGGCTCTTTTGGCATTTAAGGTGGTTCATTTGGTATTTAAGGGGGGGGGGGCTTATGCCTTTGGGAGGTAAATTGCCTTGAGCCCCAGAAGACACTGAATCAGGACATGAACCCTACATGTAGACCCTACGGGGGGCGCTTTTGCTATTTATGGGGGCTCTTTATGCAACTTTCGAGATAATTCGCCCTGAGCCCCCTGTATTTGTCTTGTTAATTTGCACTGATGTTGTCCCCCTCCCGCCCCCCTCCCCTCCTTCCAGGTGCCGGCACCCTGCTGAGGAAGGACGACCCGTCATCTCTCAAGGACATCATCCTCCTGATCCAAGCCAAGGCCCGCCAGTGTCCCAAGGAACTCAAAGAGCAGTACGTGTCTGTTTCCACTTGCAGAACATTCAACTTTGTCCATGTTACACAATACCGTATACCCCGTCACACCAGTGGAAGTTTCCGCTATGTCGTTGAAGTTGCGAATAATGTACTAGAATGCAGTTTTAGCTTTGTTCTTTTTGTGGAAATATTAAATCATCTGTTCATGGTATGTCCACATAACTGTAAACACACAAGTTATTTGTCGTGGCACATTACACCAATAATGTATTCGTTGGATGTTAATTTCGCGCACGAGGAAGGCTTGTCTACAAAACAATGTACCTTATGCATTAAAATCATCAACAAAGCCCTGAACAAAGCATTTTCATGAAACATTTACCGTTCTGACCGGTAGATAAGCGGCAGGTTTTTTTTTCTTGAAAATCTTGGTAAAGTCCTGGTGCAGCTTTTACATGGCGTTAGCAAAAGTTGGGTCTTTCAAACCAATATGTACACACATGTATGGGACTATACATTGTGTGACAACATTCAACAACAAAACAGAATGGCTTTGATAGCCTAACACAATTGACATACCGGTAATACGATCTCAATCACATCACCAGCCTAATTACCGTCCGAGACAACTCAAAGATACCGCTAAGGAGAAAGACAAGTCTCAAACTAACAAACTCCGTTAGATGGGAGCCGCCATTGTTTCTTTGATCTCCGGTGGTATACACAAGATCGTATATATCGCCATCTCGTGGCCGGCCGCCAGAGACCAAAGAAACAATGTAGAGTCGCGCATCTAACTTGCTGCAGACAGCAAGATGGTTTGAAATTCGCAATAATAGTAAATTTGCGCTTGCTGGGTGTTGCACAAAAAGCGTGAAAATTACCGTTTTTACATTATGTCCTTGCCAAGTTCCTTGTTGTTGGAGTACATACTGAGTTCATGGGTGCGTATTTTGCAGTCTATGTAGTGAAAAATCATACTATGCCATATCAATAAAAGTTCCCGCTAGACCCTCAATGCGTAGTAGTTTTCGTGGATGCAGCGAGAGCTTGATAGATGTAACTGTTATGTGATTTTTACGAAATTTATGAGCCATGTGTACATGACACCATAACTCAGAAATAATAAGGGATATCATAATTGAACTTTTTGAGGATGTTAATGGTTGGTAAGTGACTGTCAGTGATGATCTCCGAGTCCATGGCCGAGATCCAACAAAAATGTATGTTTTTCCCCGTTCCCCCTGGTTTTGTGGTGGCTGAAAGCCCACATAACCCAGCTTCTTCAGAATATAGAGTTACTGATTCAGAGTTACTGATTAGGGTACAAATTGATCTTTTCCTAGCACTTGCTAGCCTTATCCTTATCTACATTTTCATCCCTTGTTTCAATTCTTTTCTTCATCCTTAGGTCAAGGGTTAAGTTCATGTTGGAAACCATCAGTGCGCTGCGGAATAATAATCTCAGAAAGATCCCCAACTACGACCCCTCGCACCTGGAGCGATTGCGCAAGCTGCACCGCGGCTTCATCAAAGAGCGAGGTAAGTGTAGCTTCTTCTTCCTGTAAGGTAACGCTTTTCCTCAAGAGATTTCTTAAAAGGATAGTTCACCCTGAAATTAAGTTAGTTTCAATAAAAGCAGAAACATGAAAGAAACATATAAGTGAAAGTGTGATGAAAATCCTTCAAAGGATAAGAAAGTTATGATCTTTCAAAATCTTGATTTTTGTGATGTCACTGGTACTCTCTCACAAGTTGTGTACAAGTTTTTTTGTTAAATGTCCATTTTCTTAAAAGGATATGCATCCTTTTACCTGTGCATTTGATACATCATTAGAATCACGTTTTGACACACGTGTATGAAAAAATATATATTTCTTCATCGAAAACGTAAAAAGAGCAATTTATAGAATCATACAGCACACAACATGTGGTAGAGCACCTCACACTTAATTTCAGGTGAAGTATCCCTTTAACTTCTTAAACTGTAATATTTTATTTTTTCGTCTTTTTTTTTTACCATCAAAAGCTAAAAGCTCTCTAAATGCGATTACTTGAAAAGAATTTATGCCTTATCACTGTCCTGGGTTGTACTAACATGAGATGAAGATGGGACGAAACTATTCAGTACATTGCCAAATATCACAAAGCAAATTTGTGACCTGTGACTGAAGATCTCAAGGTCCCAGGTTCAAGCCCACCCGTAACATTTAAGTCCTTGAACAAAGTACTTAATCCACATTGCTGCTCTCCACCCAGGTGTGTAATTAGGTCCCCGGTAGGAACAGAATGATGCGCCCTACTGGCTGCCATGGTGCTAAAATGATCCCTTGGGATTGGACAGGTATCACAAATACTTGCAATGATTCAATGACCGGGGTAATGATATCGTAAAATGCTTAGAGATGAGATGATCATAAGGCACGCTATATAAGTACTGAATATCATTACCAGTAGTATAATTGCCACATATCACATTACCCAACGAGGTGACATTTTTGTACTCCGTAGTACATGTAAATGTAAATGATTCAAATACATTTTTAACATCCTCGCCCCACCCCGCTCCTCACTGATATTACCGTCCCAGGTCACAGCGACATGGAGTCCACGCTGCGCGTCTCCCTGGCTGACTTGCTGACTGCGGACCAGAGAGGGCGCTGGTGGATTGTGGGGTCTGCCTGGAGTGGTCACGGTCCCACACGGGATCCAAGGTGTGGTCCCGCTAGATTGATCTTGACACTATTGATACTGATCATGAATTGTCCCATGTCAATCACAGCATGATTTATTGTCTATGGGACTAAGAAGTCTTAGCTTACATGGAGTGGAAGGAGGGGGAAGGGGTGGAGGGGGGGGGGGGGGGGTATCTGCCATTTTGCCTGATAAACGTTCTCTCTATACTGCTGTTTATTGTATATAAAATGTGACATATTCACTCAAGACTCCACAATTATGCATAAGAAATTTGGAGCCTCATTTCACTCATTCTTGTGTGTGTTGATACCACGGCCCCGTTGCATAAAACTTTAATAGTAACTCTGTCATCAGTGGTAACTACCCTGGTAACATCACTCAACAGCCAATCAAATCCAAGGTTTCCATAGAGGTTGACATTGGAAGCAGAGTTACCATCAATGGTAAGTTTTATGCAACAGGGCCGTGTCTTTGTCAAGTGGACATTTTATTCCCTGATAATTCCAGAACTTTTACTCCATACATGTACATATTCTATAATACACACACAATTTATGAGCCAGGTTATACATTTGATGACAGCCCGCATGACCACAACTAAGATTGGAGGGAAAAAGAGTGGAATTAAGATGATCAACTACAGTATCCATCCTCTAACACATAGGTGAAACAACATTTGATTCCTGCCTTGTGCACATGTGTACTTACTTGTTCATTGTTGCAGTAAGAGTTCTTCCAGTGAGGCTCCATCGTCCGCCAATCTCAGCATGAATGATGAGACAAGCGAGAAGATTATGCAGTTGTCACGGCAACAGAGGATGAACACGGACATCAGGCGCACCATCTTCAGCATCATAATGACAGCTGAGGTAGGGAGGAAGGGATCCCAGGCATTACAATTCTTGTGGTCCGTTAGCAACGATATATTCTCACAGAGTTCTTACCCATGTCTTTAGGCGGGAATTTTTAAACATGCTCAATTTTTTTGGAGACTTTTTCCAGTAGTTAGCAGGTCTCAAAGATGCTCCACGATGTGTCCACAACATTACAGAGACTAACATTGTCCATGAATGGGGGGATGTCCCCACGACCTGCTTAAGACCAAGGAGACTGAGGAGAAAAAAACTAGGCAAATTTGTAGATCTGTTAATATATATAGACAGGAAAAATTTACGGCGATGGCGCCTTAGTGAGAACGCAGGCCATTTTCCAGGTCTCGTGAGTTGCAGCAATTGCCATGACTGATTAGTCATGGCCATGTGTCCGTTAGTGAGGTAGGCCCGTAAAGGAACAGTTCACCCTGAAGATAAGCTGGTTTCAATAAAAGCAGACACATGAAAGAAGCATATTAGTGAAGGTTTGACAAAATTCGGTCAAAGATAAAAAAAGTTATTAGATTTTGAAATTTCAATTTTGTGATGTCTCGTGTGAGGTGCTCTCCCATACATGCATGTTGTGTATAGTAAAATTACAGAAATTATTTCTCTTTTTCTGTTTTTGACAACATAATTATTTTTTTGACTGGTATGTATGTACAAATGTGTTTCTTATGATGTATCAAATGCACAGGTACAAGTATGCATATTTTTTTTTTGAAAATGCACATTTTCAAAAGAAAATTGTACACAACACATGGGAGAGCACCTCGCACATGACGTCACAAAATCAAAACTTTAAGAGATCATAACTTTCTTACCCTTCATTGATATGTTTCTTTCATGTGCCTGCTTTTATTGTCTCGCCCACCGGAGGTGAAGGCGAGACTAAGGGATCCAAATGGCGTCCGTCCGTCGTCCGTCCGTCGTCCGTCGTCCGTCCGTCGTCCGTCGTCCGTCACAAATGTTAAAGTTTACCTGCAAGACTCTCTTATGATCCATAACTTGGCAACTGTTACAGCAATGGCAGCCACACTTGGTTGATAGATGCACTGGGGATACCTTCATGTTATGGTACCGTTGGAGGTCACAGGATAAGGTCAAAGGTCATTTGAGGTCATACGTTAAAGTTTACCTGCAAGACTCTCTTTTGACAAATAACTTCACATGGGTTGCTTGGATTACAACCTAACTTGGGTCATAGATGCACTGGGGGTACCTTCATGTTATAGTACCGTTGGAGGTCACAGGATAAGGTCAAAGGTCATTTGAGGTCATACGTTAAAGTTTACCTGCAAGACTCTCTTTTGACAAATAACTTCACATGGGTTGCTTGGATTACAACCTAACTTGGGTCATAGATGCACTGGGGGTACCTTCATGTTATAGTACCGTTGGAGGTCACAGGATAAGGTCAAAGGTCATTTGAGGTCATACGTTAAAGTTTACCTGCAAGACTCTCTTTTGACAAATAACTTCACATGGGTTGCTTGGATTACAACCTAACTTGGGTCATAGATGCACTGGGGGTACCTTCATGTTATGGTGCTGTTGGAGGTCACAGGAAAAGGTCAAATGTCATTTGAGGTCATACGTTAAAGTGTACCTGCAAGACTCTCTTTTGACAAATAACTTCACATAGGTTGCTTGGATTACAACCTAACTTGGGTCATAGATGCACTGGGGGTACCTTCATGTTATGGTACCGTTGGAGGTCACAGGATAAGGTCAAAGGTCATTTGAGGTCATACGTTAAAGTTTACCTGCAAGACTCTCTTTTGACAAATACATGTAACTTCACATAGGTTGCTTGGATTACAACCTAACTTGGGTCATAGATGCACTGGGGGTACCTTCATGTTATGGTCAGCCAGGGATTTGCGTAGCAACGGAGATCGCGATATTTCTGGTTATTTTCGCAAGTGGGCGAGACACAATATTGCTAATGCCTTGTTGAAACAAAAATAATTTCAGGGTTAACTATCCCTTGAAGATACATAAACAGATAAAGAAAACCCTCATATACACCTCACAAGCCATCAGCTTTCTGGTGATGCCTTATATTCATTGTTCATGAAAGTTGTTTATTCTTGTTTGTTAAATGAATAAAATAGAATTGAATTGAATTGAAAACAATTGAGCACAGATGTTGTCTTTCCCCTCGTGCAGGACTTCACAGATGCCTTTGAGAAGTTGGTGCGTCTTGGCCAGAAGGGAGGGAGGGACAGGGAGGTGGTCCACGTAACCCTGGACTGCTGCCAGCAGGAGAAGGCTTACAACCCGTACTATGCTCATCTTGCCTCAAGGCTCTGCCAGTTTGACCGCAAATTCAGGGTAAGAGAGGGGGAGAGTGGGAGTTGGATGTTCCGTTTGTTTCTCCAATTGGCTAATCACATATTTCATGCAATCATGGTACTAAGAGGGTTACTATGTTTAGGATGGATATTCGGTTTGTTTCTCTGTAGATGGCCTTTCAGTTTGCCTTCTGGGACAAGATTCGGCTCCTGGAGGAGCTGACCCCATCCTGCTCCAGCAACCTGGCCCTCCTCCTGTGTCACCTGATTGTCACCAAGGCTCTCCCCCTCTCCGTTCTCAAGGTACTCCTCTCTTTGGTTGTCTGTTTGTGTGTGTGTGTGTGTGTGTGTGTCTCTTCCTCTCTCTCTTTATTTCTGTCACCCGCACTCTTGGTGCCTATTCCTTTCATCTCTTCTCCTCCCATGTCATCTCAACTAAGGCTCTCCCACTCTCCGTTCACAAGGTACTCCTCCACTCTTCGTCAGTTTGTCTGTGTGTATGTGTGTGTGTGTGTGTGGGGGGGTGTATTCATGTATGTCTCTCCCTCTCGCTCTTTATTTCTGTACCCGCACTCTTGCTGCCTATTCCTTTCATCTGTTGTTTTTATCCTTCTCCGTCTCTCCTCCTATCTCATCTCATCCTAGGCTCTCCCTCTCTCCGTTCACAAGGTACTCATCCACTCTTTGTCGGTTTGTCTGTGTGTGTGTGTGTGGGGGGGATGTATTCATGTATGTCTCTCCCTCTCGCTCTTTATTTCTGTACCCGCACTCTTGGTGCCTATTCCTTTCATCTGTTGTTTTTATCCTTCTCCGTCTCTCCTTCTATCTCATCTCACCCAAGGCTCTCCCCCTCTCCGTTCACAAGGTACTCATCCACTCTTCGTCGGTTTGTCTGTGTGTATGTGTGTGTGTGTGTGTGGGGGGGGGGGGGGGGTTGTATTCATGTATGTCTCTACCTCTCTCTCTTTATTTCTGTCACCCGCACTCTTGGTGCCTTTTCCTTGCATCTTTTGTTTTTATCCTTCTCCGTCTCTCCTCCTATCTCATCTCAACGAAGGCTCTCCCCCTCTCCGTTCCCAAGGTACTCCTCCACTATTTGTCGATTTGTCTGTGTGTGTGTGTGTGTGGGTGTATGTATGTCTCTTCCTCTCTCTCTTTTTTTCTGTCACCCGCACTCTTGCTGCCTTTTCCTTTCATCTTTTGTTTTCATCCTTCTCCATCTCTCCTCCCATCTCATCTCAACGAAGGCTCTCCCCCTCTCTGTTCACAAGGTACCCATCCACTCTTTGTTGGTTTGTTTGTGTGTGTGTGTGTTGTATGTCTCTTCCTCTCTCTCTTCATTTCTGTCACCCGCGCTCTTGGTGCCTATTTCTTTCATCTTTTTTTTTATCCTTCTCCGTCTCTCCTCCTATCTCATCTCCACTAAGGTTCTCCCCCTCTCCATTCACAAGGTACTCATCCACTCTTTGTCGGTTTGTCTGTGTGTGTGTGTGTGTGGGGGGGGGGGGGTGTATTCATGTATGTCTCTCCCTCTCTCTCTTTATTTCTGTTACCCGCACTCTTGGTGCCTATTCCTTTCATCTTTTGTTTTTATCCTTCTCCGTTTCTCCTATCTCATCTCAACCAAGGTTCTCCCTCTCTCCATTCACAAGGTACTCATCCACTCTTTGTCGGTTTGTCTGTGTGTGTGTGTGTGTGTGTGGGGGGGGGGTGTATTCATGTATGTCTCTCCCTCTCTCTCTTTATTTCTTTCACCCGCCCTCTTGCTGTCTATTCCTTTCATCTTTTGTTTATATCCCTCTCTGTCTCTCCTTCTATCTCATCTCAACCAAGGTTCTCCCCTTTCCTTTCTCAAGGTACTCTCTCTCTTCCTCCTTCATTGTCCGTGTGTGCATGTCTATCTCTCTGTCTATTTATTTCAGTCTCCTTCACTCTTGCTCTTTATTTCTCCCTTCTTTTTGGTTTCTTTACCCTGCCTCTCCTCCTGTCTTGCCTCATCCTCACCAAGACTCTCACCCTCTCAGTTCTCAAGGTATTCTTTTTTTCTGGCTGTCTTTCTCCCCATCGCTCTCTTTCCATTTTTCTCTCACTCGTTCTTTTCATCTTTCCCTTCTCTCCTTGTTTTCTTTTTTCTCTATATCTACAGAACTGCCAAGTCTCCCTGATTTTGCAGGAGACTCCCTGAAAGTAGACTAATAGTACTGCATTGGATGTCATATCATCACCTGGCGGGCATTTCATGAAAGTTCTCAGTGCTGAATAAATAATCAGTGCCAACAATTTCAGTGAAATCCTTGGTTTTGATTGGCTGGGAGGCACTAGCCTCTGACTGTTACTATGGTAACTGTCGGAGAAAGACAACTTGTCACTGTTGACAACTTTCATTAAATGCCCAACTGATCTTCTAGATTATTGAAAGATAATTGTCATATGCATTTGATAGACACCTCCCTGATTCTTTATGAAATTTCCCCAAATCTTCCTGATTGCTAAAATTGTTGGTAGCTCTGTCTATCTGTGTCCCTCTCATCCATCTATCTATTCCCCCTATTTTGTCTCCCCTCCCCCTCTCTGTATCTTTCCTCCTCTGACCATCCTTAAGATACTTCTTCCCTCACTCAATCTTTGAATTCGTCACCCTCAGCTCTCACCCTTTGTCTCTCCTAGATCATCGAGTTTGCTGAGATCAACAAGCATGCCGTGAGGTTCCTCAGAACCCTGCTCTCAGACCTCCTCCTGGAGAAACCGGACGATGTCATCGTCACTGTCTTTGGAGGGGTTGCAACGGTTGCCAAGTTGCGCATGCTAAGGGAGGGCCTGGGCCTCTTCATGCATCACTTCCTGCTCAAGGCCAGGAGCCGGAAGGCACTCAAGGGAAGAGGAGGAGGAGGAGGAGGAGGAGACAAAGAGGCGATGATCATGGACAAGCTGAGGATTAAGATTCAACTCGCAGAGTCAGCCATGCAGGGAGATGACGGACAAGTCAAATTATGAGTGAAAACTTTGTCAGATGAAGGGGATAGGGAAAGGGAGGAGAGAAGAGATTATGGACAAACTGGGAGTGAGGATTCTTAAGTTTGAGGTAATCAAGGATGGAGATGAAGGGGAGATGGAGGAAAAAGAAGAGAAGGAGGAGAAAGAAGAAGAGGTGATAAGCTAAGAGTGAAGATTCAACTCACAGAGTCAGCCATGCACGCTGATGAATAACATGTCAAGTTATGCGAGGAAACTTTGTCAGTCTTAAGTTTAAGGATATCAAAGATATGGAGATAAAAGGAATAGGGAAAGGGAGGAGAGACCAGATTAAGGACAAACTGAGAGTGAGGATTCTTGAGTTTAAGGAGATCAACGATGGAGATGAAGAGGAGATGGAGGAGAAGGAAGAGAAGCGGCAATGATCATGGACAAGCTAAGAATTAAGATTCAACTAGCAGAGTCAGCCATATACGGTGATGAATGACAGGTTCAATTATGAGACAATTCTGTCCTGTTATCAGTAGATCTAAAGCATCTTAACCCTAAAATGGCCAGGGGGGAGTTGAATCAAACCCCCCCCCCCCCCCTTCGACGTTTCGTGCAATAATGCCGCAACGCAAGAACGACTCATCGTGACACTTCTTGACTTTTTTCTTTCAAGTCTTGTGCATCTTTTGAGACCAAATTCGCGACATCCATGCATACCATTAAGGAGCCACGCCCGTTTTCGTAACGCATGTCATCCCAAAACGTGCACAATTTTGCAATTTTGTGTGCATTTCCTATGGAAAACTGTGCTCGTTCATAAAACTCATAAAAGCCTAATTATTTTTCCAATTTGACAATTTTGATTGATTAATTTGATGCTGAAAAGTGGTCAGTGACAATTTTCAAAATTCCAAAAACAATCAAATTCATAAGAATTAAAATGAATTTTCAGTTTTTTTGATGGCCAATTGTTAAACATATTATAACAGATATACAAACGAAATATGAGACTCTAAATGTTTTTATTTAGTGTTTTACATAATTGTGGGCTAAATTTGCATAATTCATTAATTACAATTATTAATGAACAATTTTGAAAAATATAACAAAATAATCTTGTAGATTATGACACAGGTATTTTGCGTGCCAAATTTTGTCGCAATCGCTCTACCGATGGCTGAGATCTCTTGAATCAACCCCCCCCCCCCCCCCCCCACCCCCGGCCACAGAACAGTCCAAAAAGCCCGGCCTGATCAGGGTTAACTTGAAATCAAGTGGAAACAAAAAAAGAAGTGCCTGATAGTAGGGCAGCATATTGTATAAATTGGATTTGATTTTATCTGAAGAAAGTACTTGACATGCAAACACACATTTTGAAGCATGTTCAGTTTGTATTGAATCATGGAACATTTGTTTTGAAATTTACTTGTACGAAATAAGTTCTTTTTCGAGACAAATATGTATATATATATCATGTATGAATAAAAGTGAAAGTTTATTCATATATTCCATGGATTGTGTTAGTGTATATATTCATTTGGGTCATGAAATGAAGAATGTTTCAAGGTCACTGCCATTTTCAGGGGGAAGAAAACCATGTGAAAACATTATCACCGCCATTATCATTTATACCACTAGATACATCATTACCTATCATGGAATTCCATCACCACCATTCTCTATTACATGTATGATCACCTCCATCAACACAACCACCACCATTGAACAGCATATACTGTACTGAGAAGACAAAAAGGCCTTCAAAAGGTGATTGTAAGCAATCTTCTTGCCAATGGTCTTAAATTCATGTACTGTCTATTTTAGAAACTTGCTGAAAGTTATTTGCCCTCAAATGATCTACATTTGAAGTAATTAGTGAATCCAAATCCTGAAATTGTTCAGCCCGAACATATTGAGGATTTGTGATTTAATGGCTTTTCACTTCAAATGTGGATCAATGTGGCTCAATACATGAATTCAAGACCATTGGCAAGAAGATTGCTCATGATCACCCTTTTGAAGGCTTTTTTGTCTTCCCAGTACAGTATATGCCCTCTAAGATCACCAACATGGTCTGATACTAGGTGTAAAAGAACACTTTTGAAAAATGATTGGAAATACATTACGACTCGAATCGAGCTGAAATTGATACATCATAAAGTCAAAGGATGTCAATTTTTTTCGAAGCAGGTTTCGCGACATTTCAACCATTATCATTCCTGTAAAAATATTTGGAAAATTTAATGAGATTTCCACTTTCCGACAAATTTTGACCTAAATATTTGTGTGTATCAAATAATCGATTCCGACCACAACAATGAGCATTGTGTATCACACCTGATAGCAACTGCCATCACAGTATCATTAAGAATGTATGATGTTTCTGGCAGAAAAGAAGTTGTGGGTTTTCACATTAGCCATTGTGTTCTAAATTAGTTATCTGATACATATGTTTAGATCCAATTTTGTCTTTAGTGAAAGTGAAAAAAAAGTGAAAGTGAAAATCTTATTAAATATTCACAGGATAATTACAAGAAAAGTAATTGATGGAATCTCACAAAACTTGCTTCGAAAATTTTTTACCCTCATCTTTATGTTGTGTCAATTTCAACTTGATTCGAGGTATAACTTATCTCAAGTTTTTACACTTAGTATGATCATCTTTATCACCATTTTCACTGTCATAATCTCACCACCACCATTTTTCTTACACGACCAGTACCATCATCACCACCATGTTCACACCATGGATACCATCATCAATTATCATCACCACCATATTTGCTCAGTCACAGAGTTAGGAGGAAACCTAAGCAAAAGTCCTGGGGGGTGTTTCACCAAGCTGTTCGTAAGTTACAAACGACTGGTGATCCCTTCTTGTGCTAAATCAGATTCTCTATGAACAAAGTGTGGTACCGCATTTAGCACAAGAAGGGATAACCAGTCATTCGTAAAGTCGTTTGTAATTTACGAACAGCTTGGTGAAACACCCTCCTGGGGCCATATTCATGAAAGCTTACTCGCCTAGTTGATTACTACAATGCATACATTTTGATGCACTTTAGTAACTAACTAGGCGTGGTAAGGTTTCATGAATATGGCCCCAGATCTTATATCCTGATTGTAATTGGCTCTTCATATACGTATATAAACCTTCCCAACTTTGCATTAGAAGCATCCTAGGACAGCATTCTGGAATACCAATTTTGTCTCTCCTAAAAATCTCCTAACGGGTAAGTTTGGGATTTGTGAGGAAATTTGAGTAAACTAAGGAGGAATTGAGGAATACCATCCAAGATTTTCTGGCCTTCTAATGACCGTGTACTCAGAATTAGAAAATAGGGTCTACTTTTGCTAAACGTGAAAAAGTGGAGTTTATATTCTTGAAATATTACAAAGGTGTTTTTTTAAAGTACACTTGAAATTCAATAAATTGGGATAGTATGTACCTGTTTTTGTGGAAAATCTAATAGCGCAAATAGGTTGTGACTTACGTCTCATAAATAAAGCGACACCTCCTGTCATCATTTCTCACCATCATCATTTCACCTTCAAGTCAATATTATTTCACACTGTTACACAACATATTAATATGAATTATGGACATAATCTTTAATCCATGAGCATATATATTATACAAGGTATCGACATAATTATTGAATACACCAATGATATAAATACAATTTTCTCCTTTTCTTCCTCTTCCCCTCTCTCTCTCACTCTCACTCTCTCTCCTCTAACATACTCTGTGCTTTCCATCTGAATAGTCCTTTGATACGATAAATGGGATAAACAAGTAGAATAAATGAAATTTATATGACCAAATATTGTTTCACATATGTTGACTTATCAAACACATCTTCTCTTTCTTTCTATACAACAAAAAATGTTTCTCAGAAATATAGTTTTGCCTCTTGGAATACATATACATGTACAATGATACTCCACTTGGTATAAATACATACATGGTGATTGTAGAATACAGCAGTCACTGGATTGCTAATAGAATACCAAGAAAATTAGAATTTTGGGAGCAGCAACATTTATTCGAGTGAGATTGTATGACACATTCGTCATTCCAGTACACTGTACATGTACTAGTAATTAATGAAATTATATGTGCTGCAACTACATATACAAGTTTTGTATAACCGGCACACCACTTTGAACTCATTAGGAACCTAGCAACAAAAATATGTGGTTTTGGGCCTTGGGGTTTGGGGCTTTAGCTCATGATTTTAAGTATTAATGTTAATAAAAAGATACATCAGGTGAAGGAGCATACATTTCTCTACAAGATGAATACATTTTTGTCTTCAAGTGATAAATACACGTACATGTATCATATTTCCCATGATCTTTTTTAGAGCAAAATGAAGGTGAAATGGTCACTAGATCTTCAAATTGGCAACATTGGAAATGTTGATATGACTGCTCTTCAATGTCAAACAGCTACTGCTCAATTTTTTTTAAATGTTCTTTGCTAACGTAAACAATCTCATTAAAAAAATAGTGTTGCCAATTTGACATTCAAGTGATGATAAATTTTGCTTTGAAAAGGCACTGGAAATAAATGAGTTCATGTCTGCTATGGATAATACAGATTTTAAAAAAGAATTAAATTCTGACATCTGCCAGTGAAGAAACTTAGGAAGAACAAAATTAAAACAGTCCTTTGTACTATAGCTTACAACTAAAGCACGGCTTTAAAATAGAGAAAGCAATAATAGGAGTGGTAAAAAATGTGCTAACAAGCTTAAATTGGATCATATTTCTTAAATATGTTACTGTTTTTAATGATTATCTCACTGTTTGTCACAAACATTTCATGTCCAAAAGTTTCAAGAAAGCTGTGCATTCCCAACACACACATAAATAGATTTTCCTTCTTGCTCTGGGAACAAAGAAAAAGAGAGAAAAGGGAAATCTCAACACAACGATTGAAAGGACTTTGAATTTAGCCATTTCATTCAAAATAAAACCAGAAAATCTTCCATGTTTCTCTGTGTAAAATATTTAAAACGGTGTACTGTATTTCTTTTCATATTCTGAATAGTAAAAACAGTTTTATGCTCTGTTTGAAGCAAACTAATACCGTCATGAATAAAATCATTCACTTTATACATTATACTCAAATTCATGGAAGAAGTGTTGTGTAATATTCAAGTAGTTCAATTATACAATCCCAATTGCCTGCCCTATACCAGAAATCAAACAGAACAAATATTTGTTAGAAAGATATTCTATTTCAGTTATACAAATTATGAAAGAAAATTTTTAAAAACATGACCCACTCTCAAAAACAAGTTTCTTAAAAAAAATGGGTAAGATATATATTTTGATTATCTGAATTGTCCCAAGTAGTATGAAACTAACCCTATTTGATAATAAATAATCATGCAAATTTACATACAACCCTGGTTACCATATACTGTAGATAGAATAATTCCATTAACTATTCATTCACATATATTATAACTCAAATCATGACATGAAACAAAATACTACCACAATTTGTAAGACAAAAAAAATAATACATTTATGATGAGCCTTCACTTGCGGCCCAAACAATTCCATGCACCTATTTCAAATTTTGTCAGAAAAGTGTGAACATTTAAGAAATGATTACTCAAGAATGATTGTGCCTTTGTCCAGTGTATTGGGAGAAATTATACATTCCGATCAATACTCTGGTACAATATATGTTGTTGCTTATTGACTCGAAAGATGATATATTAGTCGATAGCAAGGAGGCTAAAATAATATCCATGAACATTTATAGATTAACTTGGCCAAATTAAAGATTAAATACAAAAAAGTATACTCATATTCCCTTGTTGACTTTTGTTTCTGTTTATACTAACAAAGTAACCAAGAGCTAGCATAAACATCAGGAAAACAAAAGGTGACAAAGATATTAAAGGTTACCCCTATATACTTGGGATAAAATAAATGTGCTAATAACTACATGCATATGAACCAAATGTACATAAATACAAGGAAAATAGTTAGAATTCTGATGATAATCTCTCAAACACTTTGAATCCAACTTACAAAGCTCTATCTTCACAAGAGACAGTACTGTTCAATATATTATTTTGATGTTGACTTGTTGACCATGGCATATGTACTTAAAATATAAACTATTCATGTGTCTATTTACATTTATGTACGATATCCCAAGGAAAAAAATCATTCCAAATCACTTTTGGAAAAGAATACAAAACATTTATCAAATCAACACTGCTTTTGTTTTTAAAATCTTCTTATCCCACAGATCCTTTGTGATTGTACACATATCGTGTATATTCCTGCTAAGTGTAACGGAACATACACCACAAACATGGTAAGTCAGGATTATGAAATATGAGAAATGCATACTCATGATTACAAAAGGACTAAGCACCGGTACAAAGGACCACAATGTAAATGGTTGGATGATAAAAATAGGAAAAGGATGTGAAAATAGAAAATCCTAGAAAATATATGCAGGTGTATGTTTATTCAAAATTCTCATAGTCAAACATAACACCTGATCTACTAACATTAAATTTTACCCACTGTCATATTACTACTCTCTTGTCTCTCACTACAAGACAAAAGCAATTGAGCAGATCATTTCCTGCAAAAAGAAGCTCAAACTCACTGCAAAACCAACAGGAAAAACACACATGGCAAGGCAATTGCTTTGGCCTATAGATCAAGACATAGCTTCAGATTTTGGTCAAAAAAAGTCTGAAAACATGATGGAAGTGCTCAAAAGGGAATGCCTTGTGTAGAACAACGATTAGGACAAACCTTTGGTATCATCACAAAAAAAGAAAAGTTTAAAATGCATCATACCAACGCTTAGGAATGATTCCATATAAATTTAGCAACAACTGAATACATCATATTTGCTTTTATATCTCTGATACAAAGCCTCTAATGGACATATCTACACCCAAGTCATCTTTACAACAAGGCTCGCCTTCCAACTTTCATCTTGCATAGATCCAATTAAGTGTAATTCCATCTCCAGTGAAATTGTGAATTCTGGAAACAATTGGGCATGAATCAATACGTATATGTGTATTATAGTCACGTTAGGCCATTACCGGTATCTAGGCAATAGCTCTCTGAATCACATGGTTAGGCTAATGCCCCTTTCAAACCAGGTCCTGAGGTTAATCACCAGTGAACCACTGATGAACCACCAGTGAACCACCAATGAACCACTGGTGAACCACCAATGAACCACTGATTAACTACCAGTGAACCACCAATGAACCACCAATGAACCACTGGTGAACCACCAATGAACCACTGGTGAACCACCAATGAACCACTGATTAACTACCAGTGAACCACCAATGAACCACCAATGAACCACTGGTGAACCACCAATGAACCACTGATTAACTACCAGTGAACCACCAATGAACCACTGGTGAACCACCAATGAACCACTGATGAACTACCAGTGAACCACTAATGAGCCACTTATGAACCACTTATGAACCACTGGTGAACCACCAATGAACCACTAGTGAACCACTGGTGAACCGCCACTAAACCACCAGTAAACCACTGGTGATCTCCACTGAAGAAAGCTGTCAAGTTTGGTCCTGGTTTGAAAGGGATATCAGACCCCCTTCTCTCAAAGTAAAGTCTCCACCCCTCACAAGACTCCTTACCACTATATCTATTGAAAAACTGTCACCATGACAACAAGGTACCAGTAGTACATATCATAATTTCCAATTGGATGAATCAAGAATGATGCAGCATTACGATTTGAATCTAGCAAGCCTCTTTTACATAAAAAAAGTGTGTATTTCCACTTTTCCACAATTTGAATTTTGATTTAAATACGATTGTTGGCAGTGTCTCTGCTCATAAATGTAAACTTAAACCATTTTACATTTTATAAGATAAATCACAATTGGGAATTACCACACCATTATTTCAAATTTAAGTGAAACACAAGCTGCTGGCAGGCATTCTGCTCACAAATGTAAATTCCAAAGGCTTCACTTTCTTCCATGTCTGTTTGAATTTCATGAAAGACCACAACTCTATTAATCAAAAGAGGGAAAACTTTGACGTATGTAGGCACAACAAATATGACAAAATTGTGATGGAAATCATAGAAATATGACTTATAAAGTGAAACCTGCTCAAGTGATGCATAGAGCAAGAACCTGCTAAATAAAGACCACACTTTCTATATCCTGTGAACAATTATGTTTATGATAGAAACCTCTATCAAAATAGTCTGTATATAAAGCCATTTTTTGTCTCCATTGAACAGGTTTCACTATACTAATTACTTTAGGCATTTTAATCATTCCACAATTTTTTTGTCCACTGCCTACCACCTATAGTAGATGATGCCTCACATTAATTATATAAAGCATGTTTTCCTTTTGACAGTTCAGAAAACAGTCGTAACGGTGCATTTTAGAGGCTTCTGTGTTTATCCTTTGACAGCAAGCTACGTGTGCAAGCAGACGTCTCGGGGAACAATCCTCAAATCTTGCCGGGCATGTATCATCGCAAATATCACAGACATGCAAACCACCGTCATCTTCCTCTTCGTTCATCCTCTAGCCATTTCTGCGTCAAACCTCACGATAAGAAGACCTTCCATCTCAAATCTCCTCAACGAAACATTCGTAGTTTGTGCAGTGTGTCCTGTCACAGTGTTTGAAAAGATCGCGATGTTTCCTCCTCCTCTTCCTGCCCATCTCCCTTAAGCCTCTCATTACCAGACCAGGAAAAGCCCATTGACTTCTGACACATTTGATGCACCTTTCGTACTGAGAGTGTTAGTCTGTTCTTCGTTCTCTTTTCTCCTCTCATAACCTGGTAGTCTCTGTCTCCAGGCACTGCAGCGGTAGGGGTGACAGCTCAAGCTTTATTTCCCGAGCATGAACATCTGCAAAACAGAAGACAAAACAGACCTCAAATTACCAACAATACAAAACCAGAAACATGAAGTACATCTACATGTATCATGCGCAATTGCCCAAAGCTTACCTTGAATTGGACTTCAAAAAGCTATATCTATAAACCTCTCCTACTTGTGCGATGACATGGTATGTCAAAAATGTTGATTCACCTTGAAGTCTACCAAGCTTTTTTCTCTCACTTTTAGTTTCCGCATTGATTTCACCCACTTTTGTACTACGATTCCATCCCATAGCTTTGACCCGATGTATGTTGAACAATTGTATAATATCATCAACATCTCAACATTGGATATGCCCAAAAGCAACAATGACTTGAATCTAAAAGCAATTTCCTCCACACTTCAAATATCAATGCTTGGCATAAGTACAGATGCATGATGGGAAAGCAATGTAATCCCTCATTCATTCAAGTTTACAAGTTCATGTGATGAAAAGAAACATTTTGGTGATCGCTTTAAAGTTTGCGAAAGTGACTATGAGGATAAGGCATTTGTTTAAAACGTGTTACATCTTCTTTCAAAACAAATGGGGTGAAAATGAGGTGTTGTTGGACATGGAACATCAGTCAAAATGTTATCAAAGCAAATGGTTATCAGGCATGAGCACTGCAACATTATTCTCACTGCAATCTTTCAAATCAAGTTTTAATCATATCTTACCCAAGTGCAGGCATTTAAAATACAGAGAGAAACAATGGATTATTAATTGAAGGCATGCACATGAAATCAATATTCACTGCAATGAAAAGAAATGAGCAATATGTACATCACACTTTTCAAAGTATAGAAAAAAATATTTTACATAGAGAATCTAAGACTTATATACAGTGACCTTAACTATTCAAATAGGGCATGCTGCGACAGGTTAGAAGAGTAATGAAGTGGCAAATAAGCTTTTGAAAGTCTGATCACAATAGCTGGGTCATCAGCAAGGATACTTTCAAATAAAGTGTGACTTCATTATGAGCATGTTGAAGAGACGACTGGTTCAAAACTATGTGGGTAGAGCAAATAGCAGGAATCATAGCAGGACCTCTCAATGAGAGTGACTGATACTAGCCTCCTAGACAATGTCATACCAGTGAAACTTTCACTGAAGTATTGTTGTTCAGAACCAGAAATCTGTATGATGATACCACTTTGGTGCTCTACAAGCTACTTGCTCCAGAAGATAATGTCAATGCAGCACTTAGTGCATTACTCCTCTGAGCTTGTGTGATATTCATTTCTACCAGCCTAAATACATTACAGCAGTTCAAACATGCATAAATTACTTTTGTGATTTGTTTGCTACATGACAAAGGCTACATGAAAACAAAAATTTCCTGAATCGCTTTTGTAGCATAGTTCAATACCCCCTCCCTGGAAAATCAAAGGTGTTCAATCTCCCAAAAGAACTTACAGCTTCTACAATATATTGAGTGTTTTTTCTTTTTTTAAAGCAAAACTCCCCATGTTGATTGGCTTCCAGACCTGTACAAAATGTCCCCAAGTACTAGGCAATCCTATCCTATCCCACCCAGCCATTGCAATTCATAAATTACACATACTTGTAACAGAATGGCAAAAAAATGGTGGTCTAATGTCACTAGATAATGGCACTAACAGTAGATGACCTACTGCATAATTGTGGTCATGATTAGTTCAATTGTTGTGGAGATGATCTCATCTACACACTCAATGACACAAGCAGATTGTGACAGAGGATTGCATGTATGGGACTATCATCTGAACTAAAGTGCTATATGGTGTGTGATGCAATAATAGCAAAGGAAATGCCTGTAGAGTAGTGCAGTTGCTGGTGTTTGAGGAAGGTGGGGGGGGGGGGGAGGGGGTTAAAATCATGAGAGCAACTCATAATATTCATTAGTTAAAGCAATAGGAAAATGAAGGGCAATGCACCTACATTTTATCTATATGAATACGTAAGGAGCAATGTTGGCTAAACTTATCTAAAGTGTGATGGGGCTGGGGGGAGTGGGGGGGGGGGGGGGGAGTGGGGGGGGGGGGTGGGGGGGACGGGGGTTTTACAGACAGGGTAGCCCATTTTCAAAAGTCATAAAACTCAGCAGGAATCTGGAGTACACATTAACTATAATGTACATGAAATTTCAGTCAAAGCTTCACAAACCATTTCAGGAAAAGTGTAAAACCATCGCTGGTTTTGTATAAAAGGTAGCGATCAAAGTCTACATTCATAAACCGAATTGCAACATTCGCTCAGCTGTGCCCTGCTTGCCTCAATGCATCACTGCGCAGTGCGAAAAACTGTGATGTGTGCTATAGCATATTGTGGTCTCCCGTCTCCAGGCTATGTGTTTCGGATGACTCAAAATCCAGCAATAAATGTGATTCTGCTCAAAGTCAGTTTCCAGTTCTTTAATTGAATGGGAAGTTCTTATACATGTACCGGTACATAATTTGCTTCCATTTTCCAGTTTTCACATAATTTTATTTTTTGACCTGCATTAGGGCTCCCCTCTCTTTAAAGCAAAATGATGAGTGATAGTTCTTGAACAGCAATGCACTTAATAAATCTACGGTATTCCTATAATAAAAAAACACACTAGTGTTTCCCAAACCAGTATCTAGATTACTGAAAGCTTGTCACTACAACAACTTCATAATACACATCAACAAAGAAAGGCATGAGAGATTTAAAAAAAAAACATAATTTGTAGACATTGGCAATTTCTTATGTCAATATATTCTTTTGGATTTACTTAAAATTTGACATTCTTCCCCAATGAACAGCATGAAAAACTAAAAAGCAGCCCCCTTTAAACTAAGTTTTAATCCAAACAATAAAAGTAATAAATAATACAAATATACCGCAAAACAAGCAGGATTGCAGACAGAAATGTCAATTGAAAAACTGGTAAGACCAGTACAATATCAGTATTAATCTAAAAACATTTCAATTCTGGCACCTGATTATGACATAAAAGCAAAACCACAAACAAGCCCAATGTTCACAGCTCTAATTGGCAACTAAACTAATAAACTAGATTTTAACTGCACACCACCTCCTTCCACAGAAATAAAAACCAAGTGTTATCATGCAAAACAATGTACATGTAAGATGCAAAAAGCCTGCTGAAAGTGATACTACTGCAGCTAATTATTGTGAATGGTTGGCAATTATTAACAAATCCTAATATGTCACAGTGGAATGGTGTAAACACTTGAATTTTGAGACAAAGTGTACTTAATGTGCAAATAAAACTGAAACTTGTTATTAACATGAAATTTCAGAATTCACCATATCAAGCTTTACATGCACAAATGGTATCAAGCGCAAGCATCATCTGATTTGTTATTATCTGCAAAAGCTTGAAACGTGTCATGAACATGGCCCCTAGAGTACAGTAAGCATGTCCCAAAATTCATGTCTGTATACAACTCGCTAGTAAGACATTTGGGGTGTTTTTCAAAAATAAAATGACAACCGTTAACTCAGCTCTATCTCAGCTGCGATCAATCCTGTCAGAAATTGCATATTTACTCGTTGGCACTGGCAGCGTTTGTAGAATTGTACTTATTCCCGCTAAGACAAGTGCCGGGTCCTGTTGCATAAAACTTACCATTATGGTGACTTTGTCACCAATGGTAACTACCATGGTAACATGGCTCAACAGCCAATCAAATTCAAGGTTTGCATAGAAGTTGCCATTGGAAGCAGAGTTACCATCAATGGTAAGTTTTATGCAACAGGCCCTGGTCTGGAGCATAAATGGTGCTTTCCGACATAGAACTGAGTTAGGGTCGTTGTTTTGAGAAACACACCACTGGGCCCCGTCCTATAAAGAGTTGCAATTGATCTGGATCAATCGCAAGTCCTTAATAATCCCCTATCTCTAATGTACAGAGTTATGATTAATATCAATTGAAAATGTAGTTGCAATCATTTGCATTTTTTTATGAGACAGGGCCCTGGTTTATGTTGCTACTGATGATTGGGGAAGAAGTGCGTATATTAAAGGGGCTGCAAAGACATTATTTACGGGGAATTCCACTGTTCGCTGGTCTACATTTTGATATGTGCAATACAAGCAAGCTTAATTGAGCCAATGAAGTATCAAGCCCAAGTTTGGAAAGCCATGTCATGCAGAATTTATATTGCAGCGTGCTGCTACTATAACACTGAATCAAAGACCAGTTAAATCAGTTTATAAATTCCACTTCCTTGTTCAACAAATTCTGTGAGAATCCCCCACTTGTTAACTTTTCAGCCTCTTTAAAAGGGTATTCTTGGTTTGGGACTGTGTATACATGTATGTTTGCTTTGTTCGTGCACACTATGTGGTGATTACTAAAGTGCATTAATAGGATTATAAACTTGTTCTTTCCAACATTGGCCTGTCCAATCCTCTTTGGATTAACTATGGCTATGATGCAATGTGCCATCTAATTATCAAAACGATAACCCCGTTAAGAATGCATAAAACTATTATTATCAATACATATTGGATATTGGTTTGAATTGAAAATGTTCCCTAAATTTTACATCAAGGGGTGTAATTAGGGTGAAGTCACATTTTGCATGGAATTTGGATACCCACAAATCTGCCAGAATGAACACCTCAATCTCTTCATTAATTAAAGATACAAGTGGAAGAAGAGGATCAATTCACATAAGTTTGGTTTTACGGTTGTCATGATTTTTATGGAACCTATCATTTCACCAAATACAAAGAAAGTTAAAAAGACATTCAAAAGAACAGGTGAGGGGAAAATCAGTGTTTTAAACGACCGGTAACCCATTGATGTCACTAAACTGACTATTTTCAGGCAAAAATAATGAGCTAAGCACTATGAAGGCAAAGAGAAAAGTCTAAAAACATATGATGACTACATACCCAATATACAGTCCATATATCTCCTGCTATATTATTCAAATACCTGTGCCAATAATTTAAAAGTAATCTCTTATGAATGAAGGCAAACAATAGCAATGCACAAGTTATGACATTCCTCATGCATAATCCATGAGACAGGCTATTCAGGATTCCAAATAAGGTAGTTACTTTAAAATGTCAGTCATGAATATTCATTAATGACATTTCATTATGCACAATCAAGATAAATGTGGATTGAATGGTAAAAACAACATATATGGCAGTCATAAATATGTTTTAGCATTGGTACTCTCCAGTATACAAACAAGAGTACACTAAAAACATGCTGCATTAAAGCCAGATAAATATCATGTTAAATTAGAAGCATTTCAAGATTTAATCTACTCTACATTGTGTAATATTGTAAAAGACAATTTTCTATTCTCTAGCACTCTCTGGATATATTGATATGAAATTTTAAGTTTTAACATGGTTAGTCATTTCTTTTTTTGAAGGTAAAAAAAAACTATTCTGAAGTATGTGGATATAGTATGCTGTTATTTTCAACCTCATTTTTGCAAACACAACAGGCATTAATATACTACATGTATATCTACTCACCTACTGCATTATTCTTTATGAGGACAAATGCATTTTAACTGAGCTAATCTTTATAAGATCCATGCACTTATTGTCTAACTAAAAGTTTAAAAATGCGGTAGTTACTGTTACATCTATTTGGATATATTTCTGCTGTTTTTTTCATTACTAGCTACTAAAATATCTACCAAACATGTCATTTAGAATATAGAGATACAATGCATCAAAGATGGGTCAAGATTCTGGAAGGAGGACCAATGGGGATAGATATTGTGGGGCGAGGAGAGGGGGGTAGAAAGGTTTAAGAGAGGGTACTTACCGATCGGAGGTCAGTCACTTTCCTTGCATGGGCAGAGGAGTAGGACTCAGTACCCCCTTCTGCCGGCTCAGCTGTTCCCGCGGAAGGCACCCTGGCATACATGGAGGCTGGCCGGAATGGGCGTGGTCCCTTCTGGGGCTTGGGTCTGATCACAGGGGGCACCTTCTTCACCCCTTCTCCACCAGGAGAGGTAGGCGAGGGAGGGACTGGGGCGACACCAACTTCCGCAGCTGGGATGTCGCTCGGCGTCTTCTTCATGTTGTTATTGCTTTCGTTAGGGGAGCTGTTAGACTGGGGTGGGGGAGTCGAGACTGATGGGGGTGGGGGAGTCGAGACTGATGGGGGTGGAGGAGTCGAGACTGATGTGGAAAGGGAGGTGGAAATGGGGACCTCTTGAACAGGGGATGACACAGAAGTTTCGGACAAGGTGGGTGAAAGACCATTGGCAATTGGGGCAGGGCTGTCTGGTTTATCAGGGATCCTTTGACTTACTGAAGCCTCAGCTTGGGCCTCAGTTTGTGCCTTAGTTTGTGCCTCCTGCTTGGAGGAAATGTTGACAGATACGGTTGCCGTGGAGACATCTTCCTTAGGGGAGGAAGAGGTAGAGGGGAGTGAAGGGTTAGAATCGCTGCGCTGCCTCTCCGCCTCTCGCTTTGCAGAGAGGACGTAAGAGGACTTGGGATTGTTCTTTTTCTTGAGGATATCGGCAAAGACATTCCTGCGTCCGCTGGGAGCTGCGGGGGCTTCAGGCGGTGGCTTTACCGGAGTCTCCTCTGGGGTGTGAACGGGCGTGTCCTTTGAGGGAACTGGGGACTCGATCTTCACCCCCGCATCGGCTTCATCCGATCCCGGTGGACTAACAACAGCAGAGACCGCCACCGGCGTTGACTGCTTTGGCTCCACCATCGGGGTGCTGATGACTTGTGGCGAGACTACCGGTCCACCGTACATGGGGATGGGTTGCACCCCCATAGAGGGGTAGACCATCTGAGGGGGGGACATCATTACCCCTCCCCCAGGCTGAGGCATCATCACATACCCACCCATTGTCTGTTGCTGTATTAATAGCTGTTGCTGAAGCATCATTTGCTGCTGCATCTGTTGGATCTGCTGAGCCTGGTACGCCATTGCGGACGTCATTTGCGTCGGCGCCGTGGTGGTGGTGGGATTGACCAGCAATTGCTGCTGCAACAGCGCCATCTGTTGCTGGAGTTGTTTGTATTGTTCTTGCAACTGTTCCACATTTGGCTGGTCAGTTTTCTCCTTTGCTTCCACTTCCTTCTCTTTCTTCTCACCGTCCTCTTTCTTTACCTCTTCCTTCTTGCTGTTCGCCTCTCCTTCATCCTTTGATCCTTCTACCTTACCCGGCGCTGACTCAACGACCACTGCTGCGACCGGCGCTACTACAACATCTACTGCTGGTTTCTCCTCTTCCACAACAACTTTCTCCTTCTCCAACTCTTCCTCTTTCCCCTCGTTGCCAACGGTTACCGATGGGGAGGTCACAGACTCCCTCGTTACAGCCACGGCCAGTGAACTCAGGGACTTCTCCTCCAGAAGACTGTCCGACTCCTCCCCGTGAGGGGTGGGGGAGTAGCTCGTCGTCTCATTGCTTTCCTCATCAAAGCTCAGCTTCATCATTTTGGTTAATGCTGCTCGCTTGTCTTTAAAGTCATTAGCATCTGCAAAGCAAATAGATAAAGCTGAGAGTTAGTGACCTACAGAAGCATTAAATCTGTACTCTAGCACTATGTCACACTACATAACAAGAGTCAAATGATACATCAACAAATGACACCCAACTACTGAATGTATTCTACATCTGCAATTCTATATCTACATCAACTACTCTTCATTTTAATCAACCACCATACCATTGAAATGATCTAGCACTAGCAAAAAAATCAAGCTTTTTGAATTGGTGGATATTTTCCACTGGCTAGCTATATACCGACCATAGCAATCAAATTTTCCCACACATAGCTCCGAGCCAAAAGTTCAGGGGATTAAATTCTTCACTTGAAAATGTAAATTGAACAAATTAGTCCCACTTCAGATTTATGTCTATGACTGTGTATCAAAGCTTTACCATGCTTCATGTATATATTTAATTATCCAACAGTGTAAATGCAAATATGTACAGTTAACTTAATTCAATTCAAAATAAACACTCTTGAATTTGGTAAGATATCAATGCAAGTATTCACACATCAAACATAAATTTTGATTGTAATATTAGTACATATCTTCTTACAAAAGCATGATCATATTGCAGAACTTCAAAAGTAGCAAACATTTCTTGGTAACACAATCCCACTAGCACCCCACCCTCATTACAAACAAAGTAGATAATTACATGCATGTAGCAACAAATAACATAGAAGATCTGAATATTGAAAAGCGCGAATAAACACAAAAAAACATGCAGTTGATTTTCAGGATCATATACATGTTTGGAAAATAGGGGTTAATAGCAGAATTAGATTGTACCAAACATCCCATTAAATATGAAAGCAAGCTTTGATATCATGCACATGATATATGTGGGAACTGATACATGAAACCAAAATATGGTATACTGACTTTTCGCTCATTCGGTCATCTGTTTAGGCAGTTTCAGTTATGTTTTGAATAACAATAAAATATTTAATAAATTAAGGATGGATTTGAAGTAATGAATACAGTAGAACATACATGAAAGAAGATGAAGTAAATTAATTCCTTTAACAAGACAGTGATCTAAATATAATATGTCTTTTAATTCAATTTTTATCTCATTGCTTCCTCTTGTAAAACGAACTCCTTTATTTTTCAGATCTGCATTTGAATTAAAAAAATCAATGTTTTATTTAGTATGAACAAATTTGTGAGAGAAATAACTTTGATATAAAAAGCATAGCAGTGAGAAATTCTGTGCTACTACTGTGTGGGGCCACATGTGTGTCATAGCAAGAACAACTGACAAAAGCAGGTGAAATCTTCTTTTTTTGTGGAGTAAGGGAGAAAACTGTTTGCTTTTTTCTGAAATTGAGCATACACAAGTGACAAAGCAGGAATCAATCTACTAAAATAAAGAATAAATTTATGATTATTGGCTGACCTTTGGTTTTAGGAAGGACAGGAGATGACACAAGATAAGGTGAAAGACTCTTCTCAGAGCTCACGGCTTCGCTCTCAAATCCTGAGGACACTTCTGTGATGACATCTTCTTCCTCAAAGGATTTTTCTCCCTTTTGTGGCTCTCCAGGCAAGAAATCGGGTTGAAGACTCTCAGAATTTGGGGGAACAAAGCGCTGGCTGCCAGTGGAGTCTATAGAATCTGTCAGCTGTTCTGAACTGCGGGCGTCAGGTTCTGAGGGTGGGTCTCCGAAGGTGTCGTCTAGGAAGACGTCATCGTTGCTGTTCACCGTGTCAAAGCTTTCCTCGAGGCGCACGCACTTGTGCATGGCCACTAGACGACTCCGTAAAGCACTTTCCAGCTCTGCACTCATTGAGTGCTCCTCAGAAGATGAGGCCTTGGTGGAAGATACCTCAATGTCTGTATTCTCTGATTGGCTTATCGTTTGCTCTTCAGCCTCCCTCAGACTAAACAGTTCCTTTTCATGGACGACATTGTCCAGTCCTGCAGAAGATGCTACAGGTGGTGTATTCTCTTCTTGAAGTGAGAGGCGGGGAGGGGCAACAATTTCTGCCTCAACTTGAATACGGTTAGGACTTCTTAGACCTGCGTCAGTCTCATCTTTGACTGTATCTGTGCAGGGTTGGTCCTTCTCAGGCTCAGCCTGTTTCAAGGGCTTCTTTGTTCTCTGTGCGGGAACAGGTGCTTTCTTTGCGATCAGAGAAATAGCCTCCTTAGAGACTTGAGCTGTGGGTTCCTTGGCCTCTTTCAAACCTTGTTCATCACTTGTGGATTCTCCCACCTTCTTCTTTCTCCTGGCGGGGACGGCAGGTCTGGACATGACCATCTTTGTAGGATCTTCTTTGGTTGTTGCAAGGGGCTCTTTGGTTCCCTGTTGCTGCTTGGACTTGAGTTCGTCAGCAAACTTAACAGCCTTGACAGATTTGATGTCGGTGGTTGAGGCACTGCGGCCTTTCCTGAAGGTGGGTGGTAGAGGAGGAGGTCGCATTGGTCTCAACTTCATGACAGGAGCTGTCCCGGTCTTCTTCACCTGCTGTCGGCTAAAGGCCTCAAGGAAGGCGGACTGCAGAGCGGTCAGGGAGGCTGAATCATCTCCTCCACCATCCTTTGAGGACACAGGGGGAGGACGCCTGGGGGCTTTCCTCTTCATATAGTGCCCCGGAACCTGAACAAGAGAATTCTGCTTGACAAACTTCTTGGATGTTTGCGCATGTCCGTCCAGCTTCGGCTCTGACAGAGCACTTGAAACACCTGACTGCAGGACTGGGACACCACTCATCTGCTTATCATCGGTATCGCTAACTGTGCGATCTCTTGGGACATCCACACCCGAACCTGACACCACTTTCCCGACCAGGACACTGCTTTCAGACAAACCTCTCTGCAGTGACTTTGCGCTCCTCCTCGGCTTTGGAACAGGCTTTGGGGCGAGCTGGTCACTGGAGGTATTAGCAACTACTGTCTTTGGTGACTGAGGTGGTGTTTGGTTAATGTCCGCACTACCCTGCTGCTCACTAGCAAGCCTAGCACTGTTAATGGCTGGTGAGAGAGGGAGTGGTGACTGAGGAGCTGGTAGGAGTTAGTGAAAGTGAGTGAGTGAGGAAGGGGGCGTGGCAGGCAAAGGGGTTGTGGTGATGGTGTTAGGGAAAAGCCACAGAAGATAGGACAGCATGCCAGAGAAAAAAAAAAGAGAAAGAATACACAAAAACTAAATAGCAGACCTTAAAAAACTAAAGAGGACAGCAAAGTGAGGAAATATATCACAGAAAGTAACAAGCAGAGATCACAATTTAAACTAAATGTTACAAACTGACCACAACCAAGACTAACAAATAAAGAGAAATTTCTGTGTGAATAGGGTGTTAGTAAGATTTTAGAAGGAAATGTCACGTGTGATCATGCATTCAACAACATATTACTTCAACTTAAGTACATGTTAAACATAACAGTATGATGAATTAAATTCTAAACTTGTAAAAAAGGTCAATCTAAAATTTAACTTGAATGATAAATACATGCACTACATTTTAACTCATGCACTAAGAATTTTAAGAAAATATATTAATTTCAGCAGGTATGCCACCTTCATTTTTAAAATCTCTTAATTGAATTGGAATTTTAATTTTGTTTATTAAAATATTTTATCATGTAATTTACATGATCAGAATTTCAAAATGTAACAAAATCATATCGCATTGATTATTTAATGAAAGGCATTTGGTGTGCGTTTTAATAATTTTAAAGACATCATCAGCAAGTATTCCTATAAGGGATTTTTCCACAATTAAGTGGGACATACATGTAAGCCCCTTTTTCAATATCAAAACTAAGATTAAATTCATATAATTTTAGGGCTTTCATCCTCTCCAAATTAGCAAAAGAGTGTTTGCTTCTCAATTATCAATGTTTATGTTCCATAGACACTGATGATGTAAATATACAAAAATTCTGTCTCTTATTACACAAGTTTTATTGAACATAGGTCCGTCCTTTTATATTTCAGAATTGACTGGCTGTTTCTGAACTTATCTGAACTGTATCTCCTGTCATCCATTAATACTTAATTTGTAGATATTAGGTTTGATGCTATGTTAACAACACTTGGAAGCACACGCTGATATAATTCTTCATGTTAATGTTAACGGTTTAATGACATACAGATTATGTTTCATGCATCGGATATGGTTTCTTGTTAGCTTTCAGTTAATGGAATTTTAAACTACAAGACTTTCCTGTATTCATAGTTTACAAGGATCCTTGTTCTACACATTTATGGCAAGGAATAATGTGACTCTTTTTTAGAAAATGTTTAGATCAATCTATTTATTCGAATTATGACAAGTTATTTGCGATGTGCTTTAGGATTAGCTGGATAATTTTGCACAAAAAAAATGTTAAAAAGGGTGAAAGCAGAAAAACAAAGATATGATGTTAACTAACAACTTTCAAAACACTGGAAATTTAGCTGACAATGTGTGCATCGATTAAGAATGTAAATTTGGCAAGACTTGCCAAAATAAAGGTATTATCATTTTTTGAATAAATTTGTTTCATTGATGTAGGATCAAATTGACAGAGTGTGTATGAATGTTACAGTTACATGTTTTAATGAATTAAGTAAGATGCATCTCGATCATAGTGAGAGTTTAAGATTGAATTGGAGATATTTCAACATATTATCCTGGAAAGTAAGCCGCCCAAAGAATATGGATACAAAACTTAAACCATTATCAAAAGGTTATTTCACATGAACATTAGATTTTCAGGGAGTGAGATTACATTGAATATCTGGGATTTTATCCATTACGGATCAATGACTCTCTGACTTGAAAGCAGATCACACGCATTAGATGTTAATAGCAGATTTTTTGCTCAGTTGAAAGTATAGTCAAGGCACAAGTTTAACAAAAAAACACTCATATTAGCACAATAATTAAGAGAATGACAGCAAGAGTTAGACAGCCAAATGAAAAACCATCCACAAATGGCACAACAATCACAAAATATATAAATAAACATCAACTGAAAATCAAAGTATGTTATAGCAGTACGTATTAACACAACACTACAAAACCTTTTTAAATTCAAGTGCATGTCCATAGGGATATATTGGAGCCGAAAACTTAAATTCTACGTGAATTCTACATAATTCGCTGATCACATAATAGCATCCAGTCTACATCTAATTGTGAGTCAGCTAAATTGTGTCAGCTGGTCACAGGAGCTTCACTGTTCACTTGCTTACTTTAGCTCAAACTTTGTTCGTTTCTTTAAAAAAAAGTGTACAACTGTAGGCATACAGTTAGGATAGTGTGCTCCATCCTGTAAATAAATGAAAAACAAGTCAGAAGAAAACAATCTTGGAACCAGGTGACTGTATGCCATATTTTTTATGGAAATATCACAAATTTAGACCAAAGAGAATTTTTTTTTTAATCAACAGGGTATATGGTACCTCTTCATGAAGATCAGCGAATTATGTTGAATTCCCTGTGGACCATGACTTCATACAGTTCCCCTCTTCTTAATCCAAAAAAGGATTTTGCGGCCGTAAACTTACCTTCTATCGTGTCATCTGTCTGTGCCTCTGATTGGTCATTAGGCATCTCTACTTGTTCCAGCTCTGTGTGTTCTTCCTCCTCATTGGTCGGTGTGACGGAGTCTAGCCGCAGCTTCTCGCCAGACTCAGGGTCCTCCGCAGCAGACATGGGCTGCGATTGGTCCTCGCTGAACTCTGACACGCTGATCTCTTCCTCCGGGGCGAGCTCGCTCGTCATAGCTAAGAACGGAACGTGAGAGGGCATGGATGATGAACAGACATGATTAGGAGTAGGAGGGACTGTGAGAGAGGATTGCATAAAGAATGAATGGCGCAGAAGATGACACAGGGAGACAGTACAGTCTATGCTGTGTAGGGTGTGGTCTTTTTTTTTTGTTGCTGAACTGATGCAATGATTGCTTACTCTGAAGTCTAAAAAACAGACTTCGTCCTTGCAGGTACATCAGAGTACCGCAAGGAAACGCACAACCTTGAAAATGAACTTATATCGACTATATGAGATATGAACGATAAAAAGACTTCAACAAGATTTATATAGGGAGATTTTAGTCATCAAAATGTATCCAACAATAAAAATGATGCATTTGTTTTATTAATTCGAATGGGACATCTGCGTTATGCAAATTCAGCGATAAGGCCATTGAATCTTTACATCCCGATGGTGCACTTTTACACCCGTAACACACACCAACCTCATGGAGAAGCAGATTGCCTGGTATACAAAGGATTAAAGGGTATGAGATGTCAAAGACACATGTTGTTAGAAGAACATAAGAAGGGGTAAATTGTGATTAGTACACACACTGAAATT
Source organism: Arbacia lixula (assembly GCA_963669155.1). NCBI lineage: Eukaryota > Metazoa > Echinodermata > Echinoidea > Arbacioida > Arbaciidae > Arbacia > Arbacia lixula. The sequence continues at coordinate 11,233,121 of OZ022589.1, forward strand.
ATGGCTCATAGGGCAATGAGTCAGTTAGGATGATGTATGCGTATGGCAGTCGATACCATATGGAAACTATACCCCTGTACACATATTTTCTTTACAATGTGCGATGATGCATGCAAACTGATAGTAAGTGTTTAATCTACAATGTACAAGAGACCAATGAAAACAGTACAGGTGGGGGGGGGGGGGGGGCTTGGTGTGATTGAGCCCCTGCAATACAAAATAAGAGCCCCCCAAAATCACAAAAATGCCCCTGTGAAAAATGGTAGGCCTATGTCCTCATAGGGCATAAAGCGAAATGTAGTTCGAGATGTTCGTTTTATGACATAGTATGAGGTTTTAGAAATGGCCTTCGCAATTTGTTTGATTATTTGCCCTGCCACAAAAGGTATATGTACATATGCATGCAACTTGAACGCTGCACACAATGGCTGTCATAATATCAAAGCATTCACAGATCCCTGTCAAATGTGTCTGTTTGATGAAAGTACTGGTATGTGTTTGAGTGTTCTCCACTATGTGATGTATTGAAGGTCTAGATAGAGGTACCAGGAATAAAATACATGTACATCACATATACATGTTGAAAGAGTTTATTGGTTCGGTAACAAGTGCAATTGTCTTTTTATTTGGCGTACTGATACCTATACATGTTGTTCAAACTCCCTTGTTCTACATGACTTGATTCGGTCTGATCAATGCTAGTCTTTCTTTTCTTTGATTCTTTAATACTGTTTTTCTAAAGGAAAGTCATTACCTGACTGAATTCTATGGTACGAAATATTTGAATGATATTCAAAGGTAACGGGTGGCAGTGGTAATGAATACGGAAAATTCTGCCATCACTGGATCCAGATTTCTTTAAATTTCAACCATTTTATAATTTTGCAAAAGTGTAACGAACTATGACAATATTCCGTATCTGCCTTTACCCCGCGCCCTGCAGTTGTATATATAGTTCAGTTTGTGTTGAGAGAGTTGTGTTGTACGTAGTATCTACACACAGTACATGATGCTAACTTAGGTGTGGTGTTGATAAGTGAGAATTTTCATATGAAATATGATTGCTACTGTTTTCTCTTATCATTTTTGATCAGATGGTGGGACTCTCGCTATATCTCACAATCACTGGTGACGTCTTTGTCACTTTCATTATCTGTATACATGAATATCTATCTCTATATATTGTTTTTCCTTGAGTTCCTACATGACCCATGTAATGTGGCTATTTTGTCTACTTCTACTTCTACGAGTACAAGTATTACTACTACTACTATTACTACTACTACTACTACTACTATTACTACTACTTCTACTACTACTACTACTACTACTACTACTATTACTTACTACTTATACTACTTGTACTACTACTACTACTGCTCCTACCAGTCACAGTACTACTATAGTGTACTTTAACTATTACTAGTTTTACTATTACTACTACTACTACCACTACTACTACTACCACTACTACTACTACTACTACTACTACTACTACTACTACTACTACTACTACTACTATTACTACTACACATTACTAATACTTTCACTCAGAATATTTTCTGAGAGGTCCGTAATGCACCCAAACATACTGGAGAACACAACAAACGCATGGATGGCAAACATTTACCAATTAAAAATGCTTTCCATAAAAAACTATTTAAAAGATTCCAAAAAGATAAAATAGATGCATTCCCAGGTAATGTGCATGAATCACTTCAATAGAAAAAAAAACAGTTCATTATGTGACCTCCAACACCCTTTTTTAAGACATAAGTTATTAAAAACATCTTCTACAAATTTGTATGCCAGCAATCCTGTTTGATGAAAGGGTAATTTTGTATTGATATACGCAAAGAGGGTGCTACATTTCACAGGAAGGTGGAAAAACCCAAGAGCAAAGTGCAAATTCGCAATTTACAATCTAAATAGGACCATAATCACGCTAGAGAGGGTGTGTTTGCACGGACTTCAGTCGGCCTCTATCTCCAATGTAAACACAGCCCCAATGTCGACCAGTATTGTCTCAACTGAACTCCACATGCCAGTCTAATGAAAATGGATGACGTGAATTTGATTTGTATGTCGCTGTGTTTTGATTAGTCTCGGGGAATACCTTAGTCTCCTATCCGTATCAAATTAAATTCTTGCTGGTTAAAAATTCTGTTGATACGTCCCCTGAGCTTATAAAATGAAAGTGAATATTCATTCAACAACAGATTTCATGTAAACTCGAGTATCACACACAGTGCATACAGAATGTCTCAAGCTCATGTTACACCCAAACTTAACAGAGTTAACAGGTCCATTTTAATTCTACCCCAGATGCGTCACACACACATTGTTTGACATTAATAGGAGTATGCAAACTACAGCTGCCTCTCAATATTTGCTCACATCGATGTTGGATAGTGATGTAATCAATATTATGTTTTGGGAGACTCTTGCTGTTTATGTTGTATTGTTGTTTTCTATCTTTCCTCGTTCTATCTATCTCTCTTCCCTTTTCTTTACCTTGTCTCCATTTCTCTTTCCTTCTCTCTATCATCTCCCTTTCCCACTTCCGAACTATCCCTCCCTATCCCTACATTTCCCTCTCCTTCTTTCTCACTCTCTCTTACTGCCTCCCTCTCTTCAATTGTAAGTAGACGCTCCTTTCACCTTCTCATCTATCTTTCTCTTTCTTGCAGTCTCACATGGTTCCTTTTCTCTGTCTGTCTGTCTGTCTCTTTCTCTCTCTCTCTCTCTCTCTCTCTCTCTCTCTCTCTCTCTCTATCTATCTATCTCTCTCTCTCTCCCTCTATGAATCTCTCTAAAAAGATATATCTTCCGCTCAGTAACCAACCTACAGTAAAAATCCAATATATTTTTATGGCGATATCACTACTTCTACAGCTACGATTCACTGCAGCATGCAACACATCAAATGAAAAACCTTGTTGTACAACAACAAACCTTCAGGTCATGTTTAAAATTGTGAGAAGCACTGCAAACCAGACTTCAAAGCAACAATGAACTTAATCGGAACACTCAAAAGAAAATGTATAGTTGTAAAAGACCTAAAGAATGAGAAGGGGTCAAGGAGACTACAAAATGAGCAGGAAAAATATTTGTTTAAGCCACAAATCAACTTTTTTTAGTGGCATCTGTCAAGAGTTTTACATCAGCTCTTTTGCATCAAAGTAGATGTCTAAACATAACAGGCATTGAAAAGAGCACTCTCTCAGATGAAAAATTAAAATGTCTTAATAGCTAGCCACTAAGATTAACAAGTGTAGGCAGTTGTTCAGGCATCCAAACTAATGATTCAGTGGCAAGTCTTCCTTTTTTCCAGATGTTTGATGCTGAAGTGTAAGATGTACCCTTAAAAGCCTATCGGATGAGATTTTGGAAGCGAGCCCGGATTTGCTGCTGGCCACGAGCTTACTAACCTATCGGGCTAATTTAAATTAAAAATAAAATCTGTAGCTGCTCACAATCTGTATATGAAATACATAATTTTTCTGAATATTTCAATTACTTTATTTACTATTTCAACTACCAAGGGATCTACCAATGAGCTTTGAGTATTGTACCTTATGCTGTCCATGCAATCGATGGTTTGTTGCAGTAAAACACCAGCTACTTGTTCCTCCTGAATGTAACATTGCCTTGTATTGTTGTTTATTTCTGCTTACATGCATGTCCACTATTGATTGATTGATGAAGTTCCATTGCATTGAAAGGAACAGCACAAAACCACAGAACAAAACAAGATTATTTGGAGTTTGCTATGATTCATGCTTCACCCACAGCACACAAATCCAGGTGAATTAACAACCATTCCCTGCTCATTTATATGGATATTAACATTAAACAAGAAAAAAGAAGGCAGGGAGGTTAACATGAATTTGTGGGAGTGTTTGAATCGAAACGCATCACTACATTCTATCTATGGTGGCTTCAAATGAACACAGACTATGAGACTCACTGCATTCCATATATGGTTGTCTCAAATGAACACAAACTAAGGACTCACTGCATTCCATCTTGGTTGGCCTCAAATGAACACAAAATCAAGGACGCACTGCAGTGTGTCTACGGTGGCTTTAAATGCACACATACTAACTTACATTCCCTGCCCACGGCAAGAGCTTCTTCAAAAGCTTCTTCCATGCTGTGGATGAGGCTAGAGGTAGCTGAGGCTGCAAGGCCACTAGCGGGCTCGTGGTCTGTGGGGAGGTAGCGGCAACGTGTTGCAGGGGGTGTTGTAGGAGTTGTAGATGGGGGTGGTGGTAAAAGTGGTAAAGGTGGTGGTAATGGTAGTGGTGGTGGTGGTAGTGGTAATGGTGGTAGTGGTGGTGGTGGTAGTGGTGGTGGTGGTGGTAGTGGTGGTGGTGGTAGGGGTGGTAGGGGTGGTGGTGGTGGTAGTGGTAGTATTGGTGGTGGTGGCGGTTGTGGTGATGATAGTAGTGGTGATGGTGGTGATGGTGGTGATGATGGTGATGATTGTTATGGTGATGGTTGAGTGGTCCATTGATTGAAAGGAGAGGTGGGGTTGTTGCAGATGGTGCAGGAAGTAGCAGTAGAAAAGGTGAACAAGTTGGTTTAAGTTTGGGAGGTGATGGAAAGGATTGTGTAATGAATCAACAAAAGTGAGGAGTGATACATGTAAGTTAGGAAGGCATCATACAAGAGAACAAATCGATGTAAAAATGGCAGTAATTTGTGGTATTTGCATGGGTGTTTGGTTGATTCAGGATAGGAATAGTGTTTGCGATGGTCCGCATTGATATTGAGAGGCACATGCAAATCAGCATCACGCAGGTATGGGCAGTAAGGTACAGATACCAACAATTAAATATATAGGTACAAATCAAGAAATTTGCAACATGAATGTCAAGTTGAAATTCAGGATTATGATGGTGAGGATGATGATAACAGTCAAAACAAATAAAGTCACAACATCAAAATGACAATAATCAACAACAACAGCATAAGGGGTTGCATGACAAGTCAACACAAATGTTGGTTAACACAATCACAAGTATAGAGATTGTGTAAGTTTTGACAAAACATGAAAGAGATAAAGAACAGTGATTGAGAATTTTGTGAGATTGGTGAAGTGATGGTGTAACAAGGAAAACAAATTACAATGTTATGAACAGGGAGATTGAAAAAATGTGAAGTGTAAAGTATGTGACGGGTGTTGATCAAGAAAAGAAATATGATCAGGTCATGGTTGTAGGGGGAAAAAGGAAAAATAAAATCCATGTTTAAGCACTATAGGGGTTAATGGATTAACACATTTTTATACCAACTGGATGTTACACACATGCTAATATTGTACATGCTCTTGGCTCTTGCATGACATGTGTTACATAATACAGGTAAATATTGTATACTGCTGAAAAGGGGTATACAGTCAGTACCAGGGTATTGACAAATGGATTTATTTTAGAGTCAAGTGAATTAGAATCATCTGCAATGTATGAATCACTGTGTAGCAGACAAAATTAATTTTGATTATAACCTTATTTGCCTTGTGAATTATTAAAATACAAAGAAGCCCAAGAATGGAAATCAACTTCCCATATATACCAGGTTCATCTGTACAGCCATAAACTTATAAAATAACTACATTAACCCACTCAGTCCCATGGGCATGGAAACGAGTTGTTATTAGTATGGGGTTGTCAATGCTTGGTACTGAGAGGGCTATCCCGCTCAGTCCCATAGCCCCAAAACTGAGTCACTATTACCATGGGGTTCTCAGTGCTTGGTATTGAAAGGGGTAACTACATTGAAGTGCTTAATTTCTTAATGAATACATATGTTTCATCTTGCAAGGGCATCTACTTTATAGAAAAGGAAGCATGGAGTTGGCAGTTTGTAGTGTATGCTCCCGGGATAACTAGACATACACATACACATACATTATGTATGAGGCAATATGAGCATAGCGTGAGTTAGTCGCCCAGCCAGCAAAGCAATTCTTGTGACAAAGGTAAACAATATTTTTTAAAGGAAACTTAAAATACCATACAATGCAAACACCTAAATGTTCAGAGTAATATCATTTTTTATGAGAGTCAAATGAAATGAGAGATAATAAAGGAAAATCTTTCCTAAGATATGCCATTATCCCCAATAACTTTAAAAAAAACTGTGATCAGTAAGCAAATGAATAACTGAAGTCTTAAAAGAAATTTACCAAAATGCCCAGTAGTTAATTAATATGAAGGGAGAATTACAAAATGAAAGATTAACCCCAAAATATGGAAAATAAGCTCTGGACACTCTGGATATATTTTCAATTACATGGAGAATTAAGGAGAAATAGGAATGGGTGTGTTTTGATGTTTTTATTCATATTCCAACATAAACTTACAACAAAATAATGGCAAAATGAATGAAATGTTGTTCAGCTCCCAAATCTTTTGACACTTTTCTTTCTATGAGGTGTACTTTAAGCATCTTTTCCAATTTCTTTATCATATTGTACATGCATTAATGTACAATAGATAATCATGTTTGCATTATGAAAGGAATATGATATATCAGTATGAGGTTGAAACACATTTTCTCTCTGGAAAAGAAATGTTGCTGAATATGTGTCACATAGTTTGCAGGAGGTCCCTCCACCAACCACTACTCAACTTGACCTTTGACCCAAGCTAACGTGAAACCAAGTAGTCTATATTCTAGACTGCGGAGTATGGTATGTTTCTATTCCATGCATTGCAAAATTACAACTCAGTCTGGACATATAGACTACAAATCCTTCCTTCTTTTCTCATTTGTGTGGCTGAAAAGGGGGATCTAGTCTGTGTGCCCAGACCTTAGTTGTGATTGCAGTATAGGAGAGAGCAGAAAGCATGGTATATTCATGCAACCTTACTGAGCTGAGTTAGTTACTCATCTAACATTCATACAATTACATGCGTTTTTACTAACTGACAAGCGTAGAAGTGTTAGATGACTATTCCAGGAGCCGTAGTCATGAAAACTGACTAAGCCTTGTTAGTTGCCTAAGTTGATTAAGTTGCATGTCTTTTTAGTGACTAAATTGCCTTATGAGGTTTCATGAATATGGCACCAGTAGCCTGGACCTTAGGCTAGGTGGTGGTGGTAAGAGCGATGAGGGGCGGAGGAAGTGGGATATGGTTTATTAATAGATTCCTTGTAGCCTGGCTTCCATACTGTTGGACATTTCTAAAACAAACTATTCAATAAAGGGGTCTGGCTGCAGTAGACTAACCACTCTGGATTTCTTCTCCAACTCCAGGGCCCTGTTGCATAAAACTTACCATAAATGGTAACTTTACTCTCAATGGCAACTTCTATAGCAACCTTGCATTTGATTGGCTGCTCAGCGATGTTACCATGGTAGTTACCATTGATGGCAGAGTTACCATTAATGGCAAGTTTTATGCAACAGGGCCCAGATCAAGTGAGAATGATACAGAGACTAGTCTCAGAATATCAGACTCTATTATTCGGTTTGGATCAGCAATGTCCAACAGGCTGGACGAGAGGCTAGATCACTGCCTATTATCTCCTCTCACCTGACGAGCATTCACTGACGGTATCAGCACCCTCCCCTTCCACACCCCCTACCCCTACCCCCACCCCGCCCCTCTGGGGGGAGAGGATGAGACGCCCCTCCTCCACCAGTTTAACCAGGTCCTCCCGGGGCTCCCCTGGGGAGGGGGGGTCATCCGGGGGCGGAGGGGGCACAAAGACCGGTGGGGGCGTGATCAGGGAGGGGTCACCGTTGGGCCTCTCAGGGGCGTTTCCCTCAAGTACTGGTGGTGCAGAGACGGGGGGAGGCGCATCCAACATGCAACATGCAAAGTGGTTTCAATATTGAATAAGAATATGCTCAAAGTGGTTTCAATATTGAATAAGAATATGCTCAAATGAAGAAGCGCTTAATGATTTTCTTTTTCCAAAGGAATGTATGTACTCCTCCATCCATGCCCAATTTGTATTTCTTTCAAGTTTCATTCATGAATTGGTCAAACATTCTAAAGTAAATTTGTATGACTTTCTTGTTTGTTTATATAATCAGTACAACCATATATTGTACAAACATGGTTTATTGTTCGGACAGTGTCTTTAAATGATCAATTTGTCAAATTTCATCCATGTTTATGGCATGAATATCTCCAATCATTTCAAACAACATTCAACAGAGTAGTTCTGAACAAAACTAGATGAAGATGGATGATGTCCCACAAATGTGCCCAAGAAATATTTAAAAACCAAGTCGACTGGAATAAAACCAAAACAATCCCATGAAATTGGTCCAGTTTTGATAAAAGGGTAATGTGCAAACAGGATCACAAACATGCAATGCAAACCAACACCAAAAACTTGTAATACTCCAAATAATAAAAAATAAAAAAATGAGAGGGAGTCATGAAAATAAAAGGGATGGTATTATGTGCAAATCTACAAGTTATACACTAAACAGAAATCAATATAATTGAACAAAATTATGCAAAGCAAAAAGCCAAAAATGAAAAGCCATAAAGTCCATGCAGCTCTATGTAAAACATTCACTCACTATGGAAGCACTCGTATCACTTTAAATGCATTATAATTGCCATTAAAGCAAATAAAAATGAAGATAAAATTTCAAAGCATAGTTGTAGTCTATGTAACATCTAAATTTGCCTATAGATATTCTGATCTGATATAAACGCTACACTATTTGTTAACTAGCTATTAACTAATATCCTTGTTTAATATTCTCACATTGCCTTAAGCTTATATTGTAAATAGTTTCTGATCAATAACAGAATAAGCCGACTACTACTGACACTAAACAATCCTGAAGTTGCTTTCTTTCTCACGGCAATAGCTTATAATTTCTCAAATAACTGGAAACACTGTCGCATAACTAGTACTCGTTCCAATTTTGCACACTCTGCATTTCTGCCACACCAAACCTATTGCCACCACAAAATAATCTGAGTAAGATGTTGCTCTTCTCCACCGCATATGTATTCATTACCTTGGTCAAGCTCTGCGAGGTCGAGATCGACATCGACATCAGCAGCAACAGCAACATCGCCTCCCTCCGTTTTCCTCTCCAGCGTCGATGACGGCGTATCCATCGGTGAAGCTGCACCTGCTGACGCCGTCTCCGACCCAGACTCCACGGTTTCCACGGCAATGGCTTCCGGGCCAGCCTCAACGGTTTGACCCTGCTCGGGGAGAGCTGGCGAGTCGTGGGTACCGTTAACCGTCACCTCGGGTGTCGGTGCCGGCACCGGCATCGCCTCAGCCTCTGGTACTGGCGGTACCATTGGTGCACCTGTGGCTCCCGGTGGGGGTGCAGGCGCGCGCCTCTTCTTGGAGACGCCATGCGCCTGCCTGTCCACCGCCAGCAGCGGCTTGGCGACCTGTCCGTTCTGCGGTGCTACCGGTTCCTTCTTAGGTGCGCCACCACCGGGGGGAGGAGGAGGGGCATGCCGGCGCTTCTTGAGGGTTCCACTCTCGCTGGTCGTGTCCAGGCTGTCCACCGACGCCTGCTTGATAGGGTGAGCCTGTGGTCCCTCTGGGTTTGTCAAGGCGATGGCTTCTTCCTTTTGTGGTGAGACGAGCAGTGATTTGTCTGTGGATTCCGTTTCAATGTCACCCTGCAGAAACAGAAATAAAGAGAAGAAAGCTTTGTAAAACTACCGCAAATTTCTCACTTCAACTCTTCTCTACCACAAATATTGTATATTTGTTCTTTATTTTCATGTCCTTACATGACCTATCCAACAACCAAAGATAAAAGACAACAGAGAAGAAGCAAAATCACTTCCAGTTCATCTTGAAATATTTCACAAACAATTCAGGCCCTCAGTACCTTAAGTGCACAAAATATATAAAAGAAAAATGGGTTTTCCTGGTTTGGTTCTGAGAGTGATAAAGGGAGTGTGAAATCCAATAATACGAGCAGTGCACTCATGCAGTGCATTCATAAGATTAGTTTTACGCTAGAAACAGTTTCAAACACAACTTGATCCAAAACCATGTTTCCAGCTCAAAAAACGATCTTTTAAATGCAGCCTTGCTCACTTTCAAACCCTCATAGAACGAGCGATGTTAAATCAACAACAAAATTGAGCCCACTTTCCCGGTATATAGTTTATAAGTTTATACATTCATGACCTCTTTTTGTTAGATATGAAAATTTTATGCACATATTTCAAACAATACGTTCCTAATGAAAACCCCAAAGCTTGTCCGAGGTTTGACGAGTAGCAACAACTAAAAGATCCAGAGTGCATATTCCACCTACTGAAACTGAATCATGAGAGGCAGGCGATAAGTCATAATGCAATACTATGCACTTAATGAGAAAGCTGTGAGTACATTACGAAAATGGCCATTGGCATGACATGGGCATATAAAGAGTTATTAAAAGGAACATACCTTTTTCTTGCTTTTCCTGCCAAACATGCTCTTTTTCTTCTTCTCAATGGGAACAGGCTCTGGCTCCTGAGGGGCAGGGGGAGCTGAAAAAGGAGGAAAAACTGCATGTTACTATGGCAACCACATTTCATGAATTATTATTCTATACATACATTCTATACATTTTTTATCCATACTGTACAGTAATGGGTTACATAATATGAACAACTTGTCACAAAATCACATGACACCATGGTAACTACATTTCATGAATTTTAACTCCATACAAGAGCACAGCGCCTATTTTTGTGCACATTAATTGTACCGTAATGGGTTAAAATGAAATAAATCACCTTGTCAAAAATTGTGTGCCAGACAGTATGTTTAATCCACAAGGTCTTTTTCCACCAGAAGCATCATTTAACAGGAATGACACTGTAAGGGCAATAAGCCACTTGTAATTGCAATTTGCACATGAGCAGATTATTGTTGGTAGAAAATGACCTCAGGTCAATTTCACACTCTAAAATATCTTTACATCCATCATCCAACACAGCTTCATGAAAAAATGCCAGTCAGCACTCTAGTAGTATTAATTCAGTGAATTGTCCAACCATGGTGTAATTACAAATGGGTCTATTGTTAGTGGATTGACAGGTGTGATGGAAAGTGGATGTTGTTGTTTTATGCATTAATGATCTGATACAAACACCATTTTTGGTCCTGAATTTTCAAAAAATGAAAATTTCAATGAACATTTAAATAATTATCACAAGAATATTTAAGATTGAAATGTTATGAAACCTGCCTCCCAAAAAAATGACATCCCTCAACTTGATGGTGTGGGGCGGAAAGAAAAATCTGATAGAATATTCTAATGACTATTAGAATAATACCCAAAAATTAATATTTGACTGCCGCATTCATAACAGAATCACAATAGTGGGTGATTTAAAATATTCACTCTAATTATCATATGAACAATCTCAATATACCATAGTGATTCCGAGAACAAAATCAATTACATTGAATCAACAACAATGTTTCATAATTGTTTTATATGGCGTCCCATCAAGTTAGTCCAGGTTTAGTACTCTGTTTGCGTTAAACCTCTGTTCAGAATGGCCATTCTTGATCGCTAGGCATTGTGCGATTGTGATGTCTTTTCCAGTAGATGCCCAATTTCTATCATATATATCATTAGTAGGTGGTATGAGTTAACAAAGACTATGAACATAGCTTACATAATGTGCATGTAATAAGAAAAGTAAAAATAAAGGGGACAATCTGTTATTTTACTTGATACATGTGTGTTATCTAACCAAAACTACTGACACCTGACCTACCTGTATAATAGAAATATAAAACAAAAAACCTAACAAATGGGGAATACAACTTGATGCATGTGTTATTCAACCAAACATAAAGTTGGCATCTCATCTACATAAATAGGTAGCCAGTAATAGATGTTTGTGTGAATCTGCACATGCATTATTTACCATCAGTATGGGCTGTATCACATGTCCAGCCAGCTGTTACACAGATAAAGTGTTGTAAAAATAGAGCTATTACATAACATTTGCTGCTTAAGGACACTGGACAAATAATGGAGCATGATTTAAAACGTTTATGACTACCATGACCCCTAGAGCATACTATGGATAGTAAATTACATAACATAGCCCTAAATATCCATTTGGGGTAACACAATGGCTACCTCCCCACCCCTACCCTTCCACATTAACGCAAAACCTGATGCATGTACATGTACTAGTATGTACACATTAACACACACATTTATTTTATGCATCAGAGCCTGATCTATCATACAATATTATGTGTGAGGTCAATTTTATACCAGCTTATGCTTGTCCCACAACACTTCTTAATTTAACATTATGGAATGTGAAATTATTTGATTTTTTGTTTGTTTTTTTAATGTAAATTGAATTGAATTGAGCCAAATTATAAAGAGCTAAAATTTATGTGAATCCAATCCATGACAAATGCCCAATCTCTAATGTACAGAATTACAATTGATATCAATCGCAAGTCTAGTTGCAATCAAACTGAATTTATTTTAAAACAGGGCCCAGGTCTGACATTCGTAAATTAATATTTTGAAAATCTTCACATTGACATGGAAGATACAAATTTGCACGACTTCCAAATACTAGGTACTAATCATTGCACATAAATAAACATTACATTGATGGAGATCTAGCCATCTGCATGGGTGGCCTAAAAGCTACACATGTGCATGTTAAATTCCTCTACAGCGACTGTGAAAAACAAATAAAAAAACTATGTCACATGCCTTAATTAAATTCTACTGTTATCCCAGGAGACATTCTGAGTATTTTGCATATTATACAATTTCCAGTGGCCATGCGCAGCCTAGTTAAGGCAGCCACCAGACACTGCCTTGGCCCCGTTGCATAAAACTTACCATTAATGGTAACTACCATGGCAACATCGGTCAACAGCCAATCAAATTCAAGGTTTTCATAGAACTTGCCATTGGCAGCACAGTTACCATCAATGGTAAGGTTTATGCAACAGGGCCCTGGTGACCACCGATTACCAAACCCTTCAATCATCAAGCAGTAATCATGATCCGCACACAAACAGACACACACACACCCCGATAAAAAGAAATGCGACCCAGAGGCATTGGAAGCAATCCCTCTCAAGTTCTCTGAACGATGAATATTTCATAGTCTTGACATATCTCAGACATTAATCTGGATGGCCTCAAGGGAGGTTCACATATCATGGGTGTGTGTTCACATATGAATAATATTTCCATGGTAATTTGTTTTTAACCAATGCCACCCCCCCCCCCCCCCACCCCTAACCCTACAGAGTCTATTGTTGTTGCTTCATAGAGTTAAATGGTACATGTGCACAACAGCTCAAAGGAATCAGCATAGGGCAAGGGTAAGGGAAAAAAGGGAAGGAGCTGCAGTTTTGAACCGCAGTATATTTTGTCCAGTTCAGCATGAAACACAATGCTTTAGCCTAAAAAGCATCTCATTTCATGCTGTCTTTACCGAGACCAAATGAGTGAAAAAGCACAAAATTCCTCCCAATCCCTTTCAGAGGTAAGAAGACCCCACCTACTGATGTTATATAACGCACTGTAGTAGGTGCTGCATGCTCTTGCGCTTAGAGAGCTCACAACCACAGGATAGTTTAGTCTGTCAAGAAGCAGCCCAAGATGCACATATATATTCCCATAGTCTAACCGCCCCCTTAAGAAAGGAGTCCTTTATACTGTAGCTGTGCCTTAATTTTCTATCCTGAAGTGCATGCGTAAACACAGCTCTTATCACCCACCTTAATCACACAAATTCATATTAATATCGAGAGCACTCACAGTTCATATTGCTTGTAATGTGTGCACACTCACTTCAATTTCACCCGAGGCTGTTGGCCAATTGAGATGATTATCTTGAGAATTATTGCACAAAACTAACCACAAAGGTCTATAAAATGTCAATTCCATTTCCAGAACTATTTGATAATTGACTTCACCACACACTGAAGAAAACACCAAAAAAGTCTTGTTATTGTTCCATTTTGCTGAATAGCACTCATCATTTAAGTGTCTAATATTTTCATATGTTTGCTGTCTGTCCATATGCCTCAGTTTGCTGGTAACCCCCCCCCCTAATTTCTCTACCTTTCTCTCTCCCTCTTCTTTCTTTATCCCCCCCCCCCCCCACACACACACACACAAACAACGAAGCACAAAGGTCTACTAAATGTCAATTCCATTTCCAGAACTATTTGATATTTGACTTCACTACAGACTGGAGAAAAAAAAAACATTCTTATTATTCAATTTTGCTGAATAGCACTTATTATTGAAGTGTATAGTATATTCATAAGCTGTCTTGATTTGCTCGTCCCCCTCCCCCTCCCCCTTCTCTCTATCTTTCTCTCTCATTCTCTCTCTCTCTCTCTCTCTCTCTCTCTCTCTCTCTCTCTTTCTCTCTCTCTTTCTCGCTCTCTCTCTTTCTGTCTTTTTATCCCCTTGCCCTTGCCCTTGCTACATGGGCAAACCTCGCACAAGCTTTAGGGTTCCCATTAGTAGCGTACTGTTTGAACGATGTGACTAAAAATGTGCATACATAACGAAAATAGTATATTTCTTCTCCTGCCCGCCCAAACATGTAGAATGGACTATTAGAGAAAAGAGGATAATCATTAAAAAATGTTCAAAAGCCTGAGTGCTAGGCTATCCATATCAAGCAGTGAGCGAGGTTTCACCACAGAAGCATGAACACGTTCTCTCCGTTTTGACCTATCCAAATTGCATAATAAAGGGAAACAAGAGAGCCACTATGTACATGCACTGCAGGTGTTTAGAAGACTCCAGCATGGAACAGATATCTTGCCACGATCGGGCCATGCTTCGTTGCCATGGTGACCTAAATTTGGTTGTGCGGGTGGGAGGAATTGTGTTGTGGCAATGCCAGGTCGGGTTTGGTTGGCAAGTACAGATGATGTACTGTATGATCAGAGCTGTAGACTGTACGAGTACACTCAGATGGAATTCTTGGATAGAATGTAAGACCTATAGTGTATTGCACTTAACCAAAACATAACTCTTTGCCAGCAGATATTAGTTGAATAGAGAGTGCTGTTGTCAACATCGTAATACATACATGAAGTGCCCATTTTTTATTTAGTTAGACCGCATACTGATAATGATACAAGGTAACACTCTCCCATAATCCCTATATCTCTAATGTACAGTGTTAATATTAATTCCAGTTCTTCATTAGACAGGGTCATATAAATCTTTTTCCTCAGACTCATTAATCCCATTCATATACACCACCTGTCTGCAAAATAAGCACAGCATTGCGGCCTTTTTGCCAATTCATTCCCGATAGCTGCGTATATGAACGGGAATCACTGAAAAAATGTGATATTTGCTTCCTCCCTTTTTCTGCTTACTTGCAGCTATTTTGCGGATCGACACCTAGTAATAATACCGCAATATTGCGTTAAGTGAATCCTATAAAATGCACCCACAAAATAGCTGTAATGTTGCACCTTGTTGTTTGCGCTCTGGCTGATCGCATGGCTCGTATGGCTATTAGTGGAACATGTTACCATTACGTGTTTGCTCTAGCTAGGAATGTGGAGGAAGTCCTGCTGTTCAAAACACCGCAATATTACACATTTTTCTGTGTTTATGAACAGTGTTTTTAGGGGCTCGTTGGAAACTTTCTGAGCAATAAGCATCATTAATGATAGCGGTTTTATCATGATTATGGTTATATGAACGGGGCTATTAAGGAACTTACAGGGGTCTGTATCTTTAGACTACAGCGCACACTGAGCCATCTGTGCGGCCTAATCTTGATGTTCTTGACAATGGACATGGAAAGTCAAGGCAGAGCCAAGGTGGTAAGGGAAGGCTTAGCAGATTACAATCTTGGGGAAGGACTGAGATTTGGTTGAATCCGATATCAGTGCAGGCTATTTTTCTGGGTTCACTCTGTGTGTCATGTGCCATTGATACTTGTTTGCATAACACAGACAACATCCAGAGAGCACCACTTTCTCAGGCACACCAAGGTTTAAAGGCACATGCTAATGTAATTCTTAGGCTCAAGTACTATCATTATCACACCCATCATTAAACATGTGGCAAAATTTTTCCCTTTCTCCTTCATTCATACCCTTCTCTTTCTTTTCCCTCCCCTTCTCTCTTGCTCTCTCTCTCTCTCCCTTTCTCTCTCTCTCTCTCTCTCTCTCTCTCTCTCTCTCTCTCATCATCATCTTCACAACAAGTTTCTTCTCCCTCACCCTCACCACCACCATCCAGAAACTTACGCCTGAGGTCCACCAGCAAGAGTTCGTTGACCCCTCCGTAGTGGTTAAGACTCTTGGAATAGTCGATGTCATCCTCGGGCCCCTTCACCAGACGGACGCGGCAGTCTGGTGCCTCGATGCCCACCTCGTCATAGACCTGGGGGAGGAAGTCCTGGATGGGCTTCTCAGGGTTGACCCTGAAGAGCGACTTGTGGTTCCCGCCCCAGAGTACCGTCAGACGAACCGTTTGCTGAGGGACCAAAAAAATCACCACAGTTAATTGACCCCATGTCTACACGGACAAATTCATCGTACAGCGATACCGCAACGGTATCGCTACAGAATCATCGTATACGTCATATAAAGAATCATAAAAAAAAAAAAAATCTATACCAAAAATCGACAGAGAAACGTTGTATAGCGTACAGGGTATCCACACGCAAACAAATCTGGGACATTTGCGAGCGTTAACTAGCAGAGTTTCTTTTTAACGCTTTGATTGACATTGTTATAATTGGCATCAGTATACAAATACAAAGGATTTATGAACCGCTTGATTTAGACTGTCAGAATATTAGCATCGACACCCTGACTCTCTCAGTGCCAAGCCAGGAAAAGACCATTAACTTAGTACATGATTCATGCACTGACAGTACTGACAGGGTTAAATATGGAGAAGTGACAAAGAATTCTTTGCAATTGCTTCATTACTCTGAAATGGGACTGACACAAGATGTCTTCAAGAAAGTTGCCGCAGCCACACAAGTGATACATTATTCTCAAGATAAGATCCCCCTGCCGAACATGCGTCCAAATCAGGCAATCCTGAGGCAAGTCACTGCAGCCAGACAAAATGGGGCAATTAGTACAACTCTCCTCATTGATAACTATTAGCTCTTGATTGCTTTGGGTGCCGAGTTTAATAACACATAGGTCCTGTCACAATGTATTTGAACAAGCAATAGTTATGATCCAACAGGCTAAGGCAAAATGCTGTGTGTCAGTCCACTTGAAAGGCAGACAATCATGTCCATGTCATATGAATTCACCCTCCAAAATGGAAAGGATTTGAGAAAGGGGATTTGGTCAGATATTGCGATAAGACAAAGCTGGGAGAACAGGGGAAGGGGAAAAGGGGGAGCCAGGCGGGTCTACTGTGGGGGAAGGGAGGGGATTTAGAGAGTGGAAACATGAGGCAGACAAATTAAGGAAGTATATTATGAGAGAGGACGTATATGAGTGAGCGAGAAATGTGATTTACATGCATAGAATGGAGAGAGAGATAGAGAGAGCAAAACAAACAGAGAATAAGAAAGAAAAGAGGAAGAAAGAGAATGGAGGGAGAACAAGAACAGAGAAAGAAGGGGCAGAGGAAGAGAGGGAGAAAAAAAAAAGAGAAAAAGAAATAGGGACACAGGAATGGAAAGAACAGGAGAGAGCAAGGGGGAAAAGGGGAAAGAATAAAAGAAGGAAAGAATAAAAGAAAGGGGGAAAGAAAGATCTGAAGAGAGAGAAAGAACAGGAGAGAGCAAGGGAGAAAGGGGGGAAGGGGGAAAGAAGGAAAGAAT
The DNA here is from genome assembly GCA_963669155.1 of Arbacia lixula. Classification (NCBI taxonomy): domain Eukaryota; kingdom Metazoa; phylum Echinodermata; class Echinoidea; order Arbacioida; family Arbaciidae; genus Arbacia; species Arbacia lixula. The sequence goes on from OZ022589.1 coordinate 11,250,913, forward strand.
AGAGGAAAGAGGGAAAGAGGGAAAGAGGGAAAGAGACAGACAGAAAGAGAGAGAAAGGAGGAGAGAGAAAGAGAAAGGGGAGAAGCATGGAAAATAAGAAGGGGAGGTACATAGGGTCATCCAGTTATTAATCACGCAAGATCAAGTGTTAGATGAATAATAACTTCCTCGCCTTGGTCCATCATATCCTTCGCAACCCTATACAAACATAGGATCACGTTCACTATTTCCTTCATGAGCTCACGCTAATCCCAGGGGTGATTAAGGCTTACTGGGGTGTCTTCCTTATCCTCAAGTTTGGAAAATAATCCTACGAAATATTGCTTGACAATAAATACAAGGAAAGCCTTTATAAACTTATAAAAATTATTTCTTTCTTATTTTAGTTATGGAATTCTCAGGCATGGACTGCTGGCACTAAGTTATACTTACATTTTATTGATTATATTGAAGGGATTTTGTAGGCTTTTGGAAGATAAAATCAACACAAAAGGATGCACTTTACCCTTTCAGTTCCATAGGTGATTGAGTGTGTCGTAGTTGATATGGGGGTATCATTGTTCACGATTGAGAGGGTTCATTCCTCCAAAAGTTATGTAACATACATGTTCTTCTGGTTCATTAGAACCAGGGTTTCAGGAACCAGGAACCAGGCTAATTGCAGATAAAGAGCTAATCGTATCGCGATCCTAACTTTGTCATAATAGGTGTGTCTTCTTTAGCCCGATCAGACGAAATAGCGAGCTAGTTTGCTGATCCGGGGAACTAGCCTGAAGTTGCAATCGCGTCTTCATTAGCTCGAAACTCGGGATACGTAAGCTCGAGCTCGGGTTGCATAAATTATCCCGAGTTTCGCACATACCAGCAGTCTGCGACAGGAATAGACCATGACCGCATGGCTTCGGTTGTGAGCTCGCATTCACGCACATGTAAAAACCTATTACATAAACAATGCCTCGTGGGCGCTGATGCATGCCGGGATCGAGAAATTTTCAGGCTAATGAAGACGCTCCAATCATTCGAGCTATTTCGCGAACTAGCTCGAGCTAGCTCCATCTAGCCCAAGATTTCTTGGGAAATTTTCTCGACCAAATAGCTCGCTATTTTGCCTGATCTGGCTAATGAAGACGCAAATAGCTAGCTATTTCGTGATCTGGCTAGCTAGCCGGATCAGAACAAGCTCGCTATTTTGCCCAGCTCGAGCTAATGAAGACGCACCTTCTGATAACCTGCCTCACACTCACCACAACTAAGTAAATTTCTATCACACTAAGATTTTGTAGAGACTTAAAGGACTGAAGGACAAAACTATTAATGCAGCTTTCCAAAACCAGATAAAGATGATAACACCCTGCAGGAATAATTTCCAAGCAGGTTATTAATTATCCATAGGAAGCAATTTATTAGGAAGGTAATAAGACCTAATTTGCTCACAGATTTGCTCCACCTCATTTTCTATTAAGCTCTCCGTCACTCTACCTGAATCTCTCATTCCGGCAGCAATATGGAGGGTGGTGACTGACGGCTCAGTTGAAATGTGCTTGCATCAAAGTAAGAAAATGCCTTAAGTAGGCCTATCAGGAATTTGAGAGTTGTTCTTCAATTATTCATATCTTTCAGAACATAACATTAATCTGTATTTCATAATTTCTCTTTTTATAAAAAGGGAAATAGTGAGTCACATCGAAAATGAATCACACAAAATCAATCTATCAACACACGTTTTTCAACGGTAATTTCATGCACGGTCCCACGTATAAACGTTCAGCGTGGGTGTGCGTTACATGTAAAATGTACATCATGTAGTTGCTTAGTAACTGCCAAACAAAGAAGGAACCAATACATAGGTGCTGAAAGCAATTTGTCCCCCATAATTACCAAAATAGCCCCCAAAAATCCTAAGCAGGGCAGGTTGGGGCGCCTACACGAAGAGAGAAACTACCCTTGTTTCAAATCATCAGCAAATATTTTTTCGACCTTCATCCACTGAGATTGAAAAAGTCACCCCAGTAAGCATGTGTACATGTAAATGTTGCATGTAGATGTTCTGTCAAATTAAACCTTCAAATGAGAATACTGCTTTTCCACAAATCCAGTGACAGCATATCAAAACGACAGCAAATGCACATTTAAAATATTAGTTTGTGATGTTACATCATTGCAACTATCCCCGCCTAATCATCAAATCTGATTCCAATGTCAACACGAAGGACATGTCTTTATGCACAAAGTGTATGATACAATGGCGGTCTGGCCAGAAAAAATTAGTAAAAGGCGCACTACTGTCTACAGTTCTTCTATTCCCTGTCCGCCCCAGATAGATTAGACACACACTCACAACGAACATGTCAAACACTTGAACAAACAAACGCCTCGAATCACCAGCTACTGAACAGCGACTTGCTCTTAACCAACTTGTTCTCGCACAGGTGTTTGTTCAGATAGAAATTAATTCAGCAAAAAATCATTCAACATTCGTAAGGGCCACTTTTCAAGGCTTATGTCATGAAATAAACATCCTTAAAAATATTTTGCATAACATGAATAGCTAATGAGGAAGGATTAATTTTACACAGGGGTTCTTTTGTTACTTTTGAGGGCCTTTTTGGAACATCTTCAAATTTATTATTCCTTGTGCATTATACTTTCATAATCTCCCATTAAAATTATCATGGTGACAGATTCATCTACATGTACAGATATATGCGCCACCAGCCATAGATAATGGATCTACTACATTTGTCTCCAGCTACATTTACACTGCAGCTCAAAAGAATTGGCATCGGATAAGGGAAAGGGAAGAAAGGGAAGGACCCGCAATTTAAAACCGCGGTATATTTTGTCCAGTTCAGCATGAAACATGATGCTTTTTGGGCTAGAGCGTCGTGTTTCATGCTGAACTGGACAAAATACACCACGGTTTTAAACTGCGGCTCCTTCCCTTTCCCTTTCCCTTTCCCTATGCCAATTCCTTTGAGCTGTAGTGTACGTTCATCTCCCAGCTTCATGTATGTGCAAACACAGCTTATCTTACAGAGAGAGACAAGAAATATGACAAAGCGATCAATCAATAAACACTTCATTTTTCCGTGGGGCAATTTATGAGGGTGTCTATCAAAACAAGACGCTTCTTGCATGATAGTGACCTTGTGATACAATGCATCTCGTAACGGCCATCTTCATCAGATTGAAGTTGCATAATAACACGCTATTTACGATCTGAGAAGATAGCACCCCATATACATTGCACTTGACTTACGAAGCCACAAACAGTGAGGGATTGGGCCTCGATTTCTTCCTGAATACAGTATCAAGTACATGAAGCAAACTGTAAACCTGGAAATTATTCTAACTTTACTCATTTCTGCTGGTCATTGGTTCCCTTTAAGAGAATAAACACAACATAAACTTCTCACCAATACAGGAAATAACTGAGTATCAGGCTCACCTCAAACTGTGCGGCTTTCTTTTTATCTGAGCTTCGTATTGACATGATTTCTGCTTTACTTAGTTTCGGCACGATCTGTAGCCTTGTTGTGTCCAGTTCACCGATGCGCTGGCTGGCTTTGAACTAGTGGAATGGAGAAGAAAAATAATGAAACAGTTTCTTTAAGACTTCATTCCGTGATATAAAAACACATCATGTACATTATGAGTGGTTATCATTAGTGATGTTTAAGTATTTTTTCATTGTTATTATATCAGCTACTGTATGATATAAACAGCATCATCAACAACAAAACAATTACCTATGATAGATGATATAATAACAATGAATACTTGAACACCACTAATGATAACATTCATGTACATGTATTTACTGCACAATAGTATTGCTATTAGCTATTAGCTATCATATATAAACAGCATCATCAAAAAGAACAAAATAAGTACCTATGATAGCTAATATGATAACAATGAAAAAAAAATTATAATACCACTAAGGACAACCACTCATAACATTTATATACATGTATCTACTGCACAATAGTATTGTTATTAGCTATTAGCTATCATATATAAACAGCATCATCAACAAGAACAAAACAATTGCCTATGAGAGCTGATATAATAACAATGAAATACTTATAACACCACTAATATGATAACCAATCATAACATTTATATACATGTATCTACATTTACAAAAGTATTGCAAAAACCCAGGGTGGAAACTGTTATGTATGTAGTATGTATATTTGTATGCACACTTGTAATACAGATTAGTGCATCTATATCATTGTACATAATCTGAATATGAAATGGCCAATACAATGTAGTGGTGAGCACTACAAGTGTACATTGGACTTGCATCCAATATCTGATTTCAATGATAGCAGAGTAGGCAATCCCATGGTCAGTTTGATAGATGTATAATGGACAAGGCTGTGAAGAGCTTACATGTATCTGGCGCTGAATAATGCCAAGTGATTTAAACTGAATGATGTCAACAAATATTATGAGATTGTTTTAGATACTCCCACCACAACAGAAAATCATCCACAAAATGATAATAATAAAATAGAAATGTCAGATAAAATCACATAAGGGAAATATAATCATGATAACATACAAACAACATTAAAATAACAGGTTAGGAACAACCTAAATACATGTAATGTAATGTAATATAATATAGTCATATGTAATATAAGTACATAGTACTATATATATATATACATATAATATATACGTAGTCATATGTACATATATATTCATATGTAATATGATATAGTCAGAAGCATACAGGTATTTCAAATACTGCATTGATGTACAGTAGATCTACATAACATATTCTATTCAATGCAACACTTTTGTAGTTATGAAAAGTATCTTTGGGATACACACCTAGGCTTACATGTGACATGGATGCCTCAACAATCTCATGAGTTGCAAGGTCCAAAAATAAAAATGAACAGTGGAGGCAAGGTAAGGTAAGAACTTTGGCATTCTAGACCTAGACTTCAAACTAGACCCAACAAGAAAACATTCACCTTTTTCATATATGGTGATATGCTTCTGGATGCTGACAACAGCAAAATGCCATACCAATCTGTCAATAATATTTGCTTCTCAACATTATTTGATAATATGGACAACAGTATATTATAAAAATGCAAACTGGGTTTAAATTGTTGTTTAAACAAAAAAGAAAAAAAGTAAGAAAGCCTCCGGTAGAGACTACAACACCCAGGAGCAGCATTGTAGAAATACCAACTGATAGATGAGTCAAAAAGACAGGTCAGGGTGGGGTCAAAGGTCAAAGGGGTACCTGTGAGATGTCTGTTCGGTCCGCTCCGCCCGAGATGATCACATGACCCGTTGGGTTGAGCTTGTTCTTAGCCGCGATCATCACCAGTAAGTCCATCATTTGTAACCTAGAAGAATGAATGAATGTTGTGAAATACAAAATGGATGTAATTGGACAGAAGAACAAGTGAATCCAATTTATCATTGCTGAACATTATTGTAAGGATTTACATTTGCGATGGACGTGTTGGCTTCCACAGATCCAGGATTTAGATATACACTACAGCTGAAAGGAATTGGCATAGGGAAAGGGAAAGGGAAGAAAGGGAAGGAGCCGCAGTTTTATACCGCAGTATATTTTGTCCAGTTCAGCATGAAACATGATGCTTTTTAGGCTAGAGCATCATGCTTCATGCTGAACTGGACAAAACATACCGTGGTTTAAAACTGAGGCTTCTTCCCTTTCTTCCCTTTCCCTTTCCCTATGCCAATTCCTTTGAGCTGTAGTGTATATGGGGTACATACTGAAATCTTCTTGGATATTTTTGTGTTAACATGTACATATATATCTTTAGTGTGTGATTCCCACAAAATAGAGGGGGGGTGGTCGAGTGCCTCTCCCGCCCCTCCCTGGATCCGCCACTGGTTGCAATCATGACATACAGAACATGTGTCAGGCATTACCCATAAGATGTTTATTTAAAATATGAATAATATCAATACAGCATATGATTGGAATGCCAAGCATCTTTCAGCATCTTCGGGTCACTATCAGGTGGCAAAATGACATGCTCTGCTATGGTCTTTATAACAGCAGGCAAGCCAACTCTAGTCTCTTCTAAGTAGGCTAAAACTAATATCATGCCTTCCCTCGTTGGATGGATCCCGACTCTTTATGTTTTCTTTTAATAATTTTTTTTTTGCACTCCACCATTTCTTCTTAACAATGAATAACCTGATCACATTTAGTCATTACTATCTTCTCCAATAATCCCTTACGACGGTCAACTCTGTTCATTTTTTACAATGAAATTAACCTATATACAACATATTCAATGTACTTTCCTGAAGTGATGCAGTTGTGGATCAACATATTTGGGACATTAGTGCTGAACTGCTGATATCAATAAGCAATTGCTATAAACACGTTAAAGCTAATTATGTAAGACTAAGTGCAACAAATTTAGCCTTTTAACTCCCCCGGTTGATCAATAAGTCAATACAGTTGCCATAGAGGGAGGGAGAGGGAGGGAGGGATTGATGGGGGGGGGGGGGGGGAGAGAGGAGGGAGGAATGGGGGAGGGAAGGAGAGATTTTTTTCAAACCTTCACTAATATCTTTCTTTCAATTTTCTGCTTTTGTCAAATCCAACAGAACATCAGGGTGTACTTCCCCTTTAAAGGGAATGCACTGTACTGGGAAGACAAAAAGCCTTCAAAAGTTGATCCTGTGCAATCTTCTTGCCAATGGTCTTAAATTCATGTATTGCCCATTTTAGAAACTTGCTGAAAGTTATTTGCCCTAAAATCATCCACATTTGGAGTAATTAGTGATTAAATCACAAATCCTCAAATTGTTTGGGCCGAACATTTCGTAAATTTGTGATTTAATCACTAATTATGCCAAATGTGGATCATTTGAGGGCAAATAACTTTCAGCAAGCTTCTAAAATAGACAATACATGAATTTAAGACCATTGGCAAGAGGAATGCTCACGATCACCTTCTGAAGACTTTTTGTCTTCCCAGTACTCCATTTAACGAGAGTCTATTACTCACTGTGCATCCACTGTTGCGTTGACGGTGTTTCCCTGAGGCAGCTTGATCTCCAACGTCCTCTGCCCAGTCTTCTGGGGGAACTCCCCACTGTGGGCGGAGCCATGAAAGGACCCAACGCTGTTGCTAGGGGAGGGCGGGGCCCCATTGGACTTGGTGGAGCCGTTGGTAGGCGGGGCCTTGTGCTGGGCAGGAGGCACGGGGGCGCCAGAAGTCTTGAAAGACTTCTTGGTCCTGCGGAGAATTGGAAGATATTGAGAATTTGATCAGATGATCAGAATGAAGGTCTCCTTGTTGAAAGCAGCATGTAAAAATCAATGTGAAGACTAGAGAGTTTTAGATTGTCGCTACTGTGAATGTGACTATGACTGTGACTGTGACCATGACTGTGACTCTGACAATGATTGTGACATGGATTCTGCATGTCCTATTGTAACAAGTAACAACCAGGTGGATTGACTCAATCGCATAAATTTATGCACTTTATTGTTAACAGCAGTTGCCAGTCACAGTCGCAGTCATGACCATCTAAAACTCTGTATTTGCTGTATCTTCTTGAACTTAAAAATACAAGCCCTCACCAACAAACCCAAATTCACACAATTAACAATGTACATGTAATGAATAATCAAATACCACAAAAAATGTGTATGGGCATCATTCAGGGTGTTCTTTTCACAACATCAGTATAAAAGATAGCCCCCCCCCCCCCCCCCCCCCCCCGTCCCCCTCCAGCCCTCAAAAGAAAAAAATCATTAGTTCCCTGTCTACAGCATTGATGTACACATTGCTGCTCCATACCCAGGAGAGATATGGAAATTAGGCAGCTAGAGTGACTAGGTTGGTCCACAGTGAAGAAAACTTGAGGTGCCAACACCACACATTGGGTCCAAAAACTCATTAATTTACTACACCATGTGATAATTTACATTAGTTGAATCAATCAATCAAACAATTACTGGTCTTATTTAATCATTTTTTCTCTCTTTAAAGACAGCCCGTCCCTTTTTCAGATCACCACCGAAACATCGAAACATTGGCAAAACATATAGAGAAGTGTTAGCAAGCTGAAAATTCATAATTTGAAACTGCTACGTAGTGTAAAATTCAAATAATGCACGTAAACAACATTTGATTAGTAGTCTTTACCTAAGGCTCTTAGCAGTTTGTGTTGAAATATCTGCTTTATTGATTAATATGTTTATTAAATTATAAAATGCATTATGAAAAAAATTGTTCTATAGCCAAGGAACCATTTCCAAAGTTTGGTAATTACTCATAAAATTAGGATTTCACACATGCATAATAACCACATAGATACTGTAACAAAGACTAATACTTTTTTCGTAGAACAAAAAAAGTCGGTTTGAAATTTAACGGCTGAAATTTTTACATATACAGAAAGCTTGAACATGCTATATTCTTAGAAATGGTCTTGAATCACACTTTCTTCAATTTACGATCGTGATAGACGATTTCAAATTTTAAGCTTGCAAAAGGGACGGACAATCTCTAAGCCACAGCGATATAGCAAATATCAAATCCTCTGAATAAATCAACAATTCTACCGTCTTCATACAACCTGGATCTCCAGAGAATAACTTGTAATTCTTTTTACCACTTGTTTTCAATCTATAAACTTTATTCACACATACAGTATGTACAGCACTGTAAATATATATTATCAACATGTACATGAACTTTTAAACTTACTTGTGGACTTTAAAGCTTCACAGATAATTAAGATCAGAGCTTCAAGATAAGTTTGTATACATGCACAAACACGTGACATAAACATGGATGACGGAACTGCACGCTGACAAATAGCAATGGTCAATAAGATCAAAATTTTTCTATATATCTGTAGAATATGAAGTTCATTTTCTACAGATACATGTAGAAAAATATAGATGGAGCTACAGGTATTTAATGATATAAATAGTAAATAAATTGAATTTCAATAATGTAGCCTATATGACTGATACATGTATGTTTATGTTTTTAATTAATGTCTTGATCATGTTTTCTTCCCAAATACGTTCATGTTTATATTCATATGGACCAATGGAGGAAGAATTTCATATACTTTCGTGGAAAATAACTGTTTCATCTATTTCTAGATGAAATACATTTTAAAAGATATATATATTCTTGTAAGTCATATTCATCTTAAAAGAAAACACTATATCGGTGCATTTACACTGAAGGTGGAAATTCAGCAGCACAATCAGTTGGGTTTCATTACTCAATCAACTCATACATCATACATGTAGCTTCAACAAAGAACTACTTTCCTTGCACATGTCTAAAATTCACATAGAATTCCACTACTTATCACATCACTGATCATTTGACTCAGTGTAATCTAGAAAGTGTGTATACAATGACCTTAAAATTGTTCACCAAGGACATGCACACTATATACTACAGCTCAAAGGAATTGGCATAGGGAAAGGAAGGACCCACAGTTTTAAACCGTGGTATATTTTGTCCAGTTCAGTATGATGCTTTAGCCTAAAAAGCGTTGTGTTTCATGATGAACTGGACAAAATATACCGCGGTTTTAAACTGCGGCTTCTTCCCTTTCTTCCGTTTCCCTTTCCCTACGCCAATTCCTTTGAGCTGTAGTGTAGATGCCGCTAACTGTTAAGTGGTGCTGGAAGGGTATCCACATGCATACACAATGAATCGAGACATGTTATTTTTAACAAAAAAACATCCCCACACAGTATTTAACTCCTCCATATGAGTAATGACCTTGGAAAGCAGCACCCACAACAAGACATGATATATCCAGTTTATTAGTTCCAAATCTATAATCCTTCTCCTTGTTCAGGGAAACAGCTCCTCTCCGACATGATACATCCAAAACAAGAAATGTGTCCAGTCCTTCACTTTCTAGTCGCTACTTTCAACTTTTAGCAGTACCAGTAGCTAACGGAACACTCAAAACTCCCCCACCGAGATCCATAGTGATAATACACGCCGAACCCTTGCGGTGCTGCGCACTATCATGGCCTCATACACAGCCAAAGGAAAAAGATATCAAAATAAATCAAGTTGCACGAAGAGCTGGCAGCAGGGGCGATATATAATGCAACCCTATCAAGAGCTTAGCGGTGCAAAGCAGAAATCAGAACCAACTTTCAGAGGTTGAAATGCACACCCCTGGAATGCTACACAGACTGGTGAGGTATGCAAACTACTCAAACTTGATCAGAGGTTGCAGCTGGGCCAGTACTGAAGGTGACACAAACCAGGAGCACATTTGCCCATAGGACTCAGTTGTCGATTTCACTCGAGGAAAAACACATCCAGGTATTTCCATGGGTGACACATTCAAACTGCATTCTTCAGCCCCAAAACATCCAGGTATGCAATGTACTTGAAAGTCACACACAACCAGCACCAACTATGCAAGGATCCCAATGCCTGGCTGTCAACAGCACACCGTGCACTATGAACCACTCAGTCTCTGAGCGCTGTTGTCTGCGAGTGCTGTGGTGAACGCCTCTCTCTCTCTCTACTACTAACTAGTAGTGCTAAACAGACCTGCCCTGCCCACTATACACATAAAAGTTCAGCCAGTTCAATGGAATACCCCTTCGCTGTGTCACCCTGCCTAATACTGTGTGCAGGAGACCACAACAATAGGGAACCAGAGAGCTACACAGAATAGGAGAACCCACAGTTTGGTTTTGCATGAATGGAGATAGTATAAAGAAATAGGGAGAGAGAGAAAGAGAAAGAGAGGGAGAGAGAGGGGGAGAGAGGGAGGGGGGGGGGGAGATGGTGAAGTTATAATAGAAGAGGAAGACATAAAAGGAGCGAACTCTTCACTGCATTCCTTCCACCAACAATGCAAGCTCTTGTCTTCAGTTTGTCTATAGCAGACCTCAAGTGTGTATTTTAGGCCACTGTGCTACATTATGTGTAGTATTCAAATCCCCTAACCACAATCCCTCTCTCTCTTTCTCACTCTCCCTCTCTCCCCCTCTCTCTCTCTCTCTCTCTCTCTCTCTCTCTCTCTCTCTCTCTCTCTCTCTCTCTCTCTCTCTCACTCTGCCACCAATTTTTCTCTGTCCCTTTCCTACTCTCCCTGTCATCTGTCTTTCCATTTTCTTCACAACATCTCTTTTCTAAAAAAAATATTCTTCTTTCTCTTCCCTCTCCTCTCCTCATCTTTCCAATCTTTCTCCATCTCTGTCATACATTAACTTCCTATTTTCCCTGCTACCACCAAACCTATGCATATGCCTTTATTGACAAGTCTAGAGCACATAAATCTGACAAAACCACATGTCATCTTTTGAACAAAATATATTACACATTCTAAGATGGTCCCACAAATACATGTGGGCATTCAATCACCTTTACATAGCGTCAACACTAACCTAATATGCACATTAGAAGCCCCTCCCCCCTCCCCCACCCACACCCCCTCCTTTCCCATCTCCATGTACCCCACCACCAGATCATATTTTTCCAGTCTGATGTCATAAAATAAACACAGTGACCAACATTTTGCATTACACCTTGGAAAAGGAAAAAAACATTTTTCCCTAGGGTTCTGTTCTGCACTGTGGGTGATAAATCACCCTTGAGCACAAGCAGATTTTTTTTTTCACTAGCCCTGTTCATATTCCATAATCATGATAATACCGCTAATATTATCGATGCACATCAAAAAAAAGGAGAGGCTGAAATATTGCAGTATAAACGACATGGCCGACTTTTCTCCACACCCCTAGCAAGAGAAAACACAAATTGGTGGTATGTTTCGCTAAGATATACCAGCGTTGGGTTTCAAGCGAATCACATGCCAGAGCGCGATGCACAAGCCGCATCGTTTACAGCTATTTTTTGGATGTAGCTTATGAGGAACGCTTGTCACCGCAATATTGCAGTATTTTTGCATTGTCTCCATCCACAAACTAGCCGCGTAATAGCTAGAAAACAGGACACAAATACATTTATTTGAGTGACTCCTATTCATAAACATGCATGCGGCTATCGGAAATGCATCAGCAAAATTGCTGCAAATGTTGCGCTTAGTTTGAGGATAGGTAGCGTACATGAAGAGGTTTATTGAAGAGAATATGTACATGTACATCAATGCTCTCATTGACACATTTCTGCATAGTAGCTTGATCATGTTGGCATCTGTGAAGAAACATACCGACGCCCTCAATGACAAGCAGCAATAAAGCGTGATAAAACATGCATTATTCATGCAAATTTTCATCAGGGCAGGAATCTTCCCCCCTTCACTTTATCTCCCTGTGGCTCATCTTTCACCTTGATGATTATCTACATCCAACTCTTTAACTCTTTATACACCATTGAGGCATTTTTGCACTGACACATACTGTAATACACACCACTCCTATAGGGCAGTACAGAGTCTGGCAGAGAAGGAGTTAACTCTTTATGCACCATTGAGGCATTTTTGCACTGGCACATACTGTAATACACGCCACTCCTATAGGGCAGTATGGAGTCTGGCAGAGAAGGAGTTAACTCTTTGTCATTGAGGCATTTTGCACTGGTGATACACACCATTCACATAGGGCAGTATGGAGTCTAACAGAGAAGGAGTTAACTCTTTATGCACCATTGAGGCATTTTTGCACTGGCGCATACAGTAATACACACCACTCCTATAGGGCAGTATGGAGTCTGGCAGAGAAGGAGTTAACTCTTTATGCACCATTGAGGCATTTTGCACTGGTGATACACACCATTCACATAGGGCAGTATGGAGTCTAAGAGAGAAGGAGTTAACTCTAAATGTGCCATTGAGGCATTTTTGCACTGGTAATCATGGTAATACACACCATTCACATAGGGCAGGATGGAGTCTGGCAGAGAAGGAGTTAACTCTTAATGCACCATTGAGGCATTTTTGCACTGGTACATACTGTAATACACACCACTCCTATAAGGCAGTGTGGAGTCTAGCAGAGAAGGAGTTAACTCTCATTGCATCATTGCGGTATTTTTGCACAAGTAATACATACCACTCCTATAAGGCTGAATGAGTCTAGCAGATAAAATATTATTTATGCATGAATGACACATATGTGAGGGGTGTTATTGTGTGCATATATTTGTCACGCATTAATTACCAAGGTAATTAAATGTGCTCGGTATTTTACCATCACAAATAGACATCATTCTTTGTAATCCATATTTGAAGTTCATAGTGGGCTGGTGTGCGCTTCCATACACACTGTACTTCTACTTGTTTTCTTCTTTTTTTGTGTGTTTGTATTCGTAATGCAATCTTGATACTGTGTTTATATTGATGTTTTACTCTGTCATCTTCAGAACTAAAAAAGGTTAACATGAACCCTCTGTGTGTGTATAAATAGTGGTGGTACTGTAGTTTTACACCGAATTAGTCTGAAAATGGCCTTCACTGTGTGATAAAGTGGCCCCACCAAATCACGGACTGGTAGCAAGACTTAAATCAATACAAGATCCAAAGTCCTCTTGTTGTGTTAACCTCTTTGGGATATTTCTTCTGAATAACCAAATATAGCACGATATGAAAAGAGAGACACACACACAGGAAAGAGGGACGGACATCTTTATTCTTCCACATTCCAAACAATTTATGAAGGTTGTCTTTTATGAAAGACAAATACTCGCAGTCCGAAATCATGTGGTTTCATTTGTCCGCTCACGTCCACGAAACTCGTTGAAGATTCTACGTTATATCCTCAAATAGATATATTCATACATAATTTATGAGCATTGGAGACATTTGCAAACTGCTGATACAGCGCTGTACCTGTAATCAATTCATTGACATGAATGTCACGTCACGTTCCAGAAAACCTCCCCCTCGAGAAGTCATAATGTCACCATGTGATGCCTGTATCAGATGTGGTGATATTTGCTTCTCAAATTACCAGAAATACTCTCTTTTTCTTTCCATCCCTCTCTAAATCTAGCTACTACATCTCTATCTCTTCCTTCCTCCATTTTTCTTTCTAATTGTCTCTCTCAATCCCTCCCTCTCTCCCTCTTCTCTTCTCCCTCCCCCTCTCTCACATTTCATGCATTCTCTGTGTACAGTATGTCCCTGACTCCTCCCTCTTTATTTTCTTTCTCTTTCTCTTTCTCTTTCTCTCTCTCTCTCTCTCTCTCTCTCTCTCTCTCTCTCTCTTTCTCTCTAGCGCTTTCTTTCTCTTCCCCTTTCTCCTTTTCTCTCATGCATTGTCTTTCTCTTTAACACACTCATACATACACACAAACACTGTCCATATAAGCCATATTCAATTGACTCCATGTATTCAGCTCAGTACAGCTATCAAACATCAAATCGATAATATTTTGAATGCAGGGCAAAGTTTATCAAAAAATCGCACACACAAGCATAGCACACATGTATACCATTTCCATTACTTAAACAAATATGAGTGCAAAACAATCATTCATTACAAGGATTTTTGTAATGCTATCATAATTTTAATGCAAAGCAAATGTTTGCATTAAAAAGAACAGCTCATACAATGTGAACACCACATACTACAAACAAAGCTTTCTCAATTACATCTATTTCTTTTAATGTTCCATTTCTTTTTACCATCAGATAACAAAAAAGACATTTACAGCTCAGCGCTATACATGTACACATTGTATGTGTTTAGTACATGGTGTATGCTTACAGATGTAATCTTAAAACAATTCATTTTTAACATAAACTTTCACATAATTTATATGGCATATCCAGTAACATGACACTTGACTTTGTCTGATTTTACCTTCTGTTCAATCAAACTTTAAAAATATGGAAATGATTATTGTTTAAGCAATAAAAGCAAGAAGATATTTCATTCATCATTGTAAGTTTTAATATTTTGCTCTCAACATTTGCTCACATTTTGGCATAGATACATACAAACCATATAGATTGCAAGAAGAACTTGCTCCTGCATTGTAAGAGTTAAGACGGTTTAACCAGGGAGGTGGTAGTTGAGACACGTCCCTGGTTTAACAACCTGTTGAACATTCTGTCCATAGCTTAACACTCACCACATAAAAGACATCATGAACAAGAATCCCTCACTCCTTCCCGTTGGTAGTATATAATCTCACAATTCCAAACATTCAATGCATGCAGGCTTATAATCCACTATAGTGCATGATGATTCAAGAAGATATGGGCTGAAATTCCACAATGAATCAATACTGTATCAGACAAGATGAAATTAATCCATACAACAACATCCCATTAGCTTACACTGGAGAAGCCATAGAGATGTAATATGAGTGGCAGGGAGACACAGCTAGATAACTATCGATGTGTGGGGGATTCGGCGATGTGTGTTTGAGTGAGTGTGTCTGTGTTCGATATACGCCCCAATTACTAACAAAACACAGACTGAGGGGCCCTCTGCATAGACAAATGTATGTATTGGATATGCCGGCTCTATTGTTTGGCAGTTCCAGTGAAGAGAGAGAAAGAGAGAGGGAGAAACAGAAAGGAATGGGCACTGTTAGCAGAGCTGACAGAATGACAGAGATAGAGACAGGTCATTGAAGAGAGGAAAAGGGAAAGAGAGAGTGAGAGAGAGAGATACATGGAGAGAGAAAGCGAGAGAGAGAGAGAGAGAGAGAGAGAGAGAGAGAGAAAGAGGAATGTGGCTAGAAATATAGTGAGATTGACAGACAGAGAATCAGAAACAAAAACAGACCAACACTGATAGCAATGATGGTATTAAGAGGGAGAAAGAGAGAGACAGAGACAGAGATGGAGAGAGAGAGAGAGAGAGAGAGAGGGGGGGGGGTGAGAGAGAGAGAGAGAGAGGGGGGTGAGGGGAAGAAAGAAAGAGATATATAGAAACAGATAGGCAATGACAGCAAGAATGATCCTGATAGAGAAAATAATGAGACAGAGACAGGGAGAGAGGAACACACAGACAGACTGTCAGAGAGCAGACTTGACAGGCCGACACCTATTGATTTAACATCCGTGTTCACAATTATTTTTACAGCATTTCTGATGCAGATCATAGTATAAAGTGTGTCTTAAAGGGAATATACTGTACTGGGAAGACAAAAAGCCTTGAAAAAGGTGATTGTGAGCAATCTTCTTGCCAATGGTCTTAAAGTCTTGTATTGTCCATTTTAGAAACTTGCCAAAAGTTATTTGCCCTCATATGATCTAGATTTGGAGTAATTAGTGATTAAATCACAAATTCTTAAAATGTGTGGCCCGAACAACATGAGGAATAGACCGTTTTCGTAATGTATGCAAAATGACGTCATTCATAGTTACTGTTGCTACCTCGGTCAAGCTTAGCGATCCTCGGCATCTTGTCCGCATATCGCTGCGTGCGAATCTAGCGGGTGTCCCGATGTTTTCGTTTTATTTTCAGTCTTATTTTACCTGAAAGAGCGTTTTTTTTTATGAGAGGGAATTCTGTGATGTCATCGACATCGACAGGAACTCTTCACGGCATGACTGTCAAGCAGATCCAGGATATTTTTGAAGGATAAGGGTGTTTCTACCACCGGGTATTTCGAAGTGTCGGCTTTTTCAGCTAGCGATCGAAAGCAGTAGCGTGAACACACTTGCCTCGGACCCGGACCTCGCCGGCCCGTCCCACAGCGTGGAGCTTACGCTACTTGAAAATGCAAATATAATCCTCGAAAAAAAATGAATACAGACGTATGGGAAGGAATAGTTTCACATACTTACATACAACTTACATCGTTCACTCATAATAAGGTATACTGTATGAAGTTGCAGTTACACGATGGGGTATGTCACTATGTGTTCTTCAAACTGAAAGATTGTTCGGTAACTTTCTGTCTTTGGGGAAGCGGGTCGATGGCTACTAGCTCTCTCTCGGGGAGCTGGCCGCACGGCGTTCGCTGTCTGACTTGTTTCGCGCTGAGAGACTGCGGTGCGGCTGCAGGTATTCGGCTTGGGTGATCTGTTGCAGCCGGCTATTCCCGTAAAAAAATACTTGGAGCAAATGTAGCTGTCTTTCCTGATTTTGTCTGTTCTCAAGTCCGAGTCCGAGAGCCCGGGCCGCGTGCATATCCCGTGGTAGCAGTGGTTCACCGAGATTATCGCCGATTATTGCCGAACTTTCTTCTAAAAAAATAACTTTCCCCTGAGAAACTGAACTCCTGACAATCTTACTAATTGTTACTTGCCAGCTGTGTAAATCTGATGTATGTATTGTCCACAACGAGGTCTTAATTAGAAAGAAAAATGTGAATCGACCCATGCATTGTGGGCGATAGTTCATAAGTCACGGCAGTGTACGCGGCTAGTCACGGCTAAAGCTCGCCGCAGCAGTATCGGGGCTAGGGCCGAAACGGGCGCTAATGGAGACGTAAAAATCACTTTTTTGGACGAATTCAACGGCAAAGAAGTTTTCTAGGGTTAGAGTTAGGGTCAGAGTTATGTTAAGAATTAGGTTTAGGGTTAGGGTAAGGGTCAGGGTTAGGTTTAGGGTTCAAATTTATAAAATAAGTGCCAAAGTATGGATACACTTATGAACTAGCGCCGCATTGTGTACTTCGTATGCGTGCGGTACGGTACGGTGCAGACGACGGGCAGCGTTTGTTTGTCCGAGGTTGCGGCCGTGTGCAAAATTAAAGGTCTTGTGCATACATTACGAAAACGGTCTATTGTGACTTAATCACAGATTTCTCCAAATCTGGATCATTTGATGGCAAATAACTTTCAGCAAGTTTCTAAAATGGACAATACGAGACTTTAAGACCATTGGCAAGAAGATTGCTCACGGTCATCTTTTTGAAGGCTTTTTGTCTTCCCAGTACAGTATATGCCCTTTAAAAACTATGTTACATGTACATTGCTGAGATGGTAGCCAACCTGCTATTAGCTCAGTGAAATTTAACCACTCTGTACTGTATGCAAGAAACTGAGTGGTTATTAATATGGGGCTGTCAGTGCTTGGTGCTGAGAGGGTTAACCCAGAATTCCAAAACAAAACTTGAGGTTAATAAAACGTAAATAAAAGCATTTCATTGCAGCATTAATCTCATTAAATTGAGTGCATTGTGATGTTTAAAATTAAATTGACAGTGCAAGGGTATTACAATATCAGACTCTATTTTTTGATTGCCTGTTACAAATCCATTTGAAAAAGGTAATAGTCCAATAGACTATTTTTGTTATGTATGAGATTGGTATTCACATCATTAAAACAATAGATTACTAATGGTAACCTCAAAGCTTGTTCATGGTTTGTCCAACAAAAAACCGCTAATGAATTCAGAGTTGAAACTGAATCATGAAATACAGGTTAATGTCAAAACATGTTACTGCGCACTTAGGGGAAAAGATGAGAATACATTACAAAAATGCCCTATTAAAAGTAGCTTTTCAGTTCCCACATTCTAAGGAAAGATCATAATTTTTTTCTGCTATATTCAAACATTTTTATACATATTTTAGGCCTGCCTTGATAGTGTGAAATGGGTATGAGAGAGGGAGAGAGAGGGGAGATATCAAATCCAATCTCTCTTCCGACTTCTATTGTTCTGGGTAGCCTTGATTTGTGGTACATTGAAGTGAGGCATTGAGGGTTGTGGAAGGGAAGAGTGAGGCTCAACAGGGTAGGAGGGAGAGACATAGAGAGGGAAAGAAATAGAGAAAGAGACAGAGAGAGAGAGAGAGAGAGAGAGAGAGAGAGAGAGAGAGAGAGAGAAAGGAGGGGAGAGATGGGGGACGGGGAGAGATAGAGAAGAGAGAGGGGGCAGAGGGAAGGCGTATGTAAGAAGAGATAGGGGGAGAAAGGGGGAGAGAGGGGGGAAGAGGAAAAGAGAGAGCGAGAGAGTGTGAGAGAGAGTGGGGAGAGAAAGAAAGAGGGGGAGTAGAAAGAAAGAGAAAAGTAAGAAAAGAAGAGAAGGAAAAATAAATAAGAAGAGAGGGCATTGGATATAAGGAATGTTTTGGACTACTCCTACAAACCTAAGAAAAAAAAAGTTAGGCCTGGTAGTTGTCTAGACATATGACAAAAATCTACACCTCCAGAAATACAGACATTACCGGTACTTTACTTATTATACATACATACACAATCAAATTGAGCAATACAAAATAAGAATAAGTTACAGTATATGACATTAGGTTGTCAAGTTTAAAGGATCATGCTAAACCATACCAATTCAAGATAAATACCTTGTTACAATGTATCAAATTGCTGACAATAATTGTTCATGGATCTGCTTTCCACAGCATTCCTGCTAGTTACTTACAAGTTGAATTGTCACAAGGGATTTGTATCCCTTTAAAATAAACAATCCCAGTGGGCAAACATTTGTTGAGTGCAGCTACCAAAGCTAACAGGTCACTCACAGGGGTATGGCAGAGACACAATAGGGTGCTCCATCGATCTAACTTGGCTTTCAGACTGCGTGACATTTCTGATCCCAACTGACAAATAGAGTCTGGTACTTAAAGACTAGTCACTGTATCATCATCCTCTGTTCTCAGGGCGGGGCATGGAATAAACTGAGAATGATTAGTTTACTGCGGCCAGACCTGTTGATTAAATATTGTAGTTTGAATTAAAAATGTCAAACAGCCTGGGAGCCAGGCTATGTGGACCCTATGGGGCCATGGGCTATCAGCACATTCCTGAGATATTTCGGCCATTATCTCCCATTACAATCATTTATGGCAAAAGAAAATCAAAATTCCTGTTGGTGATAAATTGCTATCAGTAGAATAAAAAGGCCACCGATGAGGGGCAAAGGTAAAATGGCTTAGGATTATTATGATGTGAATGATTTGGTTATCATGCAGCTTGTAATATACTGTACTGGGAAGACAAAAAGCCTTCAAAAAGGTGATCGTGAGCGGTCTTCTTGCCGATGGTCTTAAATGCCTTTTTGAAGGCTTTTTGTTCATTTTAGAAACTTGCTGAAAGTTATTTGCCCTCAAATAATCCTCATTTGGAGTAATCCTCAAAATCCTCAAAATGTTCGGGCCGAACATTTAATCACTAATTACTCCAAATGTGGATCATTTGAGGGCAAATAACTTTCAACAAGTTTCTAAAGTGGACAATACGTTAATTTAAGACCATTGGCAAGACGATTGCTCACAACCACCTTTTTGAAGGCTTTTTGTCTTCCCAGTACAGTATATGCCCTTTAACCTATGGCAATGATAATCAAACCTTGCTCTCTTTAGTCTTTTATTTTTGTTCATGTCCTTCAAATGCAAATGTATTTAAACATTGCACATTTATCATCATTACATAGTTCTGTCCATAAAATCATTGCTTGTCCGTACATGCATCTGGAAGTTGTAAATTCTCAAATGCTCTTTTTTTCAAGATAAAAGTTTTCCTCTTTCACAATGCTACAAACTATCACTAGATATGTTTTGAGTTTGAATACAAAACATGAAAGATTAGCAGAATCTAAACATAAAATACAATTTGAAATGTTCATTTTTTGACAATATTTTTCACTGCTCAAATCTATTAACACTTATTTGGAAGGATATGAATCAACCTTCTTTCTTTGAACCCATGCTCGACACCGCAGAAAAATGTTTTTTCAACGTGGCTTTTAGATGTTTTAACAATTGCAAACATGACTATGTGCAACAACTTCTTCGGGAGAACAAAAGAAATAAATGGCCTCATTTTGCTTGTCCTGTTAATTGAATCAATACTTCCGTGAACATAACAGATATCAGGAAACAAAAAAAAGAACAAGTTTTTCAAGTAAGATATCTCACCTGCACGCAAATGCAAACACAGACACTGTTAATGATGATGCACAGTTTAAGATATGATTTTGACAATGATTCTATCCCACAATTCCAGGGAAATCAGCAACAAAAGAAATTAGTCAATATTGTAAAGAATTATTCAAACTTCCTCAATCCTTAAGAAGAAAGCTGAGTACAATAAATTGAATGGTGTTGCCATTAATTTCCTTGAAAATTACAAAGAAACAAACAAAAAGAAAAAAAAAGAAACAAAGAAAAAAGAAACAAAGTTTTTAGAGACAAAATGGGGAATTAAAGATATTTCTTTCTAACTTCACATGAGCCGCTAAATGTAGGTGCTGAGCATGGGACATCAAAGCCTTGTCATGACTGTGGAATGCTTTTCACATTCATTAGCAAGCTTTAGTATCAATACAGATGTTTGACTATGCTCCAATTGTTTCTTCTTTGTAAGGCCTCCTTGAGTAGACTAATCTTTCGTAATTTCAGGGACGGACTGAGAAAAGAGCAGAAATACAGTGACTAGTCTTAGATTACCAGACTCTATTTGGGATCAGAAATATTCAACAGGCTGGAAGCAAGACAATTGAAACTTTTCTCACAAGTTTTGCTCCCCAATTGGCACTCACATTAATTTCATGGAAGTGTGTTTTGAGTAGTTATGTTTTGCGTTTCCCTAAAAGGATTGACGCGCTCCAGTTTGTCAGCGCATAAGCCCGTGACATTTTGTGGTGTTGTACAAAGCATCCCTGTGACAGGAGATTTCCTTTTTGTCATACTTTGGATACGCTTAGTGGTTTGGAATGTTATTTCACGACCCTCCATTGTCACAAACAAAATTCCCACACACTGATCTCACAGTACTTATGATTATTGATGCATGCATGCAATTCAGTTGCATTTCTCTGAAAGGTAAAGGCTGATGGAGGTGATGAGTTCAGCCCATAATCACGCCAGTACTAGTCCGTAGCAATCATCAGGATTCTGATTTTGTATTTAATTTCCTAATTTCAAGCTAGAATAGGCTCCGTGTCCACGGCAGAACAGCATTCTATTGAACCATAAACCTCTTCCGCGATTGCTCATACCACCATGCAAACCTTCAAACATCAACAGCATTCTATTGATTAAGCATCCCGTTGTCTTACTACTGTTACCATCTACACATACTGTTAAAACTACAGGATAGAGATGAAAATGTGTATAATGATGCAAAGTTACAAGCCATTGAATTTAACATGAGAATGATATATGTACTTCATTGACCTACGACACAGTCCACAGATAATGATATGCAATCAGTAGAGTGTGCATTATATGTTCTGAAACTACAAGTACATGTACACTACAGCTCAAATGAATTGGCATAGGGAAAGGGAAAGGGAAGAAAGGGAAGGAGCCACAGTTTTAAACCGTGGTATATTTTGTCCAGTTCAGCATGAAACATGATGTTTTTTAGGCTAAAGCATCGTATTTCATGCTGAACTGGACAAAATATACAGTGGTTTAAAACTGTGGCTCCTTCCCTTTCTTCTCTTTCTCTTTCCCTATGCCAATTCCTTTGAGTTGTAGTATATTTACTGATTCTGCACAAAAAATTAGTTCAACTCCATATGCACAACATGTACATATCCACAATACTAGTATGTAGGTCAGTGTCGTTGGAGATCAACTGATTTGCAAAGATCTACGAAAAAGTGAATTATGCTTTAATTGTGAAGTTTTTATATATTACTACCTTACTTCCACTTTAGAATATGATATATTAACTATAATAATCATAAAATCTCACTGCTTACTATGATCTGACTCAAGAATATTCAGACATTTTATGATTTATACAGGTGGTATCATGAATGACCTTTATCAGAAATGCTTAAAAAATGTCACACTGCAGAGGAGGGTGTTAAAAGAGAGTATTGGTCTAAGTTTGGGGTAGTTGCCAGGCAACCTTGCTATTCACCGATACAGTAACATTTTTGTTCTCTGCCAGTGTAAATGTCCCTATATTGAACATCAATACACACAGCATATCAATAGACAGGTTCATTGTATCACGCACATGACCCTTGATTGCATGGTTCTTCATCTGATTAGGAACTAATCCAATTTAGTCAGAAATACAAATCAGTCTGGTTATCTCAAACCCCCATTGTCAAGAATAGACACTTGTTGACAAACTGGGATAAGATGTTGCAATAGGATTATAATGCATTTTGAAATCTTCTTAGCGTTTTATCAGTCTTTGTTAAATACTATTCTTCACACATCGCACTAAAGATATCAGACAGGGTGTCCATTTTGCAGGTCAAAAATATGAAATTTTGTAAAAAAAAAAATAATAAAAAATACAGAAAATGGAAAATAATATTGTATTCTAACTTCCCTCCTGATAACAGAACTGGAAACTAACTTTAAGTGAAATTAACGTGATTAGTAGATTTTGAGGTTTTGGGCGGGTCGTCTGAATCCTATAGCCTAGGGACCAAAGACATTGGTCCGCTCCATGGTGGCACAGTGCATACAGTCAATGGGGGCACTGCCCGCATCATGAGCTGAGAGGGACAATACGATTATGAATATAGACCATGCTCACTGTGGTTCAAACATAAACAAGGATGGTTTTTCACTTTTTCTGAAAATGTTTGTGAAGCAATGACTGTGAGATTTCATACACATTTTTGTTAGGGTATACTGCTGATTCCTGCCGAGTTTCATGACTTTTACAAATAAGACATCTTATCTTTAGAGGTGTTCTAGACCTCTACTTTTATCTACGAGTAAATCCACACCAAGAGACTGTAATTTTATCTGCAATATCCTTATATGTTCCAATCTCCTCACATAGGTACAATACATGCTCCTTCTATCCTTTACATGATATGGACTAGAATTACAAGAATTAACATACATGTATAGTACCTTCAGATGTAATTCCCCATCCAATCTTATTTTCTTCTCTTTGACATATTTTCTCTTCAGTTTGAATTGCTACTTCGGAATCTCTATTGTGGAAGCCTGTAAGGCCTATGGGGGGACTAGAGAATCACAATAAAAAAATCCTAGAGTTTTTGTGGTTTCAAAGGGTATAAATAGCTGCTGGAAGCAATGGGGGAAATGGACAAATAGACCACAGAACCCTGTTCACAATGAAAAAAAAAACAACCACCAAATTGCTGTTCACATGTAAGATAAATCACAGTCATTGTTCATATTTTATTGAAGTATGGAACCATTTTCACACATGGTCCTTGATATATTATTTTGTACATTTCACAATTAATTTGTGGTGGAAAATAAGTCATACATGTTCACATTCATTCATTGAGGAGAGATATCACTGGATGAGAGAGTTCAGATCAAGTATCATAATGTTCATTCAGATCACAGTCACGATACTGCATGTGTACATGAACATACATGCATTATTTCTGCCAACAACATTTTGCAAAGGGTGTTCAGAAGTTGTACCATAATTTAAATTGAGGAATGTATTTCCATTGTTCTGCACAAGTTACCAGTATGAATGAGTCTCCTGTTCTGTTAAAAATTTCACCAGTGAAGATGTACACTGCATAAGGGTCAGTTCACATCTGTATGCAGATAGTCATAATTTGTACAATTAGCAGTATCAATGGCTCTCTCTGTACTGTTGATCTTTCTACCAGTGTGGTCAACACTTCATAAGGGTCAGTTCACATTTATGTGCATATGGTCATTTGTACTACAAACAGAAACAGTGTGAATTGGTCTCCCTGTGATTTTGATCTCTCTTCCAGTATAAAGGTCAGCTTTCTATTCAACCAGGGTAGTTCCTTCATTTTTGGGGGCTGCTCATTGGAGTAGCCTTGCGAAAAATGTTGCTTGTATCGTTATGAGCATGCAGCGAAAGTACAAAGTATGAATGGGTCTCCTTTCTTTGTTGATCTTTCCACCAGTGCAATTGTACAAGGGTCACTTCGCGTCTCTGTGCTGACCATCATTCCAGGTTCTCTGATTGTTGCGAGATTCAACAAACACACATATATAAAGGTCCCCCGAACAGAAGGATGGGGGACAGTAGGCCTGGAGAATCTTCACACATAGAAAAAAAAACTTTGTTTTCTTGAACTCTTTAACCATTGTGGCATTTTTGCACTGGTAATTCACTCCATTCCCATAAAACAGTAAGGAGTCTGGCAGAGAAGGAGTTAAGTCTGTGCTAGCCACTTGCAGTTGCACATTTTTGCACCAGTCATATATACACACAAGTCCTATAGAACAGCCTTTTATCTGACTGAGAAATTGGGTACTACGGTAGGTTTATTCTGTTGGCTATTGTGATCCAACTACTGGACAGATTCAACACTGGTCAACGATGAATAATCCTGGAAGCTAGGGGGATAGGATTCCATTGTGTGGCCTGCATACCTGTAAGATCAGATCTTTAACTTTGAGATTTGGAACTCCTGACAAGAATGGAGAAGAGGTTTCTGTGATTGTAAGCTTTGGAGTAAAGAGACTCACGCTGGTCAGACAGGGTAATGGTATTACAGGATAGAGGGGAAATACATTATACACTGTTAGTGCAGGTCTGCTTTGTGGAATAATGAAAAATTATAGATGAGGCCATGAGCTGGACAGTTACTGGGGAACAGCAAATTGGTTCTACAAAGATAGAAATAGAGAACTGTGGCACAAACATGCTGAAGCCTTGGTCCAGCAGTGGACAGAAAACGGCTGATGACGAAACCCATCACATGAGGACTCAGGGCGATTTAGCCCCCTCAACGCTATAAAGAGCCCCTCATGGGATGTACCACAAAATAAAGAACAAGGTATTTGTTATGACACCAGGCTTGAAAAGTGACCCCAGCAATTTGTTTTTCTTTCCCTGGAATGAAGCATAAAAACACCATTCTGAACACTCGGATGTTTTAGTTTAAATTGTTACATTTTGAAGCAATATTTTCCCCTGGTATGTAGTTTAAGAACACTATTCCGAGCACTTACAGGTATGTTTTGAGTTCAAATAAGTACTTCGTTAAGTTATCATACATGTATTCAACAGCATGGAGACAGAAAACTCATTCACAGATCACTTCATTAATAAAACAAACACACAACTCAGCTGAAAGTACAATGTGTAAGAGCAAATATTTGATGAGATGAAAAAGGGGTCAAATGCATGTCATGCTTTCAAAAGAAAAAACAAATATAACAAAAAAAAAATCATTGTACTTTATCATGTGCATGAAGGCAGGACAAACTCAAGAGATTCATTAATCACTGATCATATTCAAATTAATCACATAAAAATTTACAGTTTACACCAATATTGTAAGTTATAAATGTTCAGATGAACCAGCCAAAAAAACAATGACAGACTTTCTTTCCAAATTCATGTCTGTCTGTAAAATATGCCTGTCTATAGGCTAAATACGTAAGGATAGCTTTAAATGATTAACATGTTCTAAAATATTCCATAATTCCTCTTCACTTCAAATGTTACTTTAATTTCTGAAAAAAAAAAGTTGCTGTCACAATTATCACCACAAAACAGTGTGTGTAAAATTATTGCTACAAAAGAGGACCAAACTTGTAACGCTATTTAACTACACCTCAATGCAATAAGTGCTTACAATCAATCTTAAACAAACAAGAAATTCCATTATGGTACTTCATTTCATGTCTCACAGTATGTACAATACAAACACAAGAGGCACTCACTTAAAACTGAGAGTTGTCAATAGATACAGTTACAATGCATAACAATCAAAAGAAACTTACATGCAACAGCCAAACATATTCCTCAAATATCTGCAGACTTCCAGAAATGAACACGCATGTGTAGATTACACATCCCAGGACAGAAAAACCCTTCACAAATGCGAAATCTACAAGGCCAGTCTAATACCACTAGCAGAGAAAATAAACTGCATGAATGTTCGTATCCCAGAAAGATTTCTCTATCCACTGATATTGCTAGCCAGAGTGCTAATACACTGTCACCATTTGTGCCATTTATCTGCAGCTAGTAAGGTAGGTGGGGCAGTCACGGGTATGTGTGTACTCGCTGTACACAAAACTCCCCTAAACACAAACTGCTCTGCATATTTTCCCCTCAGCCACGGATTTTCACACACAAAATCCATGAAAAGAATGCATTTTTGAGGACACTGATTCACAATGAATAAGTGAAAAAAGGGATAATGGAACAGAAAGAGAGAGAGAGAGAGAGAGAGAGAGAGAGAGAGAGAATGGGGGAGGGAAAAAATGTGCGAGAAAGGAAGAAAATGGTGGTTTTATTATGGTACTCTGCTCAGGCATATCTGGAATAGTTGAGCTTTTGTATTCGACTGTTGACTGGTATGATTATGATAGAGGGCACATTTGGATTTCATCTAGTGGGCTGAATTAATGCAATTGACAAAATTTGCCCTAATCCAAAGAGATTAAAGACATTAAAGTAGGCTATAACCCTGACAATAATTTGCTTTAAATCAAAGCAGCGAAGTCAGAGAGTCAGATACAAGATTCGTGAAAGTTTGAGACAAGGTAATTGAGCTTTTCCACCAGACACTGCTACTCTATAGATTGGTTGCAAAAACATACATATTCCCCTGTCTTTAGAAGCCCTTCACTACGCTTAATCTAATCCTTTTTCTAGCCTTGACAATAAAGTTAGACTTCACTCTATTTTTTGTTCAGCTCATCCAAAAAGGGAGAAGAGGGGTTAATTAGGTTTGTTAGCACGACAGAAGATCCTGATCTATACTTAAAGGGATAGTTGACCCTGAAATTAAGTTGGTTTCAGTCAAAGGAGACACATGACAGAAACATTGTAGTGATGGTTTGATCAAAATCAATCAAAGGATAAGAAAGTTTTGATTTTGTGATGTCACATGTGAGGTGCTCCCCCATAAAATAAGTACTTTCTCTGAAAAAATATTCATCCTTTTACCTGTGCATTTGATACATCATTAGAAATATGTTTTAACACACATACCATGACATATGTCCAGGATGGACTATTCCTATGAAGAGTTTGTAATTCAAAAATGCCCAACAGCCTGGTAAGCAGGCTAGCTACTCAATGGGACTTAAAGGGGTTAATTCACCCTGAAATTATTTTGATTTCAATGAAAGCACATACATAAAAGAAACATATCAGTGAAGGTTTTACGAAAATCCGTCAAAGGATAAGAAAGTTATGATCTTTTAAAATTTTGATTTTTGTTACGTCATGATTGAGGTACTCTCCCATACATTTTGTATACAATACATACTGTACTGTAAATGTGTGGTCTTTTCCCTTGGTTTTGCATTTATGATAGACACACACACACACACACACACACACACACACACATACAGAAATGAGCTTTCTTATCTCCTACTCATATTTATCACACAAATAAACACAGTTCTTGTATTTGTTGAGGGGGTGGAGAGCTGTTTACTTTTGCCAGTTTTTCTGTCCAGAAATTCCTGCCTCTGCACATTTATGGCTGTACAGATTGGACCCACTTGGGGATTGAAGTATGGGCATCCAATAGTATGGATTTATATTCAACAGAACAATGTACTTTTTAGAAAGAATGCATGAATCTGGAAGTAGCACATTCCTTTCTATTGAGTATTACATGTCTGATGTGTATTCATAATATTGTTAGATATTTATATGAATTCGGGAAATGTATTGTGTTCCTCATACTAGCATTAAAATCTTGAAAGAATGTGAATTTCTAGAAGTACAGTACATTCCTTTCCATTGATTATTCATTTTCAGTGTATGTGTATAAATATTTATGACATTTACCACAGTTTTTAATTTTGTGTACAGTGTACATACTGTACATCAATCTGTTTAAAAATGATTCCAAGGGGTGTTTCAGCAAGCTGTGCGTAAGTTACAAACGACTTTATGAACGACTGGTGATCCTGTCTTGTGCTAAATGCCATACCACCCTTTGTTTATTGAGAATCTGATTTAGCACAAGAGGGATCACCAGTCGTTCGTAAAGTCATTCGTAACTTACGAACAGCTTGGTGAAACACCCCCTGGGACATTTTCTTTAATCCTCTGTTTGTCCATGGGTAAATTCCCTTTGTTATAATGTCAATGGTACATATTCATGACTTGTTACTTAGAGAGGGATAAAGTGATGATTGTGAGATGTACATTTCTTCACCGAGGTCTACAGAAATGGAGATGTTCCACAGCTCAAAGGAATTGGCATAGGGAAAGGGAAAGGAAAGCAAGGGAAGGAGCCGCAGTTTTAAACCAATATATTTTGTCAAGTTCAGCATGAAACATGATGCTTTTTAGGCTAATGCATCGTGTTTCATGCTGAACTGGACAAAATATACTGCGGTTTAAAAATGCGGCTCCTTCCCTGTCTTCCCTTTCCCTTTCCCTATCCCTATGCCAATTCCTTTGAGCTGTAGTGTAAGTTGCTCTGCTGACCATCACTCTGTGATTAAATGTTCTGATTTGAGTTAAACTCCTAACTTAAAAAACATAGCCAATTCTTTACCGAACGCTAACCCTATCCTTTCTTTTAAGTGAGTAATTGTGGCTATATATTTGTTCACTCAGATACAGAGATATTCCATTACATGGCTGTGCAGTCTAATGTTCTGATACTAGTCCGACTCTAAACTTCAACCCTGAACCCAACATTACACAGTAGGTGTGTCTTCATTAGCCTGATCAGACGAAATAGCGAGCTAGTTTGCTGATCCGAGGAACGAGCCTAAAGTTGCAATCGCGCCTTCATTAGCTTATCCCAATGTTCGCACATGCTCAGTGTGCGACAGAAATAGGCCACGACCGCATGGATTCGGTTGTGAGCTCACATTCACGCACATATAAAAATCAAACATAAACAATGCCTCAGTGCGCGCTGATGCTTGCTGGGATCGAAAAAAATTTCAGGCTAATGAAGATGCTCCGAGCTAGCTCCATCTAGCCCAAGATTTCTTGGGACATTTTCTTGACCAAATAGCTAGCTATTTTGCCTGATCTGGCTAATGAAGATGCAATTACCTAGCTTTTTCGTGATCTGGCTACATAGGCTATCCCGATCAGAAATAGCTAGCTTTTTCGCAACATCGGGCTAATGAAGACGCCCCTGGTGTACCACACTGTCAATCTTTACCGAAATCATAACAACACTGTACAGATTCCAAGGCTCATAAAAAAAACACTGATGAAATAGCTGATATACTTTTAGTCGAGGATCACAACATAATAAAGTTCCATCAAGTCTGATCTCTGTTTGTCCAACAGTTACATTTCTGCATTTGTGGGTCCATGGTTGACCCAACCGCCCTCAGAAAAGTACCTAATAGGATTCACAAGATAATCAGATTATTGCAATGTCAGTCCTTGCTGCCCAAGGGTGCTTAGACTTAACCAACTATAAAAAATGAAAGCGAAAGCGAAAATTTCATTGAGTTCTGAATTTGGTAGAGGGAGGGGGAGTTTTGTAAAACAGCATTTTTTTCAACAATCCTTACATCGAAATTAATCTGTTTGCTTATTTCCCCATTTTTTTATTGTTTATTCAAATTGAAATCCTTTTCTTGTACAAAAACTTTGCACATAGTGTTCATACAGTACCATATCAAATCAACATTGGAAAGAGCCTTAACACAATCTTATCAGTCGTAGGGCCCCGTCACAGGAGTTGTCCAAGAAGATGACATTACATTACCAGTTGTAGGCCCTTACAACTGCAGAAATGTGGCAAAATCGTTCTGACTCCTGAAGACGGACAGTCAATCTGCCCGAAACGTTGAGTCTACCTCTCTACTAATCAGCTCTTCACGCTTTCTGGTTTACAGTCCTTTTCAGGACTACACTCATTTCGAAAGAATACTCTACTTTCTAATCTCCACTTTCACGCCGGTCCATTTAACCTTCAATTCTATCAACGTTTTTCTCATCTCAGTCCTCCCAGGACTTTACACATGGTGTACCATAAACCTCTCTCGTGATTGCAAAATCGTTTTGTCTGCAGTGGCTTAGATACATGACTTCCCACACCGGGCAACATTGTAGACTAAGAGTAAAAGGGCCTATTGTACTTTTATTTGGAAACAAAGTCTTTTAAAGACAAAGGCAAGACCCATTACATATAAGTACACTCTAGCTCAAAGGAATTGGTATTGGGAAAGGAAAAGGGAAGAAAGGGAAGGAGCCGCAGTTTTAAACTGTGGTATATTTTGTCCAGTTCAGCATGAAACATGGTGTTTTTTAGGCTAAAGCATCGTGTTTAATGCTGAACAGGACAAAATATACCACAGTTTAAAACTGCGCCTCCTTCCCTTTCTTCCCTTTCCTTTTCCCTATGCCAATTCCTTTGAGCTGTAGTGTATACACAGTATACATGTATACATTGTATTGTAAATGCAACTGAACACACTACCAGAGCTACCGACATTGAAATTCAATAATCTGGAAGATTTGGGGAAATTTTATCAGAAATCAGGGAGATGTCTATCAAATGTATACACAACCTAATGACAATAATCTATCAACAATCAGGGAGATTGGGTGATGTGATGAAATCCATGGCAGTTACATGTATATCGGTTTACTTTCAGGGAGACTCCTGCGAAATCAGAGAGACTTGGCGGCTCTGCACAACAAACGACATGTCTACATATATGTATGTATGTATATATGTATGTATGTATGTACACATTTATGAATATGTACAGAAAGTAATGCATGCTTGTTTTATACCACTTGGGCACAGAAACCCAATATTCATAATCAGGCAGAATCTATACAAAATGAATCTCGGTTGTCTTGGTTTCGCGATGACTCATGCTCATTTTATTGTTCCTCTCTTCAGTTTTCACCTGTTTCAAAGCAAGCACAGCAACAAGTCATCTGCCTCGTACTGATAGTATGCATGTACATAGATGAAGATGTCCAGTGCTATACGTTATCACAACATATAGGTTTATATCATTAATTTTCATGTACTCTAAATTTATCTCTAAGACAATGCATATTATGTATGTTGAATGGGCATCCCTTGTAAAAAAAATATGTGAATGAATCATAAATAAACAAAGAACAAATTGATTATAAAACATCGTTGTAATTTGAAGGTCAGTCACTTAGCATTTGTGTTTGTAATATGCAAAAGTTCTCTGAAAGGAATTATGAAGAAAAAGAGATTTTGGCTTGCTCCCTGTTATTTCTCACAAATGAATGCAATGATGTGTAAATCAATATCTGCTTTGGTAATTGAGTATGTTGTGAATTGGTTGGTTGGATGACATTTTACCATGGAAACAAGCTGCTATGAGAATGATATTTCCTCTTTTAATCCATTGTAAGTCATTCCTACGTTTTTGCACAAGAACACATATAAATTGCGAAGAGCAACATTTTTACTGCCACGAAAAGGGTTCAAGATCAAATGTGAACACATACATTGCTTTATAATCAATGGCCTCAAAATAACTTAACATAAAATATTATACTTCCTGAAATGCACTCTGGCTAGAAGAACTGTTTCCTAGAACAAGAAATGGTCTTTGTGATATAAAATCCCCCTTGTGATCACATTACCGCCAGCTCCTGAGTGCAACAAAAGTTACTGATACCTTGACTAGTTTACAGTGACATGTATGTGTTACACAATGCACACATTGTTTTAAAAGAGATCCAAAGAACACTAGAACACTGTAGGTGGGACTGCATTAAAGCAAAGTTGACAACAAATATTTGTTGATGATGATTTGAGTGTGAGGACAGCATGGAGTTTGGAAGTAGATGGAGAAAAAAGAGAGGGCATTGGAAGGAGACAGATGGAGAGGGCATTGGAAGGAGAAGGGGGAGAGGGAAGTACGATGAGACAGAGGAAGAGATGGTGAAAGAGGGAGAGGAAGGCTAAATATTTCATGAAAGGTAATGGTGAGAAGAGAAAGTGTCAAAGCTGGATCAAGAGAGAATGATGGTAAATATAGAATAAAATGGAGAGAAAGAATCAATAAAAGGTAGAAGGAATTCCAGCAAACCCCATCATAATATGGAAAATCATGATGATTTATGATTTGGGATATTTGAGGTTTAAAAGGCACCTTCATTAACCAGACCCAATTTGGGGGGAAGATTTCCTTATTTGCAACACAGTCTTAGCCTCCATGTATGTTTCCAGACTTAGTTATGAAGCAGTCTTTAATTCAATTTGTCCATGCACTTCACAACCTAGAATTAAGGCTAACTACAGTAGGCTACATAAGAGAGTATTGACAAATTGATTTTCACCTCTCTCTCTCGCTAGCAACTCGCGATAGCTTTGACATTTGTGCATACTTGACAATTATTTGGATGATATTGATATTGGATGAATCAAATACCTGAGGATGGATGTGTTTGAGGGTGGAGGGGCACTTACGGACAAATGTCATTGGAATGTCTACCAAACAAGCACATATTGCATGTTGCATACTCCAGCTCGTTAAGGTTTCTTTGAAAATTGATGTAATCTGTCTAAATCTTTAATAGGAGTTTAATCTTAATTTAGGATTTATAATATCTAAGTAAAATATGTAGTGTATGGTGGATTCTTTCAACAGATATTCTCTTGTTGATCTAACTTAGAGGACAATGATAAGTAAAACAGTATTCAAGACAATCATATGTTGTAATTTGTTTCAAATTAGGCACCATTAGAAGC
Organism: Arbacia lixula; assembly: GCA_963669155.1. Taxonomy (NCBI): domain Eukaryota; kingdom Metazoa; phylum Echinodermata; class Echinoidea; order Arbacioida; family Arbaciidae; genus Arbacia; species Arbacia lixula. The sequence goes on from OZ022589.1 coordinate 11,284,365, forward strand.
TTAAGTGCACTACGTCAGATCATTTATGTTTATCTCACTGAAGTAAACATACACATGTAATAATCTGCAAATGTGGATATTTTGGCTTGTGGCCATACATGTATTTACCACAATATGACAATATGAAATCAAACACAAACCCACAGAGCAAAGAATGCTAACAATTGAAAGAATGTTCAGCCTATGTCTGGAAGTCTCTTCAACCAAAGGTATGGGATAGCTTACAGGGGCAGTAACAGATTACGATTACGGGGCCGTAATCCTAGCAGAATTTTTCTGCTGTGATCACCCATCACATTCTTGGCCCTATTGCTTAAAACTTACCATTAATGGTCACTCTGCCATTAATGGTTACTTACATGGTAACAATGCATGAGAGCCAATCAAATTCAAGCTTTCCACAGAAGTTGCCATTGATAGCAAAGTTACAATCAATGGTAAGTTTTATGCAACAGTGCCCTTGTTTGATTTGAGAATCATATGATGGAATCATCTCCAGAGGATTAGGTCATTGAAATCAAACAAGACTGGGACGTACATGTAAGCTGACTATTGGGTATAACCATGTCTGAGTAGCATATAATTTTAATCATTTTTGAAGTCACTTTGCTGCACGCTAATCACCTCTGCACCTAATCATCCTCCAGATCATCTTATTCTGTGACATTGTTATGTTTGCAAAAGCCTTTAGAGGAATACACTTCCTTCATTCAAAAATATCATAAGAAGAGTGCTTCTTTATACCTGCACTTTTAAAGAAAGTGAACTCCTCCAAATGAGTATTTAGGCATTTATGAGTTGGGTATTGTTTGGCCTTATTAACCACAGGTCAAAAATATATATTTGTTTCTCAAAAGAAAATCCCAAGGATTGTTCTCTCTAATTGCAACAGTGTCATTGAACTGCATTCAGCTGCTGCAATTACAATTTGAATGAAAGCCTCCAGGGAGTATAACATATGGAGTACTGTATCCTTGCCATCTTTTTCCCTTTAATTCCCTTTTGGTAAGCTTGCATTTTAAGTTGTTGTAAGCTTGTTTTAAGGTTGTTGTAAGCTTGTTTTAAGGTTGTTGTAAGCTTGTTTTAAGGTTGATGTACATGTAAGATGGTTTAAAGGTTGTTGTAAGCTTGTTTTAAGGTTGCTGTAAGCTTGTTTTAAGGCTGCTGTGTGCCTGGTGTTCAGTTGTTGTAAGCTTGTTTTTAGATTGTTGTAAGCTTGTTTTAAGGTTGTTGTAAGCTTGTTTTAGGGCTTCTGTGTGCTTGGGGTTAAGTGGTTGTAAGCTTGTTTTAAGGTTGTTGGAAGCTTGTTTTAAGGTTGTTGTACGATTGCTTTGAGTCTGTTTTGACCTTAAGCTTGGTATTGTCCATCTTGTTCAGCAAAATGTTTAACCAATGTACAGTTCACCAAGACAATTAGTTTGTTTTTAGCTAATTTCACCTGTTTTTTTTTGTGTGTGAGGTTTGTTGCAAGCTTGTTTTAAGTGTGAATTGGGTACATCAGATAATGAACTACTGTGAGGTTTGTTGCAAGCTTGTTTTTAAGTGTGAATCGGGTACATTAGATAATGCACTACTTACAGGGTAACTGTCCATGAACATGTACACTGTGTGTACTTCTGAATCCACAATCTGATTAAGATCTGTTTGGGTAATTAATTAGCCTGTTAGTGCATAGAGATGATAGGCCTAATGGTTGTTACAATGCACTGAAGGCCTATATTCCTTTATAGTTGGTATTTCCCAACAACTGGACAATGGAATATTTGTCACCTGTTCTTTCTTTCTCTCCCTCCCCCTCCCTCCCTCTCTCTCTCTCTCTCTCTCTCTCTCTCTCTCTCTCTCTTCTGTTTCCCAATTTGCCAAAAAATAATTTTGGCAAATATGAAATCTGTGCTCATCCTCTCTCTGTCTCTGCATGTCTGTCTGTCTGTCTGTATACATGTTTCTATGTACTTGTCAACAGAACAGTAATGAAAAGTGTTCATACCTGCCCACCCTCTCTCTCTCTCTCTCTCCCTCTATCCCTCTTTCTCTTAATCAAGATTCATTCTAGATCGATAAAATTCTTTTGATCTTCTTTTGTAATAATCTTCATTCATATACTGATCTATCGATCTATTAGATATACATGGATATATCTAGCTAATATGTACATGTGTCCCTCAATCTATTGATCCAAAAATCTGTAATTACAGTGGACATTTCATGGGTACCTTAGATTGCAATCTCTAAATCTTCACAATTGTATGTTTTGGGGCTCATAAAACGCTGTATGCACGATGTATAAACATTAACCCCATGCCCAAGCAGGGATCACTGCTGCAACTGCCATCAAAAGGGCTTTTCTAAGAATTGGTTTTGATATTTATAAATGAATACCGCTAATTGGTTTTGCATTGATCTGAATTATTGTTGGGTTTTTTTTGCATGGTAAACCAAATGTTGGGGTAAAAATGATTGGCTTGCCTGTGCTAGTGCTGGATATTTGCTTCTGGTACATGTAGAATGTTTGGTGCTTAACAAGTTTGTACATACATATAAATTCTCTATTTTGGGGCCCCACATACATGTTCACATGGTTATCATTATGTACCACATGAAATCAAAGCCAGACAGAGAATGCCCTGGACAATTGATTCATGCAGACCTTCCTATTCATAACTCACCGCAATCTCCTTTGGTGTAGCGGACCATGGGGTTGATGGATTAGGGAAGCCCTATCAATGGATTCTCCCCTTGTCATAATCTCCTAATCCCAGCTTCAAAAGGGAAGCATGGATTACATGCTGGTGTATCTTGTACTCCAATGGACAGAGCACCTGAAATACTTTTTACACAGTACATAAACATGTATGTACAAGTGTATTCAGGAATGTACCATGCAAATGAGTAGGACTTTGAGATGTAACATGGGCATAATAAAATGAAGATGTTGGAAGCAATGCTCTCGCCAAGTTTTACAGCAGGGAACAAAGTCTTGTTGGCATGGAAAGGGACAATTTTGATGTGCCATTTCATGTATCTCATGATATTCTGACCAAAAAAATTGTTGCTACAGTATGTCTCCCCCTGTCACTCTTTCCCTAAATCTTTCCAGTCAGTATCTTAATGTTTTAGCCTTCTCTTCTCATTATGAGACCTATGAACATTCAAACTAAAGTTGTCTCCTTCTTCTCGTGATGTCACTTACATCATGAGTTCCGGAGGAATCTGTAGACACATGATGCCATGTCAAGCGCATCTTCTTTGCGAATTCTATCAGTCCATCATATCCTAATTATTCTTCTAAAAAGGGGAATAATTCACAATCACATCAGATACAATGTACGTAATCCTAAAAGAGAAAGGCAATGGTCTCATGCTTGAATTCACTGCTTCAAACCAACTTCCTCATACTGTACTCGTTCTTATAATCGGCATGTAGCCACATTGTATGTCTTGAACATTCTATACTTGCGGACACATACTATATTCACAGACATGTCTTTTCAGATTCAGCAATGCATTAAATGCACATTGAATATAGCTTTCAATGTTTGTCTAGATTGTAGTCATGGTCTGTCACATGCTTTGCACAGTACCTACAAAATATCCTTCACAGCAGGGTCCGTACCGATGCAAGCAATGAAGCATGATACCCCAGAATGCCCCACATACCTTTTCCTGGAATCCATTCTGTGTTCACGAAAATAATCCAACATTCATGTACTTCCCATGAAATGGGAGGACACATTTTCCTAGAATGAGGAGGAAAATACTGCCCACAAAAGTCAAAACTCTTAAAAGCGCAGTGCTAGATGCTAAGGTCATCTTCAGTGAAGTGGGACTAAATGTCTTGACTCCCAGTTTAAAAGGAAAGAATAAAAACAGAAGAAAACAAAAAAAGAGTCTTGACTCTAGAGGTCAATTGATTTTCCAATTCCAAGTTCAGGTACATTGGTTAGCTGCTTAAAACTACACATGGCTTGGACTTATGCAGAGTGAACACCGTGTTGCCAATTTTGCAATAAAAAAATGCCGCATGCAAACTTTTTTTTAGAGCTGAGGCCAATACCACTTTTGTTTTGTATTGCAAATATGCACTTCTTTCAAAAATATGTTGACTATGGTTACAACTGCAAAGCTTGTCGGAGGTTTGCCCAACTAGTCAACCAATAGATTCAGAGTGTTTTCAGAGTGTATGCTTTTACCACAATTCACAACTTCAGATCTAACTGTATACTTGGCATTCACCTGTATACTACAGCTCAAAGGAATTGGCATAGGGAAAGGGAAAGGGAAGAAAGGGAAGGAGCCGCAGTTTTAAACCGCGGCTCCTTCCCGTTCCTCCCTTTCCCTATGCCATTTCCTTTGAGCTGTAGTGTGTGCTGTATCTTGTGAATTAATGAAAATGGTCTATTGAAACTGAATCACTTGATACAGGTGAATGTCACAGTGTAGTTAGCAGAAAGGTGTGAATATGAAAACAGCTTACCATGAACAACATTTGATAATTGACAATGTATTTTTTTGTCCTGTATCATGTAAGATTCATGAATTTAAGAAAGCTTGGTGCAGAAAAATATATTGGAAAGTGTTCTTCTAAATGCAAGACCATTTTTGTATGCAAAGTTTATGCACATCTTTCAAACAATACATTACTAATGGCAACCACAAAGCTTGTCCAAGGTTTGTCAGAGTAGCAACAATAGATTTAGAGGGTGTCTCACCCATTGAAACTGAATCACGACATACCAGTGAATGTAATTTATACACGTCACTAGGCATTTCTCATGTAACTGGTTTATCAATTATTATCACAAAACCCTTTAGCATGCTATACTTGTTTATCTAAGAGAAACTTGGCTGTGTAGACAAAAAATGTAAGGGAAAACAATCACTCATTTGCACTTTGTACAAATTCCACGTAACGCCCTTAAATGATGTTGCAAAGTTCAAAGATTACTTCATCAGCCTCCAACGTTCTACCAACTATAAAACTACTGAAAAAATATAATGGATGTACTAATGACAATAATTTTATCGCACAACGCTCTTTAAAAAAAAAAAAAAGACTTTGCCCCTTACAGTATAATGATTGAGCACTTTAATAGAGTGTTGTTGTATGTCCTCTCAACATGACAAGAACTATCAGGGTATTTGCTTTGTAAACAAAGGCACCTAGATTAATTGAAATCATTCTTTGTTGTGTGAGTAAACCATAGGATCGAACAATAAATACATGTAATATGAAAACTACTTCTCCTCATCTGAACTTGAAGGGGAGAGAATCCTGGTAATATAGGGTGTAGGTTGAGTTTTTAAAAAAGAAGCAAAATCCAAGAAAACAGATCAGTAAAAAATGTAGAGACATCAGACATATATAATACGGAAGTTACTTGAGTTTAAAGATCTCAATCAGTAGCCAGGATATCTCGTTCTGTAAATTCAATTCATGCTCTGGGTATCACTTTGTTTGTCATGATGATACACAAGAACAATGACAATTCCTTGGCTTACAGTTCCCTATTGTAGGCCAATACATTTGCACAAGGAAGTCAGTTACAAGTCAGCATGTACAGATTTTGACAAATTCATAACTTACTTATGATATGTCTGATATTTTTGCTAGCTCTCTCTGTCCATCCTCCCCCCCCCCCCCCCACCGTCTCTGAGTCTCTGTCTCTCCTTCTATCTATCTTTTTTTTTTCTTCTTCTTCTTCTTCTCCTCCTCCTCCTCCTTCTCCTCCTCCTCCTCCTCCTCCTCCTCCTCCTCCTCCTCCTCCTCCTCCTCCTCCTCCTCCTCCTTCTTCTTCTTCTTCTTCTTCTCCTTCCTCCTTCTTCTTCGTCTTCTTCAGTTCCGCTTCTCACTCAATTGTCCCTATCTCTCTTTTCAAACATGGTCTGATACAGTCCAAATTGTATTCCCAATCATGTCAAGGATATTCACCAATTCAAGTTCTTTCCAACCAAACATCAAAAGTCAAAATAAATCACAAAGAATACAAGCATTATTTGCTGACACAACACTAATCCAACACATTAAACATAACCAAATAAATACCAAGTAAATAAACAACCCTGGTTCAATAAAATTGTCGATTGTGCCTTAAGTTTATGTTGTGTTGTAAACCAATGTGTTAATGTACATACTATGTATGATTGCATTATGATGTACATGTAGTATCATTTGTGTTAAGCAGGGCCCTTTAGAAGAACTTTGTCCCAATCGCTGACAAGGGTTACCATGGTTTACAAATAAAACTGAATAAATACATTTGAAAAATTGACTAAAAATGGACTTACTTTCCGACATGAAATGACATCTTCTTCATGGTGTCTGCCTCTGATTCGCTGCTCCCCTTGCCTCCCTTATGACGATAATGAGCCCACTTGAGCATACACAATATCCAAGAAGAGTGAACACAGCGCAACTACCAATCCACTGCCTCCCTATGTACTTCTCTTGCATATATTTCTCGGCAGTGTGGATGGGCCTTCCTCTAATCCCTGACAGTCTTTAACCACAAGTATGCTTATAGCGTGCACACTGAGGATTACAACACTTGTCCAGTGTCAGTATTCTGGATGAGGGTTCATGATCACAAGTGCAAGCACGTTGTCAAACATCTAGCTGTTTACAACCTGTATCAAAGACAAACAAGGGATGAGATGACTTATGATTGGATATGAATTATAGTTGTGGTTCATTAACAACATCATTTATAATTACTTTCTTACATTATGAACACACATGAAATACCCCAGTTAGTTCCAGCCCCATAGTAATTAGTATACATTTTGTTAGTGGGTTGTAAGTTGATAAACCAGATTAAACTCTCACTATACCCACACCAGTTTCAGATTATGGGGAGTGGTCCAATTGGTAAGAGGAAAACACATTCAGATGACAAATGGAGCCAACTCTTAACGAATTGCATCACAAAAGCTGAGACTGAGTGAAGTGCTATCAATGTTGCAACCACCAAGGACCCTACATGCAACCACCATATTGAGCTTCGCTGTGCAACAGGTGTAGACGACTAGACGTGGTACCCGCACATTACGATCAAAACTGCAACGCACCACCGCCAGAGCTTAGGCGTGTGCGTGATGGTCCATACCGATCGATTGAGCACCGGCTTTCACACGGTTCCATTCATTCAAAATAATTAATGTCAATAGATGACAACGTCTATGATTACAGACACTCATATTAGGCTCGTCTTTCTCATTACATGATTCATGTATTCTGCAATATATATAATTGGAAATTAACTACATCAAGATGTACTTACTTGGTAGCTGTTCCTGTGTATAGGCACGGCAAGTAATCCTAATTGCGTGATGAATTATCATAATCGTATGTGCAAAGACCATTACCAGTCTTGTCTGGTCTCTAGAGAATGCGCGGATGCGCGATGCGGAATGAATGAACCAAATCGTAGTGTGCTCTGAATCATTGGTATAAAGCCGCACACACGTATCTTTTAGCGTGTATTTCAAGTTACGACGCCCTGGATTTAGAGCACGGTCTTCGTGCGTACGGTATACGGGTGACTAACACAAATCAAGGTCACCAGTACAGTGGATGAACAGAGGTGCAACGCCCACCTTGAATACAATAGAAATGTATGACTGGCGAATCGATAATTTCCAACGGTCCGGTTTGCCATGGTGGAGAACAAAAGGGTAGCTGCCCTCCTTCCGTTGGGTTGTTTATTGCTTTAGAATTAGAGCTTGAATTAGAGTTTGTCTTTTAATCTAGGAAAATGAAGCGCATCCACAACTACTTGAGGAGTATTTAAACGTAGGATGTGGACATTATGGGGTGGGGCAATTAAAGAATTCGGCGAAACAGGTGATTGTTGTATATCTATCATGAATTTGTAGGCCATATTGTTAGACATGTAGAGTATTTTTCAACCCCATAAACAGCTGGTATTTTGAGGCAAGGAAAACGGGAAGCGATCATCACCACGAAAACTGAAAAATGTTTCAACGCAGTTTGATCATGTTTTTTCATGACTCTACTTTCCCCGCCCAGGCAAAATAAAAAGAAGACGCAAGCTTTGTTATACATGTATTACAACATTCAAGAATATTAATGTTTGAGGTGAAAAGAAGGATTAGGTATACGCCCAGCATAGCGTGCTCCATCTTGTAAATTCCTAATTGCAAAGCTTAAATGTTTGACTATTTGAACTTCAGTACATTATCATTCGATTTTTTAAACTGTTGTTTAAAAAAAATCCTAACTATTGAAAAAGAAATGTATTAGATAAACTTATTGTTCAAAGTAGTACAAAACTATGTAGAATTTAAGAGATTTGGGCATTGTGACGGGGCAGGCATTAATGTGTTGAGAAAATAGGGTATCCGAAGTACTTTATTGGGTGGTATTTTGAAAACGAACCCATTGTGATTGGCATATAGGTGCAGCTTTTGATTAGTTGTCAGAATACCAAGTGAAAAGCTAAGAAATTTTTAGACTTAAGTTTATAACAGAATACCAGAGAGGCGGAGAACAGATAACTGCACCCCTCCACGTATTTTTGGCATAAAACGGTTAAATACTCGATATCTTTATGCACATTTTTTTTTCTATTTTGACATAATCTTAAATAATTTTTTGGCTTTCCCATCAGGACGATAAAACAACTATTCATTCTCTACACACCTTATTCAGTCATCGAAGTCAGACGGTAATATTGTTCTCGGATTAAACCACGGTCACCGCTCATCCAGAAATGAAGATTATAAAATCAAAACAAGTAGCATTGATCACGCCTGTTCGCATTACGAATAATCGTGATAACGCTTGCACCGGCATTCATCACGTTCATTAGCCCAAAAAATGGGAAGCACTCGTTATTCCGAATGTTCGTTTTTCCGAACGTTAGGCGACAAATGCTCGGATTAACGAACCCTTTTTCGTGTTCGGCCTAACGAGCATCGAGGTATAGGCAATTTACGTGTTTCCGAATTACGAACCTTCGGAATAACAAACCTTCGGAATAAACGAACCTTTGGAATATCGAAGTGTAACCCAAAAAAATATCGAGGAAAAGAAAGCACAAGACCTGCAATTTGTGCTTGAAGCAGAGTCCTAGTTTAAACAGATATACAACTGCAATATAAAATGACTTCACATGTCCAAATTTACACGATATCTTCTTCTTTAATGAATAGCTTCCTTTATAGATATGGTTTATTTCGTTCCTGAACTAAACTATAGAATGCAGTAGAGATATTGATATCATCTAACCTGTTATGCCATATGCTCCATGTGATTTATACGCATTACTGTTGAATACGCATGGCAAAGAAAGAGCCTCCACAAAGATCCAACTTATATGATCGTTTGCTCAGCTCCGTTCATTGCATATGATTATGTTGGCGACACCAACGAGCGTGAGAAGTAGCCAAACTATTCGCGCGGATTTAATTTTTTGATTGTTTCTTTATGATTAGCAGTACTACCTAATTAGTCCTCACTACAGCCATTAATTTTGTGGAGTAAGTGAATTATAAGGGAATTGACCCTATACTTGTATATTATTGTTTTAGAGAGATTATGATAATTGGCTCAAAGTGAACGTAATTATACCCGAGAAGGAAGATGATCGAAGTAATCGTATACATTGTTATGAACATCAGTATATTCATTCATGCAACATTTACAGCTGATATGAAAACCAATATCACTTATTGAAAATGATGTACAGTGATATCTCAAACGCGATATCATCTTGATTTGAATTTTGATATGTTAATTGTGTTGGTAATTTGATACGCACTGCTACGTATCCATTCTACAATTAATCTAATGTTTATACTGTTTTGATCACGCATATCGTATGTTAATGTTTTGCACTTTTATGTATACATACGTTTGAACCAGTGGAAACATAATTTTCCGGTGAACGACAATGCACACTATATATACGGAATGCTATTATTATGACCGTGTCTGGCAGTAAAATGCAGCACAATTTAATGATAAGTACATCATACTGAAACATCATACTCATGTTTTCATGATATTTTTCATGTTAAATCATAAGATGGTCGTGATTAGGTTATCAACGTTTGCAGTTTGTACAGGCCTTCATTTTCCGCTGAACTCGTCCAATTGTGTAAATTAACCAATAATGTACATAAAGAATATCGAGCAGCATTTTATCTGGCAAATCAAGTTAAAACTAATTGTTGTGTGGCTCACTACTGCGTGTTTTATAGATTATTTTGTTCTCATTAAAACAATCCATTTTAAAATTGCTCTCAGATACCCTTGTGCCTGCACAATTTGTGTGTTATATAATGTAATTTCACTATGTATGCGGTTGTTGTAAGTCTCATATTTTGCAGCTGTATCAAGAATACTAACATTACATTGGAACTTTCTGCTTTTGTATTATGTATTGTAAAGTAGAAAATAGTCTCGTAGCTTACATATTTAGAATATGTGTTTTTTATGGGTTGACATATTGCTCGTCACTCCGCCAACAATACTTTTGCAAGCTGTCGACCTGAATTTATGGAGGCTAGGTTAATTCTTTTCTCATATTTATGCTTCTAGGCTTCTTGATTCGCTATTACAGTAGTTCCTCTGGAGATACCATAATGAATTTAGATACAAGTGATACATACATAATTATTCTAAACAGGCTACAACTACATTTTGTCTAGCATCGAAAAGATGAATTGGACATCCATGTACAAGTTAGCATGGAGTTTGTCACTGTTTCCTTTTATGTTTTTATTCGTGAGTCTAACCAAGGGTCTTGATCGATCTGTGCCAAAACCCCAAACTTGTGCACTGTCTTGTGCGCTTTTGTGTACTTTACTGTTTCCATTTTTTTGTGAAATAAAAAACATGCATAACGCCATAATAACTCTATTGATTTGTATCAAAATTATTGCAACACTAGTTCCACATGAAAGAGAAAAGGGCAAATAATTCAATTCTGTCAAAATCTCCCCCCCCCCCCTCACCAAGTTCACCAACGAGCCACGTCCACGTCTCTCTATTTCTGTGGCCACGACCCTCTCTGTGTGAGCTCCCTCTACGTCGGGTTAGGCACAGTAAGACATTCACGTTTTGTAAGCTAAGAGCGGCTGCTGTTATTGACTCTTCCGTTCCCAGGCTTCAAAGGAGTGAATAATAGGTAAAATATTTCAGATTTAACGTAGATGAATTATGCATCCTGTACACCTCCCAGGTGATATACAGAGTAAATTATATTGGTAATATGACTCGTACTGAATGTCGGTAATGAGCGTCGAAAGTCCAAATTAAATCCCACTGTGGTACCATTCGTTTGCATTTATGCTGGATTTGCGCTTAAGTTGAAGTGCATACACATGTTGACACAGTCGGTAACTTTTAATAGTTACGGAGTCTAAGTAACTCTTAGTACCGATTTTGGTACGAGACAAATTAACTTGAACAGTGGGCATTATGCCTCCCTTTCGAAAAATGAAACCTATATAAAATGATTTTAGCGAGTGGTGTACCTGTAGAATCATATCCTATTCCATGTCATAATTTGCATGATTTTCTTAGTCTCACTCACCTTCACTTAAGCTTAAGTTAAGGTTCTTAGATTTAAGTTTTAAGAGATAAATGGTATTTGTATGTTATATAAAATACATCATATAGGGAGTTAGCCCCTGCAATACAAGGTATTTTATGAACCAGGAATACTGATTTGTTCTTTTTTCTCATTTTATTAGTACCTCAATTTTGGATGTGACCTACCAACTTGGGTACAGCACAATGTCCAGATTGGCCAACTTTTTGCGGAGGCCTCGGAACTTTGCCCTGGTCGCAGCAGCAAGTGCAGGAGTTGTCTTCAGCTACAAAGCTGCTCCACACCTGTTTCCCAATCAGATATACCGTCCTATATTTGAAGCTTACAAGACCGGTAAGCATTACAAGGTCACAGCACAGCAGCAAAAGGAATTTCAGGAAGCGTGTGAAGATTTGGGCATCGATCCTGCGAGATACGAGGCGTTTGTCACAAGCCGCTGGGAGGTCAAATCCGTGGGGTTGCCATGGTTACCGGCAGGATGCCACATTGGGCTACCCGCAACTCTCGTTGATGAGCCGGATCTTTCTAAGCTGCGTTTCTCTGGGCCGATCAAAACGAACCTTGACACGAGAGATGGCCTATGGTTGAGAGACTCCCTTAAACTCAGCCGCTCCGCCCGCAAGTTTGCGATCTCCCAACAGGTGGCTTTGAGTGATAGCAATCTTCCATTGTACTCCATGGTTTTAGCGCCCGTAATGACCCTGGGAGGGTTCGCCACGACCTTCATTGTGCAAACCCTGTCGCCCATTGCGCCCCTCTACGTAACGGGCCTTGGGATCATGACATGCTTCTATTTCGTGTACAGCTTCGCAATGGGCGCAGCCAATGAGAGGATTGATATGAAAACGCATCAGCGGCTCGCGGGGATCAGCGAGGAGTATGCATTTGGTGGCCTGGAGTTCTACGAGAATCTCCTGCAGAAAAACAGAGCGCTGAGAACTCTGCTAGGGAAGCGGGGAGAACAGCTCTACACGTACTACGGCAACGAAACACCCGGTTTCGTGTACACGACTGGTGCTACTAATATTCAGAAGAGAGACATCCTGAAAAAGATTGTCGAAGAAGCAGAAGAGAGGAGGAGAGCAAGCGAAAAAACATATAAAGAGTCATGATGTACTCACTTCAGAAAGTATGGCTGAGCAGACTTTTTTTCTTAACAGCATAATATTACACTGAACATTTAATTCCCTTTACTAACTACAAGTTGTTTTTCACAAAAATATTGTTCATAGCAATATTTTTAACACGATTTATATATTTTACTGTGAAATTAATTTGGTGTTAGTTTTGAATGCTAATGCCTCATGCACATATGAAAAGCTGTTTTGATCAGCAAGTTGATACATTCTTAAAAGGGCATGGGATTATCATTAGTTGATTTGATGGGCAATAACCAATATTTAATCATTTTCATAATAGTATATCTCTCAGACCACTGAGAAAAAAGCATTGAATTAATTTTAGAGTTGCTTTTATTTTGTCCAACATTCAGGAATGCCATGTTTGAAACAAACAGAGCATGAAAGAAAGACGGTGTACCCCTCTTACAGGCCTACGTTGTAAAGCAAGCCACATTATAGATAAATGTACAGACCTCTCACAATGTAGGCCCTTTTTACTGCCAACTCCATTTAAACATCACAATGTATGCTACCTGATCAGATTATTGCTGTACACTGGAATATTTTGTGTACATTTCATGCAAAGAAAAAATGAAATGTAGGTATTAAGCAAATGCAAGCTGTTGTTAATGCCAATCTAAATTTGCAGGAACATTTGTTATCATTTTTGTGTACCAACACCAGTGCAAATATTTTTCCCTGTCGACAGTCATAGAAACAAATTATATTTAAAAGATGACAATTTATCTTGATTATCTGCATGTATGAGGAACTGTGTAGGAGGGGGACAATTTGTTATTAAATCTAGATGAGAGTGCAGGGAAAATATACAATCTTAACTTAGGTTTTTACAAGCCTACTGAATTTGGGGATATCCCCAGTTTTGGCTGTCTGAATACATGTGCACAACGAGTATTAAATGTTGTTTATTTTGTATTTTGAAATCTGTCTTCTGTTACAAATACTTCTCAAATGTTACTGCTAAATGGAGTCACATGATTGATAATTATGCAGTATTTCTACTTGTCAAATTGGGTGTGGATTTCATGTTGTGACAGGAACAATTTTTTTATAAATCGGTGCAATGTGACCGTTTTCTCCCTCAGAAAGAAATGAATCCTACATTCTCTTTAATATTGAACAGGTTAATCAAGTAATCTTTGTTATGCATTATTTAATTTTCTGAGATTGTGGTGGTCTTTCATATTGTTTAAAATAAGGCCATAATATTGCAAGTACTTATTTTCAAACTTGCTTTTATTGTTGATGATCATGAGAACTACTGTATACACCAATATTTTTGCAATTTGGGAGTAAATCTCTCATTTCGCAAGTGCTATTTTTCATGTTTCTATAGGTGCTTTCATTCGTGAGAATGGACATGAACCAACAGGAAATTTTTTGTGACAAATTGACTCGCGAAATTCATGAAAATAAAATTACCACGTATTCAGTAATACTTTTATGTGCATTTCATCCTGATATATCATGATCATTGATCCTTTTCATTGTCATCATTACTGCCACCATCACCATAAACTCTGTCATCATCATGAATCAACTCATCATCAGAACCACAATTATCATCACCATTACCATTATAACTTACTGGGACCCATATCAAAATGAGTTACAATATATTGTATGATCAATAGATAATTGTAAATGAGGATCACAAAGAAGTTGCGATAAAAATCATTTGTAACTTGCAATGAAAATTGATCATAACTTGTGTGGTTCTATTATATCCGTAACTTTACAATTGATTGCACAATTATGCATTGACTAGGACTTGAAAATAGATAGAAAGGTTTGTGATATGAGGACTTGAAATAGATAGTAAGATCTCTCTATATGATACAAAGCCCTGGTCTAACCGTCTTACAGACAGCAAGGTAATACATGTAGGCACATTTCACAAATGTCTACAACATCATTCACAGCCACAAAACAGAGTGTGCACAATAACAAACAGGCAAACCAGGCTCATTTTCTTAGAAAGCAATTTTGTTTGCATTTATTTTGACATAGGTCAAGAAGAACTATGTTAATTCACATACACATCAGTTGGATGAATATTACAACAATACATGTACGCCCAAGGAACTACAACATATTCTTTCTCCCAATAAACACAACCATACAAAATGATACATATCAGGGTTTTCTACATGGCATACGTAAATAAGATTGATAAATAATTTCTAAATTTACAAATAATTATCTATGTCGCAATCATACATATTTATACATGTACATGCTTTCCGATCTGACTGGTGATTTGTTAAATCTTTATATACACCTGTAATAGTCCATGGGTCCATGTATATTGTCAATTAGAGACAACTGAGGAGGCAATGCTGATTCTAACATTAAAACAAATTCATGTTCACGCTAAGTGCAATTAAGTTCTTAAGTGTTTTTCATATCCATAACAATCTATTTCTCTGGAATAAATTACTCATGATGATCGGCAACATTTAAAAACTAATGCCATTGTGACAATACACTCTCAACTATTATCAATTAATAATGTTTGAATAAAAATTACATCATTACTATGAAAGACAATTTGCAATAAAATCCTGCATACTGCATTCTTTGTAAGAATCTGGCCACTAGAAAAAGGAATAAAATGTCCTCATCACATTAGAGTCTATTAAGTAAAGAGTAGATATTTAACTATGAAACTTAGAATGCTTATCACTATTTTGCTTAAGTAGTAACTCAATAAAAAAATGACGGCAATCTTTGAGCAGATATTCTTAACTCTTAACCTGCTGCTGTTGCATTAATGCGACTAAGGGGTAATGTGCTGCTGTCGCAAATTTGCGACCAAACTGTAATTGAGAAAACCTCCAGCACAGAGGGGTTTTACCCCCGGCAAGTTAAGAGTTTAAGAATCCCCTCCTAACAGACGGTAATACACTGCAATTTTATGGCTTATGTGATGATACTGTATCCTGCACTTTGATTAATTCTGAAATTATACAGACAACAATTTGTTACTTCACAACTGTTGGAATTAATGAGACAAAGATTGTTTATTTCCTGATTGCAATGACCACCGTACTACTTGATGGTCAAGCCAGGTGCAGATGTATGGGAAAAGTGGCAAGCACTGGAAGGGAAGGATAGAAGGTAACTAAACAGAAAGAAGGGGAATGAACGGAGGGTGAAAAAGAAATGACAATTACACAAGTGAAAGAGATGAATGACGCTCAGATGAAGAGAGAGGGGGAAAGAGAGAGGAAAGAAAGAGACAAGGTGGAAAGAGGAATAGAAGAAGGTGAAACAGGAAAAGTCGCAACAAGTTTGAATAAGGTATGGGGCACACCGGCACAGAGAAAAAAAATGAGGAAAGAGAGAGAGAGAGGGAGTAAGTAAGAGAGAGAATAGGGGAGAGAGAATATGGGAGGGAGTAAGGGAGGGAGAGAGAAAAGGTGGGAGTATGGAAGGAGAGAGAGAGACTAAGGGAGGAGAAATAGTGGAGGGAGAAGAGGAGGAAGAAGGAAACTGAAGAAAAATGTCTACTGGTGCTGCTACTCTTTCACGTTCACACCTCAAGAAATATATCACCGCTGTGACAAATAAACTCATGATGGAAAATACATAACTCCACAAAATTAGCACCTATTTCACAAGAACAGAAAACCATCAAACAGATGGAAGGACAATCAAAATAATCCTACATCTATACACACATACATGAAAAACAAATGGTTAAGGTTAGATTCCCATTGAGATTACAAGACATATCAATCATAGGCATAAATTAGACATTCACAAACTTGGACTACACAATTATATTAGACAGTTTGGATAAAACATGACTACTGCCACAGACTGTAACAACAGCCCTGGACTATTTGAGGCATATGTACAAAGATCCTTTTTATCAAAGCTATATACAATTTTTAAACATATTTCATACATTTAAATTTGAATATTTTTTGTGGAAAAATATTTGTTTCTTCAAATAGAGCACTTGAACACATTGTCATATTCAATACTTCAAGATAGCATAGTCCTATACAAATATCTACACTCTTGTAAACTTAAAAGCAGTATATGGAACATGACAATTAGCATAGAACAAACAGAAGGATTCTCATTTCTTATATCACTGTATACACAGATTGGGACATCCAATATACATTCCGATGTAAAAATGTATACATTTCCAGTCTGGTTGCAATAGTATGGAGTGCATGGCATCATACAAGTCAAATCTACACACATCAACATCCACCAGAATAGAGATGAGTGCACAGAAATGTGATTACTCGCAGTGTCATTGTAAAATCTAACATTGCATAAGGTCCAAAACCTTTGTTTATTTAGATAAAAATGTATACTCCACAACTGTTCCTTCATTTCAAGAACAGTGGTAAAATAAGCATCAACATTAGTTTTGTTTTGCGATTACCCTTCCAATAACCTGACTCATTAGGCTAAGTTATACATCTCGATATCAAATAGTCTCATTTCAGTCATAATCGCAGAAAGATGGAGATTTCATCATTCAGACATAATTAGAGAAGTAATACAGGTGCAACAATCGAACTCTATTCATGTGACCTTGGAACTTAAATATTTTCTGGCCAACTCGTAATGACCAATATAATGTAAAGCATACCATTGCTTCATGTTCTTGTTGATGTAAATAATACTACGAAATGCTTACCGGTAGCCATACTAAGTGAGAAGATCTTAATATACTAGCCCACAGGTTTACATTTGAGCACACATAATGTTATCCAAAAACACATTTCTTTATTTTGAAAGGAGGTATTCCGATTTCAATTCTAAGTGACTTAAATATTAAAAGCACAGAAACAATGGTCTCTCTGTCTTTAAGCAGCGAATGTGTGATTGTAAAAATAGCTTTCACTACAAAATTTGATACATACAGGCCTTTAAATATTCAAATTCTAGAAAAGTGACCACTGAAGGCAAGATTTGTCTCTCTACTCTGAATCGATATAAAAGAGGAAGGGCTATAAAAAGCGGTTAGAAAGTGAGGAATGTTTCTTAACATTTACACAGATGTGTGGCATTTGTTAACCAACAACTAACAATAGTTTTAAAAAAGCACATGGAACAGCCAGTTTGGTTCTCGCTATGATACACAGTAGTAAATGGAACATACACTGTAAGTAAGACTACTAGGTTTTTTTTGGACTAAAGCATGCCAGTTTTGGGTGCTGATTTTTCAGTGTTAGAGATGAACCCCAAGACATTTGCAAAAGCTGTCTTTTTAAAACTCCTACATTAAAAATAGGGGGGAACCCATTTGCACAAGTCGTGAAACTCAGCAGGAATCAGCAGTATACCATAAAGATAATATGTATGAATTATCACAGTCATAGCATTAGATACTTTCCCTGAAAGTGTCCGCAAAGCTATGATTGTGAGATTTCACACGTTTTCATTAGGTTATACTGCTGACCGAGTTTCATGGCATATGTTAAAGGGCTACCATGTCTTTAAAATATTACATATTCCACAAAGTTTTTTTCTGATGTCTGTTAACCGTTCCTTTTTTTTTGTATTGCTCTACTATAAATCTATTTCATATTGTATAAATATAAGTCTGTTTGGTGAGTACAATATAAAAGAGCTGCAAAGAATTTTTTGAAAGTTGACCAAGAAAACATGTTAGAGATACTTCTACATGTACATCATTTTAGGACAGAGTTTGATGTAGCGCTAGTTAGATGCACAATCATTCATCATTTTCCTCATTTTTTTGAGGGAAATGTTAATATAGCAACTTGATGACAAGTTTTAAATTCAGGTGAGCAAAGGCCTCAGTGTTCATTATAAAAAGAGTTTCGAGTACAATGTAGAACACACAGAGTCATATTAACACATCACCACCAATACATGTAGACAGACACACAGACAGACAGACAGACACTCACACTCAGCAACACAAATCAAACATTTGTGGCTATAAAAGGCAAATCATCATACTGCACTACCAATGAAGATAAAAAAAAAAGACCTAATGCCCCCATGCAACTTTGATTTGTTGGTGAAATGGTGTACCCATTCAGAAGACATTCAAGTCCATCCAATGCTTCCAAGTTTGTGATTTTTAAACAACATTATACAGGTATACGCAGAAATATATATCTGGTATACATAACCATGTTTCAATCCCTTAGAAAGAAAGTACAGGGTATAGTAAAATGATGCTAAGTTACAGCACTTCTCAAAAAGTGGTGCACATGTCAAAATGCCATAAATGCCAACAACAAAAAAGAAATTGTTCCACTACAACATAAAATGTGATACCAGTACACAAAAAAAAGCACAATTTACATATACATTTTGCATATAAGGTACATTGTGTCACATTTGTATAGCATCTTAACTTACTTGATAAACATTTATGTATATACTGAGCTCTAACATTTAGGTCTGATAGGGATAAGTATAGAAAGCAGCGTATGACACTTCATTGAAATCAATGCATTGATATACCGATGCATTCTGTAAATTTTAAAGTAGATGGTTTGCATTTGGCTTAGAATCACAATTTGCCGTTAAGATTTCATGCCATGACATACAGACAGAACCACAACAAAGTACAAACGCTAGGCCACTGTGATGCAAGATTGCAGAGAAATCCCCAGAGAAATCCCCCATGGTCTTGGACTGCCAAACTCGTAATGGTAACCCTACGACTACCCATAGGGAATGGATTCACATTCAGTCTCCTAAACCGGTCTGGAGTGGTTCAGAGCACTCTGCCACAGTGCTGGCCGCTAGTGTGCACACCCCCCCCCCCCCCCCCACCCCCCATACCTAAAAAAAAGAAGAAAAAAAAAAACATTCCTGAAAGTGTGTCTCTGAACAAGGAGGGTGTTTCACCAAGCTGTTCATAAGTTACAAACGACTTTACGAACAACTGGTGATCCCTTCTTGTGCTCAATGCGATACCACACTTTGTTCATTGAGAATTTGATTTAGCACAAGAAGGGATCACCAGTCGTTCATAACTTACAAACAGCTTGGTGAAACACCCCCTGGGTGTATAGACCGTTCCTCCTTGTTCCAACACCAGGAATCAAGGCTAAGATATGAGAGCTATAAGAGCTTGCACTCAAGATTATGACCCTCCCAATCTGTATGTCCACTCTAAGAACACCTCAGCCCCTTCTGAATTGGTTTGGCGACTGCAGTGCCTAGATGCCAACTCATACACTGAGCTGTTCTTCAAGAGCGCTCCGACATGAATCATAGACCGCTTGTAGAAGCGAGCCCGCCCTCAGGTAATGTCGTTGGTGGCTCACATCTCGCACCCACCCAGGGGCCTAGAACCAGGAACCTGCCGGAACCTGCACTCTACAGTGCCTGTACCACATGATTAAAAGCTGGCCTTCACTTTTGGTCCACAACTTTTGCAAACATATTCCGTGTTTGGTGCAGTATACCCAAGTGGAATGTAAACTTGAGGTAAAAAGAATAACACTTCATGGGTGATTTTTGTGTGAACGTGCTGCAACATTACACAGTACAATGAAACTCGTTTTAGTGACCATCTGTACTTCCAGACCCCTCACGTGTTTCCCTTGAACAATGAATCTTTGAGTGAAACTTGAATGAAAGTAACCTTCACATACAGACTACCTGCTCACTAAGTTCTCATTTCTCCTCTCTTGAGCGATCTTATGAGGAAACAAAATGCAACAACACTGTTGCAAATATTAATTTGTGCCAATGTGCAACACATGGCCTACCTGCAGTATACAAAAAAATTACATTTATTTCTTTACTGCATCACATAGAGAATGACACTGCTTCCCCTTTAGTTCGGAAGGTGATTTTTTTTTGTTGATCTAGGGCTATATTCATGAAGCCTCGACAGCCGAGCTGGTTGCTAAAAAGGCGTATAGCTGCACCTAACCAACCTGCTAGGCTTAGTAAGATTTCATGAGTACAGCCCTTGGTATGATTTCATGTTACAATATGAATACATATGCTGATTGGAAGATCATTTAACCAAAACGTGACAGCCGTACACCTTTACACATTCTTGAGATGGACTACTGAATACATTCTGCCATATTTCACACAAAGCGCGGAGTCTATACAGGTATTGGTAAACTTCATACGACATGACCAAAATATACACTGACATTGTCTTCTATTAATATGTTTTAAGCTTATCTTTGGCTAAAACTCAGAAGAAATAATACTTCAATGCAATGAGGTAAAAACAACACATAGCGAGTTGGACATGAAAGAACAAATGAACAGGTATAACATTTAGGTAGAAGGAGAGATAGACAAAAAGAGGAAGGGAGAAAAACAATTGTCAAATGACTTACACATGTAGTTTATTTCAAAATCATATTTTGATATCATATATGAGGCAATGAATTAAGTAGAACCAAAGGCATGAGAAGAAAGTGCAAAATAGATTACAATAATAGAAATCTCACCGTGTCTCTTTTACAGTATCTTACAATCTGTGAAATTGGTCCAAATAACGTTCTGCAATATGTCCAGAATTAATCTCCCTTTTTTTAACCTCCTCAACTATTTTACAAATATGAGGCAATGAATTATGTAGAACCAAAGGCATGAGAAGAAAATGCAAAATAATACAATAATAGAAATCTCACCATGTCTCTTTTACAGTATCTTACAATCTGTGAAATTGGCCCAGATAACGTTCTGCAATATGTCCGGAATTAATTTCCCTTTTTTGACCTCCCCAACTCTTTTACAAATTTTATGTTTTGGTAACAATTTGGCTCAATTGGTTGGTGAATTAAAATGTTTGTTAAAACAGGAAGAAAAAAGATGATAGCCTGGAGAGAGGGGAAGATAGAGATAGAGAGAGAGAGAGAGAGAGAGAGAGAGAGAGAGAGAGAGAGAGAGAGAGAGAGATAGAGAGAGAAAGAGAGAGAGAGAGAGAGAGAGAAAAAGAGAGAAAGAGAGAGAGAGAGAAAGAGAGAGAGAGGGAGAGAGAGAGAGAGAGAAATAGAGAGAAATAGAGCGAGAGAGGGGGGGGGGAGAAAGCAAAACATTAATAGCCATTCAGACAAATATATATGGCTCTACCATTACAACATTTTGCCAAGCATGTGCAATTTCATTACAAACATTATCATTGACACACACACACACATACAGTAGAAAATTTACCTCTCTACGTGTACTAGTGTTTAAACTTTGATACAAGTTCTGTGAACATAGCAGGGTAGAAACGGTTAAATCTACTATTTGCGCCATATCCAATTCACATATAGACATTTTCACTTAGATTCACAATCCAAACTTCTTGTGTGCTTGCATGTTATTTTGATGATGATGCTACCTCGATATCTCCGCTGGTTTCCCTTTTCACCAGTGATAATGTAACTGCTAATAATTGCTAATTCCTAATGATTATGGGGAAAACAACCTGCAATTAATATAATAGCATTGGTCATATTCCCAGTGGAGAAAACTAGTTAAATATTCTATGTGAAAGATATCAGTTTGCGTAAAAAATTCCCCATATGAAAGCACTGGGCTACGCCCATTTTGTTTTACCCTAAAGCAATATTAGGTTCACGATACGATCAGGCGAGTATAAATGCAATGACATAATCTATAATATATAAAAACATCTTTATTTAAGTACAAAATATCTCACATTAAAGCTATGAAGTTATTTTGTAGCCACCAGACAACAATCTGCTCAACAAACACAGACCAAGGTTTTGTTTTTTACGTGTTCAGATACCATTTCTTGGGCGCAAGTACACACGTTGATGCCGCTCGTAAATATCACAAAAATAATGCATCTAATATCAAAACGAAATGAAAATATAACAGCACCAGGCTTTGATATGTGTAGACGCCGTCGCCTACAGACAGGATTCATCGCAGTTTGTCACGGTATGCTCGCATACAACATCACAAGAACAATCATCGTCACAAGTTCATTTCAAGTATCTCTTGTTTGCGGTGCAGGGGGATGTTTGACATCCTTCCCGGAGTGGAGTGCGGCAACAATGTGTTAGATGCTTGATGGAAGACTAGGGCGGGCCAGCGAGCCTCATGACCTGTACTCGTCTAAAGGCTTGATGATGCCGTCTGCAGGGAGGGGAGAATAAGACACAAGACAATCCGATCATTCACTCCTTCTCTGCCTGACTCCATAATGCCCTAGCTGAACGGTGCGTGTATTGCAAGTGCAAAAATACTCTGATGCAGCATGAAGAGTTGACTCCTCCTCTGCCAGACTCCATAATGCCCCATGGAAATGATGTTTGTATTACCAGTGCAAAAATACCTTGATATACTGTATACGCCATATTTTTTAATTTCACAAATTTCGCAAGTCTGGACTATTCGCAAATTTAACAACACACGAAATTATGAATATGACGTGCTCGAGCACATGTACTTGTACTCCACGATCACGAATTTAACCCCTCGTGAAATTATCGGGGAGTCCTGATTCGCGAAATATATGGTGTATATAGTAGCATAAATAGTTAACCCCTCTCTGCCAGACTCCATACTGCCTAATATGGGAATGGCGTGTGTATTACCAGTGCAAAAGTGTATTTATTTGATATAGGATGTTTTTAGTGTACGCAGTCAACAAATTCCATAGGGTCTGAGGATGATTTAGCACCCCATGAACACAAAGATAACCCATTTGACAAATCATTCTTCAATGATGCAAAACATATTGTAAGGTGTTTATATCATGAATTTGAAAAAAAGTCCCCGCAAATATCTAAATGTTTTTCACTCTGATGATAAGAGAAATAGATTGGAAATGACAAATATTGAGATCCAGGGCCCCATTGCATAAAACTTACCATGAATGCTTAGCCTGTCATCAAGTGTAACTACCATGGTAACAGCCCTCAACAGCCAATCAAATTCAAGGGTTCCAAAGAAGCTGCCATTGGTAGCAAAGTTACCATCAATGGTAAAGTCTTATGCAACAGGGCCAAGAGATGGGCAGTAAGAGAGAATGAGACAGACAGACAGACAGACAGACAGACATATGATTGGGGTACTCACCCATGTAGACGCGGATGATGGCCTCGCAGACAAACTTGTACTGGGCGGAGGTCTGGATGAGCATGGGTCTCTGGTCCCGCATCGTCCTCACGATGTCCAGAGGGTACACCGGCATGTTGGCCTCGATCAGACACATCGCCGTCTCCATGGTCACCAGCACTCCCGTCCGACCAATGCCAGCACTATGGAGGAGGCAGAATTATGGATTTGAGGAAAAAGAAAACAAATGTTAATAGTCATTTCAAACATTCATTTATATATGTACTGTACTGGGAAGACAAAAAGCCTTCAATATGGTGATCATGAGCAATCTTCTTGCCAATTGTCTTAAATTCATGCATTGTCCATTTTAGAAACTTGCTGAAAGTAATTTGCCCTCAAATGATCCACATTTGGAGTTATCACAAATTCTCAAGATGTTTGGCCCAGCCTGACCCATATCACAGAGAATAAGTTGTAATAGATAGCAACTTAATAATTGATTGCAAAGTAAAGGTCTGTATCATAAAACCACACTGCCATCTATTTCTATCTATCTATAATGAATGAATCAACACAAGCCACGATCAATATTCATTGAAAGTTACAGTTAATTTTTAATGAATAATTTTCAATATGCGGATTTAAGATTGCTTTTCGATTGATAGATTGATAGATTAATCATACGTTTAATTATAAATCTTTATGAACCGGCCCTCTGGTCGGGAGCTCAGCAAAGGAATCTACTCAAAGTCAATTTGTATTGCAACGTCTTCATGATGGGGATTTATGATTGCTATCAATTGTACGATTCATAGATTGATCATACTAGAAAACATACATGTAACTGTTAATGAACTGGGCTCCTTGGCCCTGTTGCATAAAACTTACCATTGATGGTAACTTCGCTATTAATGGCAACTTCTATGGCAATCTTGAATTTGATTGGCTGTTGAGCAATGTTACCATGGTAGTTACCATTCATGATAAAGTTACTATCAATGGTAAGTTTTATGCAACGGGGCCCTGGTCGGAAGCTCAGCGAGGGGCAGCACCACCTACCTGCAATGCACGATGCTGGGAGCGTCCATGCCCACCCTGCACTGCCGGACTCTCAGCACAAAGTCCAGGAAGTCTGAGGAGTCGTCAGGCACCCCATGGTCTGGCCAGGCCACGTACTGCATCTGGAGGACTATCCGCTCCTCTTTGGTCTGCAAATCAGAAAGCAAGATTATATCAGCATTTTTTCTTCTTTGTAGTCCTAACCCATTGTACTTCTTCTTCCTCTTCTATAATCTTCATAGGGCTATAATGCAGCCTATCTCGAAGATGAACATAACTTGAGTACACGATATAACGAGGAGTGTGGGTATAAAATCCAAATGCGTTGATTCATAGTGGTTTGTTACAAGATGTCTGAATTGATAAAGTGAGGCTGCATTAACCACAGAAAGATTATCAGACTTTGAAAACCCTGGTCCAGTTACAATATCAAACTTGCCATATGACTGCAGTAACCAAAGGGGTTTGGCATAATTGCGTCATACAAGGAATTTGAGGTTTATTCATAGCCTGTTGTCTATTATCTGGACAGCAGATTACTTGGGAGTCGCGCTGCTCAGTATCTCAGTGGAGAAAAGCCAGCCGTAAATACTCTGGCTCAGTAAAGAACAGGTTAAAAGTAGTATTGCCCTTGAACAAAAGTAATGAAACTCGGCATCAGTACTGCTCGGCATGGGTGAGCAGTATACTGTAACAATAACAAGTATGAAATCTCACAGTAATACTGTAACAATAACAAGTATGAAATCTCACAGTAAAAGCGTCATAAACTTAATCAGGAAAGGTGAAAAACTATGCTTGGTAACGTTTCAAGCACCCTGTTTCATAGCGGCCATAGTCTACATTCATAAACTGCATTACCCTAGTCAGTGCACTGGTTAGCACTGCCCCAATCACCTCAAAATATGACGGTGGCATGAAGAGCCATGATAAGTGCTATTGCCCTCTCTGGGCCCTGTTGCATAAAACTTACCATTGATGGTAACTGCCATTGATGGTAACTACCATGGTAACATCGCTCGATAGCCAATCAAATGCAAGGTTTCCATAGAAGTTGCTATTGATGGCAAAGTTACTATCAATGGTAAGTTTTATGCAATGGGACCCTGGTATCTAGGCTATAGGAACCTATTAAAATCGCCCCACATCCATGCGGCCTGTAATCATTCATGAGAGTCACTCATTCTACTGAATGATGACAAAAATTGTGCACATAATACACAGAACCATAAGGGAGTTTGTAGTTGCAATGTGCGCACGAGCAGATTATTGTTGGTACGAATGATCTCAGGTCAATCGTACCACTAACAGTAAAATTGATGTTCATAAAGATGGTCGACCATGTTTGTACTCATTATCATGCAAATATGGCAACAATCATTGAGCTCTGAGAAGGTAGTACAAGAACATTCCACCATGTGCACCTGCTTCTATTGTTGTTCTGGGCACACTGTAAAATGTCTTTACATCCATCACCCAACATGGCTTCCTGAACAAACCCCAGTCTACAGTCTAGTATTATTTGATTCAATGGATATTGTCTGGCCATGTTGTAACTGTGAACTGGTTTGTAGACATAAAGCACTTTTATAGTACAATCTATGGCTACCAGGCTGAGGTCCTTACGTGTGTATTACAGATGATGAAGTCCCTGTAGGCAAATGAAGGCGTCTCATCACATCTCGTACACCGGACCTCCAGGTCGGGTCCAAACTTGAGCTTGTCGTCAAGGTCAGGCCAGTACTTGTGACATTTCACCTGGGCCAGAAAAAAAAAATCACATTTATGAGAATCTCACAATATCTGCACAAAATTTAGAATACCCCCACCACAGAATTAAAAATGGTATATTTTTATTTTTTTTTTCAATGTTGAACACCACAATTTGATGAGAATGCGGACTTAACACCAGGAAAACCAGGAAAAGTCTTTTGATTTATGACACATTTCATACAACAATCGTACTGAGAAAGTTAACCCTGTTGCTCACGTTGAGATTTTCAGGCTTCATGAATTCTGGTCTAGTTAGGATTTCAACATTTGTCATGAAACTTAAGTAATTAAACGAGTGTGGTTTGATTGGACCCTACAAGGAATTTGAATTGTATTCATAGCCCAATGTCATGCTGCTCAGTATGTGAATGGGGAAAAGCCAGCCGACATACATTATGGGCTCAGTAAAGAATGAGTTCAGAACAGTGTTCAACTTACCCGTACCCTCAAATATGTTTCTCAGTAAAATCTATAAGACCAACTGCTTAAAACGAGCCAAAATTCTTTCTTCTGAATGAGCAGTCCTTTATGATACAGGTTCCAGTGTATCCCAAGTCTTTTGGCTCAACATCTCTAGTTCATTATGTGTATCACAATGTATTCAAGCCCAGAATTTGCACTTCCCATGAATGCTCACAATATCCTCCCTTCAACCCTTTGTGTGCCAGATGAACTGCTGCCCTATGGGATTTGTGTGCATTACCTGTTAGCAAACACACACGTGGCACATACTTTGTGACAAATTTCTTTTGTTCTGTGATAAGCAGTCCTTTATAATACGAGTTTCACTGTATCCCAAGTGTTTTTGCTCAATATCTCGAGTTCACTGTGCACATCACTCCCGCAACTCACTCAGTTTAAGAAGATATTTTGTGGCTTACCCGTCCCCTCTCCACATTGGTGGTGAGCATGACGATGAGTGTTGACTTCTGCTCCCAGACCATGTACCAGAAGTCAGACACGGTGTTGGGAAGCGGGCCCTGAGCTGCGATGTATCGGTTCACTAAATCAGACCCCTCGATCTCCATCTATGCGAGAACATCAGGAGGGTGGGAGGGAGGGAGAGGAGAGGTGGTTACATTCATGATGATGCTAGTTATATTTGCGTCGATCTAGAGAGAGTAAATCATTTAAAACAAACCAGGGGGGTGTTTCACTTAGCTGTTCATAAGTTACAAACGACTTTCCGAACGACTGGTGATATCTTCTTGTGCTAAATCAGATTCTCAATGAACAAAGTGTGGTATAGCATTCAGTACAAGAAGGGATCACCAGTCGTTCGTAAAGTCGTTCGTAACTTACGAACAGCTTGGTGAAACACCCCCTGTTTTATAACTTAACAGCTGTCAATAATCATGTGTGTGCCAGACTAAATCCTCCTCAATGTGGATAATATGGTCCTTAAGGCAGACTACTCATGAATATTAATGAGTCAGATTAAATAAGACTCTTCGGCATTTGTTTCCATGTTATCATGTCTTGATCCATGAACTACAAATAGCTTGCGGGGTTAAGTTGCTGCCCGGTAAGTAGCAGATTGCTGGTTCGAATCCCTTCTGGTTCCAAGATTTTTGTCTGACTTGTTTTTCATTCATTTACAAGATGGAGCACGCTATCCTTACTACTACTGGGTGTATGCCTAAAATTTCCATTCAAAATTGAAATTAATCCAGAGAGCCCTTTCACTGAACTGTTTTTGAAGTTACAACGCTAAGCTACCAATTAACATATAATAGGCACGATGGTGCTTAGTAGGTGGCTAAAAGCAGAATATGAATATTTGAACAAAAAAAAAAACAGATAGCAATCCATGTGATGATCAGGTCCATAGGTTGATTAAAATGGAGAAATACGTGTACGAACCATGACGGTACACATTAAAATGTCAGGGAGAATTTGCGAGGTTCTGACCAAAATGGATTGATATGGGAGAAAAAGCAACAAAAAATCTTTTTTTTTTTTTTTACAGCTTGAGAGACAAACAGCAAAGGCAAAGAGATTGAAATATGTTATGTAAATGGGAGTGAAGAGATGTTGAATGAAACTTATGATAATTTGAAAAATATGTATTCTAGAGTGGATTGGATTTTGTCTTTATATAAAGAATTAGCTCTGTCACATGCAAAAACCTGCTTTGAGTGAAAAAGAAGCTTCAACTTGTGAAGGGGTTTTAACAGCACAAGAACATGAATACGCTGTATCAGTATCAAAATTTGTTGTTGAAATAATTAATAAACTGCTTTTAAATATTCTTGGTAGTCAAAGAGAAACAGGATTTAATCATACCATTTCTATCTAGAATGCTCATGTCAAGGGTGATTCAAATAGGAATGATTAAGGAAGCAAAACAAAAGGGCGCGACAGTGATCATGGATATTTCTTTAAAATGTTTTTT
Organism: Arbacia lixula; assembly: GCA_963669155.1. Taxonomy (NCBI): domain Eukaryota; kingdom Metazoa; phylum Echinodermata; class Echinoidea; order Arbacioida; family Arbaciidae; genus Arbacia; species Arbacia lixula. The sequence continues at coordinate 11,313,317 of OZ022589.1, forward strand.
TTTTTTAATGGCCTCAAGGGGAAAATATGCTTCTTTTTATTCAGATGTGGTCTAAGTCATACCAACGAATTCACATTTACAGTATGCTCAATAAAAATCAAATGTATAAAAAAACAACCCAACAATTTAATACATAAACCTTTCCTGAACTAGTATTTTAAAATCAAATTTTCAAATGTTAAAATACTTTGGAATTACGATAATACTACAATCAAGAAGAAACCCTAATTGTATGCAAAATGCTGATTTATCAAAAGTACATGAATTGTTTGAAATTGATGTTTGGAGCGCATCAGCCTTCATCCACCCACCAATAAACTCTTTCAAGCACTTATTCAATGTGAAAAATGAAAAACATTAAACAATGTTCCACGATACTGGCTTAATAAAATGTGGATGTACAATAGCCTTACAGATGAACTGACATACTGAAACTACAATATTTCTACAGATGATTTGATAGGTGTTTCTACACTGAAAGCAAAGGGATATCATAATTTGTTGGTTGAAAAGAACTCAATTTGACCAAGCATATTTTACCTTTGGAAGGACAGACCTCAGCTAGATATAATTTTCGGTTTGGAAGACATACTTTTATTTCAACACAGGTAAATTGTAACAAAATAAAAAACAAAATCTAATCTTTGATTGCTCCATAAGATAATTGTATTCACAAAAAAATTTATGCAAATGGAATATTTTCAATGAGTTGTCAGTTATATCACCAAGGAAAACTACACTGTACATCATGATGTATGCTCCATAAACTATTAAAAGTAAAATATTTGTCATATAGAGAAACTACTTAACACTTATCCATTACATCCAATGTAAGTCTTTATCAAACATGTATTTACACATCTACAGAAATGAAAGAAAAGTAAAATGCTTAAGACACTTAAACTTTTTTATCATGTCATTATGTAAGAAATATCAAATGTGTATGACTATATTCTAAAATAAATATCCTTCTTAAAAGGAGAAGAGAGAGGAAAAAAGGTACTTACATTGATCAGGTTGGCATTGATATAATCCCCCGAGTCTGCATCTTGAAGTATCACTCGCGTTGCGTCATCTAGAGAGAGAGAGAGAGAGAGAGAGAGATGGAATGGGAGAGGGATAGGGAGAGAATGAGAAGGTGAGAGGGAGGGAGAGAGAGAGAGAGAGAGAGACAATGAGCAGGAAATCAAAGTAGAAATATTAACAGAAGTTGATCTGTGAAAGTTTGAAGACACTTGGGCAACTGATACAAAAGCTAGTAATTGTTCAACATTCTTTCTACTTGGGGAGGGGGAAGAGGGCAGGGGATGAGGGGTTGCAAAAGAAACTTGGGTACTGCTTTATCCATATTGATCGTCATGGATATTACATGGCTCTAAACTTTTATGATGTACCCACTAGATGATTTACAGACCACATCTCACCTCCCTTCTATACACTGTTTGTGATGACTGCTTTGAAAAAGCTGGGAATCATACCTGATTATATTGCAATATTTATGAAGCAGACTTGATAAACTTATTTCCATTCGCAACAGCAAGTAACACATCTTTCCTCATTACTGTCATAATTGTATCCTATGTGGAAAATCAACTTGAAGATGTGCAGATTTGAAACTTGATCAAAATGTTTTCATGGATATGAAATTGACTCTCCTATTGTTGTAAGGTGTCAAAAATAAGAAGAGTTGGCATGGCACCCGTCCTCTCCATTTGAAGCATACTCACATGGTGCGATATCGCGGTATCTGTTCTTGGCGATGTTCTCTGACAATCTGCAGGCACCCATGGTCATCCCAGGCTTTTTCCTGTACAATTGCTGAAAGAACAGAAGGCAGGGAAATAATTTAGGCATGCATTTGTGAGAAATGAGTGCAGTTACCAATAACTTATATCTATCTCTGACTTTGTGGAGCAATCTGCCCAAAATGGGGAGCAAAATGCATCACTATACAAGAACACTTATTCCCTGAAAAGGTAGCATGGATGGTCATTATTTGCCATCTTATATGAACATGCCTCACACCAGAAAAATGGACAGTGCAATCAGTACATAAAACTGCTCTAGGGACTTGCTAATGGTGTTAATTGTAACTCTGGGTGGCCATTATTTGCAATCTCATATGAACATGCCTCATACACAAACAATGGATAGTGAAATCGGTACAAAAAAAACTGGTCGAGGGACTTGCTTATGGTGATAATTGTAACTATGTACATTACAGATAAGGGATTGGAGTTATGATAAATTCAGATCAGTAACAACTCTTTCCATGATGATCATTTTTCAGCGTTCCTTCTTACTTCAAACTGTGCTATTGCCATGCTGCTCTCTAGGCCTTCCTGTAGCAGCATGATAGACTCGGTCAGCGAGTCGATCTCTCCGTTGGCCACACGAGGGCTCTCTGGGATGTACTGAAATGCTGGCTCTTCCATCTCCTCCCCTACGTACACTGCAAGACAAGAAGGGGAGGGAGGTGAAACGGTTAACTCTCTTAGTACCAAGGCATGAATAGATTACTGATTTACAACACATTGAATCAGCACCTGGTAATGAAATAATCGTAAAAAAAAAACTATGGTGGTCTGTACCAACTTAATAAGGAAAGGAAAGGAGAGAGAGGTGACAGAGATGACAGAGAAGACACAAGGAAAGAGACAGGGAGAGAAAAGGATGACAATGCAAGAGGAGAATGCAGTGAAAAGGAAATGCTTTTATATGCTGGCCACTACCAACTTAGAAAGGAGAGAGGAGAGAGAGAGAGAGAGAGAGGGAGAGAGAGAGAGAGAGAAAAAGGGAAGGGATTGTGGAGAAAAAGAGAAAGAGTGAAGGAGAGAGAGGTAGAGAAAAAGAGAGATACAGAAAAAAGGCAAAGATAGAGAGAGAAAGACAAAAATGGAGGGAGAGAGAAAAAAAGAGAGATAAGGGGGGGGGGGGGGCAGGAAGAGAGAGGGAAGGGGGGGGGCACAAGATACAGAAAAGGAGAGAGAAAAAGAGACAGTCAATTCTAGATGATAGCACAAACACATAACAAGAGACAGGTGAAAAGAACAGGAAAGAACCAGAAGAGAAATAAGAAGAAGTGGAGAAGGAAAGGAAGATAAAGAAGACAAAAAACAGGAGTAGCAGGATAGAGAGAGAGAGAGAGAGAGAGAGAGAGAGAGAGAGAGAGAGAGAGGGAGAGAGAGGGAGAGAGAGAGAGAGAGAGAAAGAGAGAGAGAGAGAGAGAGAGAGAGAGAGAGGAAGAGAGAGAGAGAGAGAGAGAGAGAGAGAGAGAGAGAGAGAGAGAGATTGAGAGCGGAAACTAGAGGGAGAGGGTTACAGATACATCCTCCATGGAACAAACAACGCCTGGCACAATATAACCCTTTAGATGCCACTAATGCATTTTACTGTACTTTACTTTTACTTTACACCATACACACAGTAGCAGCAGGAGTCAAGCACAAAAAGTGTTAAGCATGTTCTCCGACCACTATCTCTATCCATGGCTTGTCTCACAACAGTCCAGTAATGCATTAAGTAACAATTTCCTATCGTGTCTGGCTCAAGGCGGATTCCTCACCACTCTCTTCCTCATGCCAATCCATCAAATTAATCAACCAAATCACCCTTGCTGCACATCAAACTGGAAAGCCGGAGATGGGAGTTGTTCACACTACGTTATATGCTCGCTGTCAGGTACATGTACCTCACCTTTTTTGGAGCCATTTCGTCTCCTCCCATTTAGTTTAATTCCTGTTTTGTTTACAAAGAAACCTTGTTGCTACTGTTTGAGAGTATTCCTGCGCAAGGCCCTATGTCTTAACCCATACCCCCATATTGTTAATGACACCCATTTTCAAGGTATTAATTCCTTGTATTTAAATACTTAATCACTCACCTGAACCTGTTTACACACAACAAAAACACCTGAAAAATTGACACGATAACATGTTCCAGGGCTTGAAGTCAGCCTTTTACATGTAAACTAGAGCCCCGTGCACTGGACCTACTGTATCAAAACAACAACCAGTGTCAGCTCACCGTTTGGTCTGACAGTGAGCACCAAGTCTGTCGTCCTGGACTCCCCTAAGGCTCGAATGGTAGAAACCAAAAGGTCATTGGTGAATGTTGAGGCATCTTGGTTGTTGATTCTAAGGAGTTGGTCTCCTTCATTTAGTCTGGGGATGCAGAGATCAGCCTGTGCAGAGGGACAGCATAGCAGGAGAAAATAATGTCAAAGAAACATGATAACTCTGCAAAGACTTTCGAGGAAGCATTGACAATTGTTTGTGTTACTGTAAATCTGACCTGCTGTTTTAAGTAACAAGAAGGTACTTGTATCTTCCTTACTAGTTAAATATCACAGAGTAAAAAATGAAAAAAAAAGGAAAAGGAAAACAAAGGAAAAAATGACCAATAGAGATAAAAAGAGTGCCAGAGAGAATGAGAGAATGAGAGAAATAGAGAAATTTGGAGAAAGAAAGAAAATAAAGATGGGAAGATGTAGGACAAGAGAAGAACTTGTATCTTCCTTACTAGTTAAATATTACAGAGTAAAGAGAGAGAGAAGGAAAAAATGACCAATAGAGACAAAAAGAGCGCCAGAGAGAATGAGAGAAACACAGAAAATAAAGATGGGAAGATGTAGGACAAGAGAAGGCAGAACAAGGGATGAGTAAAAGAGGAGGGAGGAAGTGAGGCCATGAAAGAAATAGTTATAAGAGATAAAATGTTTTATAAAATACACTGATAAAACAGTTAAAGGTCAGGTAAGAGAGGGAGAGAAAAACAGAAAGCATGAACGAAAAGACGAAGAGATAGAAACGGAGAATGGAAAGCATGAATTTTATATAAAAGATAGAGAGAGATAGAGAGAGAAAGGGAGAGAGATAGAAAGAGAGAGAGAGAGAGATAGAGAGAGAGAGAGAGAGAGAGAGAGAGAGAGAGAGAAAGCAAGAGAAAGAATTGGACATTATAAATGTTGAAAAGGAAGAGGAAGAGGGAGAGGGAGAGGGAGAGGAAGACGATAACATATATTGGTAAGGAGAGAAACACGGGTCAAAGAGTGATATACAGGGGGTGAGAGATATATAGAGAAAGATGGAGATTAAAGAAAGGAAAAAAAGTGCGGAGAGAGAGGGAGAGTGCATGATACACATTCCCTAACAAGAGAAGAGAAGAGAGAGGAGAGAGGAGAGAGAGAGAGAGAGAGAGAGAGAGAGAGAGAGAGAAAGAGGAGAGAAGAGGGAGGAGAGAGGAAAGAGAGAGAAAGAGAGAGGAAAGAAGAGAGAGGAGGAGAGAGAGAGGGAGAGAGAGAAAAAAATAGATGGAAAGAGAACGGGAGAGAATGAGACAGAGAGTGAAAGAAATATAGATGAAGAGAGAGGGAGAAGAAGAGAGAGAGAGAGAGAGAGAGAGAGAGATAGATAAAGAAAAATAAGAGGAAACAAAAAAAAAATAAAAGAAGGAAAAATAGGAGGAAGAGTGAGAGCGGGGGTGCATGACACATCGTTCCCAAGAGGAAACTCTGACTAGTCAGCCACCTATGCATTATTCAGCGCTAAACCCGAGCCGTAATCATCCTAATTCCTCTTGCCAGTGAGGGGGGAAGACACCCTGGCGATTGTTCTCCAAAATACACACAATACATCAAGTCTCCCTGGGAACTGATACCCAGCCATGAATCATGAGACTCACAACGATTTCCTATCAAAGAATCCATTTTGATATTCTATCCCTCTACCCCCTGCTCCTTCATAGAACAATACTATTTTAGCGATATATCCATTGTTTGATTTGGTTTTCTGTTATTTTTGAACTCGTACATGTATCATTTTTGCCTACAGTAATTCCTCAAATGCTGTCTCTTTCGCGAGAAATGTATAGCAGTTTAAAGGTCCTTTTCAAGTAGTTATGTTGAGGGGGCAATGTTTAACACTAATTTTCTTGCCTGAGCATTCAGCCACCTTTTCAGATTTTAGAGCATTGATAACAACATCAATCAACCTAATACCACCTCAATTTATATCATCAATACAATGACAAATTGATTACATTACTTTGTACGACAGCACAACTTTTTTTGCAATTTCAATTTTGTGATGTCAAATGCGAGGTGCTCTCCCATATGTTGTGTGCTGTATGATTCCATAAATTTTAACATAGAGGTATGTGTGAAAAAAATGTGTTTCTAATGATGTATCAACTGCGCAGGTAAAATGATAAAAATCCTTTTGAAAAAATCAAACAAATTTTCAAACAAATTAGTTTACAACATGTGGGAGAGCACCTCGCTGGTGACATCACAAAATTCAAACTTTAAAAGATCATAACTTTCTTATCCTTTGACAGATTTTCGTCAAACCTTCACCGATATGTGTCTTTTATGCGTCTGTTTTTATTGAAACCAACGTAATGTCAGGGTGAACTCTCCTTTTCAGGAAGAGGGAGTGATGATGACCTACCGGTGTGTTTGGGGCGACTCTGGACACGATGATGGGCGAGTTCTGCTCCGCTCCTCCCTTCACGTTGAAGCCAAAGCGACCGCGCTCATCAGGCAGCATGCGGATGACCACTAAGGCATCTCCATTGGTTTGCTGCGGATAACAAGCACATGACAAATTAGGTGAGGGCACTGTGGTATGGTGAGGGCCCAGTGGTATAGTGGTGGAAGCTTGTGACTCTTGCAGAGAGATCCTGGGTTTAAGCCCAGCCCAGTGCGTACACCATTGGACAAGGTGTTCTGTTCATGTTGTCTAGGTATAGTAAATGGTTACCTGACAGGATTTACTCAGCAAACTTAGATCCAGGGTGTATCTACACTAGTGGGAGCGAGAAGAAGAAGACGCATACACAAACCACAATGAGGGCCCTGTGGTATAGTGGTGAGAGCTCATGACTCTTGCAGAGATATCCTGGGTTCAAGCCCAGCACAGTGCGTACACCCTTGGACAAGCCTTACGGACGGCCCTGTGGTATAGTGGTGGGAGCTTGTGACTATTGCAGAGAGATCCTGGCTTCAAGCCCAGCACGGTGCGTACACCATTGGACAAGCCTTACAGAGGGCGCTGTGGTATAGTGGTGAGAGCTCTCGACTCTTGCAGAGAGATCCTAGGCCGAGCCCGGTCCAGTGCGTACACCCTTGGACAAGGTGTTCTGTTCATGTTGTCTAGGTAGAGTTAATGGTTACCTGACAGGATTTACTCGGCAAACTTTGATCCAGGGTGTGTATCTACACTAGTGGGAGCGAGAAGAAGAAGACACATACCGGTACACATGCCACAATGAGGACACTGTGGGTAGGAACTTGTGACTCTTGAAGAGAGATCCTGGGTTCAAGCCCAGCCTGGTGTGTACACCCCTGGACAAGCGTTACAGAGGACCCTGTGGTATAGTTGTGGGAGCTATCGACTCTTGCAGAGAGATCCTGGGTTCGAGCCCAGCACGGTGTGTACACCCTTGGACAAGGTGTTCTGTTCATGTTGTCTAGGTATAGTAAATGGTTACTTGACAGGATTTACTCAGCAAACTTAGATCCAGGGTGTGTATCTACACCAGTGGGACTGAGATGAAGAAGACACGTACACATACCACAATGAGGACACTGTGGTATAGTGGTGAGAGCTCTTGACTCTTGCAGAGAGATCCTGGGTTCAAGCCCAGTCCAGTGCGTACACCCTTAGACAAGTCTTACAGAGGGCCCTGTGGTATAGTGGTGAGAGCTCCGACTCAACTCTTGCACAGAGATCCTGGGTTAGAGTCCAGCACGGTGTGTACACCCATGGACATGGTGTTTTGCTCATGTTTGTCCCTCTCAACCCAGGTGTAGTACATGGGTACCTGACAGGAATATAGTATTCCTGATCTAATCAGATCAAATTAGATTTGACTAGATTCTAGTACTACAGACATGGCTGCTCGGCTAAAGCCAGGGTAAAGATCGAACGCTTTGGGTAGTACTTCATACCAAGAAAGTGCTACATAAAAGCTGATTATTATGATCACAACAGATCACATTTGTATGTAATCACAGGAAGTGCTACAGTAACTCTATAATTTTCCTCATTTATTTGAACTAGTCTGGAGTAGAGCTACTCACTGATTTGTAGCCGTTGCTAAGGACCTCGTACGAGTTGCCGGTTCCCAGACTGACGTCGCTGCCTCCGTTGTCATCCATGTAAACCAGCTGGGGAGGCACGTTCAGCATCTCGGCACTCTTTGACAAACCGTTCTCCCTGGTAACAAAGAGGAAACATACATTTGACAGGTGCAATTCGATTTACATTTTAAAGGGATAGTTCACACAGAGGCTAAGTTGGCATCAATAAAAACAGAAATATGATAGAAACACATTCATGAAGGTTTGAGGAAAATCCGTCAAAGGATAAGAAAGTGATGATCTTGTGAAATTTTGTGACATCATGTGAGAGGTGCTCTCCCATATGTTTTGTGCAGACAAAGTCAACAAATTGCTCTTTTTCTGTTTTGAAAACAGAGTTATTGTTTTCATATAGGTATGTGTGTAAAAAACATGCTTCTAATGTTGTATCAAATGCACAAGTAAAAGGGTGCATATTGTTTTGAGAAAATGCACATTAAAAAAAAATGTACATAACATGGGAGAGCACCGCCAAAAATAAAACTTTCTTAAACTTTGAGCGATGTTCATCAAACCTTCACTGATGTTTATTTTCATGTGTTTCCTTTTATTGAAACCACCTTTCTAATTTCAGAGTAAACTATCCCTTTAACTTCTGTTTTTGACGATTAAACTTACAAAATGAGATGAAATAGGAGATAAAAGATTTACAAATACAAGGAATCTACAAACAGATTGCATAGCAAGTCTTTGGGTAACATCATAATCCAAGGACACAATATCTGCACGTTCAGCATCTCTGCACTCTTCGACAACCTAGTCTCCCTGGTGTGGAAAAGGAGACGTACCTATTTGACAGGTGCAATTTGATACACACATGCCTGGACCCCATTAATGACCAGGGTCCAGTCTTGTGAATAATTACGATTGATCCCAACTGGGCCCCGTTGCATAAAATTTACCATTAATGGTAACTCTGCCATTAATAGTAACTACCATGGTAACACCACTGGACAGCCGATCAAATTCAAGCTTTCCATAAAAGTTACCATTGATAGGAAAGTTACCATCAATGGTAAGTTTTATGCAACAGGGCCCTGGACTTGTGATTGATATAAATTATGAATCGTAACTCTGGGCATTAGCGATAGGGTCTTTGACTCGTAATTGATCACAACTCTTCATTAAGACAGGTCTCAGCAGTGACATGATATAGTTTAATTTGGGTAACCAGTCGCACATATTCCATGAAATGACTGTCTTGTTTACTTGTGTATGTTTACAATTTGTTAATGATTTGTTTACAGAGAAAATATGGTTGGAGTTAATTTTAGAGGTAAGAAACTCCCAAATAGAAAGAAGAATTAAGTAGCAAACACACGATACATACATGTAGCAAACAGTATCATTTGTCAACATAAAAACTCACAAATTGTATCACTAGAAGGCACAGCACACTGTTAGAAATGCATCACAACTTTCAGAGGTAGGAAAAAAAGTCGCATTTCAATGTCAATTTCACGTTGCAAACTGATAACAGAAAATTCCAAGAAATGCAGAATGTAGAAGTAAAATGGATTTTTATTTGGTTTTCATGCTTGTATTCAAATCAACAAATGAAGTTACGTGTACAGGCCATGTTGTGCCAAAACTGATTCAGAGCCACAAAGGGAGCTAACTCCTTCTTTGCTAAACATGATGATGTTCTATTGGGTTTGTGTGGTGCATAAATGTGTGAAAGGCGCAAAAAGATAAAACTCCTGGGCCAGACACAATCCTGCTATGTAGGGATTGTGTAATGTATGGCTTGTGCAAAAACTGATACAGAGAAACAAAGAGAGTTAACTCCTTCTGCACTTCACATTATGCTGTTCTACAGGGTTTGTGTGTATTGTAAGCACATAAAGATCTAACTCCTGCGCCAGAGAAAATGCTGCTATGTTGAGTCTATGCATATTTCTATGTCCAGACAAAGAAATAATAGATGCGGCTTGTGTGTACAAGTGTTTGTGTGTATGGCTGGTGCAGAAATGCAATAATGGCACATATACATTGTAGAGTTAAGTGAGGTGCGGATGGAGGGGCGACTTACCTTGGTTTCCCATTGGGTGAAGGGGGGATCTTGCCATCAAAACTTGGGATTCGACTGAGAGAAAAAGGAGAGGAGAGTGGAGGACAGAGAAAGAAGAGAGGAAGGGTGAGAAGGAAGGCGAAGATTTGGATGAGAGGATGGGAGAATTTGGAAAGGGAGAGGGGAAGAGGGGGAAGAGGAAGAAGGAAAGGGGGAAAGGGGAGGAAGGAGGAAAAGGGGGAAAAGGAAAAGGGGAAGAGGAGGATAATGGGGAGTGAGGGGAAGAGGAAAAGATGAAGATAGGGAAGAGGGGAGGAGGAAAAGAAGAGGAGTTGGTAAAGATGAGAAAAGGGAAAAATGAAGAAGTAAAAGGAGAAGAGGGGGAGAGGGGAGGAGATAACGGGGAGGAAAGAGGAGGAAAGGGAAGAGGGGAAGAAGGGCAAGGAGAAAGGGAAATGGAGAAGGAGGTGGAGAGGGAGGATGACAAGAGTTCACAGATACGAATGAGTGGAAGGGTGCATGATAGAAAAGGGATTGAATGGGGAAAGGAAAAAGGAATCAGTTTTTTTAGCAATATTAAAGAGGGAAATGGAATGAAATAAGAAAAAAAAAGAAGATCAAGGACAAAAAGGAAGAAAATGGAAAAAGACATGATGGAAAGAGAAGAGTAATAGGATGATGGAACATGGAAAGAGAGAAGAATGGGAGGTGGGGGGGGGGGGATAAAGGAAGAAAAGAGAACAGGGATAACAAACATGTGCAGTGTGAAAGAATTAGAAGTGCTGCATTCCTTTTCCCTTGCAAAGAAGTTAGATTTCACATTGAGTAGCATTAAAAACATATATGCACAAAGATTTGAAAAAAATATGCTCCTAGTATATTTCACAAATGATCATGATTTTATTTACTTTTAGATGCAGTTGATGCATAATGTCGGGGTAATTCCTTATTTTTGCTATCAACATAAATGTTGGTAAAAAAATTAAATAGCAGTAAGAGATGCATTAATTGCATCCTGATTTACATAAATTTCGTCTTTTAAGACTATTATGAACAGCATGGAGCCCAAAGGCATCTCAATGTGATTTTGATGTGTCTATCAACAGCGAATAAATATTGATTTATCAAATCTCTTGTTAATTACAATATCAAATCTCTTGTTAATTACAATATCAATTCTTCAGTCTTTGTGCATATATTTCCAATGCTTGAAACAACTTACACGGACATATAAAAGAACATCACCGAAAATGTGAAGGGGCATTATATACACCGAAAGAGGAAAATGCGCAAACAGTCCCAATTTGATGATTTGGTCATTCAAACAAGTGCACGGTAACTATAGAGAACAGAGGAGACAGAGTAGAAAACAGGCGATACATATATCCAGAATCACATATAAATGTGCCGAGATCAAGTTGAAAACAGGCATATTGAGAAACAGATACCAACCATTTTGCAAAGTACTGCACATGAAGTTAGATTGCCCAAGAGGTCATGCACAACAATTAGTTCATCAACAGTCCAACCTTTTTGCTTGCCTTTTTGCAACATGACACTTAATTTGCAGTTTTGATTACAGAGTGCGGTGAAAGACATATTCTCCATATAACTGCATTTCCACATCAAATTTGCTGATATCGGTGACCAGTTATGATGCTAATAATATGCAAATTGAAACAAATAGCTTGTGCACACAGTAACACTGCTGATATTGCATACAGGTAGATAGTGGTTAGAAATTGCGGCAATGTGAATATACCAATGGAGAGGTGTCTGTATATGGTTTAACAATTCTGCAAATCTTTCAGGAGCCTGCCGCCCGATATTGATTAGTTAGTGCACATTAAAAATAATATAGATATTTCAGAGTTTATATTCTATGCAGAAGAAAAGAGTCAGTGAAATGATAGGAAGGCAAAATGGAACAAGAACAATATTTGAAAGAAAGCCAACAAAAATGAAGGGGAAAACAAGAAGACCAAAGATAGCAAAAGAATAGCATTAACCCAAATTGAAAATCAAGAGGAAGAAGAGAAACTATTGCGATGGTATGTTTTCATATGTTGCGCGGCTATGTTTCTTGAGCTAAAATGAGAGTTATAAACACCATAGTCCCATCCATAGATAACCACAAAACCACCCTCAAAAATTCTTCCATGGAACCATTTTTGGAATAAATTGCAGTAATTGGGGTTCAGACTCACTGATTGTCTTTCAGTGGTTTGTACTTTTGGGTTGTTCTGGACGGTAAACTCCGTGTCTCCGTCTTGATCACCTCGGCAACCGTTCCGCCTATCGTCCGCCTGAATGCCCTCTTATTGGGCGAAGACCTGTGGGGTCAAAGGTCAAGAGCCAAAGGGCATAGGGGCAATCAGCATTTAAGTGGGTATGACATCTACGTGGAATGTGTGAGAGGATAAATATTTGAATAAAAGGAAGTAAAACATTCTACTAAGAACACATTAATCGCTACATTTAAGGATGCAGTATTGCCACTAGCCAGTGAAAACTACAACATTGCATTTGGTTCTACAGTATTTTGTTGCACACTGTATAAATAAACAAATACAATAAAATGGTATTTAAGGCTATCACACTACTTTTGTATGTAATACACTTCACTCTCTACAAATTTCCTGGATAAATATATCAAACAAGCATATTTGTACCGCATTCTGCGAGATGTTCTATTAAAATTGCTCTAGAAACAAATCAATCTAAAAAAACTAAGAAACTGCATTCTATGGTAAGTGGCAAATGATCACACTACACGCAGTGAAAAGGAATTCAGTATAACAAATATAAGGGTAAGGTACAGGAGTAGTTATGAGAACAGGCTGTTGTCATCATCAAGTTAGATTTTGTTTGATTTGAACACTTTGAGATGATTCCTTCCCAGTAACCTGGACCAGTATTCAACTAAATACTTGGAATAAGTAACAAATCTACTAGCATTTGGCATGGCAAAGACAAATGGTTGAAGTCATATGCAGATCACATTAAGGCATTTTACTTTAGCAAGCTGAAAAAGCCAAAATCCTTAGCTGCAGTGATGCGTCCTTCGATAGCTCGAGTAAGCATTTCTAAATGGGCATGTACAATACGCTTTTTGAAATGCTTTTGAATTGTGGTTCCTACGCATGATTCTATGATGGCGCATTTATCAGCTAAATATGCGTTTAAAAAAAAATGAATAACTCAGCATTTCTTGTATTGGATACGATTTTGGCTAAGTATTTTACTTCAGCCAAATAAGTAAAATACTTTCTGTATGGAATTGAATACCGTCCCTGAAATCAAACAATAATGTGATCCATGGTCATAGCAGAAAGGCACTCCACTGATGACGGGAGCCAATAGTTGTTAAAGGGGAAGTTCACCCTGAAATTATTTTGGTTTCAATAAAAAGAGGCAAATGAAAGAAACATATGAGTGAAGGTTTGAGGAAAATCGGTCAAAGGAAAAGAAAGTTATTTGATATTAAAGTTTTGATTATGTGACGTCACATGCGAGGTGCTCTCCCTTACGTTGTGTACAATTTTTTTCGAAAATGTGCATTTTCTCAGAAAGATATGCACCCTTTTACTCGTGTGTTTGATACATTATCAGAAATACGTTTTTTACACACATACCTGTACGAAAAAAAATTATTCTGTTGTCAAAAACAGGGAAAAAGCAATTTATCGACTTATTTTGTACACAACATATGGGAGAGCACCTCACATGTGACATCACAAAATCAAAACTTTAAAATCAAATAACTTTCTTTTCCTTTGACCGATTTTCGTCAAACTTTCACTCATATGTTTCTTTCATTTGTCTCTTTTTATTGAAACCAAAATAATTTCAGGGTGATCTTCCCCTTTAACCACTCCTATCCCTTCCCTTTCAATTCTCCCTATCGCATATAGCCGATCAAGCGATATCACCTCACGATACCGATATCTGATCGATTGCTCTTGGGACGTATACTTCCAGCAAGAGTTTGGTATGTATTCAATTCACGCAATAACACACAGAATCTGTAATTTCGACCCTCGTAAACCTTGTAATATTAAAATGGAAGGGTTGTTCCATGAATGAAGGACTTGAAAAAACTACCACCAATCACTCACGGCAATGTTTTTGCCTACCTCAATATTGATTGTGGATGGACGAATGAAAGAATGAAAAGACACAAGCAAGACGATGGGTATAGAATGTTCGTGGACCGGAAGTTCATATCCCAAGAATTAAAGGTAAAAAAATTAGAGTGCCGCACAGGTACAGATTTAGAGAGCTATATGAGATAGGGAGAATTGTTTACCCCTTTTGTGCCTGATAAAATGCTGCTCTATGGCTTAATGTGTGCATTGATGGTGAAATAAGCTACAAACGGCACGTTATGGGATAATGAGGTTTAATAAAAAAGTATCCACATGAATTGAATGACCTAGGCAAGATGAAAATCTGAAATTTAAAACATCTTCAGTCTAAGGCTCTGGCACCGGCTCCTTCCTCACACTCATACTTTCATGAAGTCTGATATCTTCAATAATAATAAAAGTTTGTATTTATATAGCGCCATATGCATGTATGAGACAGTATCATTTTTTTGGGGGGTGGGAGGGGGGAAGGAGGGAGGAAGGAGAGAGGAAGGGGGAGGAAGGGGGAGGAAGGGGGAGGAAGGGGGAGGAAGGGGGAGGAAGGGGCAGGAAGGGGGAGGAAGGGGCAGGAAGGGGCAGGAAGGGGCAGGAAGGGGGGGAGGAGGGGGAGGGAAGAGGGGAGGGAGGAGGGGGAGGGAGGAGGGGGAGGGAGGAGGGGGAGGGAGGAGGGGGAGGGAGGAGGGGGAGGGAGGAGGGGGAGGGAGGAGGGGGAGGGAGGAGGGGGAGGGAGGAGGGGGAGGGAGGAGGGGGAGGGAGGAGGGGGAGGGAGGAGGAGGAGGGAGGGGGGAGGGAGGAGGGGAGGGAGGAGGGGGAGGGAGGAGGGGGAGGGAGGAGGGGGAGGGAGGAGGGGGAGGGAGGAGGGGGAGGGAGGAGGGGGAGGGAGGAGGGGGAGGGAGGAGGGGGAGGGAGGAGGGGGAGGGAGGAGGGGGGAGGGAGGAGGGGGAGGGAGGAGGGGGAGGGAGGAGGGGGAGGGAGGAGGGGGAGGGAGGAGGGGGAGGGAGGAGGAGGAGGGAGGGGGGAGGGAGGAGGGGAGGGAGGAGGGGGAGGGAGGAGGGGGAGGGAGGAGGGGGAGGGAGGAGGGGGAGGGGAGGGAGGGGGGAGGGAGGAGGGGGAGGGAGGAGGGGGAGGGAGGAGGGGGAGGAGGGGGACTAGAGGGATTTCTAAGCTGACAGCAACCATCATCTTACCTGGTAATCTCCCTCTCTGCTAACCTCTTCTTGGTCTCCTCCATAGTTTTGACTCTCTGTCCTGCCACTGTAAAGACGAACAGATATTAGCCCAATAAGACGCCATTCTCCTCAAGTAATCTTAAAAGGAGGGAAATGTTTTTTTTTTTTAATAAACATGCTTACTTCACTCTGTGGGTTTCATATGAACCTTATGGTGATGTGTGTTGTCTGGATAGCCAACTAGTTAGTAGACAGAAAGACAGAGATCAAGAGAGAGAGAAAGAGAGAGAGAAAGAGAGAGAGAGAGAGGGGGGTGGTAAGGAAAGAGACAGTCTGGTTAACAGAAAATATAGATATCAAGAAGAAAAAAAGGTGAGAAGAAAATTACTATGCAAGTGCCAAGTGATATGAAAGTAAAACGTTCGCATTCTATACAGGATAAAGACAGCAAAGGGAAACGTTCATTGACTGACCTGTACCTAAACTTGGAACCGAGCTGGAAGAAGGTTCTCCTCTTTGCTGGGGGCTGGGGATCTACCATTCTGAAGAAGGTGTGATGCTCCACACAAGACTTCCATAAATTTTTACACGCCCTGTAGCTGGCCATGTTGAAGCCTATCACCATGTCCCTTGTTTCGCCCTGCAAAAGAAATGGAACAGGCAAGAGGAACACATGCATATTAAACAATAAAACAAAAACATATGAATCATTTTTTTATTCTCTGTTTCATCTGAAATGGTACTTCTCTCCCGAACCCTTTAATATTTTCCATTACCCTTTTTCATTTCCCCTTCCCCTTTTTTTCCTTTTCACCTTTCTCATTCTTCCTCTCCTTGTTCCTTCCTCTCTTCTCTCCCCTTCTTTTCCCATCGCCCTTCCTTTTTTCTCATACCTTCTCCTCATCTTCTTGTCATCTTTTCATACTTTACCCACCTTCTTCCTAAACCACCAGGGTAATTCCCTTATTCTCTGTTTACATTTGAATCATCATAACTTGCATTGTTTCCATGCCAGATAAACTGCTTCTTTACGAAAATTGTGTGCTTTGCGGGTGCAAAAAGTCACCTATGGCATTAAAAGGCTTCAGACAGACCATTCCTGTTTTATGTAAAAATTTAATCAAATAAGTGACCCACTGGCTCCAGAGATAACTAAATTTCAGTTGTTGGAAGGAATTCATGTGGGAGACCTCGCAAGACATGGGAGGAAACCATCAAAGAAGACAGAAAAGTGTTGATCATTACCCACATTGACCCAAATGACAGGACAGTATGGAGGAGAGCCATCAAGGAAATGAATGGTCTAACTCCACGAAGTGGGAGAAACAGACTTTAAACTTTGATGATGATGATGATGATGAAGCAAAATTCAAAGAAATACTCTTCCTTCAAGAGCCGTTTCCGAATAACATGTGAAAGTCCAGAACAAAACCACTTGGTATCATAATGTCCAATTAGAAGCCATAGTGTCCCATTAGAAGCCATATTCCAAACATGATTAATAAAGCCTCTTGTAAATATGTTAATCATACTCTATTGTTAATGTCACAATTGACAAACCACACTAGTGTTTAGAGTGTTAGAGGCGGATATGTCACTTTCACTGCACTATTTGTCACTTTCCTGTCATGGATTATAATCACATGTAAAACCAATCATGCTATTGTCATCAATGAGAAACCAGACAAACGTTTAGTACTTTTGGAGAGGGATACATGTTACTTTCACTGTAATATTTTTCACTTCCTCCAATTCCATTGAACAGGATCTCATAATACTATTCCTCCACTAAGTCATTGACTACCTCTTAAGAAAAATGCTGACATGTACAAGTACCTCCTGCAGAAGATTATGAATTGTGTATTCATACTCTGGATTAGCGTATAATCTCATCATACACAATGACTTGCAAATAAATGTGTTACTTCTTTTGAACACGACACATTGATTAAAGGGCATATACTGTACTGGGAAGGCAAAAAAGCCTTCAAAAGGTAATTGTTAGCAATCTTCTTACCAATGGTCTTAAATTCATGTATTGTCCATTTTAGAAGTTTGCTGAAAGTTATTTGCCCTCAAATGATCTACATTTTTAGTAATGAGTGATTAAATCACAAATCCTCAAAATGTTCGGCCCGAACATTTTGAGGATTTGTGATTTAATCACTCACACAGATGGTAAAATGTATTGATACACCATGCATTTTGAATGCTAACGTCTACTACATTCTGTTAGATACATGTAATTTAATATCATCAGTTGGTTAAAGGGCATATACTGTACTGGGAAGGCAAAAAAGCCTTCACAAGGTAATTGTTAGCAATCTTCTTGCCAATGGTCTTAAATTCATGTATTGACCATTTTAGAAGCTTGCTGAAAGTTGTTTGCCCTCAAGTGATCCACATATGGAGTAATTAATGATTAATGATTAATTCCTCAAAATGTTCGGCCCGAACATTTTGAGGATTTGTGATTAAATCACTCATTACTAAAAATGTAGATCATTTGAGGGCAAATAACTTTCAGCAAACTTCTAAAATGGACAATACATGAATTTAAGACCATTGGCAGGAAGATTGCTAACAATTACCTTTTGAAGGTTTTTTGCCTTCCCAGTACAGTATATGCCCTTTAACCAACTGATGATATTAAACTACATGTATCTAACAGAATGTAGCAGACGTTAGCATTCAAAATGCATGGTGTATCAATACATTTTACCATCTGTGTGAGTGATTAAATCACAAATCCTCAAAATGTTCGGGCCGAACATTTTGAGGATTTGTGATTTAATCACTCATTACTAAAAATGTAGATCATTTGAGGGCAAATAACTTTCAGCAAACTTCTAAAATGGACAATACATGAATTTAAGACCATTGGCAGGAAGATTGCTAACAATGACCTTTTGAAGGTTTTTTGCCTTCCCAGTACAGTATATGCCCTTTAACATATGTAAGGCTCAAGCCCAATTCTGAATCTCTGTTGCACAGACTTGCAATTGATATCACTTACAGGTCAAGTTGCGACCAATGGCAAGACTTGATAAGACAGGGCTCAACACAGATTGATCTAACTAAAACAAAAAAAAAAAAACACCCCCAAACAGACTGGTAGCTTACAATTTCTCTCCTTTGCTGAATGAAGAACTGCTTCCTCTTGAAGGAGATCTTGACAATCTTGGCCCATGAGAAGTGGTTGATTCGGACACCATTCTGGAAGATGCTCAGGCCTGCTGACACCACTCCAATGTTGATCTCCGTCCCTAGGGTGTCCTGTAATGGTCAAACAACACAGCAGGGGAAGCAGAGATTTATAAGCGGGGAAATTTCTCAACCCTGAAATCATGAAACAAACACACTGAAATGTACATATCAATACCATCTGAAAAAAGTAAAACTTTCAGTGACACCATGTAGAAATATTCTTTCAGGATATTTGACCCACTTATAGAAATTTTACTAAATTCTAGATAGCATTTATTAGTACTTATCATGGAAACATGATCTTGTTATTTACAAGGGCTAAATCGCTGTCATATAATACTAAATTTTAATGACAAGAGGGTAAATATGGGTAAATATGTCACATTTACCCAAACTGTTCTGTGAGTCAACTGTTCTCACTGCACTCTTACAAACAGAGCTACCAATGTTGAAAATCAACAATCAGGAAGATTTTGGAAAATTTCATCAGAAATCAGGGAGATGTCTATCAAATGCATACAACCCAATGACAATAATCTATCAATAATCAGGGAGATAGGGTGATGTGATGAAATCCAACGCAGTGTTTTTGGTCTACTTTCAGGGAGTCTCCTACGAGATCAGGGAGACTTGGCATCTCTGTCACATCTATACATTGCATTTAATCCTTTTAGGTGTCAACATAATACACTGTAGTACACACAAAGCCTATAGAGCTCAATTTGTCTGGCAAAGCATGGGTTAACCACATAAAAAATTATGAGTATCTGTTGCTTGTACAAACTGCATCCCAAGAGGAGAACGGCTCAAACGTATTTATATGAATGAGGAAGACGTTGGGACCTTTTCACGACAGACTTCGTGTCATGTTTCATTTCCGTCACTGTTTGATCTAATCGTCATTGTTTCTCTTGGTCACGACGGTGCACTCTGCTCCGAGGTCTTGAGAGGGAAAGCAAAAAGCAGTTGTGACATTAATTCTCATGCCGTATCTCTCCCCGCCGTTTAGGGAGACGAATGGAAACAGAGCGGCCGTCATTTCCACTCAAGTGAAAGTACACACAGATTGTCAATTTCACAATAGTTAGCATGGCTGGAATTCCATAGATGGTTGGAGCTCTGGGAGATACTACGTAGATATACATATGTACATGTCCATGTACCGCTTCATGTTGTGCAGGTGATAAACATGTGTATGAAGGGCTTGGAAACTAGGGATTACTGTATCTCATCATTCTTGCTCCTCATGTTTTTGCCTATTTTTTCTTCCCTTTTCTTCTCTTCCTGCATATTTCTCCTATTCTAGATTGTTTCCCTTTTTTCTTTTCCCCCCAAATGTTGGTTGTTTGTTATTGTCTTTTGATTGAGTCGCCTACATCTTTCTCATCCCCTTCTTTCTCCATCTTTATCTTATCAATCTTCTGCTCGCCCTATTTTACCTTCCAACCTGAAGAAGGTAGAGAGGCATAGTGGGGGAGGAGAGGGGGTTAGGGGGATACATCCCCTCCCCCTATTGCATAGTGGTGATGTATGCTCTATTTAATTGATACAATTAACATACTTATCTTCCAACCTAAAGAGCATAGAGGGGTGTAGTGGGGGAGGAGAATAGGGGGGGGGGGGGTGTATACGACCATCTCCTTAATACCCCTCCCCCTTTGGATATTACCAGTGATGCATGTTCTATTGAATACTTGTGCAAACCTAAGGAACATATAGGGGCATAGTGGGGTGGAAGAGGGGGTAGGGGTGGAGGAGGGGGGGGGGATACAACCCTCTCCCTATGCATACCAGTGATGCCAATGATACCCGTGATGTCCAGCGCAATCACACGGCACATTTCAGCGGGAATACACTAACTACAACAATGGCAAACATTCAGACCGAGCAAGCTGCATATAGCCAACGTTTCCTTTTGGCAGACATTTTTCTCTCCTTATACACACTACCTCTCACTGTGTCCTATTTCACATCAATGCTGGCATCTTGATTCAATAAACGTGGTATGTTACCACTGGAACATGTTCATTAACCAGACCTCATTGAATGAACACCACGACCCGACAAGCTGGTGTTTAGGATTGGACAAGTGCACAGTTGAGGAAATTGCACGACCCGCTGTTGTTGATTGTTTTTGTTACTGACTGACATTAGTTACACGAACCATTTCAATTTTTTTTAATTTACTTTCAATTTGAGCAGAAAATAGACTTCTGCTGTTGATTTTTTGCATCAACTTATGTAAGTTATGTGACCAATATCTATATTTCTATCAAACTTTTCAAGCTCAAGAGGCAAATGAGTGAAGAATTATAAAAATGAATCTATAACTGCAATTTTTTTTAAACCAAACATCAGTAGTCACAGACAGATATTGGATGGATATCTGAGTTGTCTTGGCTTGAGCTAGGAAGGTAAAGAGTAGAGTGGTAGAGACTAGAGGATCCATATTCAATATTCTACCACGACTACGGCATTAGTCTCGTTCTAGCTTGATTTCAAGATACCTCAAAGAAGATACACTCCAGCTCAATGGAATTTGCATAGGGAAAGGGAAGAAAGGGAAGGAGCCATAGTTTTAAACCGCGGTATATTTTGTCCAGTTCAGCATGTTCCTATGCCAATTCCTTTGAGGTGAAGTGTATCTTCTTTGTGGTATCTTGAAATCAAGCGGTTTAAAACTGCGGCTCCTTCCCTTTCTTCCCTTTCCCTTTCCCTATGGCAATTCCTTTGAGCTGGAGTGCACACGTCAAAATTGTAAAAATATAATTTAAACCAAATCCAGACTCTGGTGTTGACTGCAATACAGTGCTGCCACAATTATAGACCATCAAATTTACCACTTCTACCTATACCTTTATATATGGAGCCATTGTCCTTCGCAGCACTTCTCTTTAATTCTGTTTCATCCTACCCGTAGTGGCTACTGCCCTTGACATATCATTCATGCTTGCATAGCGAGGAAGGATGTACGTTTGAGAGAACACATCGAGAAGCAGATGAATGGAAATACACCGTGGGGTATATTTAGGTGTAGGTATGGAATGTTAGTTTGTCTGTGTGTGTGTGTGTGTGTGTGTGTGTCTGTGTGCGTGTGTGTCTGTGTGTCTGTGTGCCTGTGTGTGTGCGTGTGTGTGATGGGGGGGGGGGGGGGAGGAGTTGGTGATGAGTAGGAAGTAGAGTAGACATTCTATACATGTTTGATGCATCATATGAAAGAGCGGCACTCTATAATTTGAACATAAGGGATAGTTTGGTAAAGATTACAAACAGAGTTGTCCTGCTTTGACCTAAGTTTCGTTTTTCTTTTGATTTTGAAGATCATGCGCGGGAATTGTCTCACAATGATAAAAGTTTACTCAAAGAATTAAATGTTTTGCAGAGAGACAAAAGCTCATATCATCTTTGTTTTGCTGTTACTCTCTTTAGTAATAATATTGATTGATTAATCAACCTGTGAGCAGATCATCACGGTCCTGTTTTTCTTTGCTTATCTACATACAGATGGATCAATCAATATTACTACAAAGAGTAATAGTAAATATATGGATTATCTCAAAAATACAGTTGCTGAAATCAATTGAAATTGGGTCCAGTAACGGAAGCAGAACATCCCTGCCATTATTAAGGGCCCCATACTCTTTACTTCTACTATCTATAACCTTTGAAGACTTTCTTGACAATGTGCGAGCTTACCCGTGCATGATGGAGGTCTACCCCATATAGCTCCAGGTCCTTTACTGTGTTGAGAAAGTGGAACTCCGCATCGGCTGGTAGCTGGCCACTGTGGATGGGTGGGGGGGGGGGGGGCAGAGACAGAGAGAGAGACAGAGACAGAGGGAGAGACAGAGACATAGAGAGGGAGACAGAGAGAGAGAGAGAGAGAGGGAGAGGGGGAGGGGGAGAGGGGGAGAGAGAGAGAGACAGAGAGATAGAAAGACAGAGGCAGCAACAGAGAGACAGAGAGAGGCAGAGGGAGAGACAGAGAGAGAGAGAGAGAGAGAGAGACAGACAGACAGACAGACAGACAGACAGGCAGAGAGAGAGACAGAGAGAGACAGACAGACAGACGGACAGAGATAGAGATAGAGGGAGAGACAGAGATAGAGAGAAAGACAGGAGGCAGAGACAGAGACAGAAACAGAGAGAGGGAGAGGGAGAGAGAGAGAGAGAGAGAGAGAGAGAGAGAGATGGAGGGAGAGACAGGTATATGGTATATATATTAAGACAGAGAGAGGCAAAGAGAGATACAAAGACAGAGAGAAAAAGGTAGAGAGACACAGAAAGAAAGAGAAAATCGAGAGAGAGAGAGAGAGAGAGAGAGAGAGAGAGAGAGAGAGAGAGAAGGAAAGAGAATGGGATGAAGCAATAGATGAACAAGTAGAGGGGTAAGAAGATAGTATGAATAAATGATAACAGGAATCCACACAAGAAGATCAAGAAATGGAAAGGAGAAGGGAAAGAATAGGTATGAAGAGAGGGCATGATTAATAAATTTACAACAATATTAAAGATTGTCCGTCCCTTTTGCAAGCTTAAAATTTGAAATCGTCTATCACGATCATAAATTGA
Source organism: Arbacia lixula (assembly GCA_963669155.1). Taxonomy (NCBI): domain Eukaryota; kingdom Metazoa; phylum Echinodermata; class Echinoidea; order Arbacioida; family Arbaciidae; genus Arbacia; species Arbacia lixula. Next base: position 11,336,567 of record OZ022589.1, read on the forward strand.
AGAAAGTGTGATTCAAGACCATTTCTAAGAATATAGCATGTTGAAGTTTTCTGTATATGTAAAAAAATTCGGCCGTTATATTTCAAACCGACTTTTTTCGTACTACGAAAAAAGTATTAGTCTTTGTTCCAGTATCTATGTTGTTATTATGCGTATGTGAAGTCCTAATTTTATGAGTAACTACCAAACTTTGGAGATGATTCATTCCATGGAACAATTTTTTTTCATAATGCGTTTCATAACTTAATAAACAGATTAATCAATAAAGCAGATATTTCAACACAAACTGCTAAGAGCCTGAGGTAAAGACTATTAATCAGACGTTGTTTACGTGCATTATTTGAATTTTACACTACGTATCAGTTTCAAATTGTGAATATAGAGCTTGCTAACACTTCTCTATATGTTTTGCCAATGTTTCGATGGTTTTGTGGAGATCTGAAAAAGGGACTGGCTGTCTTTAAAGCAACTTATTACAGAAATAAAAATCTGCATTACAAACTTCCAAGTCTTGACACTAAAATGTTGCTACATTCTTGTCTAAGAAATCGTGCGAAAAGAGAATAATCAAATGTGCAAACAAAAAATCTTTGACATTAACAGATTGAGCCGGCCCCACTACTAACCTCCTCAATGTCTTAGACATTTATTTAGCTAGCACATACATGTACAGTTACTTGTTAAGCTCTATTGTACCATAACTCTCTCTCCTTCATATAATTGATAATTCACTTGGAGTTTTTCCTCACACTCTCATTCATCTCATGACTGAGGTATGTACTACATAATAGTATGAAGCAGTCAAATACCTCCCACGCACACAGTACATGAATGACTCTTTCTAATGAATGACGTATCATGACTGTCTTGTAATATTGAGCGTGGTGGGTGTTGTGTTACACTACAGGAAGTTGTCCAAATATAAGAAATTTGCAGCATCAAATTCATTGAACACACAATGCCACCTCTAAGCCGGATAAACAATCTAAAAAATAGGAACTTAAGAATAGAATTGGACGTAAGCCATAATAATGAACAATGCATGACAAGATTTGATATTGTTGTTTGTGATTGACTCCAAGCCAGGAAAAAAAGGGGAATCTTCTGAAGTTGAATGATGCTACAATTTTAGGGGATGTCGGTGTAGTTTATTTTGAAAAGCAGTGATGTTCTTCCTATTAAAAGAAGGATCCTCCCTCCTTAGTTTACCATTGGCTGAGGAAACTAGATCTGTTGTGTGACATCACATTTACATCAGAGCCTTTCACTGCACACTCATTACCATGGAAACGTATGAAAAGCGCTGAATGAGAGCGGATTCCGTGCTCACCCCATTCTTGATGTCATTGTTTGAGAATGTAAATATAGTGCAGAGATCTGACAGCTCCTCACAGTCAAGGGTAGAAGTGTTTATGTTTCATAGGATAGTTTTGTTGTTCCTGACAATGACACTCTCACTAAAACACAATGATTATTTAACTTCATGTATTAAAGGAAAAACGTCAATATGGTGTAAGTTAACAGATATTTACACTAAAACTTTTAATGTCTTCAGAGCGCTGCACATGAAAGCGATGTCGCTACTTAAAACTGTTTTACACCTTTACTAAAACAGCAATCATTTCAGCTATTTATGTAATTTTGGCATAAGATCAGAGATTTTAGCACTCAATGTCAAAATGTCTTCTAAGCAATTGGCCGAAAAATGATGGTGCTGATTTCACTGAAAAGCAGTGATTATCACAGCTAGAAATGGCAAAAATGTTAATTGCATGAAAAACATCCCCCATAGTCCTACAGGTATATTTCCTTGTTAGTAAGCCCTATCCCCCAACTCTGTAAGGGAAATAAGTTGCATATATCAACTCTAATTCACTTTATAGCTTGGCCTGATACAGAGTTATAGAATATACATAAATGTGGTCCCATATTGAAATTTCAACCATGGCAGGGGTGAATCTAGGTTGATAAAGCATGTACACTGTATGAAGACTAACAACGACTAGCACAATCACAATGATTCTGTGCAAAAAGTGTAACATCCTGTATACCAAGTGGGCTTATAGTACGCCCGCAACTTCAGTTTCTCACTAAGCTCACATCTAAAGAAGATGTCTTTATTTTATAATGTAGTCTGACATTGAAATGACATACATGACAGGGGGCACATGTGGGTTGATACATCTATATCACGACTAACAAGACTAGCATATATCCACAATAGCTCTATGATTACAGGCAGAAAAAATGTGGTTCCCATGTTAACATTTCAAACACGGCAGGGGGACTATCTGGGTTGACAGATGTGCAGACTTAAAGAATCCACACACCCACATACATAAATGGTGTACACCTACTGTATGATGTACCATACTCCCTGGGAGTTAAGCAGTGAGCTGGTGATGACATTGTATAGCATGTAAGATATATATGCCTTGATTACAAAGCTTGTCTCATATTGATAGCAAAATATTAAGTATGATAGACAGAAGGAAGAGTACAGTACTCCTTTCTTTTGTAATTACAACATTCAGTTTTTTTTCCATACCCAAAAATGAATGATCGTACGATAGAATGTTGCAATTCACGTTGCCTTAATCCACACATAGTAGTTCTCGATATCGCATATAACTATGAAATATCACCATGCGCGGTGCTCCAATGCTTTTCTGATTTGGGCTGGTAAAGTTGTGAACTAAGCACGTCCGGTAAATATTAGTGCACGTAAGTCAGCGCAAATGATTGGGCAAAAGCTTATTACAGTATTGTAGCGAATATACATGTAGGACAAATTTCTGTGGAAGAGTGGGTTAACAGGAAAGTGTCCATGGAAGTGCAATCATTTGCGCTGACTTACGTGCACTACCATGGACACTTTCCTGTTAACCCACTTTTCCACAGAAATTTGTCCTACATGTTTATTCACGACAATACTGTAATAAGCTATTGCGAAATGTTTCAGAAGATAAATGTAACTGTAGTAGGACTGAGAACTTTCTTGACTGAAAGAGGGTTTACATGTACACGATACCAAGCACTATGTGTCAGACTGCAAGTATACAGGTCAACAAATTTGGCTGAAAAGCTGATAGCACCGCGTATGGTGATATTTTATAGTTATTTGCGACATTGCGAATCGCACAACGTTAAGCCACAATTGAGCCAATGAGCCATTTACTTGCACAAGAAATACACACAAATCCCAAGTTGCCTGGCACAAAAAGGGTTAAAAAGAATGTTCTCTAATTAAAAAGATTGAAAGGGAAAGAAAGCAGGACTCACAAGGTTGCTTTGTGTAGATGCTGGACTTCACAGAGGAATTCCTCAGACTGGAATGGGATGAATCTAAACTGAGAGATATAGCCCTCGGGGTGGTCCTGGGGGTCGTAGTCACCAAGCTCAGCTGCAAGAACAAGAAAAGGAGAAGTTTTTAGCAAATTTTGGCAAAATATAAAGTGCATGGAAGACATGAAAAAGGTAAAAAGGGGAGAGGAGGGCAACAGGGGGAGGGATGGGGTAAGGAGGAGGAGAAGAGCAAGGTGGAAGAGGAGGTGAAGGAGGGCAAGGAAGAGGGTGGGAATTTGAATGACTAGGGGGGACACAAGGAGAAAGAAAATAATAAGATGCATGAAGACGAAGATGAAGAAGGCAGAGAAAGAGAGGGAAAATATTGCTTTACAGAGAGAGGAGAGATTGAGTGAGGTGAACAATTCAGGAAAGAGTGAGAGAAAAGGAAATAAGGAGGGGGAGAGTGGGAGCAGGAGTGAAAGAGAGAGAGAGAGAGAGAGAGAGAGAGAGAGAGAGAGAGAGAGAGAGATGGGTGAGGGAAGAAATAGAGAATGAGTGATAAAGAGAGATATGGGGGGATAAAAAAGGAGGGTAGGAGAGAGAAAGAGAGAGAGAGAGAGAGAGAGAGAGAGAGAGAGAGAGAGAGAGAGAGAGGGAGAGATGGGGTGGGAAGGAATAGAGAATGAGTGATAAAGAGAGAGATGGGGGGAGGATAGACAGAATGAGGGAAAGCAGGAGAAAGAGAGATGGGGAAGGGAAGGAATAGAGAGGGCGAGTGAGGGAGGGAGGTCTATTAAAAAGTGAGGAGTCCGTAGGAGGAGAGAGGGAAAGATGGTGGGAGGGGGTCTGGTGGGAGAAAAATGGTAGAGAGCAAAATAAACATGCATCAGAGACAGAGGAAGAGAAGAATAGATAAAGAGGTTATGTAGAGACCACAGAGATGGGATGCTTCTGAAGTGAAAGAGGTAGCCTCAGGGATATTTCTGAGGGTCACATTCTCTTCAGCCCCACTGCGACATGGGAGACGAGAAAGAATATATATGATTCATCAATTCAATCGCAGGATGTTAGAAGAGGGTGAAGGAGACAGAAGAAGACAGGACAATAGACAGCGACTGAGAGATTGGTGGATCCTGAGGGTCTAAGCCTCTAAGTTCAACAGGGACCCCATGTCTCTTTCCTCTGTGGATGTGGGAATATCAATGAATTTATTTTTTTAAGTGGGATTTATTTCTATCTTTCTCTCTGGGTATCTGGCTCTCTTTCTTTCTCTCTTTATATTTCTCTCCTGTTTCTCTTTCTTTCTTTCTCTATTCCTTTCTCTCTCTTTTCCTTTCTCTCTCTTTTTCTCTCTTTTTTCTCTCTTTCTGTCTCTATGTCTGTCTGTCTGTCTGTCTGTCTGTCTGTCTCTCTCTCTCCCTGTCTCTGTCTGTCTCTCTCCCTCTGTCCCCTTCAGAAAGTTAACACTGCAGCATGCTCACAGATCAGACACTGTGTGATCCGAGACAAAGACAATGACGTAAGCATGATTCACAAAGACGCACATCTACATTGTACCTTAACATAAACAAACATTAGATTGGACACCATTTTCAACATGAAATGTATAAACTTGTTGATTGATTTTTGAAAGCCACTTAATAGTTTTGTGTATTTTCATGCAGCAATGTTATCTTCCCAAAAGCTCACATACTTATCACTTTATAATATTTGATTAACATTTATATTGAACCTGCATAAAATAAATATGTCTTTTGGTGTCATATTCATGAGGACACACCCCCATGGAAACCTACCATCATCTTAAATGCCCATACAACTGAGCTCTTGTGGCTCGCTATCGTTTATAGAGGGCGCTGCATTCGGTGGGGGTCTTATTTTTTATTTTGATATTTGCGATCTTGCACGTGTGCGATACCAGCAGCACTCTATGATATGCTACAGCGCATGTACACAAAATAAGTGGTGTGTGTGAGCATTGTTGCATCTGATCGAACTTTTGCGTACTTTCTGTCATCTTTGTGGAGTCCGATGTCTTATACATATTACCAGTCATGTGAGCACATAATGCACATGAGCGATGTGTTCAGTTCAATGGCCTTTCGCAAAGCCTGTATGGATCTTTACTCTCCATCGAACAGGCTCTCAAGTATTTTCAAAACAACTTGTTTAATAACATTATACTGTACATACACATGTCTAAGCAAAGATTACGTATGCATTGCAAACATTTTTTTATCAATCTCAAAAGATAAAATCAGTTACCTACTTCACTCCAATTTTGCACCCATGTGCAGTCTATGGATTTGTAGAGTTTTAATCTCAACAGAAAAAAATTACACCCACTTCACTTATATTATTAAGGTTCAATCCCTGTTTTTATGCATTTCAACCTCAATTCATCTGAGGTCGATACACAATATTCAACATGTATACACCCAGGTTAAGTCCATAGACTTTTAAAATGTAAATCTCCCATATGCGATGATTATTTCATGCTATATTCACTCACACCCGGCTTCAGTCCATGGATTTGATTTAGTTTAATATCAAGAGATGACTTTAATACATCCTTTACCCCATACATGTACATATAGGTGATGATGCACCCAGGTTCAGCCAGGCACAGAGATAATCTATTTTCCCTTTGAGCGAGCATTTGAGCCTGTATCTTTGCAACCCTGTAACATTCATGCGCATGATGAGATGGTGAGAGAGAGAGAGAGAGAGAGAGAGAGAGAGAGAGAGAGAGAGAGAGAGAGAGAACGGCTGTAACCTTCTAATTAATCATCGCGATCTCTCTGGGGAGACCTTGCGCATCGGGCTGATTTATGTTGGTCATGCCCTGCCATCCGTTTAATGGATTAGCTGCTGGATGATGCCGCCCCTGGGAGGTCATTACAAGAGCAAATGTGCTAGGAGCTCTCCATGTTGCCCTTTCATGACTTCATTAGTGGCAAGAAATTGTGGTGCGGACTTCCAATGATATTTTTCTGAGGTATTCTTTGCATGATTGACTCTCATTTTTCAAACTAATTTGTATCTGCACCAAGATTTTTCATATGTGCCAAGATCATGATTAATCTTGAGTGTCATAGTTTCTCACCCCTCATCATCTCTCCTATCTTGAAATCAATCTTGAGCGTCACTTTATAACATGACTTGTTGATTAATCTTTGTGCGATTGAGGTTAAACTTGATTAATTTTTGAAAGCCATTTACTAGTTTTGTGTATTTCCATACATTGTATATGGATGACATGTTCTTTTTACTGTGTCTCTCCTCTGCAGGTGATATCTTAATGACCAATTCATTAATCAATTTTTATCAGCTGAAAAAGGAGCATGTTTAACCTTGCCCTTAATCATGAACTACAGAGAAGTGTATGACTACACGTGCTGTAGATGAATAAAGCATATGTCTGTGCCAGGGGTTGTCAATTAGGCACGGACGAATGACAGAATGAAGGGGAGAGACATTGGGGAAGAATCAACAATGGAAAGGAGAGAGAGAGGGGAAGGTGAGAAGAGGATGGGATGGAGAGGAGTGTGGAGAGGGGGACAAGCAGGCTGGGGGATGGGGTGAAACAAAATGATTGGAGAGATTAAAGTAAAGGGAATGGTAGTTATATGACATATTAAATATAGAAAGAAAGAGTAGAGAGACGGATAGAGACATAGAGATAAGGAGGAGGAAGAAGAGAGAGAGAGAGAGAGAGAGAGAGAGAGAGAGAGAGAGAGAGAGAGAGACAGACAGACAGACAGACAGACAGATAGACAAACAGACAGACAGAGAAGAGGTGGAAGGGGTTAAAAGATATGAAATACATTGCTAAACTTAGTACATGGGTGGGAGTAAGATAGAGAGTGAGAAAGAGATAAATTATGCCATTTGAACTGAGGGGAGAGAGAGCAGGTAAAGATAGATGATGAGGGAATGAACCCCCCCCCCCCCTCCTCCCATTTCAGACCAGAAAGAGTTTCTACCAAGCTCTATTCTACCCATCAACTTCACCCCTAGAATGTTCCCTTCTCCTGTGCTAATGTACCAACATGGCAGGGACATACTGTATGCCGCACCCCTCCCCCCTCCCTCCCATCTCAGAACAGAAAAAGCTTCTACCAAGCTACATTCTACCCATCAATTTCATCCCTACAAAGTTCCCTTCTCTTGTGCTAATGTACCAACATGGTGGGGACATACTATATGCCGCCCCCCCCCCTTCTCCCTCCCATCTCAGACCAGAAGAAGCTTCTACCAAGCTACATTCTACCCATCAATTTCACCCCTACAATGTTCCCTTCTCCTGTACTAATGTACCAACATGGCAGGGACATACTGTACATTGCCCCCCCCCTCCCTCCAATCTCAGACCAGAAAGAGCTTCTACCAAGCTACATTCTACCCATCAACCCATCAATTTCACCCCTACAATGTTCCTTCTCCTGTGATAATGTACCAACATGGCAGGGACATACTGTACGCCCCCCCCCCCCTCCCTCCCATCTCAGACCAGAAAAAGCTTCCGCCAAGCTACATTCTACCCATCAATTTCACCCCTACAATGTTCACTTCTCCCGCTCATCGTCTTCGTCTCCGTGCCGGGGCAGAGGCTGCGATCAATAACTAGACGGACAGTTACCGTCCTCTCCGAGATGCCACCCATTCATCTCCATCTCCCCTGCCCCGGTCCCGCTCATAAACCCCAATCCTCTTTCATTAGCCCCGCTGACATCACACCAGCCTTGCTCCTAGGCTCTGAACAGTATCTTCCTTCCCACACGCCGCCGCCACGCTTCAATCACAGTCTCGTAACCTCAGACTAGACCTTGTAGCCGTCTCCTTGCATTTGAGTTAGACCCCTTGGAGGAATAACTACTAGTCTGTGCAAGCAGACCTTGAGGGGGAGATTCTACAAGACAGGAGACTGCTTAGCATCCAGACTACACCATGATCAGGGTACAGGAGAAACTACGCTTCAATCACAGTCTTGTAACCTCAGACTAGACCTTGTCGCCGTCTCCTTGCATTTGAGTTAGACCCCTTGCAGGAATAACTATTAGTCTGTGCACGCAGACCTTGAGGGTGAGATTCTACAAGACAGACTGCTTAGCATCCTGACTACACCATGATCAGGGTACAGGAGAAACTACGCTTCAATCACAGTCTCGTAACCTCAGACTAGACCTTGTAGCCGTCTCCTTGCATTTGAGTAAGACCCCTTGGAGGAATAACTATTAGTCTATGCAGGCAGACCTTGAGGGTGAGATTCTACAAGACAGACTGCTTAGCATACAGACTACGTCATGATCAGGATACAGGAGAAACCATCCCGCAGCCTGAAACCTAGGCTACCATCACACATACAATGCTGTTCACTGTATACAAGCTATGTGTTGTGCCATATTGAACCGTCATCTAACCAATTTCTTCCCTGCTCGACCCTCATTACACAGGGAGAGTGGATATACCATCAAACCCATCTACCGGTTTTGTCACTACGTAAACTACAACATTTCTCGGCGTAACAATCTGCACACTGTAGCGCAGTATGATAGAAAACAAGGGAGTCAAGCTACCTCTCAGAAGTTTCTATACACGCCATATATTTCGCGAGTTTAATTTTTCGCGAATCAGGACATCTCGGCATTCGCGAATGGTTAAATTCACGGTCGTGGAGTGTTAGTACTACGAATACATGTGCTCGAGCATGTCATATTCATAATTTCGCATGTTGTTAAATTCACGGATAGTCACAAAATTCATGAAAATAAAAACCCTGTGAAATATATGGCAAATACAGTAACCCATAGCACATGGTTCCCTGTGTGAAGTCTATGGGAGGGAGATAGTCAAGTACTTGATGGGTGAAACCTTACAATTATTTGCAACAAGAAATTACAAGCTAGGGCCCTGTCTTGTAAAGAACTGTGATTAATTGCGACAGATATCGATTGTAACTGTACATTAGCACAAGGAGATTCGACTAATGATCAACTGGGAGCAATTGCAACTTTTTATGAGGGCCCAGGACTTGCAAACAAGATTCACATCCAAAGAAGATGGCAGATTAATCCAAATATGTTGTACATGTATATGACACAGCTTTGAAAAAAAAATCATACAAATGTTGGGCACAACAGTATCTATCACAGTTATTAAGACTTGTAAGGCTTTCCTACCTGTCTGAGTGGTCTGAGTCATGGATGGCTTACACCAATAGTCCCATCCTATCAATTAGGCATCTGGTTTAATAGATAATGACTTAACAGTGTTATGTCTCCACTGGTTACTCATCTTGGACATCCGAGGCCCACTTCCTCTGGATTTAACACTTGTGTCATAGATTTGTGATGGTGAAACCGTTACTTGTAGATTGATAATCCAACTGTCTTGCGCATCAAGGTGAGCCAAATTGTCAGCGTTTTAACGAACCATTGATTCTGTACAGCACAAAGCGCACGGATTTCAGGGTTTGTAACACTGACAAAATATGACGAGACGTGTCAAATATTACCATCCTCTTTGTGGGGTAAAACCTATTTAAAGAGGTAAAAATACTTATGGTGTTTTTATATGGAGTTTCACCTCTATACATTTCTGCTTTGGGCATTATTCACTATAAATTTACATATATATTCAATTAGCATCTTTCTTTTTTTTTTAATGAGTCAAATATTTCCATCCTCTATATGGGGCAAACCCATTTTCAGGAGATGAAAATACTATGTTATTTATGGTGTACTGGAGTTTCACCGCTATAGAATTCTGCTTTTATTATTATTCACTTCGAATCTAAATATCTAATTGGTAATTATTATTTTGCATTATTAGCTTCCATCTTTGCCAAGCATGTAGAACTAATGAGTGAGATAGATAGAAAAGGGTAAAGAAACAGAGAGAGTAAGAGACAGGGGCAGATAGAAATAGAGTAAGTGAGATGGAGAGAGAGGGAGAGAGAAAGGAAGAGAGAGAAACAGAGAGAGAGACAGAGAGAGAGAGAGGGAGAGAGAAAGGAATAGAGAGAAACAGAGAGAGAGAAACAGAGAGAGAGAGAGAGAGAGAGAGAGAGGGGGGGGGGGAACAAGAAATCTCATGTAAGAGCTATCATCAGCAATACAGGGCGTCCTATTTTTCTTCCAAATATGCAATAAAGATATTTTTTAATGGAATGAGCAAAACATCCCCGAAGAGTATCTCTAACTCTTCTTCCTCTCTGTCCTCACCTCAGCTTCAACTCTTCACGCTCTCCTGACACCTTGAAATAAAATTCTTAATGGGGCACCTTGGGCCTATCTACACCACACAATACTTCTGAACTTTGCTGCAATCTCTTCACTTCGAATCAAACTACACAAAAATCCACCCTGTAAAAAATATTTAAAACAAATCTAAATCAGTAAAATTCCTCTTTGTGATGCCGAAAATGAAGAAAAAGAAATGCTGCCTAATAAACAATGGCTAGTAATTGTGATCTTAGTCATTTGATTACAGTCAGAATTATCTGCATAATATTATAAGGATATGGGCCCTATCTTATAAATATTTGCAATTTATTGCAACTTGACTTACCATTTCAATAAATTGCAAATCTGCACATAAGAGAAAGGGGACTGGACTTACAATATGTTAAGATCGACCCCAACTCTTTATAAAATGGGGCACTGATATAGCACCATTCTGTAAACTAGCATAATATGGTTGCAGGAAAGCTCTGAATCAGGGAAGGCAGTACATTCCGACAGGAAGTTCAAAATCAAGGAATTGGGCCACGCATGAATATAAGCAGATTGTTGTGACTGATGTTTTCCCACTTAGTAAAAAGTCCTTTTTACGTTTTTTACGGAGTGCGAGTACCTTGTGCCACGAGGGCCCTCATAATCAGCCAGCAGTTGCTTGATCTGGCTGTGATCAGATTAGCTAACCCGATCACAAAGTAGGGACGCCAATTACGTCTTCATTAGCCCAGAGTTGGAACATGGCGTGCTATCTGATGGCGATATCTTCCCTCACATCTTGGGCTAGAAGGCATCTGCACCAGACTGGAATTTATCCGCAGTTTGAGCGAGTTCGACATACTCGCCTGCATGCAGCAGGCACCACAGGCAAATGTAGATAATTTTTGCCACTTTTAGTGTTAAACAAACATCAAGAAATATATGCCCCCAGTGTGAATGCTCCCTCTTCCCCGCCCCCGCCCCCACCCCGCCCCACCCCCCCCCCCCCCTCCCCATCGCTGTTTTGGATGCAGGACAGGGGGACCAATAATCGATGGCAGCAGGAAGCGGGGACTTGTCTTCAAATTGCTCGTGGGAGCAACACCCAAAGGCACCTTTTACCTGCTCTTGCACTTTCTAAAGCGAGCGGAATAGAGAAAAGCGAGCACAGGAGTGTAAAGGAGAGAGAGAGAAAGAGCGAAAAATAAGACAGAAAGGGAGCGAGAGAAAGAGAACCTGTGTACAAACTAAATACAGCAGTTGTTGTACATGGCACTTGAAAGACAGACAGTCTATCACACAAGATATATATGAGAACGTTCCATACAATTATATTTCTTTCTAGCGCAACATGTGTATCAATGATATAGGCTGTCAGTATTGAAACAATGGCACATTTTAGAACTTGGTTACTGTAATCTCAAATTGTGTTATGTGTACGCTATAGAAATGGGGCCTTATTCAGGAAATTTGGTCACCATAATGCACACAGCTTTCATGGAAATAGCCCATGGGCATTTTTATAATATCCAACTTTTCAATCATTGAATGGATGTTGCAGACTCAATCATAATGAACATATTCATGGAGCCTGTGAGATTCCTTGAAACTATTTCAGCAAGACATTTCATTAATTTTGCTGATTTATATTTAACGGAGAAGTATAATCCTGATTTTTTTTTTCTGTTCCTTTTTTTTTCTTCCTGCCTTCTTCCTTCTGACTTTCATTCTCCTCTATCTGCACTTCTATTTTTTGTTCATTCTTCCATTGCAATTACTGCCCCATTTCCATCCTTCTCCCTCTACCCTCACTTTCTCTCTCACACATTCTCTCTCTCCTTCCCTCCTTCTTCTCTTCCTTCGCCTTCTTTTAATCTGTACTCCCTTCCCTTCTACTTCTTCTTTATCCTCCTAGTCCATTGTTCCTCCTTTTCTCTCTCTCTCCTTTTTTCTCTTTTTTTTCTCTCTCTCTCATTCTCTCTCTCCCTCCCTCCTTCTTCTCTTCTTTTGCTCTGTTAACTTGTCCTCCCTCCCTTCTACTCTCTCTCTCTCTCTTTCTCTCTCTCTCTCTTTCTCTCTCTCTCTCTCTCTCTCTCTCTCTCTCTCTCTCTCTCTCTCTCTCTCTCTCTCTCTCTCATTGGTATCCTCTTCCCTTTCCCCTCCCCTCCCCTTATGCATTGGTCAATAAACAAAACTTCCATTCTGTAATCAGTGATCATGACTCTATGGTAGCATTCAATTATGAATGTTTACAGCATGTCTCCTATGATGCGAATATGTTTATTTTGTTCTCATATCCTGACTCACTCCTATGATTGGAATAAAGACAATCTTAATCAGTCAAAAAATGTTCCACGCAAATACGCAATCAGGCTGAAATGTTTTATGTACATTGGTCTATGTATAGTTGAGAATTGTTTTGAACTCTCAGTAACCCTGGAAACATTCCCTTCCTTTATCCATTTTCTTGTTGAAGTGAATGGGTGTGCTAAATGATCAACCACAATCCACGACTAAATTGCGTGTAAGCAGGCAGATGTGTTTACATGAATTGTAAAACATTTCATATTTCCCAGCTAGTTCTGATATCCATCTGATATGCAATACCTATACCCTTTTGGAAATTTTAGATATCATTTGCCTTTCTGCTTTTTATTTTCATGCGACTTGATCGAAACCCATCTTCAACTCCCAAGTTTAAAAAACAAACATGAGCATATCGTGTATTACATCATACTATGCACAGAAATATCTACCCTTTTTCAGAAATGGTAGCTTATTTTGGGACAACAAGCTTTAGTGAGCAATATACAAGCATGGTCTGTGCTTAGTGACAGTCCAACAAATAAATATAATTTTAAGATCCAAGAACTGTCTGTTTTTTTCTGCTCTTCTGCATGTCCGTCCTGACATGGTGAAATGATTTCAAGCATACTGGAGTGGTCCTGACTGCTTTTCAAAAACAATTCACATTTTGATGGAAAAGGGGTAGAGTATTAAAAAGCATTCACACTGCACAGAGCTGGAGAAAACATGAAACATTTCCAGTTTCTTGTATTCAATTCAAAATCAACTTTACTCTCTGCAAACTCTATACATGAGGTCCACATAGTGTTACATGTAAAGCCAAACTGCACACTCTCCAACTCCAATTCATGATTTCTCCAGCTCTATCTGTGAACTTCTTGTCTGTACTCTAAACCCCTTTCCCATCAACATCTTAATTTCTTCTGATCAGGACCACTTCAGTCTGCCTCAAATCATCGCACATTATCAGGACGGAAGGACAGACGAGAGCAGAGCTGCTGCTGCACGGCATCCCAAAACTACCCATTTGAAACTCGTTACCATGGTAGCAAGTGAGTATCTAATATCTCTCGCTCATGGCAAGCGGGGAAGGCTTTATACACGTATTGGCACACAGGGAGAATGAAGGGACAAAAATTCTTTCATAGCAGTGCAATCTGCTTTTCAAGAAAGACTGAACCATTTACATAGCAGTGAAAACATTTACGTTTAACTTTTTTAGTGCTACAGGGGACCTCTTTTCACAAGTCATTCACATAATTGCCATAGAGCAAAAAGTTTATCTGGCACACATAAGGGGTCATAGGGGCTCAGGGTGACTGAGCCCCCACAATGCTAAAAGAGTCCCTTTTGATGGCAAAAGAGCCTCCAAGAAAATAATAATTTGTATCATGGGGTATAATGCGCAATATGATTGAAGTTTGTCTCATGATATCAGATTGCTGAGGTATCAATAATTTTATAAATAAGTGTCAGGCTTCAGCCCAAGCAAATACATTTCAATTTGTTTTCCTACTGTTGCGTGTGCCCCCCCCCCCCCCCCCATCCTCCCTCCTTTGTAATACATATTGTATATACATCCCATAACCCCACGCATGTCGAACAACTGGCATGTCCTTCTTCATCTGGTATCTCTTCCCTATCCCTTTCCTTCCTCTGTCTGTCTATTTGTCGAGCTCCCCTTTTTAACTTCCTTGCTAGTCATAACTGGCTATGAGAGGACACAGACCTTTCACATCTAGAGCCAGTCTGCATCACAGCTGTGGATTAGATCAGCTTCAGCTATATGATTGGAATACCGCATTGGTGTGAAAGGGGTCTCATTCACTCAATTTGCGCAGTAACTCTGGGAGCTGTTGAATTTTCCGCCATCATATGCCCTCAGGTACTTCAGCCTTGCAATATTAATTTCATTATTTATAGCCGTGGCATAACACACTCTTATTAGTAGTAATATTACCCTCTCTCTATCTCTGCCTACTTATCTGTTTTCCCACTCCGTATCTAACCATCACCATCTCCCTCTCTCTACCTCTCATTCTTTCTCTCCCTCCTTCTCTATGTATCTCTTTCTATCTCTCTCCTTCTTTCACTTCTTCACCAACTCTCAATATCTCTATCTCTCTATTCCTATCAATTTGTATTTTGTTTAAATTTGCATGAAGATCGACTTTAATATTCCTTCATTCTCTCAATTCAATGTCCCTTTCCTCTTTCTAACTCCTCTAACGCCCACCCCTTTATCTCACTCTTTTCCCTGACTTGTTCAATATCTGTTCTTTCCCTTTTTATCAAGTTACCCTCTCTCTCTCATCTCTTTCCTTCCTCTTTCCTATTATGTTTCCAGCTCTCATATGAACTTCCTTGATGGTTCTGACATTCCATCTTCCACACTCACCCCCTCTTATCCTTCTTCCTGCATCTCCCCTCTGCCCACCCCCCCCCCCACCTCCCTCCCCGTCAGTTTCTTCCTTTCCATGCTCTCACTTCAGTCTCTTTCTCTTCATCTCGATTCCCATGACATCACACGGCAGTACTCCCTCGAGGGCTAACCCCCATCGTAGCAACCCAGTCATTTCATACTTTACTTTACAACCACTCAAGATTTCAGAAGCAACAGTGGAATCTTGATAGTTCTACTTAATACCCCTTCTCTCTCTCACTCCGCCTTACCCTGTCTGGCTACATATCCATCTCCCTTCATTCCCCGTCACCCCTCCGCCTCATACTCTCCCTCCACGCTCATCCTCTTTCCCTTTCATTCTCGTCATGACATCACACGCCCGTACTCCAAATTACAGGAATAACCATGTATAACCCCACCGCGGCAACCCAATCCGTTTACACCCTACTTTACAGCACTCAAGATCTTAGAGGCAACAGTGGAATTTTGAAAGCATGAAGTGGTTATGTCTTAATTTCTCTCCGTCATACAAGGGATAGTTCTGGCTCCAGACTGCAATTTTAATATCTTCTTCCTTTGATATAATCACATCAAAGTCTTGACAAACAGACTATGTAATCTCTCCTACCCTCCCACTGTTTTATTGACAAGCAAACATCACTAGTGCCTGGTCTATGTACCAAGACGTATATGGGCTTTTATTGTAACATTACTTAAATGCCACAAGGCTTCAATAATAGGCTATGAAATGATACAAGTGTTCGCCCTATCTCAATTTTCTGTTCTTGTCCTGATGCGACAATCTCCAGAGATATCAAATTCAATTACTCTTTGTCTTTTCGGTCGCCCCGAGTCCAAACCAATGAGTCACAACAGCAATATCACTATGTTGGCTTAGGATATGAAAAATGAAAAATGGGGAGTAAAAAATGGGGGGGGGGGGGGGGAAAGATGATTGTTTGTGAAACAGCCTCTGGGGGTTTTAGGGATGCCTGAAGTAATTATCCATCCACATAGTGCATGTATGACTATGGATAGGTGGACACTCACCCCCTCTGCTATAACACTGCAGAGAGCTTTTGAGAAATGACTTCAGACCCTTCCTTGGGTTTCATGTGCCTGGCAGTCATGAGATGAAGTCTTAACATGCCACTAGTAATATACACAAATCCCATAGAGCGGCAATTTGCCTGGGAGTTAATAATAATATTAATATGGAGCTTTTATATAGCGCTGAATACAATACAGTTTCTAAGCGTTTTACAATGTAAACAGAACGTAAATAAAACAAGTACAACAAAATACATTTAAATGGGGACAAGTATGAATTACAAGCATATGACATTAAGAGGTAATTAAATATCAATTATTTAACATTAAATATCAATCATATAGCAGCTCAACAAATGGAATAGCAAGATAATAACTGATAACTGGTAATTACTGGTGTCAATCATTAAGAGGTAATGGAATATCAATCATATAACAACAAATCAATGAATGATTGAACTGTTAAGGTGTTAAGTAGATAATTCAAAGAGAGTATTTCTTATTTCCTTCAACAGGCTCGATATAGATTTAACTGTATGTACATGTACATAAATTGATATTGCATTGTGGGAAGGGGGCATATACCTGGAAAAAGGAGTAAATAGAAATTGATAAAGATTGAAATTTGACTGTTTACTGGTAAGTGCACATCAGTAAAGGATGGATTAACAGACAGTGATACTAACCTTGTACAAGGTATGATGCTAGTAACGCTGCAATGTTGAAGGAACACGTCAAGCTGGAGATGAAATGATAAAAAAGATAAATCAAATGATTAGGTTAACCAGAACCAACAATGAATTCTGACATATTCCACTACAGTTGTGGTAAAATTAACATTTGTAAAAATATATGATTCAATACAGACTCATGTTTATAAAAATATTGATACCCAAGCAGTTAATCCCACATATGAATGATCTCTATCTTATTGCTTTTGCAACCCTGATATAATATTAGTAATATCACTTGCCCATATTTATATTTGCTTGATATACAGAAAAATCATATAAGGAAGAGGTGGTGGAAAAGAATGAGGAGTAGGAAGAGAAGGAGGAGGAAGAGAAGGAGAAGGAGGAGGAGGAAGAAGAGAAGAATTGTACATGGCAGAGGAGGAGACGGAGGAGGGGGGGGGGGGAGGAGAAGGAGAAGGAGGAGGAGGAGAAGGAGAAGGAGGAGAAGGAAGAGAAGGTAGAGGAGGAAGAAGAGGAGAAGTAGATGACAGAGGAGGAGACTGAGGAGGGGGTGGAGGAAAAGGAAAAGGAAAAAGAAGAGAAGGAGGAGAAGGAAGAGAAGGTGGAGGACAAGGAGGAAGAAGAGGATGAGAAGGAGAAGAACATGGAGGAGGAGGACTCTGGAGGAGGAGGAGGAGGAGGAGGAGCAATGGAGAAGAGACAGAAATGACAGGAAATTCAACACATGTCTGCCTAGTTGATACCATTTCCTTCAAAAGCTGAATAAAACTTGACCACACTCCAACTGGCATTTCATCAGTGCTCTGGCTATCCATGTACATGCAACAAATGAGCAACCATACCATTATGCTTACAATTACTGAAAATACCCATGCCATTCAACAAAAATCCCTGCTTCTCCTCAAAAGAAAAGAAAACATCATTATCTGAAGAGAGGAAGGCAATCTAAACAGTTGGCTGCCAATTGAGGAAATGATAATGCCCTGCAGAGGAACACAATAACCACATATTATAACCAGCGGTCGGGATGAAATGATTTCCTTATCGTAATGCGGTCACCGTTTCAACGGATAAAGTCCTCGACAAGAGGATGTGCCTGACCCGTTTCCAAGCCCTTGAGCACGTTCAGAGAGAGCAGATAGAAGGAAGGGCAGATAGGGACAATGCCCGTCAACCACTATGACGTGACATGACAACGTCACACTGCAGGCATTGGGTGTCAGATGTGTTCCTGGCGAATGGGTATTCTTTCTATTCATTTAAAGACAGGGTGTCCCGTTTGCAGGTAAGAAAAGCATTTTGTAAAAAAACGCAGAAAATGGAAGAAAAAGAACTTTCCTCCCAATTATAGAACTAGGAACTGAATTTAAACCGAAATTATAGCGATTGCTAGAAAAGGTTTTGGTCGGGGCGTCCAAAACTTCCCTGTTCATGTAGCCTAGAGACTGGAGACTGCTGTGCGATATGGTCCACACCAGAGTACATGCGTTCAATGGGGGAATGCTGGCGGGGCAGGGCACATTGCGCACTGCCAGGGGCGATGCGATTTGTGAATGTAGACTACGGCTACTACATTTCAAAAGTAAACCTCAATAGTTTTTCGTTTTCCTGAAAAGCTTCATTATATCATGAATGCAAGATTTCTCAAACTTTATCGTAAGGATATTATACTGCTCATTCCTGCCGAGTTTCAAGACTTTTGCACATGTGACACCCTGTCTTTAATCAGATACATCATTACAAAGGCATATACTGTATAGTAGCTATGTGAAAGGATGTGTGTCTACTTGAAATAATGGACGTGACGTGGCAATAATATGACATGAAATGGAAACTTTATTCTGCAGGCATTGTCTTCCAGGCTAAAGTCTATGTGTCCTTACTTGAACTGATGAACATAGCTTTTATATTTTATGATGTTGTAACAGGGTGACTGTGCTGTGTGTTTCCAAGTAACATGAATGAGGAACATGTGAATAGACATATGTACAATGCATCTAAAATGTTGGGGATTGTTAACTCTAATACCGTATATAAAAAAAATTTGGTAAGAACCACAGTAAATGTAGGAAAAATACTGTTCATGAACTTCCCTCACAATATTTGAACTGGAAACCGACTTTGAGCGGAATTATATTGATCTTAAGATTTTGAGGTTTTGGATAGGTCACATCACGGTTCTCCTCTCTGAACTATGCGTAATGCTAGCAGTGTAATGAGAGCAGTATACGTATTGTGTGCCCCATGCCGCTGGGCGCTGCAATACAGGTACATGCAAAATGCATCTAAAACTTTGGGAATTGTTAACTCTTTACATATAAAATAAAATTGCAGGGTCTCAAATATTTTCCACTTTCCTGAAAATGTTTATGAAACTATGACTATGTATACTAGTATTATTGTTAAGGCACACTTCTGATCCATGCAAAGTTTCATGACTTTTGTAATAGAGCTACCCTGTCTTTGAAGATATGGGAGAGCAGTGGTACAGATCATAGGGCGCGTTTATCAACTCTTTTTTTGGTAGAATTAAGAATCCAAATGCGTTTAAATTTTGTAAACGCGTTTCAGGGAGTTGATAAACGCAAAGGTGTTTTGATTATGGGGTTTGGAAAGCTGTTTTGAAACACGCAAATTTGTGCGATCCTAAACACGTTTGAGCCAGAAATGCGTTTACAGAAGCGAGATAAACGCAAGCTGTTTTGAAACGACTTTAAACCACATGTTTCCGATTTCTGAAAACATGCGCGCCACACCAAGAAAACACATCGATCGCACACTATTGTACTACAGTGCACGTGTAATGGCGCAGAAGAGCTGCGCAGTGACAAGGCTGGTTTTTGACTTAGGCGATTGAGTTGATAAATGCACCGTTTTTTAAAACGTGTTTGGAAATGCATTCGTAAAGGCCTTTGTAACACGTTTAAATTCTGAAAAGATGATAAACACGCCCATGGAACCAATAATCATGGCAGAACTGTTCTACCATGACCACATTCCCCTCTGGTTTGATTTCAGGATCATGTGAAAGAATTGTCTCAAGAGATATCAATGATAAACTGTACACGTGAAGTCCTCTTCTTATTTTAAAACTCGTGAAAAAAATATAATTGAGATGTTGACCGTTTTATGGAAATGCAAGTATGAAGTATGAATGGCTACAAAAGTATACATCAAATCAACAGACCACCATTGTATCTTTTTGCCATTGCTCTTTCCTTGTCGTAACTTGCTTGATGATTTGTGCGCACAGCATGTACATCAAATACAACATTTAAAATACTCCTAAAGTTTCCAACAAAATGCACCTTCAACATACAGTGTGGCTTCCTCTACCTCTCTCACAGGAAATGCTTCCATGCATTTCCCCAGATACATTCCCAAGAAAACCCACCTCTAGAATTTCAACAATGAATGCATTTGCTCATCAGTTTGATTGATCCTGTAACGCGACTCTACCTGGAGCCCAAATGCTAGCCTACATTCCAGGCTGTTTCATATTTCTAATCCAAACCATCACAAAACTTTTCAGGTCTAGCACATACAAGACTACATCATGTAATTCTCCCTTTCTCTCGGCCTGTCCTACTAGGGCTACCGTAGAACTAGCAAGCAATTAGTCTACATCAATCAGACATGTTTATTGAAGAATTTGGAATAGACATCAGAGCTACCAACATTAAAATTCAACAATCAGGAAGAATTTGGGAAATTTCTTTCGTCACCAGGGAGATGTCTATAATGACAATAATCTACCAATAATCAGGGAGATTGGGTGATGTGATAAAATCCAATGCAGTATTCTTGGTCTACTTTCAGGGAGTCTCCTGCAAAATCAAGGAGACTTGGCAGCTCAGTAGAAATCCGCAAACAGACTGGGAGCGAGGCTAGTCAAATTGTGCTGCATGGATCCATGTCTGCTGACACTGTCTGTGTGAATGAATTACAGGAATTCATGGCATTGAATACCCTGTCATCATCCCTCGATCATTGAGGGGCACTGACCACAGCTACTGCTACGTGCAGACATCCTTATTGCCCCTTTCACATTCATCAAACTGCCCCTTTCACATTAATCAAACAGTCTTTACAGACTATCTCAAGATTTAAACTTTTGATCCAAATGCATAATTTAGGGTAAAGTAATCACCTCTAAATTTTCGGCTGAATCATGAAGCCTTCTTCAGGTATATGACCCATCTGACCTCTACCAGAAGTGAGGTCAAGGTGCAGGATGGGGTCATAAACTCTTGGAAGTTTGAAGCAGCCCCCCCCCCCCTCCTTATAAACCTGTACATTTGTACATTTGCCAGAATCACATTTGAAAATATGCTGATTTTAATTGTAAAAAAATTTCCTCTTTCTAATAAATATATTTCCTTCCCTTATTGTACAGTCTCATTGAATTGTGACAAAGCCAAGGAGATTTCAGGAATATGTCTTGTGCATAGTACAACACTTCTTGCATCCTCATATTAGCCACAGAGTGCTCCTTTTTCTGATTGGCCTAATATCCCTGATTAGTGAGAGCATGCAAGTTAGTAACTTCGGTCCAGTGAAGATGACCCTCTTGAGAGTCACTGTCACTGACCATATCTAGCTCATCTAGATGCATTTCACTTCTACATGTACTCTTTCACTGGGTTACAGGGAAGGTATAGACTAAAGCTGAATAAAAAGGGGCTTTCAGTCAAAGCTAAAAATCAGGGTTAAAGGGCATATACTGTACTGAGAAGGCAAAAAAGCCTTCAACAGGTAATTGTGAGCAATCTTCTTGCCAATGGTCTTAAATTCATGTATTGTCCATTTTAGAAGCTTGCTGAAAGTCATTTACCCTCAAATGATCTATATTTTTAGTAATGAGTGATTACATCACGATTCCTCAAAATGTTCGGGCCGAACATTTTGAGGATTTAATCATTAATTACTCCAAATGTGGATCATTTGAGGGCAAATAACTTTCAGCAAGCTTCTAAAATGGATAATACATGAATTTAAGACCATTGGCAAAAAGATTGCTCACAATTACCTTTTGAAGACTTTTTTGCCTTCCCAGTACAGTATATGCCCTTTAAATAAATGAGTGAGTGTATGAGAGAAATCATGCAAACCTCTTAACGATTATTCTAGCTTCCTCGTTGGTGGACATTTTAAATCTAAACTAATGAACATGTCTGGCTGCAATAGACTAATCATGCTGAAGAGAAACGAGAACTGATTAGTCTTGCAAGTACAAAACCCTATTTTACACTTTGGATAAGAAAAGTCTAACTGCCTTGAAGCTAGGCCAATTCAGGATGGTCAACTCTGTATGAACTGATTAATAGGGTAATAAATGACCGCTGGTTATTTGGAACACTGATGGGATATTAATTAGATGAATGACCATGTGAAAATCATACCACAATACCCAATTAGCAATTTGCAAGTACACATCAGTAAGAAGTTCACACAATTTGACACTTTTATCATAATTTGATACATGTGGGGTATTTATCAAGTGAGAGAAATCTTTTCAATAAATTGATAATAATGATCACTTTCATTAAAGCTATAAAGGAACATTTAAACATGTCCATGTACACATCACTTACTAAACACCCCCCCCCCCCCCCCAAAAAAAAAAAAAAAAAAAAAAAATGTCAGAAACATCTATTCTCTTCTAGGAATGGAATCCGGATGTTCAAAATGTACATGCAAATATTGCAGCATACTAATCAAAAGCAGATGTTAGTTCAAATTACTATGATGAAATGAAGTTTGAGGCACACAACGTACATGTATATACCTGTTCATGTGTAGATGAATATTACATATTTGCAGTAATCTTCATGTTCGTAGATGTACTACGGCATGAATGCCTTTATCCATGTACATACACTGCAGCTCAAAGGAATTGGCATAGGGAAAGGGAAAAAAGGATAGGTACCTCAGTTTTAAACCACGGTATTCCAGTTCAGCATGAAACATGATGCTCAATCCTAAAAATCATCATATTGAACTGGACAAAATATACCGCAGCTTTAAAACTGAGGCTCCTTCACTTTCTTCCCTTTCCCTCTTCCTATGCCAATTCCTTTGAGCTGTAGTGTATACTTATAAACTCCCACATCATGTAGTAGAAGGGAATGAACAGCGTATCAATGACTGCCATACCATTCGCCCCTGCGACGGGGGAAATCCCTTCCCCCTCATTCTATTGGTTCCCATTGCTGGCCCCTTGGGGCTCTGTTCAATGCATGATAGAAAGGTCATTGACCTCACATTACACATGTCTATGATGGGTGTAATACCTTCAGTCAAACAGCCCGGCTGGCTCTCAACAATGCCGCATTATGCATGGGAGATGAAATGCATCTCCAGAGGGATATAATGGCTTAAGTCTTTATGCCTCAGACAAAACAGTTGCTCTATAGGTGCGTCTTCATTAGCCCGATCAGACGAAATAGCGAGCTAGTTTGCTGATCTGGGAAACGAGCCTGCAGTTGCAATAGCGTCTTCATTAGCTTGAAACTCGGGATGCATAAATTATCCCGATGTTCACACATACCAGCAGTGTGCGACGGGAATATATAGGCCACGACTGCATGACTTTGATTGTGAGCTCGCGTTCACGCACGTATAAAAACCTATTACAAAAATAATGCCTCATGCGCGCTGATGCATGCCAGGATCAAGACATTTTCAGGCTAATGAAGACACTCTGAGCTAGCTCCATCTAGCCCAAGATTTCTTGGGAGATTTTCTCGACCAAATAGCTAGCTATTTCGCTTGATCTGGCTAATGAAGACGCAAATAGCTAGCTATTTCTTGATATGGTTAGGCTATCCCGATCAGAACTATAGCTAGGCTATCCTGATCAGAACTAGCTAGCTATTACGCCACATCCGGTTAATGAAGACGCATCTCTTGGATTTTGGCATTACTTGAGAAATGAAGCTATGATGCAAGAGGAGATAAAGGAAGGCATGCCCTATTGAAGGTAAAAGAAATACAATTTGTAATACAAGAACATGGAAGAAAATACTGTTTATGAACTTTCCTCCCAATAATAGTACTGACTACTGGAAACCATATTTTATGTGGAATAATGGTAATCGCTAGATTTCGAGGTTTGGAGGGTCATCCAAAACCTCTGATTCTCATTACCGAGAAACCGGAGACCGTTGTCCCGGTAACCACAGTGCATGTGTATCATGCAAGCAATGGCCACTGCCCATCACATGTCATATTTTGTGCCTTTGCAAATGTACAGGTGTTTAACTATGAGTTCTGCATCCTCACAACTTAAGCTGAAATGAAACATGATATTCGTCATATTTCGTCATAAAAAGGATTTCAGAACCAAAATTTCATGTCAACGCAATCATGCCAACATTGACCCAATACAAATAAGAAGCAACCCCAAAATAGCAACCCAACATCATTCAACAGTTCCGTCATACATTCTAGTTGCACGTCTCCTGACGATGGATTCTTTTACACCGCTACAACCATTGCCCGAGATTAAACACTGCACTCACCCTGCATTACCATACCGTCGTTTGGCAAACCACTTTAAGTGATCACTTTGGCATTACAAGACACTGCTTGCTACCCATCTCCATGGCCAAATGCGTCCAGGGTCCCTAGTGCTAATGTAATTCTGTGTGCGTCTAAAATGTCACCGAGCTCCGCTTTTTTTTCCCCCTCCCAATTTCCACCAAAAACTTCTCATAGTGGACTTTGAAATGCGGATTACATGTCCCGGGAGAAAGAGGCGAGACGGATGGATGAATGGATGGATGGATAGAGACAAAGAGAGAATGAGAGATAGAGAGACAGACATGAATACAGGTAGGAAGAGAAAGATGAGCAAACAGGAGAGAGAGGAAAAGATTAAGGGAGACAGAGAGGTGTGCAAAGAAGGGAGGACAGATAGAGGGGCAAAGCAAGTACGAGATAGACAGAGACAGATGGACAGACAGACAGATAAAGGCACATGATACAAACAGACAGAGCGAGGAAGAGAGACACAGAGAGAAAGAGCCGAGTGAGAGGTGAGAGGAAATGGGAGACTGCAGACAACCAGCCAGACAGAGAGCGACAGAACGAGAAACAGGGACATTGAGAAAGACCAATGGGAGAAAGTATGAACAGGAAATGAAGGGTCTTCTCTTGCACATCTGAGACACAATTTCAGCTACGCATACTGCAATGAAGCACACTACAGAAATTAAATTTGGGCAGAAATGCGTAAATTGGAATTCTCACGTGGGGTATAAATTTTCAAATGGGTTCCTTTTGTTTTCAACTGAAAATTAAGCTGGAGGCATGTGAGCTATAGCATGGGCAAAAATTACAGTTTAGATTTTTTTCTCGGGCTGATGCAGAATTGGTTCATACAGTAATTTAAGGATCTTTTTTTCAAAGCAATGTGATAGTAGAACATTTTCCAAGAAATGCTTTTTAGAAAATGGTAAAATTGACAGAAGTGGTTGAATTCTGTTTTTGATAATTGACCCACTCATGGGGGTACACACTTACTAAATGGTAAAAAGAAAGAAATTAAGATTTTTTTTTATTTAACCCAATCTTTAATGTACAAATCTTAAAACTTGTGTAATGTAATTTACCTTTATGAGTAGCGTTTTGAGTAAAGATGTAATGCCAGGGCAACCCCTCAGCCATCTCCCATTACCTTACTCATATCTCCCACTTCACATGATAACTGATACAGATAAAACTTACTTGTCATGCCTGGAGGGAAAGATGCTGATCATAAATGCATATTATTAGCCCCAGGTCGACCCAATTATGAGCGACTCTAATCAAGGCGAGATACAGCACGATATTGATTTTTCACAAATGCTTCAGTATCAGATATCCTTCAATACATGAACAAGGATGTATGAAGGCATGTGAGACTCGATCTGAGAGAGAACGAGAGGGAGAGAAAAGGGAGGGAGAGAGAGACAGGCAGAGACAGAGAGAGAGAGAGAGGGGGGGGGGGAAGAGAGACAGGCAGAGACAGAGAGAGAGAGAGAGAGAGAGAGAGAGGGGGGGAGAGAGAGAGAGACAGAAAGACAGACAGAAAGACAGAGACAGAATGCAAGAGACAGGAGAAAGAAAAACATATTGGGGAAGAGAAATAGAGAGAAAGAGAGGGAAAAAAGGTAAGAGAGAGAGAAAGAGACATGAAGACAAAATGAAAGACAGACAGCAGAAAGATAAACAGGGAGAGAGAGAGAGAGAGAGAGACAGCAGAAAGATGAAAGACATGGGGGAGAAGGAGAGGAAGTAAGAGAGAGTAAGAGACAGAGACATAAAGAGAGAGACAACAGAAAGGAGAAAGGTAAGGAAGGGGGATGAGAAGGTAAGAGACGACGGGAGAGAGAGGGCAAGAGAGAGTAAGAGAGACAGAAAGACAATGACAGAGAGAGAGAGAGAGAGAGAGAGTGAGAGCGAGAGGGAGATAGCAACAGCAGACATATTTTGAAGATGCACTGGTGCAGAAAGAGGCTGATATAGAAATATGGATTGGTATATTTCATCTCATTTTTGGCAGCTGCCCATCTAGACTTCCTTCCAGCTGATTGGACATTGCTAATCCAAACTCAACAATCATAGGCATTGTGTGGGTCGCAAATAATCATGAATAGTGAATTTCTACAATATCAATTCTTAATTTGCTCTATATCTCTTGCACCTTCCACAATCAATAATTAAACCTTATACATCTTACTGGCTAAAACACTTCTTTTTTAGGTGGTCTGCCATGCCATGGCAGATCACCTCTTGTTTTTGTCCGAATTTTCTTTCTTTCTTCTTCTTCTTATTATTATTATTATTATTTATTTTTATTCCTATTTTTTGTGACATGGATATCTCAACAATGCATGGACCATGTTTCATCAAATGTTCATCATGTATAGGTATATATGTGAACATGTTACAGGAACATTTTCAAGGTCATTACGTAATCGTGACGTCATGCACGAGCAATTTAATGAAAATCTATTATTTCATGTAGCTCTAAAACCGTTCATCTCTGTGTAATGAAATTTGGAATGTATATAATTAATGACAAGACAATTAATTTCAATTAAAAAAAACGCGCGCGTACGCGTACGTTAGTGCATTAACGCGCGCGTAAAATAAAAAAATGCTCCAATTTTTTTTGCATATGTTTGAGGCCATTTCTAGCATTCTTCAAATTTCCGCGCGTACGCGCGCGCGTTTTTCCGTGCGTTTAGCAAACGCAACGTCGGAAAACCGTTTTTTTCACTGGATTCATGTTTCTGACACTGCAAACAACACATCCTGAAATTTTGAGCCATTTCCATGCAATAATAAAGTCGTGCTGGTGCGTCAAAGTTCAAAGTCCGCGCGTGCGTCAATACGTTTTTGTGTGCAAATATTGCAAAAAACATGACCATTTTCAATCGGCCACAGCTCCTCAGAATGGCTGGTGACCTCCAATTTTTTTTTCATATTTTGAAAGAGTGGGAACTGTAGATGCTATTTCATGTATCATTTGATCGTTAAATACATCGTAACGTCATCATATTGCCATATGAATCGAAAAAAATCAATTTTCATGTATGACTTCATAAAATTTTTTACCCGTTCTTGCGTATCTCAGTAATCTTTGGTCAATTTTGTTCCAAATTTCAGTATGTGATAGCTGAGACATTGCTCTATGAGAAATTAGCCCTAATATTTCAATAGAATTCCATCTTCGTGGTATAAATTTGATTATAGACATTAATGTCAAAATCGATCGGATGTACGTGTTATGTCAATGGAAGGGGTATTTATTAAATGACATGACGATCTTCTAGGAGCTGTATCTCGCTTATGTTCAATTCTGTTACTCTGAAATTTTAGTATGTTGTAGCTGAGTCTACTAGCTTTCGGGGACGTCATCTTTATTTTTTAATCAGATGTCGCGATCATGGCGAAATTTCATCTTGAATATCAATTTCTTAATCATTCTAGCCCCTGCTGGGCATTACGTGTTAAGTGAATGGGAAGATGTGTGGCTCAATTGGTAAGGCGCCGCGTTTTAAGATCTCGAGGCCCCCGGTTCGATTCCTGGAGTGGGTAGGGTAAATTTTTGCATTCCTTTTACAATGTTTTTTTTGCCATCTTCTTCTGTTCTATCCCTCACTTTGTCATTCTCTTTGAGATTTTCTTTCCCATTCGTTTTCTCTCGCCCCTTTATCTTACGTGGCTATTAATTACATGTTAGCACAATATACATGTAACCATTTAGGCATGTCTCTGAAATGTATGTTAGTAGACATTGTAGGTGCGCTCTGAGGTTTCTTGAGCGGAGTCTCTGATTGCTTATGAATAGATGGTGTCACGATTGAAGGTCCATATCACCGTGCATTTTCTAGCACATGTCAGTGCATGAATTTGCCAATGCAGACCACCTTATACTTGTCCACAAGTATGTCTCGTTTATTTTTACTTTACTGTTCTGTGTCAGCTGATCTTGTACTTGTACATAGCTGAATCATGTAGCCATCATGAGAGGTTCCAGGCTGAGCTAAGTGTAATAACTCTTTCACATTATCCTGAAATGAAACAAATATGGGACCCGTGGTCACATCAGAACAATTCTGCCCTGATTACGTATCCTGTTATCTCTACCAGCACTATCCATCATCTTTAATCTCGGGGTCAATGTTCCATATACCTTACGAGCTTAGTATCCATTTGGGTACATCACTAATTTCACCATACCATGGTGGGTAAACAAGATAAGCTGCCACACAGTGTGTTTATTACCAAGACTCTCTTCCGATTACTGAGAACTAATTACCAAATAATTATTAGTAGGAAATGCCCTGCTGTGTTTACATGCTTAAACAGAAAGTAAGTCCAACAGTGCATCATTATGGACCGAAGGCTAAAGTACAGAAATAATTGACTGTGGTCTAGATTAAAAGGCAGCTCAGTCCAAAATTAGTTTCCTTTTGATACAAGCAGACAATTCAGAAAGCAGTTAAAAACAAGTAAATGTTATGAATGTGTTTATGAAACAATGATTACTAATTGTATCAACATTGGCAAAGTACATAGTGCAATTACTTGTACAAATTGGCAACTTAACAAATTAGCAACTTGAACATGACATAAAGCTTTGCGTTTACAGCTTCAATTTTCTCCTACATATATTTCATATTTTGATATCATATATTTCTCTTTCTTACCCATGAAACTGCTTTCCTTCTGTTTTTGCACAGACACATCTCTTCACTACAGTAGTATTCTGATAATAATCCTTGTTAAACTGGCAAACTTAGTGTTGCTTTTCATAACAATAAGGGACTTTCCACTTGGCACGTCCCAACAGTAGACAGCTATGTGATAACATAACTTGGAAAAATTCCATTTTCTAGCATGCTGCATATCCTAGTTGACAACGTCTTCACCATGCTTTTGCTGTGTTCCTAAAACAAGCATGGTGTTCTTTTTTATGATGTCATACCATTTTGTTTGAGCAATTCTCGGCATGCATTGGTTGATTAGCATCAAAGAGCATCATAAGCTCCTCATCATCTAGAAAGTTGCTGAAATATCCAAGAGAATTGTTTTGCGGGTTCAATGTGGGTTCATCATGACAGTTTGAGTACGAGTGTGGGAGTTTTGATCATGTCCACTCGGCGATTGGGTTGAATCGAAACAGTTTTCACGAGTACATCAACGAAGACTATCTGACGATCAACGAGCTCCTGGAGGCATGAGCGGGGTTCTCATTCTCGACCTTGTTCACCATTTGAAAAGATAAAATTATATTACAGTTCAAGAATACACCTGGGGGGTTTCTCCAAGCTGTTCATAAGCTACGAACGACTTTACAAACGACTTTACGAACGATTGGTGACCTCTTCTTGTGCTAAATCTCATTCTCAATCATTTTGATTCCTATCAGATTAAGTTCGAATCTGATGTTTTATAAATGAAAATTCTTGTAGTTAACAAGTGCCTGAATAAAAAGCTTATGATCTATCAAATTTTATTAGGATTGTTGGAAATTAACTCCCAATATGTTAAAACAGGAACAAAGTGTGGTATCACATTTAGCATAAGAATGGATCACCAGTCATTTGTAAAGTCATTCGTAGCTTACAAACAGCTTGGTGAAACATCTCCCTGACGGCAGCTTAAACTTATATAGAGAGGAAGAAGAAGTCCCAAATAAGAGGTGTGAACACACCAGAGTTTGTGTCTAGTAAGCTCTACTGGATTGGCGACCCAGTGATGCATCCAGTGATGCATTTCCGAACAATAACTAATGTGAACAAACCCAAGATCGTATTGTAATCTTCACTTGACATACCCAGTGTTGCTTCTCATAACAATGAGAGGTATGATCACACCAGTTATGTCCAAGAATCTTCCAATGAATTTGTGACTCACCGATGTTTTCCTTAACAATAGAATCAGGAACAAACCAGTGGTCATGTTTGATAATCCTCAGTAAGTCGGTGACCCTAGTGCCATTCTCATTGGGCTTAAAAAATTGTGAAGTTAGAAAAATCCCGACGTAAGGGTGAAAGTTGCCTAGCAACCGTACCAAAAGCCGAATGGTCCTACTGTCCCTGTCCTCTAATTTTGCGATTTTTCTAACTTCTCAATTTTTTTAAGCTCAATGAGAATGGCACTCCTATCTTGCTTTTCCAAACAATAAGACGTGTGAATGCATCAGGGATAACAAAGAGAGAAATGTGAACGCAACTCAGCAGAGCTGCAGTGAGCACACATGTACCTCGTAATCTTCGCTAGATTTGCGACCTAGCGATGGTTTCTCTCATAATGAGCAGGCTGCCATTATCAGCTGAGAATCCTTCCTGCGCAAAATGTCACACACCTGTTTGTGCCTGGCCCGGGGACTAATTACTGCACGGAGCGTGTGCACGCAGATGCTGGACCGATGATGAGGGAAGCGTGATGGGGGATCGCGACAAGTGTTAACATTTACATTTCTTACCCCGTCTACAGTTTCAAGCTTCATTGAGATAATCTCTCTTAAAGGAAAGAGTAGTGTAACAAAAGAAATATAAAGTGCTACATGTACCGTGCCCATGTAAATGAACCAGTGCAGAAGTGGACAAAAAGCATGGTGGATGATCATCGTGGATGATGAAAAATATTGGTAAATTTTGACTCCTAGAGTTGAGGTGAAGAAATTAGAGCTTTTTTGTTTTCTCCCTGATTACAAAATATTTGCAAGGTCTAGCTGGTAATTTTGTGGGCCGGACTACCCAAAAAGCTAGACTTCAAATTCTGATAACCAATATTTCAGGATTATTACCATAGTGTGATCACCCTCTATGTAACAAGATACAAGAACATGTACACGGATATCAAGCGACCCTTGCTTGCATGAGGAGCTGGAAAGCATAGATCTCTCTCTGACTGTTAATAAAACATCATCATTTCCTGCCTCATCTCTCAAATTTCCTCCAGAAGTGTTGTTTTATCAGCGAGCCCAGGCAGGACATGGGGGCACAATTTGTAATGGATACATGGAGATAAAGCCACTAGTTTCCGCGCTTGTTTTGAGAAAATGAATGGTTAAGAGCAGTCATTGATTTCTTTAGAAATACTACAACACAATGAGGTTCCATTACACAAAGCGCACAAAATATTTTGAGGTAGGGAGATTAGATACAGGGTAAGTCATTGAGACAAGTAAAATTCAGAGATGAAATTGAGCTACATATAAGTACGAGATTGTCACACAGAAATAACTTCTCTAGAACATGCCTGATTGTGTCACTTCCCCCTTAAAATACCTTTAAAAATAACAAGTATGTTACAAAGTGTCAGAGTGTTTGAAATGCATGTAAAGATAACAATTTATAATGTGAAATACAGAGGTTTGCTGTTACTACCACATGTATTGAACATTGCCGAGGTATCCCTGGCATATGATCTGCTGTTGTCCTTTATTACCTTCTTGACTGAGAGTTACCCTTCACCGGTATGCTTAACATTGGCAACCAACATCATTTGAAGTGATTAACATGCAAATGGATGCATCACCTCATTTTAAGCTTGAAGTACAATATGATCACTACCTACTTCTCTAGCAGGGGAGAAAATGGAAATATATTCATATCGGATACTGTTCATGATCGCCTTCATGATATGACAACAATGAACCATGCCACACATCATACTAGTTTCAATCTAGTTTTCACACGGGTTCTTTTGTATTTTCCCCCCTTTTGACTTGAAGGGGGAGGGGGTTAAATGTTGTGTTTACAGTGAAAATACATGAATGAGGATTGAAGTTATGAACTGTTTTGGTACTCAAATCCATGAAACTTTCAAAGAAAACTAAAATGTCAGACTTAAGGTAAAGGTTTACAGGGTATGTGTATAGCTGTAGAGCTGTGGGCATGAATCGCACAGGTGTGCCCATCTTTGTGCATTATCACGATGCGCCCGTTTTTGCCCGATCATTTACAGGTCCTTGGACTCTGAGAGGCATTACTAAAAAAATATTTTTAATTTATTTTCAGATATCTCCATACAAGTATTATAAGAAAGCAATGAACACCACGATCTACCGTATGCTTTCAACATTTCATTCATTTTTTATTTTTGGTGTGATTTTCCCTGAATATCACCTTTAAGCACCCTGCTGAGCCCAAATGTATTTTTTCAGTGGTCCCTAGTATAAAATAGCTACTAGCATGCACATTTCCTTGGGGCCTGGGAATGGACAAAGAGAAGACGGTCTCATGAATACAAATGGGGGGGGGGGGGGGGGGAGGGGGGATGAATGATAAATCTCCATCAGTGTGTGACTCACCCTCCTCATGTGATGAGCACATTGAGGTACATGACTGCGGTCCAACAGCGCCATGAAATATTGATGCGTGAAATCACAGCTTATTTTCCAATGACACCTGAGTGTATCGAGATGTTCACATTTTGGCATCTAACGACGTTTTCGATCACAAATTACATGTATGGGAGTTTTCGTGATGTCAGACAATGCATTTTCTAAATGCTGATTTAATGTGTGGTGATTAATGTGTTCTGCATTATGGGTGTTAGTAGGAACACATTCTGATTTTTATCCTGACAAATCTATAATGTCTTACAATTAAGAATGAATTGTCTGGTACATTTTTTAAGGACGGGCATTAGTTTAAAGATCTAGACTACATGGACCAGAATTGAATAAGTTTTTTTTATTTTTTTTTTTTTATAATGTACATGTTTTTGGCATGTTTAATTAATGTTTGTACATATAGACCCTCTGAATGGATGTGCAAGAGGTTTTTTAAGTGCTTGTACTTATTTTTTTTACAAACAAGACACGTTTTAAATCACGTTTGAAAAGACTTTTGAACTAGGAAAAGCTCTTGGGGAAATCATGAATGTGAACACAGCCTTAAATCAAGCTTGACTGTGGTCATAGCATGAAATATTCATCTGAAATGAGAGCCCATTCCCTGACACCTTATCACTTCAATCTCACCAATGTGACAGATGGAGATGATCGTAAATTCAATCATTATACGGGGAAAATGCATGCACATGGTTTTCAATGATATCACATACTTTAACCCACAAGGTGCAATACACTACACAACCTAGTGGTCATTACACTTATAGAATAAGAGCTTTAATGACAATACATGTACTTGAAAGGAAGCTTTTTGTTTTTCACTTTCATCTCATTCTTTGAGAAAGAAAGTGCATTCAGACTTTTAAAACAAATGATATGGCACAAATAAATTGATTTACGCAATAATATTGAATCTTTAACAGGACTTTCATAACATCATGTATCTTCTAGATTTAAACCAGACATTTTAGTATATTAATAAAATTGGACTTTGGCTGTGTTTATAAAAACAAATTTAAAAAAAGTTGTTTTCCCCTTAATGTGCTAAATGAGTAATTTGATACACAAAAATTAATCAACATGATCAGACCTGATAGACGACTCAGAAAGTCGGCATAGACACATCATTAGTTGTTACCTGGTTTGAAAAATTATCTACTATGCATACATGTATCTTGTACCCCAGAAAGAAAAAAATATGAAGAAAAAAACACACAAGAACAACACAGGAGATCATTCATTTACAGGGTAGGAGAGTAAGTACTAAGGGGTACTCAGGCCCCCCCCCCCCCAACACACACACACACACACACACACATACACACACACACACACACACACACACACACACACACACACACACACACACACACACACACCAACCTCTCCATAATTCCTTATAAATATTCCCCTTTAACTGTCTCCATCTTCATGTGCTGGTAAATTGTAGGTCCTTCTATCCATTTAATATTAAAATACACTCTTCAGTAGTTCTTAATCTATGGAGAGCCACCTGTCCATTCAGTTGATTAAATCTACCAAAGAAGATTCATGCTGTTCATCTATGGTATAGTACCTGATTTGGTTACTTCATCAAATTTTGATGACCACCTCTATTCATACTCATGTATAATCACCTAATCTAGTGACAAGCCTACTTTATGTTTATTCATGGGTGATTAATCTGTTTCTATTGCCAATTAAAGAGATCTTAGAGAAAAGAAATCTTTCAGACACCATGATTCAGTTTCAATGTTAATCTACAGTATATGTAATGACCACCCCTGCAACAAGTCCTCATAAGGTATGAATACAATGTGTTACAACAGCTTCAAAGTACATTCTTGACTATTTACACCAACTGTATTCACTAATCTTTAAAGTTAGTTTACATGATAAAGATTTAAGATAAATTTTCTTTCTGCTCAATGCACTTTTCTACCTTTTCATCCTTCCCCCTCTCTTCCTCCTCCCTCACTTTCCATTCCTTATGTATGATGTTCTTTTTAAGTGAAATGATGCTATTTTTATGCGTTATAAGGTATATAAAACATTCAATCATTATTGCATCTTTATTATGCGTTCACCTCTAGTAGTACATACCAAAGGGATATGATATTTGTTATTTTCTTGACCTTCTGATATGTACACACACACAAATAGATTCCTTCTCAGTCAGCAATTCCCAACCACTTCTCTGCAATGCATAATTTATTCATTCATTTTCTTCCATCTTCATTACACATGACAGTCCCTACGGTTTGACAATTGCTTTCTAGCGGAGTCATGTACATGGAATTATTATGATTCCAAGAAATCATTATGCTCATTCTAAGCCATAGAGGCATTTGAAAACAAATCCATTAGAGTAGCTCTCTACCCGACACAGAACGAGTTGACCTTTTCACAGGAAGTCTACACACAATAAGTTTATCCCTGACATTCTGTAGAGAAATGTTGTATACAGATTCGTTGTATAGCAAACAAGGTGTTAACACGCAAAACGTTTATCCCGAAACTCTACAAACAAATGTTGCATCAAGAATCATCGTATAGCCAACAGGGTATCCACACACAAAATGTTTATTATAAAGTTTTGATTTTGTGACGTCACTTGCCAGGTTCTCTCCCATATGTTGTGTACTACTTTTTCCATAAATTGCCTTTTTTATGTTCTTTGATGAAGGAATACATTCTTTTCATCGTGATGTGTGTGTAAAAGCATGTGTCTAATGATATATCAAACGCACAGATGAAATGGTAAACATGATTTTGAGAAAATGCAAATTTTCTAAAAAAAAATGTACACAACGTATGGGCGAGCACCTTGCAACGTGACGTCACAAAATCAAAACTTTAAAATCAAATAACTTTCTTATTCTTTGACCGATTTTCGTCAAACCCTCCACTAATATGTTTCTTTAATGTGTCTCCTTTTATTGAAACCAAAATAATTTTAGGCTGAACTGTCCCTTTAATGAAGCTTGGTACTGAGAGGGCTATAATACTTACCGTCCTTCTAGTAGGTCTTTCTTGATTTGCAGCACGTACTGGTACCGTGTGTACTCCTCAAGAAGCTTACCAGGGTCTGTGACAAAAAACTTCACCTGGAAGTGGAAGTACAGCGTGCCTGTATTCAACAAATGAAAACAAGTACAATATGTTATTGTTAGAGTTATTGTTATTGTTAAGTATAAATGCTCAAGTTTGTTGGAGACTTTAATGTTATAACTTGAATGAACTTTCGTTACAGATAAAGCCCGATCGTGAATAAAAACAAAATAGTCTGGTTAGTAAATCCAAAATGATAATGGATGCAATTAAAACATATGTAGTTAATTGCAACGAGGGCTTGAGACATTAATATATGGAATCATTAAAGATTGTCCGTCCCTTTTGCAAGCTTAAAATTTGAAATCGTCTATCACGATCGTAAATTGAAGAAAGTGTGATTCAAGACCATTTCTAAGAATATAGCATGTTGAAGCTTTCTGTATATGTAAAAATTTCAGCAGTTAAATTTCAAACCGACTTTTTTCGTACTACGAAAAAAGTATTAGTCTTTGTTTCAGTATCTATGTGGTTATTATGCATGTGTGAAATCCTAATTTTATGAGTAATTACCAAACTTTGGAAATGATTCCTTCTATAGAACAATTTTTTTCAAAATGCGTTTTATAATTTAATAAACAGATCAATCAATAAAGCAGATATTTCAACACAAACTGCTAAGAGCCTGAGGTAAAAACTACTAATCAGACGTTGTTTACGTGCATTATTTGAATTTTACGCTACGTATCAGTTTCAAATTATGAATATACAGCTTGCTAACACTTCTCTATATGTTTTGCCAATGTTTTGATGGTTTTGTGGTGATCTGAAAAAGGGATGGGCTGTCTTTAAATTATAGTTTTAAATGATATGGATGTAAAATTATACAATTTTTTAATGTGATCTAATCTTATTTAATTGTATGATGCTTTGTCAACTTATTGTCAGATCGTGTAACCAGGGGAAAACAAATGTCTATGTACGTAAAAAAAAAATGTTCATGCGATAAATTTCAATTCAATTCAATTTAATTCATGATGATTATTCAGTCTTAGTTCATGAAGTTTTCTGGGGTCTGTGATGGAAAACTTTACTTTCCTGTATTCAACAAAAAACAGAACAAATGTTATTTTCTATACTCAGTATTACTACACGATCTTCGCTCAAGAACTTGAATGCGGTCTGGTATAAAACAATAATAAACTTGAAGTGGGGGTACAGATTAACATGCCTGTCATCAAGAAATAAAGACAAAAAAAATGGTTTTGTTACAAAAATGATTGTTGTTTTTTTATCTTGGCTGAAAAATGTACTGGGCTGATTTAAAAAAAAAAGTAAATTTGAAGTGGATGTCACATGATTGTATTCAATAAATGAAAGCACAAACAACATGTATCTTTGTTATGGTTATGATTATTATACTGTTAGGTCATATGATTTGGAAATCTGGATTTTGATATTTAAAAATGGAAAAATTAATGGAAGAAGGCGTTGGCTGCTACTAGACATGAGCAGGACATACATATACGCACGTAAAGTACAGGTGTACCTTGCGTATCTTATCTGTTCACCCATTGCTTATTATAAAAATAAATTAAATAAATGTCAGATTAATTTGGAAATTCTATCTAATCTATCACTATCTCACAAATAAAAATACATGCCCCCCCCCCACCCCTTTTAACACAACACATACATTGACACTGCAATTTGTATGGACTGGTCATATGCCAAAGGCGTCCTGAAATACTGCACTTAGTACCATCCCTCCAGGCAGGAACAACTTTCCCCGCAGATTTATTTCTTATCATTGGCCTGAATAACGAGCCACTCAGGAAGTCAAACTATCGTTCTAGGCTCATCCCCTTCCATTGTCATGTAAATCATATCCCTGCCCCTCTCCATTCCTATTGGTCACATGATTGCGTTGCTGGCACAACGGTACAGCTATTGCTTTCTCTGCGCGTACACAGAAACTACTACATGGACTGAAACAATGACCTACTTTCCCTGCATTTATGTAAACCCAACTTCCTGGCTGTTTTTTACAGTTTTTCACTAAACCACACTGCCATAGGAAAAGTGTAAACATGCAGTCACTGAAAAAATGATGTGGGGACTAAGTGCGATTTACCGGCCAATGCCAAACAGAACATCTGAGAAAAATTATTTTGATCCTCAATACTACGCATGCATTACATGGTCAGAATGGCTGTGTCATGACATCTTGAAACAGCCATATAGGCCCATCTTGAACTTTTACGCAAGTTATGATTAAATGCAACTTGCATTTAATATTTGTCACGCATTGCACAAAGAAAAGTTGATTAAATGCAAATTGCATTAAATTTATAATTGATTAGCAATACTGAAGACAAGTGGATGAGCCTGCTGATTTAACTTATTGCAAAGTTGTAAAGTTGTGCTTAATCCATCAGATTTGCGATGAATAGGTGCGTTAAACATTCAATGCCACTCTTTGTGCAATGCAGTATAGATTAAAAGCAAAGTTATATTTGATTTTAAGGAGTTGCATTTAAGTTTAGGACATACCCTTAATCCTTACTTTTAGTGCAAGACGGTCCAGGCTTCACAAGTTGCCCGTGCAGATAGATATTAATTTTTCTCTGTGACATGTAGCACTTGAATCTACTACTGACAAGGCCAATTCTTCTCTTGCCATGAAGCCATACAAAATCATCCAATATAAATGGATATGGAGGAAACATGTTTGAGTCATTTTGTGTTACCAACTCTTCCTGGTTGCTACATAAATAAAATGTACCAAATACAATTCCCTGTCATACATGGATGGACTTTGGTACATTTCAATATGTTTTGAACCCAATTTACAGGGATCCTGCTTCTTACCCTGGTATATTCCCTCTATTATCCCGTTAGATTTACCACTCATCCGATACATCAATCCTGCTAACTTGACACAATACCAGATAGAAACACACCATCGGTATTGTATCAGGAAAATAATATTTTGCAGGGCTACTTTTCAAGAAATACACACACTGAACCATGCTCTACATTCTTAGTGGCCCCCTATCCCCAATGTAAGCCCAACATTTGCAGCCATTTTGCAGATACATCACTGATAGCTGCATTATTAACAGCAGTTTTTTTGCAAACTGAGCTGAGAAAAACATACAGTCGAGTGAATCTTATAAACTGCTAGCAAATGATATTACTGCAATATCATGGCTTTTTCAGAGTATATAAGTGGTGTTTCAAGAGGCTCCCAGGAAACTTATCAACGAGCATCGGTAATATTGCAGTATTACAGTGTAAACTGGCCTTTAGATACAGTTCATGTGCA
Source organism: Arbacia lixula (assembly GCA_963669155.1). Taxonomy (NCBI): domain Eukaryota; kingdom Metazoa; phylum Echinodermata; class Echinoidea; order Arbacioida; family Arbaciidae; genus Arbacia; species Arbacia lixula. The sequence continues at coordinate 11,375,769 of OZ022589.1, forward strand.
TGTTCCACATTTTAATTCTGATCTATTTTGAGGTGTGTTTTCATGGCATGTATTGCTCATTGTAAATGAGGGCAAGGAAGTGCTTCATTATCACTTTTGTTTTAATATAGCCTGCCATTCTGACTGAGTTGAAAGGTTGCCAGGATTTATATTTCTATTTTTTGACAGTTCTTCAGAGAGAAGGAGAAAGGGGAGGGGAGAAAGAAGGGAAGGAAGGAGAGAGAGAGAGAGAGAGAGAGAGAGAGAGAGAGAGGAAGGGAGATAGAGAGAGAGAGAGAGAGAGAAGGAGATAGCAAGACAGGGAGAGACATGCATGTAGGAGACAGGAAGAGAAAGGGAGAGAGAGGGAGAGAGAGAGAAGGAAGGGGAAGGAGATTTAAAAAAAAAAGGGAAAAGGGAAAAAAGAGACTGAAAGGGTTGTGATTTATTTATGATTAAATTAATCCTTCAAAACAATGCCATTGAAAATAAGCAGATGTTCCTTTTGTTCTTTTAACTTATTCCTTTTTAGGCAAAATTTTAGTAACAGTTTAATCAATATACGTCACAATGATTGGTGCTTTATGTTGACATGCATTAAGAACAGATGTCACAGTATGGAATTCTTAGCACAATGGTGTAGACGTCACAGGCATATTTTATACGTGCACGTACATGTATGAACAAAATTGATTATTGCTGCGGGCCTTGCTTGATAGCTTTGGGACTTCAGCTGTCAACTATTGTGTTTAAATATAAATGTATATACTTGTACAATATGCTATACACTGATATCTCTTTTGCTATATGCACTTCACAAAAACACAAATTGAATTGAATAACAATCAGACTAATGTACTTTATTGAAGAGCAAGTAACCGTAAGGAAAAATTAAAGAAGGAAGTGCTCATTTTTTCTGATGGTAGAAATTACAACAGTAAATATATATTAATCCCATTATTAATAGAATGAGAATTTATACTATCGTACTGTGTCTCCATGACAACCTATCCACAGGCAATTCACAGGGAAAGACAAATTTCACTGGTCTCTTCTTTAAGAAAATGAATAAAGGGGTATACACAAAGGAATTAGCATAGGGAAAGGGAAAGGGAAAGGGAAAGGGAAGAAAGGGAAGGAGCCACAGTTTTAACCCACGATATATTTTGTCAAGTTCAGCATGAAACATGACTGCGGTTCCTTCCCTTTTTCTTCCCTTTCCCTATACCAATTCCTTTGAGCTGGAGTGTACGTGTATATATTTACAATCATTTCCCTTTCCTGTTTTTTTATTTCCTGTACGAAGCTACATAATAGAGTGTGGGAAAGTTCACCTTGAAGCTAAGTTTGTTTTGATAAAATTAAGAAACATAAAAAACTACATTAGGAAATGTTTTACAAACATTCTGCAAAGGAAAATAGAGTTATGAAGGTTGAAATCATTAACTTTGTGACATCACTTGTGAAATATTTCTTTTTAAATTCCAGTTTATCAAAAGGACCATTTTACCTACATGTACTTACATTTGATATAAAAGACACACATTTTTACACCTACACCTCTATTCAAAAAACAAAAACACTTATTCCTTTATACATATACACAACATATAGGACAGCAGTTCATCACAAAATTAAAACTAAAAGTCATAACTTTCTTATACTTTGACAGATTTTTGTCAAACCTTCCCTAATATGTTGCTTTCATTTTTCTGGTCAAATCAAAACCAATTTAACCTCAGGGCGGACTTTCCCTTTAATATCACAATACAATTTTAAAGGACATACTGGTGAAATCATAGCCTACCGATATCCTTATAAAATTTGGAGGCAATCGAAAAGTTAAAAACGTCATGTCAGACACGGGAGTGTCTCACATACTCTTCAATGTACACACTGTAAGTCCCACTGAATTTAGAAGCTACATGTTATACTGTATTGCAGTGTGTATAAAGATAGGTAAGAAAAAAAAACAGATTCAATGCCAGGTTTCATCTGCAGGCAATAAGTGAGGGGTATATTCAATAAATCCACTCCAGGGTCTAAGCCTCTACTGGGAATTTTGCCCAAGGTCTGACGGCTCGATGACATCATCATCATTCCCCATAGGGGTGACGAGTTTCTAAAAGTGGGGCGACTGTTCCCTGGCAACTGGTCCCTCTTCATGATCTCCTTACTCCTACCTTAGTCACCCCCTCGTGGCTTGGAAATGTCCAAGGAGTCTTATGTACTCCTGCTTGAGTGTGTAATCTTCCAGGAAACGTCTCCATTCATTCCCACTCTAAGTGTTACTGTTGTTAAAATAGCACCGTTCATACAAGTATAATATAATCATAATGATAATACCTCTTTTTTTTTTTAACTAAAAACTTCTAAAAACACCATTCACATACACCAAAAATACAGAAGTATTGTGGTGTTTTTGACAGCTGGACTCTTTCCAAACCCCGAGCGAAAGAGCCATATGATTGGTGCGATTAGCGTACCATATGCACGAGGTGAAACATTTACGGCTATTTTGCGGACACATGTTAAAAGATTCCCTTACCGCAGTATTGGGATATTATCACTACGTCTCGATCCGCAAAATAGCCGCAAAACAAGCGGAAAAAAGAAGGAAGCAAATACTGCATTATGTGAGTGATTCCTGTACGCTGCTCTCGGTAATGCATCAGCAAATTTGGGGCAAATGTTGCGCTTAATTAGTGGATAGGTGGTGTACAGGAAAGGGGTAAATATTACTGTATATCCAAACCTCATCTTGATTATAATAAGTGTCTGTTCCTTCATCTCACCTCATCCCCAGGCTTGAACGTTCCAGGGAATCATGTATACTCCCGTATAAAAAGTCTTCATTCATTCCCACTGCAAGTGGTGTAATAGTTTTACTACACACTTTAGTCTTGACTCTTTTTCTGAGTGTTTTTATAACCATAGTCATCATCTCTTCCCGAGACTTGAAACCAATCCAACCAAACTGGAGAGCTTGGAAACTGCATACAGATGTACTCACAAACTGTTATTCTTATTACTGTAAATGTACATTATCGAAGTCTTCTTCCTAGTCTTATTTCAATGATAATTTAGATCTGTTCCTTCCTCTCCCAAGTTCTTTCATCAAATTTCTTTGCCAAGCTTGAAAGTGATCCAAATAGAAAGTTGCTTATACCCCAGTTGGAAAGTTCACATATGTCTTAGGTATTATTCAGTGTCTATGACTTATTACATTAATTCATAAGCTCCATTTGTCCTCCTTCATGACAAGGATGGTTAAGATCAGATTATAATTTGGCTGAGAATCTGGTCCAGTCACATACAGAAGTGGGATTGATCATACATGTAACTAGACTTCAAAAATATGTATTAGAGCTGGTTTATGATAGATTGAGATCCATTGCTATTCTTAAAAAGACAAAGTATCCCTGCTGTCTTAAACCCTCAAACTCACTAATATTGCTGTTTCTAGACAACTGACCTTTGACCTGTTTCCTGATGGACTTCCTGGGGTCCAGCCATCGTTTGTTGTCCAGGGCGTTCTCCCCCTCTGAGTAGCGTAAACCAAAGTAGTCACACTCCAGGAGCTCCAGATGCTCAAAGACTAGGTCCAGCAGATCTTGCCCCTTCGCCCTTCTCTGCAAAGACACAAGGACAAGAACAATACCAGGGTCAATGTCACTGACAATGACAATAGATGTACTGTGTGAGTAGGAATGTAGACCAAAGTAGTCACACTCCAGGAGCTCCAGATGCTCAAAGACTAGGTCCAGCAGATCTTGCCCCTTCGCCCTTCTCTGCAAAGACACAAGGACAAGAACAATGTCAAGGACACTGACAATGACAAGAGAACAACACCAGGGTCAATGTCAATGACAATGACAATGACAATAGATGTATTGTATAGGTGCGTCTTCATCAGACGAAATAGCGAGCTATTTTTCTGATCCGGGGAACTAGCCTGAAGTTGCAATCGCGTCTTCATTAGCTCGAAACTCGGGATACGTAAGCTCGAGCTCGGGTTGCATAAATTATCCCGAGTTTCGCACATACCAGCAGTGTGCGACAGGAATAGGCCATGACCGCATGGCTTCGGTTGTGAGCTCGCATTCACGCACGTGTAAAAACCTATTACGTAAACAATGCCTTGTGGGCGCTGATGCATGCCGGGATCGAGAAATTTTCAGGCTAATGAAGACGCTCCGAACTAGCTCGAGCTATTTCGCGAACTAGCTCGAGCTAGCTCCATCTAGCCCAAGATTTCTTAGGAAATTTTCTCGACCAAATAGCGAGCTATGTTGCCTGATCTGGCTAATGAAGACGCAAATAGCTAGCTATTTCGTGATCTGGCTAGCTAACCCGATCAGAACAAGCTCGCTATTTTGCCCAGCTCGAGCTAATGAAGACGCCCCTTATAAGTAGGAATGTAGACCAAAGTAGTCACACTCCGGGAGCTCCAGCTGCTCAAAGACTAGGTCCAGCAGATCTTGCCCCTTCGCCCTTCTCTGCAAAGACACAAGGACAATGACAATGACAGTGATGATAGATGTACTGTAGTTTCTATAAATATGGAACTACATTGCATCAATAAGTATACCCATCACAGGCTTGAAAACCCTGAAATAAATGAAATCATACTATTAAACTGTAGTACTGATCTAAAGTATGAAGCATGAATGGAGAAGGGATACATGGACTACACTGTAGGTATTAAAGAAAACTTTTGATATTTTTGACAAATTATCAAAAATAAGTTATGGCTTGAATAAAGATGAAATTGACATAATGTATTATTAATGACACTGTTATGGCAGTTACCAGCAGATTTACAGATGTGATACACAACAGTCATTGTGTTCTGAATTAATTATCTGATACACACAAATTTTTCCTCAAGTGAAAATTTCTTTGAATATTCCAAGGATTATCACAAGAATACTAAATCATGAAATGTCACAAAACCTGCTTCGAAAAATTTTGACATCCTTTGACTTTATGAGGTGTCAATTTCAGGTTGATTCAAGTCGTAATTTATTTTTAATCATTTTTGAAAAGTGTCAAAAGTGGTTTTTTTAACACCTAGTACATGTGTGCCTATGTACTACAATAAAAAAAAAGGAGCAGCGAAAACATCACTTGTACATTGTACATGTGCACAACATTTTATGTACATTTCCCAGACTGTTAGCAAATCACGTAATGTCAAGTATACATGTACATTGCATTACCCAAGTGCCGGTAAAGGGCAATTTTCGACAAAAAGTATCTTAGCAGGAATTGCCGGTATGTAGACTAATCATCGTCATGACGATCCCCGTTATGACACATTGTTGACATTCTCTCGCCCGCTGACACATCTGGGAAAGCCATTGGCCCAAGTTCGCTCTTCTGGGGAACCCGTTAATATCTGCCGAGCATGGGATTGTTGGTGTTCCGCAGGAAAGAACAATTTGTGCGCAAACACTAATGATGGCGCACAGTTTAACCGGTGTATTTTTAAACGAGATGAGCTAACAGTAGCACTTAGATGAAATAATATTTTTAGAAGAGAGAATCACCTAGTTCAGGCTGGCAAATGTACAGTTCTTGATTGGCATCTTATCACATGATCAAGAAAAGAAGATTTCTTTAATTCATGGACAGTACAATACAATTTGGAGACATGAGCATGAATCAACAATATTACAAGTACTTTGTCTAATAACTTGCCCAACACTAGATGGTTTACCGGTAGTACACTGTACATGTAGGTGTTCTACGGACTACATAATACATTTTCTTACAGAAATTTTAATACCAAGTTATTTTGGCAGATAAAAGCCAATCAAATGGCATGTTACACGGAAGTTTGTTTTTATTTCTTGATGTTGACATTTCTGAGAAGAATTTTTGTATGCATGCAAATATCGTCCGGTGATTGCACTACTCGTACAGGTACAGCGTAGCTCTCTTCACAAACATAAGTAAAATCTAACGCTTTGTTAATGCTGCAAGAACTAAAAAAGAAAGAAAATTCAAGCTAGCTTTCATGCACATCTCCGCTTACATCCGGCTTCATAAAAACAGGAAATACACATATCCCATGCATACAGATATTAATGTATTCCTCACAATTACAGAGTTCCACTAATAAGCTTGTCACACATTCCACCAACCAAAACACATCAGAGACAAAGTACCACAATGTATGCATAGTTCAGGTCGACTGCTTCATCATACATGTACAGTTGTCTGCATTCTTCGTAGAAGCTTTACGCATACTGTATTATAGTCACATATCTTTGTTACATGTATGACGGTGTCAACAGTTATTGTCAGGACTTGCGTGAAAATCTGACGACTTGCACGAAACAGAAAAGTGGTCTAATTCCCTGCTTTGTACCATTTTGAATTGGACTTTATTCATCAGGGGGACCATCCCACAGTACTAGTTCAGACTTCAGTGAGCACTCATTTGTGTGCGTTGGTTCCACTGGTCACTCACGACCGCACTTACACGTATTTGATGAAACAGGGCGCATTTCTGATAAATATGATGACACAGGGCAGACATATTTCATGGTTTGATAGCTCTGAAATGTTGTGGTTGGTGAACCAAGAAATTCCCTGCCACGATTCTGTCTGCCTGTCTGTCACCGTTTCTTTCTCTTCTCATTCAGCCTTCCACAATGTATACAATGTACAGTACTTGTAAGTTGGTGGCTTAAACCATCATGATAATCATTGTACTTGTATTGTTAATAAAGTGATCTTGAGAAGATAACAAAAAATGATACTTCCATCAAAAGTTGTCAAAAAAAAACACATTGTGACTAAGGTATCAATCTTGAAAGCAAATGATGAGAATTGACAAAATACTTGAATAAACTGTACCTGTACTTATCAACTCTCACAGTTGATTTGAAAATTGTTGAAGCACACACATGTGCATGCACTTTACTTGTTCTACATATCTTTAAACAATTCTTTAGGCAAATTGTTAAATCAAATTTTATCCGAGTACCGAGTATGTTAACAATTGATGTAAACTAAATGCAATTACTTGTAAAGTAAGCATAGTTCATTTGTACATGTGCAGATATATACATAAGTTGTATCATGTAGGCCTGAATACTTCCAATGTATCACATTTTAATTTAGTGCACTTCTGTGAGTTCCTGTGTGGTAGCTGTAGGAACACTACAGAGCTCTATCATTTGACGACCACAAGCTCAGAAAGCGTTTATCTCCTAGTACCCTGACAACCGATCTCGTTTATTACTTGACAAATACTTACTTGTAAGTACTTGGTATGTACATTACATGATGCAGATGGTCTTAAAGGTAAGGGGGATTTTCTTTCTTCAATATATTTAGCCCTCTAGAGACTAGATTGATTCAAATCAAAATGAACATTTCCCATGAAATCAAACATGAACATCTTTAACTCAGCGTTATACACAGTTCACATTTTCTCTGATTTCATCAACGTTGGAGTGACTACAAGGGATACATGTATGTAAGGGATACTTTCCAGGGGCAACGGCTTGGCCCGATACTTTTTTTTTTCTTTTTCTCAATCATTTGAATCATATCATAAAAAGACATTTGTAAAAAGACAAGAATTACAGTTGTAATTGTAACAAAAAAATGTGTTAATTAATGTTAGTAAGGAATCAAATAAAGACAGTTTGAGAATATGTTCATTGTACAAAGTATATACTGTACTGTAATTCATATTGTATGAATCATTTACAACCACAATGGTCATAATAGAACCACTGCCAATAAAATCATAGCTGATGATTTCCTTTGTAAACTGTAAATATCAATACACATTGAGATAATATGCGCTTAGAGTGGTACTACAATTTTTTATCACCAAATGGTACTTCAGTCCCTTTAAGCGAGTACTACACGGCTCAGTGTATTATGAACCCGAGGATATATTGTCTCCAGTACTTACAGTAGGAGAGAGGACTCTATTCCCTCTGCTAATTAGCGCCCACGTCAAGTGCCTCATTGTTATGCTACTGGTATCCCTGGCTATTGATTTAAAACGCCGCACGGCTAACATACTGTTCGGTTGCGAGGGCAGCATTTTCATTAAGGATTTTGGGCCCAATCCAAAACATACTACCGTATCGTCATGTGGCGTGAATGTCAGTACTCAACCCGTTCACACTATTATTCTTATCTGTGTGTTCAGGGCCAGGGAAACTACTTTGTACATGTTTGGGCCCACTCCAAAACATACTACAGTATCATCATGTGGCGTGAATGTCAGGACTCTGACCCATTCACACTATTATTCTCAACTGTGTGATCAGGGCCATTCACACTATTATTGTAATCTGTGTGATCAGGGCCTGGGAAACTACTTTGTACATGTTTGGGCCCACTCCAAAACATACTACAGTATCGTCATGTGGCGTGAATGTCAGGACTCTGACCTGTTCACACCATTATTCTCATCTGTGTGATCAGGGCCATTCACACTATTATTCTTATCTGTGTGATCAGGGCCAGGGAAACTACTTTGTACATGTCTGGGACCACTCCAAAACATACTACCGTATCGTCATGTGGCGTGAATGTCAGTACTCAACCCGTTCACACTATTATTCTCATCTGTGTGATCAGGGCCATTCACACTATCATTGTAATCTGTGTAAGGCCATGTAAAATTGATTACATGTTGATCGTCCGGATTTTTTGAAAAAGAGGAGGAGGGTGTACCATGTTATTTGATATTTGATATTTTTCCCGAGATGGCTGCCGCGTGTTAAAAATAGTATGTAATACGATTGAATATACATGCACATCAACCAACGTTGCTGTGGTACGTGGTTTGATTTGCCCCCAAAATACCAATTTTGGCTTTCTTCAACAGGTTTCTTTTTTTTCTATTTTTAAATATTAAATGTTGCCTTTATTTCAAATATAAAATTAAATTTTGTCAATATGTTGTCATTTTTGTTTTGATTTGATTTGTAATTGTTGTTTTAACATTTATGTCGTAGATCTATATCTACATTAATTATAATATGATATTAAAAATTTTCATTGGAAACCTTGTTTCTCCTCATAATACACGGAACAGCAACAGAAATTACACCAAAATCTCAACAAAATTCAAAGATGAGATGGCCACAAAACACGATCTCACTTCACTACAATCATGATAATCAGACTGCATTCGACTCCAGCGCACTCGATTGTACCCCTCACCCTGGCCTCGCGCGGGCCGTGGTCGGCCGCATGGAAAACATGCACACACCGTATGTATTCCGGCTCTGAACACGGGCTTGTGTTGCTGCCCTCTACGTTCAAAGAAATCGGGATATCCAAAATGGCGGCTGGGCAAAAATCGTTGACTGATCAAAACGATGTCAAAAAACCCCCCAAATTACCGATAACATTCTACTTAATCGTGACAAAATGCTATTAATGTGAAAGGTGAGGATTTATTTATGTTAAATATGTTTGTCAAAATCTTTTTTGTGCGCCGATTGATCCGATTAGAATGGATTCTAATGAGTTGTTGGTACAGTGGCTGATATAAATTTTGACATCGCTACTCAATTCGTATTGACTTTCTGTGTAAACGGAATTGTCACTTTTTCATGTACCGCTACACAAAGTCTATGGGGAAACGGAATGTCCATTTTCACCTGCTGAAACGGGAAAAGACCATTTTTTGACGCGGAAAATCACTGTCCCTTCAATTTTTTTCTAGAGTCTTAGATTGTTTGTTCAATAATATTTCAACAGCGCATTTGAAGAAAAGGTGGAAAAGATGCATATTATAGAATTTTGTGTTATTTTCTGAATAAAAAGATAATATATCAAATATAAAAAAAAAGGAGGCGGGCGGAAAAAAGGAAGCGGGCGGGGATGATCAACATGAAATCAATTTTACATGGCCTAATCAGTAACAGGGAAACTACATGTACATGTAGGAGTGTTCTTCAGGTGTGTCTTCATTAGCCCAAAGCTGACTAACATGTAGCTATTTTCTGATCTGGGAAATTCGCCTAATGTTGAAGTTGTGTCTCATTCCAACAGACATGAGCTATACACTACATTGTAACTTGTAAAGTGTGCTAGTATGCTCATTCACATTGAGACGGATGAAATACACAAGTCGTTCCTGTTATGTACTGGAAATGCAGTGTAACGTCCACCCCACGCTCTTGCTGGTGAATGAGGCGAGGGTGCAGTCTTGCCCAATGTTAGGGGAGAAGATTTCCACACCAAAATCCCTACACTTTAGACATTTTGCTAAGGTGGGCTGATGAAGATGCATCTTTAAAAGAGCTGGTTATTTTGTGATTTGCTGGAGCTAACCTAAACTGAAGTGCTACAGGTACATCTCTCTCACAGTACTTACAGCATATATGCAAAATGTTATTCTGAAATCTCACGTTTATAGGTTCTTTATTTAAGCATGCACATGGGAATTGACTCAGTTTAATCAAGAGTTTTAAGTAAGCGGGCTTCCAAAAACACTCATATGGATCTCATAATAGCAGTAGTTATGCAGGCCATTTGGGATATCATAAGGGTAGCATTATGCTAGTAAACAACATTATCTGCCAGGATAAGAGTGCAGAAATAAAGATTACGATGTCCTGAACTTTGCCCAATGTCTGTAACAGATACTAGTATAGTACACCATTCTCTATGCATGCTTTACAATAAAGAACCTGCAAATACAGGTACACCTTATTGTTGGGATACAACACACATACAGTACATACACTACAGCTCAAAGGAATTGGCATAGGGAAAGGGAAAGGGAAGAAAGGGAAGGAGCCGCAGTTTTAAACTGCAGAATGTTTTGTCCAGTTCAGCATGAAACATGATGGTTTAGCCTAAAAATCATCATGTTTCATGCTGAACTGGACAAAATATACCGCAGTTCAAAACTGCCGGTCCTTCCCTTTCTTCCCTTTCCCTTTCCCTGTGCCAATTCCTTTGAGCTGTAGTGTATGTACTGTATTTTGGGGAAGAATTACAAATGTAGTCTAGATGTATGTATCATGCAACTACCCCTACCCCTTTCCCCGCTTTTATTCCAACAAACAGCAGCATTTTAAGGGAGAGTCCATCCTGAAGTTAACTTAATTTTAATTATGGCAGAAAAATAAAAGGAACACACTAGTGAAATTTTGATGAGAATCTGTCAGATGGATAAGAAAGTTCTGACTTTTTTATTTTTAAATTTGTTTCATTGCGAGTTACTCTTTAATTGCCCTTTTACTGTTTTTGGATGAAAGGATAACTCTTTTTCATAAGTGTGTGTGTAAAAACATGTATAGATAATGATATCAAAATCCCAAGTAGTATGGTACACATTCTTTTGAGAAAATTGACATTTGATTAAAAAAAATATGACACAACTTACCCAGTATAGAAGGGTACCTCACAAAATTAAACTGTCAAACCTTCAATCATTTGTTTCTTTAATGTTCCTGCTTCTATTAAAACCAACTTAACATGAGGGTTGACTTTCCCTTTAAAACTACATGTAAATCACCATGACAATTGTATAAATACCAATACGTTCATAACCACATTTTAATATAGGAAATGTCAGTCAGTGGCCGGCCATCCACACTTTGTGGGTTTCCCAATCGATAATATCACTCAGAACAATTTTTAAATGAGCATAACCGCAATAAATTGAAAGCTGTCAGACAGCCCCTGCCGTCGTCCCGTTGCCCATGGCGACGGGCAATTTAAGAAATGAACACCTCCTCATCTACCACTACCCATCGCTACCCATCGGTTGATAATCAAAATGGTCATGCCAGGGGAGGAAGGTCACAGGTCATCCAGCGGCATGATGGGAATGATCCGCAGCCCCCTAGCAAGCCACACATGAAAATCATTTTGGGCATCTGATTACACATCATGGGGGCATAATGCATTCCAGAATGGGAGAGAGTGGTGAGTGGTTGGAAGGCAAAGTCAGGCCCTGTTTTTCAATTGATCCAGACAAGTCAATAATGAGCAGTTTGACAGGGAGAGTGGAACTTCTAAACCTGTAAAATGTTCCAAAAAGTTAGAATTGTAGCTGCAAATTAAATGTCAACACAAAACTGGTACATGTACATGATTAAACGTAAGATCATTTCTGCTCCGCACATGCACATAAGTTACAGTTGATGTAAGATTTAAGAATGATTCAAACCACATGCATATATAAATGGTAGGGGGCAAAAGTGGTAAAGATCACAGCAACCAGACTCGTGGCAGTGTCATTCTGTTGTGATCGGTCACAGGTTCCATTGAGTACCAAATTGTGACATCACATGAGCATGTTGTTACGACAACTCAATCTAAACTACGTGGGTAGAGCGAGCATCAGATAGACCATGACCGTGTTTTTCATCTTTCCAGAATTTGAGACGCTTTTCAATACCCACTACGACCGCGTTTCAAAAAACGTTTATCAACTCAAAGTTGCCAGTCAGAAAATGGCCTTGCCACTGCACAGCTGTACTGCGCCATTTGTTTTTGGGAGCGAAATCACCCCAAGCCCCTGTGTATTTTTTACCCTGCAACTGAGTGTAAATCATTCATTGCAGTAGTCCTTAAAAGAACTGTTTGGTTTCTCTCGGAATGGCTCTGTAAAGAGCTACTCAAAGAGCAAGTGATCAAATAAAGAAACCAAATATAGACGAGAGGGTGAGAATACAGTGTACTCTAATAATCATGAAACTACTTCTCACCATGCAAGAACCTTCTTTCAAGGAACATATCGAACCAGCAATCATCAACAACTAAAAAATGAACCCCACAAAACAGGTCGAATCCAAACACATCCTCTTGCACAGTATACACTGGCTCTGTGACCTCAACTACTTTTCACCAACAATACAACAACTGGCAGAATCCATGCAATAAATAACCGGCTGACACGCTGAGTGGCTAATTTTCTTGGCAAACTGCTCGACTCAGAACCTCCATGTATCCGATGAGGGGTTCCCCTTTGGATAAACAAGTGACTCAAGGATTAATCACTATGACCAGCTATTGTTCTTCGGTTATTTTTCGCTCTTACGACTTGGCTGGGAAGGCTTGGCAGTATACAATGTGTGTACATTATGCATCCTTAAACAATTTCCGTAGGGTCCTTGTGAGAATGCTATTTTCCTCAGTGTATAATATAAATAATATCAACGAATATTGCATTCAATGTGTTACAAAAGATCCATTGTGAACATTTTATTTTGCCGCAGTTTTAAACCGTGGTATACTTTGTCCAGTTCAGCATGAAACATGATGTTTTTTAGGCTAAAGCATCGTGTTTCATGCTTAACTGGACAAAATATACCGCGGTTTAAAACTGCAGCTCCTTCCGTTTCTTCCCTTACCCTTCCCTTATTCCTATGCCAATTCCTTTGAGCTGTAGTGTACTGTGGTGCAGACCATAGCAAACAGCGGTCTCTGGTCTCTACATGTATGCTGCAAGAACCAGGGACTTTTCAAAGAAATCAGTACCTTTTGGGCCTCAAAATCCTCAAACTAAACATTGGTATAAACATAAATGTATTTTACATTGTAAATGTTTCCATCTTGCTGCCAACCTGAATATGTAGTGATCGTTATCTGTTCATTTGGACAAATTGCAAGACAGTTATGACTTAATATAGAAATACAAGCCATAACGTAAGACTTCATTCATGGGCAACTTCAGTCACTCTGTAGAGTCACGGTCCTACACTACAGCTCAAAGAAATTGGCAAATGGAAAGGGAAAGGGAAGAAAGGGAAGGAGCCGCAGTTTTAAACCGCAGTATATTTTGTCCAGTTCAGCATGAAACACGAGTGCTTTAGCCTAAAAAGCATCATGTTTCATGATGAACTGGACAAAATATACTTTAAAACTGCGGCTCCTTCCCTTTCTTCCCTTTCCCTTTCCCTATGCCAATTCCTTTGAGCTGGAGTGTACATGTAAGGAACATGTAAACATACTGTACTTGTACGTATTGAGTGAGCTTTGCCCTGTAACTGAATACGTAGACCCTTAATTGTCCTTGTGCACAATGCATAAGGATGTTCTGCGGTCTTGTTGTCCTTGATGCACAATACCCAAAGTAGACAAGGTCGTCACAAGCACATCATCATGCTTAATCGATTGGGTAATGTTGGATTTTAAGGGTTTGCTCAATACAATACTGCCCTAATCTGACAAAAGGAAGCAACTAACAAAAGAGACTTTTCTTGTCATGTGTCTGATATCCCTTGCATTGGCATCAGTACAGTATCACAACCTGTTAGATTGAATATCTCGCAGCGAGATGAATTTTCTTGTCCAGATTTTGCCTGTATGTAGAGAATGCTGGGTACAATCTAAGAGTACCAATAACCCAGATTTGTGTGATTTGTCACTTGCTTCCTTTTGTCAGAGTAGGGCAGGATAGTCATTAACCCTTTCTGTACCAGATAAAATATTGCATGATTGGGTTTGTATGTAAAAGTTGAGAAAAAAAAAACGTGTCATACAAAGAGTTCAGACTTAAGAAGTCTTATCAACAATTTTCTGCTCCGATAAAAAGAAACGAAACTGTTGAGTTTCAAACTGCACCAAATGGACCTATTGTACAACAATTTTCTGCTCCGATAAAAAGAAACGAAACTGTTGAGTTTCAAACTGCACCAAATGGACCTATTGTACTGTACATATTGTAATAATTCAATGAGCTTCTCCTGGCTTGGTACTGAGGGAGTTAAATGAAGATGTTCAAATGACTTGGCATGTTAGAAGCGGAAGGCTCTTCACAAGCCAGCCAAGAGCTAGTCTAGACAGACCTTTATTGAATGAAAGAGCTTGTGCGGAGGGAGGAGGGGGGGGGGGGGGGGGAGGGTGGCGGTGTTTGTAAAGTAATACATACATGTTTGTACATGTAGCTGACATAGTGTATACCCGAATGCACAGACCCACAACCCCCATGAATACTGCATGTGAAAGACCTCTGCCCCCCCCCCAAAAAAAAAAAAGGAGAGAGAGAGAGAGAGAGAGAGAGAGAGAGAGAGGAAAAGATGAAGAAAAAGAACAAGAATTAAAAAAAAGAAGAACAATGAATGACCCCCTGTTTCCCCACCATAAAACAACAACAATAGTAGATTCATTTATTGAAACACACACATATGCACATGGAAGACAACACCTCCCCCCCCCCCTCCTCAAATAAAAAATCAATACACCGCACACACCCTACTTCCACTGGCTTTTAGTTCCAATCTCCATATTCATACCAATGCTCATTACTCTATCAAACAGCATGTGTTCTAATAGCATGACTCACGAGAAGACCAAGGAGGGGGGGGGGGGGGGGGGCAGATTTACAATACACAATGAACTGCACGGTGCACAATACATAATACAACATGGTGTTCCCTGAACCTCATTGTATATCTCACCATGCAAGAAACCTTCCTTCAAGGAACATGACATGGGTCTATGGCTCTAGGCCTCGGAATCTTAAAGGGCCATACAACTTAGCTTTTGTGGCGCAATATCGTTTAAAGAGGGCACTGCAATCGACGGCGTTCGGCGGTCTTATCATCCCCACCCCAGTGCCGGCACTGCCCCACCCTCACGATCTGCAAATCTGCAGCGATCTCGTGTGTGTGTACTACTAGCAATTAACAGCCTTTGACACGCTATGGTGCATGTACACAAAATGAGCACATAATGAATGTAAGTCATTTCTTTGTAACACAGGGAAATGAGGGAAATGAGACCACTGTCTGTACAGACCACGTACCTGTTCATAAAGACTATTCAACTTGAATCACTTTCCATGTAGCACAAATTGAATGTAGCTGGATAAGTCTGTCTGTAAAGACCATTTCCTCTATAAAGATAACTTGTTCTGTTCCCCTTGAGGTGGTCATCATCCCTCATAAATAGAATGTCCCCCCCCCCTGAAAAAAAAAAAATGATGGGTCCCCCCTCCCCCTCAGACATACATTTTATGTATGTAGTTGTTAATTATGCACACATGTCATTGAACAGAATTGCTGCTGCACTGTTCTCCTGCAGTCACTAATTCTAGTGTACATGTACGAGCAGTAATACGAGCCGGAAGTCATCAGAAATCTCTTTGCGTTCACTGCTGCAAGAAATTGGATTACGGAAGGGTCTGGGTTCTTGCACGATAATGTGTCTGGCTGTTTGTTTGATATGGTTGAAATGATCTCTCATCTTACTGTGCATGTAAGCTCTCTCTGTATTGAGTTATGACTAGGCTAACTGGAGACTTGGACCACTGCTAAGGCCCTACACTGCCACAGAGTGAACATAATGTACATGAGATTAGTCCCTAGAGGCTGGTTGGTGGCTGTGAGCTCCTGTGTTCAACAGTACCCCTTATATCACCAGGTCTGGGAGACCCCACTGGTTTCATGTTAATTGTAATGAGAGAGTTAACTCCTTATATTACCAGGCCTGGGATACCCCATTGCTTTACTGCATACATGTACACTACAGCTCAAAGGAATTGGCATAGGGAAAGGGAAAGGGAAGAAAGGGAAGGGGCCGCAGTTTTGAACCACGGTATATTTTGTCCAGTTCAGCATGAAACACGATGCTTTAGCCTAAAAAAACATCATGTTTCATGCTGAACTGGACAAAATATACCACGGTTTAAAACTGCAGCTCCTTCCCTTTCTTCCCTTTCCATATGCCAATTCCTTTGAGCTGGAGTGTATCTTCCTGTTTATGGTAATGAGAGAGTTAACGCCTACATTACCTGGCTTGGGAGACCCCATTGGTTTACTTCACATCTTCATGTTAGTGGTTATGAGACAGAGAAGCTCCAACAACCCTTTTTAAACTGGGTTTACTTGCTGCTGTATAGTGGATGTGAGCTGTGACTGAAGATTTGAAGGTACACAGGTCAAGCCAACCCATGGCACTTGTGTCCTACAGCAAGACACTTAATCCACACTGCTGCTCTGTACCCATGTGTGTAAATGGGTATCCGGGAGATATGAAATGATTGACTGTGCCTTACTGGCTGCCATGATGCTAAACTAATCCCTTGGGCTTGGACAGGTGTCCCAAGACTTACACACATCAGATGACCTGGGTAATAATAAGGTACATTTACAGCATTTAAGGGCTTAGAGATGACACTTTCATATCAGACACCTTATACAGACCGGGTGGTGTTTCACCAAGCTGTTCGTAAGTTACGAACGACTTACGAACGACTGGTGATCCCCTCTTGTGCTAAGTCAGATTCTCAGTGAACAGAGTGTGGTATTGCATTTTGCAAAAGAAGGGATCACCAGTCGCTCGTAAAGTCGTTCGTAACTTACGAACAGCTTGGTGAAACACCCTCCTGATATCATAAGTTTTAATCCTAGACTATTTTTTGAAGATTTTTACACTGGCTTTCTTAACCTCATTCTATTTACCTAAATCCAGCTAAGGAAATCCATGATACACATACCCTAGACTTCCTTGATAGATAGATTATGATTTATTTTCTGTCTCTTGTTTTTAACAAACAAAAGAAAAATTTAATTTTTTTGAAAGTGCTGTGAAGATTACTTCATGATTAATTCACAAATGATATCAACTTTGGTCAAACATCATATTTCACACAACCTTCCAAAAATATTTGTTGTCATTTCTTTTTTGTTAAATTCTTCAAATCAATATCCATTACCACAATCCACAATATTGTGGGTACTAGTATTGAATGAGTTAATGCAATTTTTATAACTGGGTGGGCTTTTTATGCCCTGTTGCGACATGAACCGGAGACAGTCTCTTGTTTTAACAAGCAAAAGCAAAATGTAATATTTTGAAAGTGTTGTTATGAAGATTACTTTGTGATTATTTCACAGATGATATAAACTTTTGTCAAACATCATACTTCACACAACCTTGAAAATAATACATGGAGTTCAGGCAGATTGACCAGCAATGCAAAATCACAACCCAGTTGTAGACAATAACTGTACCCTTGTGAAAATCTGTGTGATCATATCTCAATATCAAACTTAAAAAGTATCCCCCATAACTTTTACATTTTTACGCCCCCCCCCCCCCACACCTCCCTTCCATTCCCATCATCCTTGTTGGGAGTCTGGGGGGAATTGCTAGCCCCCTCCCCCTACAATCTCACCTGCCTAATGTATTTGCAGTTATCAGCAACAAGTCCTATAGCCTGGTGTGTGGCTACGGTAAGCCACAGCGTTTAATGCCAATTTCCCTCAGCATGCTATTTTTGACTGGGAGCATAATTAAAGCTAATATTGGTAATCCACTAGGAAAAAACATCTACTCGTCTCTACTCTCAGCATTAATGTACGTAAGTACATGTATGCTCTGGCTTGACATGTTTGCATGGCCCAATTCAATGGTGATATATACCGGTCATCGTTTTAAAATATAAATATTTACCCATTTCATGGAGTTTCATGGTTCTGTATATCTTTGTGCAGATTGAATTCATACAAGATGAATTTTTACCCTGTGTACTTTGTATTAAGTCACTATAAGCCTCATTACTGGATTAATCTTCACTGAACTAGTTAATTAATTATCATTTATGCAATCACTGGTGTAATCCACTCAGGACCTCTAGCATATTAGTCAATGTCCCTTTTAAGTCGCAATGACTTCCATCACTTCCTACAGTCTCCTATTGGATTTTCCCTTCTGTGCCATGTACATGTACGTGTTATACGACTAGTTGCTTGAGTTTTGCCACTTCATCATTGGTTACCCTGTAACTCCCTTCATTTATCTTCTTTATTCCCATTCTTGTTTCTTCTCCTCTTTCTTGCTTGAAGAAATAAACTACACTCAAAGAAAAATGAATGCCCAGGCAGGCCACCAATGTCCCACATTATACACATTCCAACACTTTCACACACAAGATTATTGTATGTAGTTTTTTTGGAGAATGAGTAAACCAGTAACACATTCATGTGCTGAGCTATGAGTAATGCACTGTGTATGCAGCTATACATGTACATATACTGTAGGTCACACCAAGTTCTTTTTTATGTTCAGTGTGTCTTATCTTAGGACTGTTGTCATACATACATGTAGAGTATATTTCCCAGTTGTATAGCAGAATTCCTTACATAAGTCTGTGCAAAGAGGAAAGTCACTGACCCAAAGGATGAGAAACCATGAATCATGTTAACAAAAGGGCTGTAAAAATGAAGACACAAGATAAAAGCATTCCATTTATAAAGAGCATACGAACTGATACACGTACGTTTCAACTTTCATCACTGTGCTCCTTAAAATTTGGTAATTTCTCTTTTAACTTGGTATAGATCTATATAGGCCATAGGTTTTCAATTTGGTAAACTTCCATGGCAACAGCCAATAAGCTCTTAGCATTGCACCTGTTGCCATAGCTAGTAGTTATCACCAATGGAACGGTACGTTACAATAATTGAAAACCTACAACCTGTATGTATGCAACATGGCCCTGCATATGACTGAATTCACTATTCCAATCTCACGTAACAAAACAATGCAAACGGGGAAAGTGATATTCGGCTCTCCACATGCATGCTGGGAGATCGCTCAGGTGATCTTGATGGGTACTTCCTCTGCCGTCTTGCCCCTCGCGTAACCTCCTCCCCTCGCCTCTCTGATGAGGCAAATTGTGGGTTCGCTTCCCCCTCCCACCCCCAAACCCTCCCCCTGCCTACCCCTCCCGGCTCCCGCTCACTCTCCACTGAGTCACTTCCACTTTCAGCGACTTTCGGGTCACGCAAGTTCTTTTCACGGGCACGGCTTGGAGTGTACGACGAACGAACCAAAAAACTCTTTCGGCAATATATGCAGCAACCGTCACTTGTAAACAAGGCTGTCTCAGTGTGTCATGAATGCACACCACAAACTTTAGGATTACTCATTAGAAGAGAGACAAGTGCCTGTTTTAAGAGCTAAGTATAGACACTGTACAAGTTCCTTTGTGAAGCACAAAATTGATTTTCCCTGAAGGATACATCCCACTGTACATGAAGATGCACATACTTGTACAGTGTAAAATATTGGACCAACACCAATCAATGTGTACATACTACATGTGCATGTAGATGTTTACTGACATTGACAGGTCATATATATCAAAAGTACACACATTTAGAATGTATTTTCTTGTATGATCTTCTCTTTCAACTCTAACATGTTCAAACGGCTGATCTCATTCACCTCCACATACTGTACAGTACATGTACTACATGTTTATGTACTGTATGCATCTGCTTGATGTTGCAATTGGTTTTTTTTTTGTGTGTGTGTGTTTCTCTATCATTCAACTTATGTGTCCATGTTTCAAACTAGAATTCTGCAGTTTATTTGCTACTTTCAATCAATATTACATGTAGATACACTTGCATTAAAGTCAAAAGTTTCAAGACACCCATTAGTACTTCTTTCTTGTGATCCAAATATGGTAACACAATTGACGAATAAATGTACTTTTCCACCCAAATCACCCGTGCTTGTTTTGTGAGGCCCCTCAATAATATAAGTCTCAACGGGACTGATCGGGAAATCACATTCACGTCTAAGCTGCTATGCTTCCATTAGGCGGCCTAAATTCATCCCAATTTGTCATTTACACCGCCTAATCAATCACAGCTAGTCTGGGGGCCGTTATCGCAGTCTCTCGTCCTTTTAAAACTCCGCCAGTTCCTATTTGAGGAGGAGTGCGGCGGAGATGTGGGGGAAATTAAGGAAGCTAAGGAGATAAGTGAGATCATCTCCCCTCCTTCATGACAGAGTTGGAGGTCAAGGACAATCACCCTCCCTCCTCCTCCTCCTCCTCCTCCTCCTCTTCCTCACTCAATCAGGAAATCTTCATGAATTAGCTCATTGAACGTGTGCCATCCGTTATTACAGGGCTTGAACCACTCATCATTACCATCAATTATACTGACAACTTATTATTACTGATGTAGCTACATGTACATACACATATTTAGCCCCCCCCCCCCCCCCCCCCCCCCCACCTCCCTGTTCAGGCTCATAAGCCATCAGCTGTTACTATTACATAATGCACTTCAGTTCCCACTACATACTACAGTGTTGGGGGGGAGTGAACTTACACACTCTGCAATGCTCTGGCTAGATTTAGACTGATGTAAACGGGTCTCTCTATTTTGCAACTCATCTAATGTAAGATTTCCTAACCTCTTTGGCCAGATCGCGCTGATGAAGCTGCTCATTTGTGAAGTTCATTAGGAAGCTCATGTGTGATCAGGCTACGTAGCTAACCTGATCACAAAATACATATTACTTGCTTTTTTGCCACTCAGACCTGTTGACGGCACAGCCATCTATAGCGCTCTAAATCTTTGATTAACCCCTGAATGAGCACTTCTACTCTGTACAGTTTGTGGATAATAGTTAACTCTGTAGATTCATTTACACATAACAGAAGCTGATAATCTTCTAGGATTATCTTCTAGGACACACTTTGAAGGATTATTGTAAATGAACAATGTAGTGTGAGAGACTGTAAGTCATGCATACCTTGGATTAAAGCATCATTATCAAGTCTTGGAGTTTACCGGTATGTGGTTCTTGAATGGTCAAACTGTCCATGTACTTCCTTTAGATCTCCTAAAGCATCATGTTGCATGCTGAACTTGACAAAATATATCAAGTTTAAAACTGCAGCTCCTTCCCTTTCTTCCCTTTTCCTTTCCTTATGCCAATTCCTTTGAGCTGTAGTGTATATTAACGTGTTGGTACTTGAATAAATCTTTGTGATGATCATTCGGCCAATAAACTAATAAAATAACTGACGAACAGTCGCAAGAGTCTCGGCAGTCAAACATCGTAGTTTCTTCAGACAGGTGTAAAGGGTGGGAGGAAAAATCTTGACTTTTCAAAAGTTATTTTATTCTAAGTAACTTTTTTAGTGTTAATGGGCCTACAGTGTAAATTGAAAACAATACTCTTTTCATAATCCTGTTGATTTGCTATGAATCAATGGAGCCCTCAATCATCACACCACAAAATGCAAACAAGCTTACATTTTTAACCATTTCTTCTTTCTTTACACGCGCATGTGTGAATTGATTAAATGAGCAGGGTCGACTAAACATCAATCAGATGCTATTTTTTCTTATCTGAAATTGTGACTGATTCAGCCGCCGAGCCTGAAAGCGTTTCAGACACTATCCTGAATCACACTCTCACACACCAGACACATACATTTAGCCTTGATTCAAGGCTGTAGAATGTGGCCTTTCATCCTTTTTCCTACATTGCTGCAATCAAAATCTAGACATTAACTGTCAACTAAGCAACAATTTCCCCTTAGAACTACACTCTTTCCTTACTGTGTGGGAATAGGCCATTTTTATGCATTGTTTTGTTTTGTTGTTACTCTCTGTTGTAGTAATTTATTGGTCAATCTGCTAACAATAATAAGCCCAAAATGAGCAGATCTTGCAGGACTTGAACCTGCATCCACTGTGTGCTGGGCAGCGATACTATACCCCAGGCTCCCGCTTGTCTCAATAATGACAAGATACTTAAACATACACTACAGCTCAAAGGAATTGGCATAAGGAAAGGGAAAGGGAAGAAAGGGAAGGAGCCGCAGTTTTAAACCACAGTATATTTTGTCCAGTTCGATGCTTTAGCCTAAAAAGCATCATGTTTCATGCTGAACTCGACAAAACATACTGTGGTTTAAAACTGCAGCTCCTAACCTTTCTTCCCTTTCCCTTTCCCTATAAGCAGATCATACGGTGATTTGCCATTTGGTCCAATCCCAGTTGGTCCACTCACCATTTCGTCTACCATCACATGCTAATATGTATGGGTTAGGGTTAAGGTAGGGGGTCTGAATTAGGGTTAATGGTTGCAGTTATTGTGTAGATTAGAGTTGTTGATAAGTTAACCCAATATTTTAATCAAAACCGGTATTTTTAAGGGGTTTCTTGTAGACGAAATGACAGGTGGACCAACTGGGATTGGACCAAATGGCAATAAACCGATCATACTGTATAACACCAGAAACAAAGAGTCTGCACCCTGAAACTTAGACTACACAAGACAAGTCTCAAGACAGTTCCCCGTCTCACACTTGAGGATCAGTTGCTAATTTTAACTCTGTGCCGACATATTGCTGCCCCTTCCCTTCCTTGCTTCAATATCCATCAGAAAGGGTTTACTAAATGATCCACAAACCTTAAATAAATGCAGTCTCAATCACTCATTCTGAATAAGCATGAACCAAATTTGAAAACTCCTGAAACTATGTTGGGTTCAAAGTAAAACATATTGTTCAAGTCTCTACTTCTCAGTCTTGATACAAACTTTTTACAGCCTTTCATGTAGCTTCAAACTTTAACAAAACAAAATACTTAATCATTCTTTTGAAATGAGACATTATTGTACTACATGTCAATGCTTACACGTTGTTGTGTGTATTATGTTTCTGTTTGATCTCAGGGGATTCCCTGTTTAATGGTTAATTCCCTTATACAGAAAGACAGACAGACTTACAGACTCTGTACATACAGAAATAAATACAGATAGGCATACACAACATACTGCACATACACACACGTAATGTGTGTACACTGGTGTCATCTGTTCACTTTGCATAAACAGCACACCTCTTGAGACAGAATTTAGCAAAGTGATCATTATCGCAACGTAAATGTCACTGCCTGGTTGCCCCCTGGGCATGAACACAAAACACTGTACATGTACTGTACATAGTACATGTATGTACGTGTTTGTCGTCCCCTGCATAAGGCACTACACGGCTGCACTGCTTGTGATGTGCAGTCATTGTATGCCTGTTTTTCGAGCCGGGGTACTCCATCCGCACAAGCATAAGTTTGTATCCATGGATGTTAATGTCTAAGATAACAGCTACTGTACATTGTACATGACTCCATGTAAATGTAAATTATACCCATGCAGACACAACTCACATGCACAAATGAAATGAACTTTCCTTCTTTATTCAATTACCAGTACTCACAGTATTTAATGATGTATTTCTGCTCGGGTAATATACACAAATCTCATAGAATAGTAGATTTTCTAGCATACAGATGGTTAACATACATACATGTACAGTAACTTTCCTGGGAAGCATTTCAGTTCTCACAAATGTCAGGATTTTTCAGCTGAGATACTATAGACAGGGTGGCCCATTTGCAAAAGTCATGGACCTCCACAGGAATCAGCTCAGCATACCCTAACGATAACCTGTATGAAATCTCACAGTCATACATGAAGTGTACAGGTGACAAAATATCCTTGTTTACGTTAGAAACATACAGTATCGTTGCAAACAAAGTCTAAATTCATAGTTTCGAGTTCATTTTTGGGAGAGAAGTTCTTTTACTGTAATTTCTTCCCTTTTCTGTGGGTTTTCCACAATTCTGTTTTCTAGACCTGCAAAAGGACTACCCTGTCTTCAACTGAAAGCCATACAGTGACTGCTCTGGTTATGTCCACTTTAATCTTAACTTTAATCTTAAAGGGCATATACTGTACTGGGAAGGCAAAAAAGCCTTCAAAATGTAATTGTTAGCAATCTTCTTGCCAATGGTCTTAAATTCATGTATTGTCTATTTTAGAAGCTTGCTGAAATTTATTTGCCCTCAAATGATCCACATATAGAGTAATTAATGATTAATGATTAAATCCTCAAAATGTTCGGGCCATAATTTTGAAGATTTGTGACTTAATCACTTATTACTCCAAATGTACATTGTATATAATTTGAGGGCAAATAACTTTCAGCAAGCTTCTAAAATAGACAATACATGAATTTAAGACCATTGGCAAGAAGATTGCTAACAATTACATTTTGAAGGCTTTTTTGCCTTCCCAGTACAGTATATGCCCATTTAAGCCATACAGTGACTGCTCTGGTTATATGTCCACTTTAATGGCTATAAACCTTCCATCAAAACAGACGCTCTGGTGATTGAAACGGCTCTCCTTGAAATTAGTTTACCCAAGTTTAAAAATACACACCACATCAGTCAGTCCTGCAAAAGGTCTCAAGGTAGAGCTGATTTCAACAGCCTCGGCTGCTGCTGCTGCTGCGGTGGCAGGAAAAGGCTGGGTCTGCTTAGATGGGCAAGGCATGACGATCCTTGACACAAATTTGGGGGCTGAAGACTCACAATTTGTGTTTACCCCCATGGAGCCTCAGGCACTCTTTCAGGATAGGGGGCTCACCATTTCTCAGAGTTTTTATCACACAGTGTTTAGCACCAGGGTTGGAACACTTCTGGTTTGGTACTGTGTCGCCATTTGCTAGTGTTCAATTGTTAAACTCTCTCATTACCATTGGTATGGAGATGTGAAGTAACCCAATGGGTTGAACCGTGTATCCACACCATAAAGTCAAGTATTTTAGAACCTGTATTTCTTTACCCCATCCCCTCTTTAACCCTCTAATTACCAAGGCATGCAAATAACACTGACTAATAACACAATAATACTAGTAATGCGAAGGTTAACAAGGCCCTGCAATGTAATAACTGTACATTATAACTTTATAACTCACTTGGCAGAAGACATTCAATTACAGCTCATCTGCATATGAGGAGGAGAAGACTTCACTTAAGACTCCTTACCTCGACTTCGAAGATCTCCTCCGAGTCGTCCAGGAATGCTACCAGGCATCGGATCCGTCTCTCCTGCTTCTCCCGCGCCAGCTCCCCGCTCCGTGCATTGTACGTTCCGCTGCTCGCCCCGGACGACTGGACCGACGACCCCGAGCCAGGGCCTGGGCCGGAACCGAGGCGGGGCGCGGTGTTGCAGGAGCCGGGTCCCGCGCCAGTAGTCGCGCTGGCCCTGGCGCCGGCCCGGCCGTTCTTCCCCAGCCTCCCCTCCACCGTCAGGATCTGTGGGCGCAGAATCTTGATGGTTGGGCCAGGACCTGCAAAGAAAAAGGATTCATTAAAATCAGACCTACACTAACATTTAAAAAGGAATAAAATCCTGATAATACATAAAAAATATGTATGGTGAAGAAGCAGATCCATAACACATCAATTGGTAAGTTTCAGAGAAATTTTGGGCTCAAAAAAATTGCTTAGCAAAATGGCTCTTTTGCCAGAGAGTCTTCATTAGACCACAATCACTTCTTAAGAAGACTTTCCCCAAGTTCACAACTTGGCCATACAGCATAGCAGATACCTCACTACATCATGTAACAGCAAGAGCTGGAGGATCATAAGGTCCAATATGGATCTATACAGGCAAAATATGTGCCGACACTCTCTATTCCCTTGAATTTCTATTTCCTAAGGCAGACCCTATAGTATACATGTACGAATTCGGTCTTAGTCCCCTGATCAGAAAATAGGGCGCTAATATGTCAGCTTCGGTCTACTGCCAACCCACCAAATGATGCGCGCCACAGATGGACACATCCATCATAATGAACAAAGTCTTCCCTCTCCTGATCAGACTTGCAGGAACAAGTGCCCATTTACGCAAACTGAGTTGTCAACTCACATACAATTACCCGGAATGGATGGAATTCATGGAAGGAATTTGCATGGTTTTTCCAGACGGACACCCCAACAAAATCTGAATGCCGTCCATCATGAAAAGCTTAGACTACAGATCTACATACACATCAAGAAAAAAAGTAAAAATGTGTTTCTCTTGTCTTTTATAGACCCTTTTATGAATAACATTTTTGGAAATAAAAATGAGAAATTACAGGGAGTAGAAAATGGAGGAGGAGAGTTAGAGGTGAAGAAAGAAGAAGAAAAAAGAAAAGGACATACCAAAAAAGGAAACAAACTGGAGACATAGAGCATGAGAAAGGTTAAATAGTGGACAAATTAATTACACAGTATTGCAGAATACTGCTGGATGTATTGAAGAAATACACTGTACTTTAGAACCTTTACACTTAAAGGTGGTTAAGATTATGGGAGAAGTAGAGTTGGGCCCATTCCTGTTAGATTTCAGACACACAAGATAGAATCATCTCAAAATAATAATTTGTTGGCATCAAAAGAGCTTCAATTACATGATTGTGGCTTCTGCAATGTTTATGGGTCACATTATCTTGACTACCCCTTACCTTTAGGATTTAGGTTATAATAAACATTTAGGTTAGGTTCATTTTAGGGCATTAGGTCAATTTAGAGCATAATGGTTCATCATAGTGATTATGACATTTTACTTGATCTTTGACTGTTTGATCTTGCATCACTGAACAGCATCATTATATGGTGCTACATGCACATACAGTATGTACGTGTATGTGGATTTTGCCAGCATGGCATAAAAGTACGACTGAGATAGGAGATATTGAAAATAAGTGCTTTTTCTCTAAAACACACAATGCATTAGGAAGAGGAAGATGGAGAGCCATGGTGAGAGAGAAATAGAGGGAGAGGGGGAGGGGGAGGAAAGAGAAAAGAGGGACAGAGGAGAGGAACAGAGAAAGAGAGAGGGCACGAGAGAGGAAGAGGGAGAGGAAGAAGAAGAGGGAGAGAGAGGGAGAGGCAGAGAGAGGGAGAGAGAGGTAGAGTGAGAGGAAGAGGGACAGATAGAAAGAAAGAGGAAGAAGAAGAGGGAGAGGGAGAGGGAGAGGAAGAGGGAGGGGAGGAGAGGAAGAGGAAATGGGAGAGGAAGAGGAAGAGTGAGAAAGAGAGGAAGAGGAAATGGGAGAGGAAGAGGAAGAGGGAGAAGGACAGGAAGAGGAAATGGGAGAGGAAGGGGAAGGGGGAGAGGGATAAGAAGGAGAGAGGGACAGAGAGAGAGGGAGGGAGAGAGAGAGGGAGAGAAAGAGGGAGAGGGAGAGGGAAAGAGAGGGGGAGAGGAAGAGGGGGAGGAAGAGATGGAGAGGAAGATGAAGAAGAAGAGGAAACGGGGATGGAGGGGGAGGAAGAGGGAGATAGAGGGAGAGAGAAAGGGACAGAGGAAGAGGAAGAGAGAGGGAAGGACAGAGGAAGAGGATGAGAGAGGGACAGGGACAGATACAGATAGAGAGGGAGAGTGAGAGGAAAAGTAAGGGAGAGAGAGAGAGAGGGGTAGAAGGTGTAACAAGCTCCGCTGCAGACAATTTAATTTTATTTGTACAACTGTCGGAGTGGAGATCCTTTAGTACACATCAGAGGGTGGACTGCTTGGCAGCTGTATGCGGCGCGCGTGAGCAGGCACACGAGAGTCTAATGTCTCCAATTTCTACTCGTCTTCTCCTGTCTCCTCCCTCTCATCTTTCACTCATACACTTCACTCCCAGGAGTGTGACGAATGAATATTTACCGGCGTGTCACGGCCGACCCTTTCTCCCATCCCCGGCCATTTCTTTTTTGTCTGATGGGAGGGGAGCTCGCTTCTTGAAGAATTCCATTCTCAACTCCATCAATACAGCACTGGATCGTGTTCCCGTAAATTTCCAGGTCCGATTTCCGCATGCTTCATGCCTCTCAAAGGCAGAAGAAAAGCCATGATGTTTTCCATCTACTACACTATACTTCAGTTAAAATCATCTTGCTTTTTCTACCCTTTCAAAAGCATGGATGGCTTTGCCATCTTATTCTTCAAGACAAATGCTTGACTATATGGGAGAATGTTAGATGAACTGAAAGAACACGAAAGAGGCTACAAATTTGTAGCAGATTCTACAGTGCCTTTGGAGGATAAACAGATGTGTGGCTTCCAAAATAATAGTTGTAAGTGCATTCATACTTTTGTCACAATTACACACAGTACAAGTACATTGCCAATACAAGTATATTACCTAATGGCAACTCATTCATAGTTTCCACATGCTTTCTTCTATCTATTTCCCCCAAAGATACAGAATGTACTACTTCTAGAGATGGATTGTAAAAAGGTATCATGTATTGTTTCAAGAGGAGGGGACTATATGTACAGTATATATCTCACTAGACTGTATGTAGACTGTATTGAGTGGGATGAACATACATGTACATTGTACAAGAAGGTACATGAAGCCCTTGGTATACATATTATGCACACAAAATATGTAATGTGTACCATCTCCACTACCTACATGTACAGTAAATGTAAGACATGTTATTTTTCCATTGAAGATTTCCAGTCATGGATCAAGCTCATTCACAAAAAAGTGCAACTACCTTTGCAGGTGCCCATTTATTAAATAAGTAAACGGCAGCACCATGGATCCATCTACATTATCCTGCTTATAAAGATCTAATGTAAAGGTCAAGAACGTGAGGTTTGAACCTGCAACCTCATGGTTCTCAGTTACAGTGCACTACACACCTCCCATAAGTATACAGCAGTACGGTCCCTTCAGGTTTCAATGTGCATGCTGTCTCTGGGTGTGTTTATCAACTCTTTTTTTTGGTAGAATTAAGGTTTCCAAACGCATTTAATTTTTTTTAAAACGTGTTTCAGGGACTTGATAAACGCAAAGGTGTTTTGATTATGGGGTTCGGAAAGCTGTTTTGAAACACGCAAATTTGCACGATCCTAAACGCGTTTCAGCCAGAAACGCGTTTAAAGAAGCGAGATAAACGCAAAGCTGTTTTGAAACGGCTTTAAACACATGTTTTCGGTGACAAGGCCGGTTTTCGACTTGGGCGATCGAGTTGATAAATGCACCGTCTTTTTAAACGCGTTTGGAAAGGCCTTTGGAAACGCGTTAAAATTTCTGAAAAGTTGATAAACACGGCCTATATGTACATGTATAACATGTAGCATGTGTACAGTATGTCTTCAGGTATAGATGTACTGTGCATTGTGTAACCTCGGTTATTAGCAGACTGCTATGCAGACAAGCCCCTCCCTCTCTCCTCCCCTCTCTTGGGCAATAAACCATCCCACTTCCTGACCAAGTGTAAACTATTTGCAGGATGTTTACCTGAAAATGGGCTTGAGTTTATCAGCATGGCAGAGATAAGACACAAAATACCTCTAGTGTTGGGTTGCTTTGCTAGACACCCCAACCCCATCTTAAATACCATGGGAATGAGACATGAATTTGGCCTACAGTAGACAATACATGTACAGGACTTACTGCGACCAGCCCGCTCACGCAGTGAGCGGGCTGCGTTGCACCGAGCATTGGTGCAAGGTAGTCGAGATAAGCAAAGATAAGTTGGTTAAATATCATCAATTATATTGCGCAGAACTTAAAGCTATTGGACACACTTACGGAGAATACTTACATGAATACTTCCGTAGTTGCTTTGAAGATGAATTTAGTCCATGATGGGTTTTTTTTCTTGAAAACATCCCATCGTACGGCGGTCAGAATTAATGCAGCTGGGAAACATGTATCTGAAGATTGCCGACTTTTTGAAGTTTACGCGCATGCGCCAGTTCTCTATACGATTCGTGTGTGTTACGTTTTCAACAACAATCCATTACCGTAGCACTCTTTTCACATCGTTGTTTTTTCTTTTTTCATTATTATTGGAACAGATTTTATATTCCAATTTTTATTTCATTATATTTAAAATTTTATTTTGGAGCATTTATTATACTTTGCTTATTTATGTTTGTCCGTAATTTTTTGTTTTGTTTTGTTTTTAAGAGCCACTTTTTTCAACCCAATAACGCCATCCCGCTAAGCTAGATTTCAGTGATGGTGCAGTGGTGCACGGTATTAGGAAAGTTGGAAGATTCGGAACTATTTCTCTTACAAAATCCTTGATCCGCCACTGAAGTTTATAACATAGAAATTAATCATATTTTGGTCACTTTAAATGACACAATTAATGAAAATCAGGTTGATAATTTGCACAATCAAAACAAAAAAAAATCACTTTTCTCATGCATATTCATCAATAGCGCTAAATACGGTCATCAGACCGAAAGCGTCATCATCATGAATATTACTTTGCGCATGCCTACGAAGTTATTAAACAGCCAAGATGGCAGTCTGGAAGGGACTTCGTTTTGTTAGACCATGATTAGACAGACACATGAAGGGGAAATTGGTAACGTTACTCAGTATTTTCCATCATTTTCTTACTTCAGACATATGGAAGTTACATTCAACCATTCATATACTGTGATAAATATACTTGAAATGAGAAATTCATCCATGTGCACGGGTCGATTATTCATTAATCTCACCCGACATGCCGGGAAATCGGGGGCGAGCCCTCAGGACGCTCCCGCTGCGCGGGAGCAGTCCCGGGGCTAGTACAGGACCTGGGGCCCATTGCATATAACTTTTGCCAGACTTATTTTTGCCATAGAAATACTATGGCGAAAGCCATACTTTTTTGCCAGAGTTTCAAAATCAGTCCAAAATTCATGGCAAAAAAACTCTGGCAATTTTTTTAAATAGTTGCCAGAGTTTTTAATTTTGTATAACCTTGGACGAGGATGCGCGCCGATATCGGCTGCTATCGCGATCGGTATCGCCGTCTGCTGAAGAAAAGATGGAGACTCCATACAGTGTAAGTATGATACTTGTTTTCGTGATATGTTTTGATATTTGTCATTTTGACCATTCCAAGTTGATACATTGTGTGCCAAAATAACTATGTTTTGTTTTGAATCAGTCCTCGCACCGTGAAAGTGAGATTAACTTTTTTTTTAAACGTTTGATTTTGTGTCGCGAGCACGACCAAGCGCCTGCGGTGGTTAGCGTCTCGGCCACGTCTATTGCCGCCGGAGCTTCGGCATGGTGATGTGACCGCGCTGCTCGAACCTGCTACGCAACCAGCACCAGCTGGGGCTTGTTAGTTGTTGCATAAAACTTTTGCATCGACACTTTTGGAAAGTTAATTTATCGAATTATTGTATTTCTCATGCTATGATCACATATTCTACATTATGATTAGTATCAGAACATTAAAGTTTCAGGTTGTTTAAACAAAGTTTCCATGTTAAAATGGAATCAGGCAAACGTAGACTAGAGTAGAATTTTTGAAATCTAGTACTATAGTAGGTGTGTTCTTTAAAGTTAAAAACATAGACCGTTTTCTGTAACCTTTCTCGAACTTTTTGTACGGGTAGCTAGCTCACTGGTGTACAGAAGCGTACTGCCATGACTGCTCACTGCACACTGGATGCTGGCCGATGTTCTATTTAAATCATGGAATACATCGTAGTCTCTTTTATTTTACATCCCTTTGTCAGTTTGTTAGACTTTCTGACAAAGAGCAAACATGTACTAACGTTAAGATTAAGCTGGTTTTATTATTGGCTACTTGCACAATCTTCGCGTAGGACTTTGCGTGAGAAACTTGGGCATGTCTGTACATTGTATTTGTATGTGATTTCGTTCCTGACAAATTTTATGTCTGTCATGTTAGAAATCTAATTAAGTTACTACTACTACTACTACTACTACTACTACTATTACTACTAATTCGAGGGCATGCATAGGCTTCAGCCTATGCCATCTCAGGTTCCATGAACACAGTAGCATCTCCAGATCTGTCTATCCAGCATGTTAACTTGTTAAGTGACGTTAAGTTACGGCATACAGCACACAGGTCAATCAAGACTGGCTAGATCAGTACCACTCTCTAAACCTGTAGACCTTTTGCTGAATTGTTTTCCTGCGTTGCATACATAGTTTGCGTACAATTTGTCGGGAACAACACGCTGGAATGGGCGGCCTATTATGTGCTGTAATTTACCACTGAGGCAGTGTGGCTGTTGCATTGTGATCTTTTCATTTGTGTTGTATCATTTTGGAGGCCTGTGGGTCTGGTATAGGTTGGGCCAGAAAATTAAGTGCTCACAGAATGGTTGGTTTTGTAGGAAATCACAGTACATGTGTATTAAATTTATAGCAAGAAAATAAACATTTTCAATGATTCGTTTTCTATCTTTAGAGTTTCATGATGACCAAAAGATGCCCAAACTTGACCACGTAACCAGATGGGTTTGTTAAAAAAAACCCACAAAGCTGTCCTGTTTGGGAAGGCAGGGAATTGCTCAAAGAAGGTAAGTCTGACCTGCTATTACATCACTTCTCTCTGTACTCTTCCTCTTTCATTTCCATTTTGCATATTTTGTATGACTTACTTGATTGCTATTAACCAAATTCTGATGAAGATGTGCAACAAATTGTTTTAACTCAATTCGAATCAGCCACGCTTATACCACCATTCAACATTTATTCAGATTGATGAAGACAAATAATGGGCCTGACGTAAGACAATAATTTCAATAATTTGTTATGAAATGCACCTTTTAATATTCAATTATGAAAGAAAATGGTGCTTCAGATCAGCATCTGTCATTAGATGCACACATGTATGTGGGTAGACATAATTCATATAAAGCATTATTTCTTTATAAAATGATTAAATTCGTTCATTTGCCAATGCATGAATTTCCGCTCCAATCATAAAAAGAAATTTGCTTCTTTTGAAAGATTACTCTACCTACACAAGTAAAACTTGTTCATGTGAGCCATACGTTTAAAATGATTTCCACAGTATTTAAGACATTAACAACAATGACATACATATGTGATTAATTATTTTGTGTACAGATCAAGGAGAGGAAGGAGGCGGCATGGGCCTTGTGCCTGCAATCGCTGGAAGCAGCAGGGGCGCCGCCAGGCAGAAGCATTAAAGATTTGCATCTCACGTGGAACGAGAAGGCCAGGAAATACAGAGATGCTAAGACGAAAACAGGTGAAATGTGATTGTAGAATACAACTTTGACATCTCAATATTTAAGCTTCACAAACCTCTTCAGGAGAAGTGAAAAGTTATCCTTGTTTACATTTATTTAATTTGGAAGAAGCAGTAAATAATATAATGTACATTATTTACAGTTTATCAAACTAACAACTGATAAACCTAAATAAACTAAATTAATAATGCAACTGAACAAAATTAAGGTAAGATGTCTTCAAAGTACTTATATGTAGTAGAGATGAGTAGATAAGAGTACAATTTAATGATTTTTTTGAGTACTGAATCATTCATAAATACAGAAAACTGAATAAAGTACAAGGAAATAATCTGTACTACAATAATCTCATACAAGTTCAAATCAATAATCTTGAAGTACGTACATCATAATCAAAGTTAGTGTGTATAAATCTAATGCCTCTACTCCATCAGTTTGATAAGGCCAAAATCAATGCCTTCAATGTTTTTCCTTCACTTTGTATAAAACACATGTATACAAGAACACTGTGTAATGTACATTGTGCAATATATTTCCTGTTTCTCCATCAATATGATAGGCGATGGACCTCTTCCACAACCAAACGAGAAGTTGGAGGCAGTGCTGGGGGCCCTCAGCAAAGAGGCCCTAGAGGGCATCACTGGGATGGAGGAGGAAGCTCGCCTCCCCACTAGTTCACAGGTATAGTTCAAAAATAGGTACCAATAGATGATGAAAAGGGATGTCAACTTTTCAATTAGGGTGTTTATTTATACAGCAAAATCTGCCTTTGTCATTTCTCTACAGGAAAAAAGACTATATTGATACAATCTTTGTTTTACTAGAACTCTACTTCTAATACACTTGGTATTATTAATCCATTAGAAGAGAAGCAGAAGAAAAGCAGAAGAAAATATATATTAGTGCATACTTTGTAGACATTCTAACACTAATGTGATTTTGGTGGAAGAGAATATCTTAAGACATAGAATATGTCATGATATTTCTGCTTTTATCTTTAATAAATGATTTATTGGCCAGAGTTTGCATTTTTCATACTGCAAATAAAGTCTGATTTCAGATCCAGAATAATTTGAAGAGACGCTAGGAGAGGTGTCACTGACTTATGAGAACGAAGATTATTTTGATTATTTACCTAAATTCTGTCTGAGATTTATTAGACATGACAAGAAGAAATTTTTCATCAGATCTTGAAGAAATTAACTTTCTTTGCAAAGATAATTTATAATGAATATAATTCTTTGTTTTGCTTCTATCCAAGGTCTGTGAGCTGCTCATGCAAATGGGGCAGGGGGAGGAGCCGCTGGGGCAGCAAAAGGAGCCAGAGGCAGAGGTGTATGAAGTGGTAGGGCAGGGGTCGCCAGACCCAGGCCAATGCAGCCTACCATAGTAGTGCATGGTGCAGAATACGAGGATCGCCGCCTCACAATTGAGGAGAAGAAA
Source organism: Arbacia lixula (assembly GCA_963669155.1). NCBI lineage: Eukaryota > Metazoa > Echinodermata > Echinoidea > Arbacioida > Arbaciidae > Arbacia > Arbacia lixula. The sequence continues at coordinate 11,410,782 of OZ022589.1, forward strand.
CTACAAATCGTAAAAAAATGAAGCTCGAGGCATTGCTTCGAAGTGACAAATTGATCTCCGATTATGTTCAGTCCTCTCATTGAAAAATTACCAATCATCTTTCACAAGATGAGTGTCTTGTACTATTTAAATTTTTTCTTTTTTCTTCATTGTTTTTTGACACTGAAATCAAAATAAATGTGTGCTGCAAATGAGTTTTCTACAAAAACCCAATTTAACCAAATGACAAAGTCAATGATTGTCTATTTTAAGTTATTTGTAAATTTCCAGTTTCTTCTCCTTGACATGTTGTTCAGCATTTCTCATATGGAGGGTTCCCACAAGCAGCCATATTGGAGAACAAAATAATAAAAACTTGTGCATTAGACCATGAAAACAATAACTTTTCATGGTCTGATGCACAGGTTGCAATTGTTTGTCCTCCAATATGGCTGTTTGTGGGAACCCTATATTCTGCACCATGCATACAGTATGCACATTGATATCAGATCAAGGAAATTCCATGTTTCATTTAACATTTTAGGGGAGGGCAATGCCATTTATTTTTGAACACATTCAGAATGTCAAATTCATATGCTGGGCTACAGAGAGTTCATATGTCTATTTACACCTTCTGTTAGCCTTCAAATCTCTTCTATTTGTGAGACAAACTCTAATACATGTATAAACATGCAGTGTTTGGGTTTTTGCAGTGGAAACCAAACATATTTTTCTTTTTTGAAAAATGTATGTTATATGAATTGTCATGACACCAGCAATGCTATAAATGACAAACTATGTTTCAGACGCACCTGAAGACACTGCAGGGGCAAAGACTGAGGCTTGTCCGTGTCCTTTTTGTGTGATATAACCAATAGGTCAAGATGTTGAGTTGTGACTTTATTTTGATATTGCAATGTAGGTTTGATCCACAATGATGGGAATGAAACAATAATATCAATTTTTCTTCCTACAGCACCCAAATGTGTTGGAAAAGGTACCATAAAGTGTAATGTAACTAATTATGGAATTACCCAGAAATATATTTCCCTGGTTTCATGTCCATGCAATCATTATTTTACTAATAATGAATGTATACTGAAGCTAGTGGAAGTAGGCATTGTGGGCCACGGGTGGATCAGGCTGTTGAACTGGCTCTGGCTAACAATCTCAACCTCGGGCTGCCTGTAGTGTTTACTCAAGTTGTGGAGCACTGCACAAGCTGTAATGATCTTACAGGCCCTCTCTGGTCTCAACTGCATTCCCTGCAAGACACCTAAACTTGTGTTTTAATTGTCCATTCACTTGCTCGATGATGACCCTTGTAGATGCATATGCGCCGTGAAGAGAGAAAATGGTAAAAGAAAAAGCATTAACTGTCAGTCGACAGATTTTTTTTTTTTTATAGAACTTAGTCATTAATCTGACATATCCAAGCCAGTCTTTCAATGCAAGATTCTGTTGTAAAAAAATGTACAATTTTCTCCAATTATTTCCCTTGGTATAGGTTATCAAGTGATGCTGAATATACAGTGCAAGTACTACAACAAGTTCTTAAATGACGTTGTTTCATCGATAAAGAATAACCTATATTTAAGAAGATGTACAATGTTTTCAAACTGTTAGCCTTGTCATAGGCTATTGCAAGGGGGGAAATCGCTCCCTGAAGGTGGAGGGGGCATGTTTTTCCTCAAGATGTAGCTGAGCAGGGGGGCAGTGATGGTTTTTTGGGGGTGTTTTTTTCCATAATTCTTTTATCCTGCCCAGTCTCTGAAAGTGCTCTCAGTGGGGGCGGGGGTGACATTTTTGGGGGCGTGTTTTTTTCCATATTTTTTTTATCCTGCCGAAAATAGTGGGGGGGGGGGGGGCACCAGAGGTAGGAAGGAGGGGAACTATAAGGAGAAAAAGGACAACCAATGCATACATTGTGGAGTCAGTGATCTATCAACAAGGTTCTAAATGCTTTTTGAAATAACTCATAATATGAGTGTATTTAATTTATGAAAATGTATATATATTTATTCAATGTATTGTTTGCATTATCAAATAAATGTTAAAGATTTGTACATTTTTATTGAATAGTTTACTGTGTATATCATTGCCCAATACATGTACATCCCACGCTTCAAGGAACTGTGATGACACAATTGCGCATGTGAGGATGTGTTCTTGGGGAGGGGGTGGGGTTGGGGGGTTGAGCTGTTAATGTGAAGTGAATGTGAGATGTGTGCAGTGTATGCATTTGATTAAGAAGAAGAAAAAAAAGTGATGGGTCACAGCATTAAGAGAGAATGTTGGACATGAGTTATTAAAAAGAGAAAGATCCCTCTAATTAGAAAAGTGGCTTTAATAGAATGATTCAAAATGTGCACTTTCAGAAAAAAATAATACATATGAGAAAGTTTTAGTGGTTTGTTAATTTTTTTTTTTATTCATTGCCTTTTAACTGATGCATTCACAATGTTTGAGCATTCCTCCAATCTTTTTTTTTTAAATCTGAAATCCCCTTTAAAAGCTTACAATGAAAACAATCTATTCACATTAACACTGAGAATGTTTAATCACCATTCACAATATAACGTGTGTTTGTGTGTGTGGGTGGGTGGGGGTGGGGTGGGTGTATGAGCTGCATTTTCAATTTTTGGCACTATCCCAACCGCTCCCTCCACCCCGAGTATTTAGGGGGGGGGGGGGCGCTTTCTAGCCTCAAATATAATTGTTTTCTTCTGCCAGACTTTACTTTTTCTTTGCCTCCATAAATTATTCAGGACACCATACTGCATTTGGTGTATTCATCTAACTTTAGACCATGTTTGTAAACAATCAAAATCACGAAAACTAAACTAAAACCAACTCGGGCCAAAGCGCCAAGGAGACAGCACCGATTGTTCGTGAGTTTATATATTGATAAGTGGAAACATTATAAAACTGAATTTTGATTAGATAAGTACAGTCACCAAATTCTGTCAAATGATCTGTCAAATCAAACGCAAAACCCCAGCACGTCTTTGCATACAATGAAATAGCTTGCTGTAGACTAGTAGAAGTAGGCTGTTGATGACAGTGCAGTACTGGGGGCCTGGCGGCGCGGCTATCCGGTGGCCGCTGTACAGTACTGCGTATTCGATATTCCTAGATGCAACACATCGCCATCGGCCTTAACTCGTGCCATTTCAAACAGTTTACAAAGTGTGTGTTAATAAATTTGATGGATTTTGAAGTACATTTCAGTCCGAATAAATGTCAAAATTAACGTGATGTAGCTTTGACAGGCAGTAGTACATGGTAGCTGTGGAATGAGTGCTATTATACTGGTACTGTGCTCATGACTAGTCAAATTGGTTCAATTCCAGTTCAAGTTAGCAACTAATGAGTCTTAATCTTACCTCATTCCGTTGATTGACAAGGATCTGTGTAACTCTCTGAATTACACAGGACGCGGTGGATCTAGTAATCCCATGTATGGTTGATGTGGAATCGAGCACTACCCCTGTCGCATTCAAAATTTCAATGCGATGAACATGATGAAGAGTTGAAGGACAGTGCTCGATTCCGGTGTGTGCATGGCATGATTCAAGAAGGGAGATGTCCTGTCAATGAGCTGCATGCAGCCATCCCTAGTAAATCTACACTTCCGAAACAACTCCTCATCGGTGAAGGCATCAAGAGGTCTTGTTCTATCTCTGAAAATTCTTGGCCTCTGTTGATTGACTTCCCTTTCTCTCCTCCGGCGCAGTGCTAACACTTAGTAACAGGATGGCTGCCATTGTTACATGTATTGCCGCTGATCTGCTAACGCAAATGATTAATTGATTGGTAGTGATTACTGTTTCGCCGGAGTTTTTAGGAATTTGCCCTTGGTACAGGAGCTCCGGCAAAAACCCACTTGATTTGCCGGAGTTTTTTGTAAGTTTTGCCGTAAAAAACTCTGGCAAAGTTTTATGCAATGGAAAACTCCGGCAATTTTTTTTTTGCCATAGTTTCATGATTTTTTGCCGTAAAAAACTCCGGCAAAAGTTATATGCAACGGGCCCCTGAGCTGTATGTACAGCTCATTCACTTCAGGATGTTGAACTCACTATACTGAACATGAACATACACATGAACTGTCCTGTACAGGTCTAGCATGTACACCTTTACAATGTACAGTACAGTAATGTACAGGGATCTGTTACATAAAATTTACCATTGATGGCAAATTTGCTTCCAATGGCAACTTCTATGGAAACCCTAAATTTGATTGGCTGTCGACGGAGCAGTGTTAACATGGCATGGTAGTTCCAGTACTATTGATTGACGAGTTACCATTACTGGTTTTAAGCTTTATGCAATGGGTCCCAGGTCTCAATATAGTTTGCATGCACAAACCTTCATGAGTCAGAAATGAATGAAACTACAGAGACTATATTTAGGCGAATCAAGTACATTTGTAGTCTTATATTACAAACACAATTTGTCAGATATTGTCACAATTGAGTGTGTATACAAATAGATCTGCAGACGGGTGTCTTCAGACAGGAAACGTGGGGTGAAATTCCTCAAAACTGTTTTAGCCCTGTGGGAATGACACTACAATACATAATGTACTGTACAATGTTACGAAAGCCATTAAAGCTTGCTGACATACATGTATGTCACATGTGCATGTACATGTACACGCAACATTGTACACATGTGCACCTTGTGCAAAATGAACAGCAGTGCCTGCCTACAGTCCATGTGTATGGTTTTATGGAGAGAATGTCTTATGGGGGACAGGTACAGTTCTGTTCGAAATGTAACGGATGAAACATCAGCTGAGAAGATAAGTTCCATAGGGTCTTTTGCACTGGCAGAAAAATAAGAAGATTGTTCTAACATCGCCGGCGAAAAAATGAAAGCTGCTGGGCAACTACCTCCAAATAGAAAGAGAAGAGAGAAAAAAAGAGGGGGACAGTGACACAGGAACAGAGAGAGACGGGAAGGGATACTGGTTGAGAAAGAGGAAGAGAGGGGGAAAGAGAATATCAGAGAATTGGATGCTAGCCTACGTATAGGGTATAGGTACTAGGCTGTGAGGTGCATGGACACAACCCAGTCTGTTAACAACTATGTCTGGTAAAACAGACTACGTCCTAATTGTATGTCACGGCTCCTCTGACTCCTCTAGAGGAGGAGCACGGATGGGATGAGGTCATAGTCTGTGTTACCAGACATAGTTGTTAATAGACTGGGTTGTGTTCATACAGCACACGTACTGTACAGTAGGCTAAGAATGGGAGAGAGCAGGAGGGAGAGGGTGGAGAGAGACAGGGAGGGAGAGTGAGGGGGGAGGGGGATAGGAAAGGGAGAGGGTGGGGGAGGGAAAGGAAGAGGGGGGTGGCGGGGTAGGAGAGGTGGAGGAAATAGAGAAAAGGGGGGAGAGAGGGAGAAAAACACTTGACAAAGTAGAAGAGAATAGGAGAGAGGGGAGGGAGAGAGTGGGGGGGGGGGAAGAAACAGAAATAGGGAGGGAGATGGACAGAGAAAAGTGGAAGGGGATGGAGGGGTGGGAGATGAAGAGAGGATGGAGGGAAAGGGCGAGAGGGGGAGAAATCTATTATGCTTTTCACACTGGCAAAAATTAGCCCCGTACTATCCTTAGCCCCGTACTATCCCTAGCCCCGTACTATTTTTTGAAGCTTTTCACACTGGCATTTCTTAGCCCCGTACTATTTCTTAAACCCGACTAGCTTTTCACACTGTTCTCATTCGAAATTGTTAGCCCCGGACTTTCTCGACAGCTTATGAATATTTATGAGTGTACGTCTTGCACATCGGCTCTTTACCACTCCGCATCAAGGTCACTCACCCGTCGGGCCTTATCTGATTGGTCTCGGCGTTTCGGCCTCGAGAGCTGACATCGCATTTCCTTAGCCCCGTACTATTTTTCGTTTCTGTTCACACTGGCGCTCTGAACCCCGGACTATTCGGCTTGGCCCTGCAATTGCGGTGTTAGCCCTGCTTTTTTGCAGGGCCAAATAATCCCGGATTATTGGTGGGGCTAGCCTACTTTGGTAAAAACCAATGTGAACAGAAAGTGGTCTAAGCTTAGCCCCGTACTATAGGTGGGGCTAAGGCCCCCCCTTGGCCCCACCTATAGTACGGGACTAAGGAAATTTTTGCCAGTGTGAAAAGCATATATAGGGAAAGAGAGGCCCAAACATCCAAAGATAGACCCTTACAACAATATACAAGTACATACATATACATGTATACATAGAAATGGGAAAATCCCCAGGCCAGACATACACTGTACTGTTTAGCCTCTGTGCCTGTTATCTCATTGGATGAGTGTGTTGGTGAGTAGATCCATTAATTCAACCACTCAGCGCATGCCTGAATGCTAATGACAATCAGATCGACAATACCACAGAAGACATATCATACATGTTGCCTTTCATGGACTAGACAGCACAGGTTTTAACCATTTACTACATAGTGTACTACGAGGTGTTAACAAAAACTTTTGACACTTTTGACAAATAATACACCAGTAAGCAAAAGTTACAATTTGAATCAACCTGAAATAATATAATTTACATACTGCATCACAAAGTGGAAGAATATAATTTTAAAAAGATTTTAATTTTTGGATGCATTTGGACCTTGTACGTATGTGTGTGTATCAGATTTAATTCACAACACACTAATGCCCATTGTGCATTACACCTGTCAATCCACTCGCAACATCTACTACAGTGTTATAAATGATGATTCTGGCAGAAAAGACCTTGTGGGTTGGCATGTGTGATGCATAGTGGGCATAGGTCAGGTGTATTCTGAATTACTCTAATCATCTGACAGTTTCCCTTCAAATTCAAGCCAGCAACATTGTAGATTTTGTTAATATTTAGCAGGGAAATGGAACAGACTTCCATCACCCTGGAACCAGGAGAATGGTGCACAGTGAGCAGCTTCCTTAACATGCAATACACATGCAATACACATGTGTACTGTACACGCAATACGTTCAATATAGAACTAACACTAGACCGCATTTAAAGGGCATATACTGTACTGGGAAGGCAAAAAAGCCTTCAAAATGTATTTGTTAGCAATCTTCTTGCCAATGGTCTTAAATTCATATATTGACCATTTTAGAAGCTTGCTGAAAGTTATTTGCCCTCAAATGATCTACATTTGGAGTAATGAGTGATTAAGTCACAAATCCTCAAATGTTTGGCCCGAACATTTTGAGGATTTAATCATTAATCATTAATTATTCCATATGTGGATCATTTGATGGCAAATAACTTTCAGCAAGCTTCTAAAATGGTCAATACATGAATGTAAGACCATTGGCAAGAAGATTGCTCACGATCACCTTTTGAATGCTTTTTTGCCTTCCCAGTACAGTATATGCCCTTTAACCTACAATGTCCATGTGCAGTAGCAGCCATGGAAATCTGTAAGCCACTCATACTCCCCCTCTTTCTCTTCTTTTCTACTTTATTGTTCCCTCTCTCCCTCTCTCTCCATCTGTTTCTCTTTCTATATCCCCATTCATATAACATACATTTAAGTCATGATAATAACATTATCTTACAGATGCACATCGGCAAGAAAGTTTCCAGAAAGCCTCTCAATACACAATTCATACATCAAAAATATTATTTGAATGATTCTAGTTACACATGTATAGTTTCTCACTCTTCCCCCTTTCCCTAGATATATGTAGCTCTATCTCTCCCTCCCCTCTCTCCCCCATTCCATCTCTCTATCTCTCTCTCCAGCTTATTCACAGCACACATCTGCTTCTGTTGAAGCACCTGACCTTATAAAACCAACTCACCTTGGGTTTCAGAATGGAGAGCCTCCGGATATGAGGCTGGCCAATATTTAAGGGTCACAAGGATTTCTTCAGGCTATCAAAAATTGATTTTCTTCTCCAGTGAGCTCTCACGTGCATACACCGACTCGGCAACCTTTGTAGTATATTATGCATTTTCAACATACTGTACACTTTCATGGTTTTACCGTTGACATTTTCTCATCTGCAGGCACAGACGTCAATGTAACTGTCCAACATTCACCTTGTCTCTATAGTAAGATCAGAGAAGATTGCAAGATGGTACAAGTATGTAGGTGTGTGGTATGTCCCTGACTACCTTCATACAGTACACTACATGTGTTTGTATACTGTACAATAGTGAATGTTTCATTTCATCCATACATTAAACTGTTTTTAAACACTCCACATTGCACAATACTCTTGTACAGTATGACAGAACTATTCTACCATATTATCACAAGTTTTGTTTGATTTTCATGTTTTCATGTGGTTCAGTATGTGCAAGTCCTGCTATACAAAAAGACACATTTATTAACTCTTTTGCTGTGATAATATACTGTACATATGTGTATAGTATATAGATCACATCATTTTCATCAGTGCTAATTTTTCATTTTAATTTCGAACAATACTGTTGCGCCATTTCTGTACATTTCTGGTAGGCACTAAGGATATTGGACTGACAGATTTGAGATTTTGCCAATTGCAGCTTTGTGACATACATGTACAATGTACACGTAACTCCCTTACTCTGTACACTTTAATGTACTTTACATTTATTTGAGAATCACTGTGCAGATTGCAGAATTTAATTTTGAAGCACTATACACTGTATAAAGTATGCATGTACACAGTTCACATACATACATACATACAGCCTATCGTACAGTAAACATAGGCCGTGTTTATCATCTTTTCAGAATTTGAAACGCGTTTCCAAAGGCCTTTACGAATGCGTTTCCAAACTCGTTTCCAAACGCGTTAAAAAAAACGGTGCGTTTATCAACTCAATCGCCCAAGTCGAAAACCGGCCTTGTCACTGCGCAGCTCTACTGGGCCATTACACGTGCACTGTAGTACAATAGTGTACGATCGATGTGTTTTCTTGGCGTGGCGCGCGTTTTCAGAAATCGGAACCACATGGTTTAAAGTTCAAAATCTGCGTGTTTCAAAACAGCTTTCCGAACCCCATAATCAACTCAAACTCAGACAGGACTTGAGTTAAATAATATACATTGTATACTGTGTACACATGATAGGAAGAATCTGTCCTCATTCCCCCTTGCATTTAATGGTCATACAGTATCTGGGGAAGTTCAGGTCATCTACACTCCCCAAGGTAAAATCCAAACCACAATCAAAGCATCCTCTGTTCTCTGCTGCCTTTACCCTCGAAGTGAAATAGAGGAAAGGCCATTCTTTATGACCTCAAAAAAGCAAGGACCACCTACACTACGTACTTGAATACTTGTACTTTAAAAATAGTTCAAAGTTGCACATGTACAGTATGTCACACATATGCACATTTATACATGTATGCAGAACTACATGTATAAAGTAACATGCCAGTACATTTTTTCTATGTAATGCCACACCCCCCCCCCTCCTACACACACACACACATCTTTTCGAACACAAACACAAATATTTTCATCCATCCACAGCATCCTAATTCTCAGAATGAAAACTTAAAGTTTGTCTAGACTCAGACCTTTAAAGTACTTGATTTATACGAATAAGAATCATGAATCAACAACAAGTGTTACGCAAAAAAGATGAACAAAAAGGCGTACTGTATTTCATGCAACTCTGCATTTTTGTAAAATGACAACCTGGGTTCAACACAGACTATTTCCTAAATGTTTACTGCCAAAATAACAGAGGTTTACAACCCAATAGCAGCTAGAATTCTATATTCTTTGTCACACTGCATTAAAAATTGGGGAACTTAGAAACGGACACATATATATTTGAGTGTGTGCATGCATACTGAAAAGCCATTGAACCCCGTGTTGTAACTGAGAGTTGTGGTGCGCTACAAAAATGGTTAGGTTATGTGATTTCAAAATGAATCAAAATGAGGACAATCGCTGTATGATAAAGTACATGAATAAAATACCTTCATGTACAATGTATACATTTCATACTTCTGTCAGTGTCACATTTGTGAGATGATTGATATTATAATTTACGACTTTCTTTAGTATCGCACTGTAGTTTACATCTCCTTTTCAGTAGAACTAAACATAGGTCTAAAATTAGATCGCTGCAACTGTGATTCTGTGAAGTGCATAGATAACAATCTGTCTCGTGTACTGCTGTATGTGAACTACATAGATAGACAACTACATCTAACAGTTACATCTACACGTCAATGCTATTGGCTTTGCATCAATCTGTTGCATGACTTGTTGATCACCACCGCATGTTCATGACATCTACATACCCCATGCTAGTACAATCACATATTTACCTTGACTAGAACTGGAAGTAGAACAGCTTAATGCCCTTATGGTCTAACAATATGACTTGACAACCCAACCAAGCAATGCACCGCCACTAGAGTCAAGTAAAAGTACTACAACTAGTAAAGTCTACATCACATGTAGATCTAGACTCTAGTCTATTGCAAGTTACATAGTTTGAATTTGATTGAGGTTACATTTTAGATTAGATTGACAAGTTGTGATAGTCTGGCAACAATATTCAGCAGATTAACATACAGTTATGTACACATGTACATATTTAAGTAACATTAATTAACGATAAACAGATTATGTTACATTATCTACGATATAGAGATTTATTTGTTTGCATGTCCAAATCAAATGGCCACAGACAGAAAATAGACAAGACTCTTCCATCCATGTCTACTGCATGGAATTAAAAATAAAAAATAATTTCTATCTATTCTAGCTAGACCTCTTAGTCTTAGATAGGCCTACATGTATAAACATGATAAAATAAGAAATGACTCTTCAACCTGGTCCTGGCACTGTCTCTGAACTGTTCGTTTACCTTTACAAAAATGATGTATTCCCAGATGAGATGACTTGATTATTCACGTAAATGACTGATCGTCTGTCGAGCAAGATCTATCTCGAGACGCTCGACTCTGCAATACAGCCTCCCCCAGCTCAGCGGCCCACTTCGATCAACTCTGACTGCAGCTAGCTGCACAGTACAGGCACACGTACGACATACAGCGGCCACGCAATGGAAGGTTAACCCCAACCAGCCCACTGGCACTCCACTGGTAAAGCGCTAGGCTGCCGCATAAAATCAACAAGCACTCCGATAAATATCCAAGGCCAAAAATGAGTCCTAAAAATATAATTCCAAATTCACGCACGAATCAGCAATGTTTCCACGGTATTCAATGATGTTTCCATGACTCTCATCCACACAATTATGAATTTGTTTAAAGAGAAACCAGTTCAAAATTTTCGAAAATGTTAGGTCGTCCTGCTGTACTCAACGGTGAGCAACTTGCCCTGCATTATCGCGATCGCACTTCCGCACCTCTCCAAAATGGCCGAAGCAATGTAAACTTTATTAGTCACGTGACACCGAGGGAATCCACAACCTCGGTGACTCATCGAGCTTGGCTTGGCTAGCCTAGCTAGACTCACAGCACAGATCAAATCTACAGAGTAGGTACAATATCTCAGAGTCTCACGAATTTCTAGGAGTAGGCCTAGTTGTATTATCATGTCTCTATTCCGTTATGATATTTTCTTTTCGCTGTGCTCTTATCCATTGAATGATCAACACATCTTGTACGTTAATTTGTTATAGACTCATTCGCAACCAGCAATCTTGCTTCTCGAGTATGGCTTCCAAATCATAATTAGAACTGGGCCAGGTATATAGATCTATGAGGTAGATCTAATTGATTTTAACCCCAACAAAATGGCCAGGAACCATGGCAACGGATTTATTCATATTTTGTTAAAATCATTTTTAAAGGTCCCCTGACATAAAAATGTATGTTGAATTAATTTGATGCAACTTAATATGTAGGCATATATAACAAAATCACTAACTATTCAATGGAATTATGTGTCCTATATTTCAAAATGATTTTTATTTATTTTTTCTCAGCACTGATAAGCCCGTCAGTCGATATATTTTTATTTCACTTTAAGACAGATTTTAGTTCTTGTTATTTTGAGTATTAAATATTCTCAAACGTTTCTTTTTATTTCATGATTTGTGATGGAAGTATTTACCCTTGTGAACTGTATAGCATCAGCTATCGGGCCTATAGTATTCTCGTTTGCTGTCATTCCTTAGTGTTTTCCATATCAATCTCGTTTCCTTTTTTCATGTCGATAAGCTTTTGTGACAAGTTTTCCCAAAGCACAATATAACACACATTGGTACAAAGATTTGTATAGGCTCTATCATATTCAACTCTCCTTTTTGTCAGCAATATCTCACCCGTCGGTTCTTTTCTTCTTCTGATTCTTCTTCTTAGTTACTCCCGAGTTTCAAAACACACCTGTCATCCTTTATATAAATCGTTTATTGCTCCTCCTCTCCTTCTTTGAAGTTGACTTCATTTCCTCTTTAATATTTTTCATCCTCTTCCTCCTCCTCCTCCTCCTTATCACTCGTTCTACTCTTTTCTTCTTTCACCCTTCTCCTCCTCCTGCTTCGTTTTTCGATCCTTCTTTCTTTCTTCCTCTTTATTGTCTTCCCCTCTTCCAAAACTATCGACCGTCTGTCCAGAATGGGGCCAACGTTGAAAAAAAAAAGAGCAGCGCCATCTCTGGTCTAATACCACACACTTACATGAGACTAGTTTCTCTACTTCGTTTGCCACGGGCTAACAAGCCCTTTCAGGTATTATAGAATGGGTTTATGAGTCTTCTCAGAATTCTCCAATTTCAATAGATTTTACCTTAATACATTATTTTTTTTTTAAGTATAGCGAGCTTATGGATCTGATCTGCCTATTTTTTCATTTAGATACAATGGCAACAATAAAAATCTATCAATCCATTTCCTTGCTAAAGGTATAGAAATTCCTTGCCGTCGGTTGAATCTCCCATGCTTCGATAAATTTTACCATGCGGCGGTAAATTCTGTCTGGTAACTTTTTTCATGGTAATCTTATAAAAAAAAGTCTTGTTGCTTACTTTTATTAAACAAATGATGTACTTTTTCGCGGTTCGGTGGAATTATATGCACGCGGTAACTTTGGCAAGGTCAAAAACACAATAAATGCATCCCGATCCACTCAAACCTCGACCGACTTCTTTCGATCGAGTTAACCTTTGAAAGTTAAGATGCTAGTGCTCAAGAAAGCACTTTTCGCATTTGCTTCAATTTTTCCGATTGTTGTTAGATTGTCAGGAATGTGCTTGTACGAGCTCTTTCTGGTAGGACAATGTCAGCACATGTTTTTCACAAAATAATAAACAACTTTTCAAAAGGGAATAATCGTTGATACATGTATGTCATAAATATCCCAGCTGTGCCAAGGAAGAAAGAATTTGCGCTCAGTGTCTATTGTACATTAGTTTTGATTACTGTATAGTGTAAGAAACAAACCGTTTTCGAACTATTTTCACAACTTTCTCCCTATCCGCGTGGAAACATGCAATGATATTCAGTAGTGTCATTCTCATTGGGCTTAAAAAATCGCGAAGCCTTTAGAAAAATCTCGAAGTTAGGGTGAATGTTGCCTAGCAACCGTACCAAAAGCCGAACGGTCCTATTGTCCCGGTCCCCTAACTCCGAGATTTTTCTAACTTCTCGATTTTTTAAAGCCCAATGAGAATGACACTAGTGATTCATTTTCAATGGGTGGAATGTTCACCTAAAATATATTGCTGCCTGTCGGACAAACCTCAATTGTTAAGACAATGTTTATAAAAAAAAAATTGATACATAACAAAAATAATCTATTGCAGGTAGTCCCTGTAATGGATAATTATGCGCATGAATGTCACTCCGATCTTTGAGAATGTCACAAAATAAATCTTGATCTAGAGGATTTTTTGGAGGCGGGGCTCAAGTGCTCAGAAAAAAGAAAAAGAAAACTATAACCTGAAAATTGAATACACAAGTTTACATTGATTAATTAATTAGTTTGTGATGTGCATATTAATATGCATTAGCAGAATTTAGCATGCCTTTCACATGATGTCAGGGGCCCTTTAACTCTTTGCAAGCCACATGTACGTTTATCAACAAGTAATACACGCATAACGCATAGAGCGGAATGCTGTCTGGAGCACAAATGTTAAAGGGATAGACTACCTTGAAGTTAAGTTGGTTTCAATAAAAGCAGAAACATAAAGAAACACACTAGTGAAGGTTTAACAAAAATTGGTCGAAGGATCAGAAAGTTATGATCTTTTGAAATTTCAATTTTGTGACGTCACGTGCGAAGTGCTCTCCCATTTATTGTGTGCTGTATGATTCCATAATAATTGTTTTCCTGTTTTTGACAACGGAACTATTTTTCCATGGTAAAAACGTGTGTCTAAATGATATATCAAATGCACAGGTAAAAAGATGCACATCTTTCTGAGAAAATGGACATATACACAAAATTGTAGACATCATAATTATGGGAGAGCGCCTTGAACGTGACGTCACAGAATCGAAACTTAGAATCGAAACTTTAATTTTTTAAAACTTTTTTATCCTTTGAACGATTTTCATCAAACCTTTACTTATTTGTTTCTTTCATGTTTCTGCTTTTTATTGAAACCGACTTAAGCTCAGGATGAACTACCCCTTTAAACATGTCCACAGTCAAGGCCAGCCGCATACATTGTGCCATCTAATCGTATACAGTCTAGACGGTTACAGACTGGGACCCGAGGGCCCTGTGGTTACAGCATGACATAGTGAGCTCAGTGAGGAGAGGTTACGTCTCCCTCTTGTGTTATTATTTAGACAGTCGTTTGTCGAAATATATGGTCCCGTTTTCGTTCTGAAACGGATTACGTAGTCCAAGTTTGCGTTTAAGGAGCAAAAAGCAAAGATTAAACAAAATTAGGTTGCGAAATAACAACCAAAATAATTAATAAGAAAGTTGTGAAAGATTTCACTATACGTGAAGTTTATAAGACAACAGGCACATGTGGCTGTGATAATTTTCAAAGCCTTACATTTTTTTTTAATACACGATATACACTACATTTGTTATGATTTGAGATCCTTAATTCCCCCAAGAAAACTTTTCCGTACGTCTGCTCCCCCCCCCCCTCTCTCTCCCTTTCTCTCTCTCTCTCCCTCTTTGTCTTTTTCTCTCTCCCCTCCCTCTACCCTTCGCTTTCTCCCCCCTTCTGCACAAATCTCTCTCCCCCCCCCCCCCCCCCCTTGTTCTCCCTCATCCCTTTACGGTCCTTGTTTGCATGTGGTTCTGGCATTTACTTAACATGTTTGTCTACGTGGAGTGTGTTTGTCGATACCCGGGGGAGTAGAATTAGAACACAACAGTTTCTATAGTTAACGTCCGAGCCCTCATACCGTTGGTAGGGTCATAAATAATGCACATGCGCGTTAGGCAATGCGTATGAGCGAAAGGTGTAGTAAATTATCTTTCATTGTATACAATTCTAGATGGTTGCGAGAGTCCAATGTTGGTACGGTTATGAATGACCTTGGGAAAGCACTTTCCAGCTCTGCAATTTTTGGCAATTTTGGATATGTTATAAAATATACTTTTCTGCATATCATGGCTATTTCACAGTTTCTGTCGCAATATTAGTGGGAGCAGGGAGGTGTTACGAAGGAGTAGAAACTCGAGCATAATACATTCAAACATCTGTATGGGTTCTAAAGCGTGCTCATGAATGCCAAAAGCATTCCATCATCATGACAATGCTTTGATGTTCCATGTGACGGGCCGACATCTAGCTGTTGTCAACTTGAAAAGAAATTTCTTTAATTTCCCATTTGTCTGTAGACGTTTTGTTTTTGACAAATTTGTTCGCAAACTATAAGGAAGTTAACGGCAGATAATGACAGATCCCTTACTCTGCTTTTGTTTCGAAAAGTATTGAGGAATCATTAAAAAACGGACATATAAGCTATTTGTAACACTTACAAAATTGAGAATTTTTCACTTTCCGACATATTGTGCATTTGGGGGATTCAACCACTCTCAAAAAGGGGTTTGTGTGCAGCAGAGATATTTTACTTGAAAAACTTGTTTATTTGTGTTTGCTGATACCTGTTATACTCATGGAAGTATTAATGTCATTAACAGAACGGGACAAGTGAAATGAGACTGAACATTTCTTTTGTTCTCTCTGAGAAGCCGTTGCCACACAATCATGTTTATAATTATTCAAACACCTGAACAGCACATGTTGAGAACACATAACTTTTCAGCGTGTGGCACATGGGTTCAAAGAAAGAAAGTTGCTTCATATCCTTCCATAACACATCCCTGGTGGGAGGTTGAACCCTTTTTACACTAGATTGACACGGCATTACAATAATTAATAATTAATCATTTACGATCTAGCCTTGCTATCAGACTGTTGGGCGTTTATAAACTAAACTATTCATTGAAAGGTCTGGCTGTAGTAGACTAATCATTCTCGATTTCTTCTCTAGCTCCGCCAACATTTGGGACAGACTCAAAACAGAGGATAATGATACAGTAACTAGTCTTAGAAATTTAGACATTTTTCCCAGTTTGGATCAGAAATATCCGACAGCCTTGCTCGAAGCCATGTTACACATAATCTTGCTCTTGTGGCTTGTGTGTATTTCGTACCGGTGGGACAAAGTGCGTGGCTTGCCTTTATTTGCACTGTACTCCAGCTCCCGCAACTTTCCTCACAAGAAGCCAGTTCGTAATCGCAACAAGAAACATCATGGATGTCACATCTAGGCGGGCTTGGTTCGTTGCTTTATTTGCCGTCATCGTTTTGATAACGAGTCTTGCCATGTTCATGGAACGCGTTCAGCACGAATACGACCTACGGCCATCATACAAGGTTGAGCAGAATGCCAGTCTCCTGGGCCTCAGCAACCAGGCCGCTAGGGCCGGGAGAAATGGCCCTAGTCAAGTCGCCTACGGTAAGGCGGTCTACCACGAGAACATGACGGTGATGTTCCTCTGCATGCCGAAATGCGGGACGCGCACGCTCAGAACAATTTTCAGCCGACTGTGGAAAATTAATCATTTTGGTGCTCCAACGAGAATCGAGGTCATGCTCGACAACCGATCCGTCGCCGACGCCCGGCGAGAAATAGACGGGAAGCTAACCAATGCTCCAGATGGGACCGTTCTCCACGGGCATTACCGCTATCTTGATGTGGGCGTGGCACCGAGGAAACCCATTCTCATGAGTATCATCAGAGACCCGGTAAGCCGATTCGAATCTCACTTCTATTTCATGCGTTTTAGCGATATTTCTGGCAAAGATCGTGGCTTGAATCACGGCAACTTGGCAAAGAACGAGACTGTGGATGATTGCGTTGAAAAGAAATTAAAGGAGTGCAGTTCAGAGTACTTCCGTTTCATGTACGTGCATTCCTTCTGTGGGTATGACGTCGAATGCAACTCTCCGGAATATGCCCTCCAGCAGGCCAAACAGAATGTGGACAAGTTCCTCGTCATCGGGATCACCGAAGAATACGACCTCTCTCTCAGGGTCTTCGAAAAGCTTCTTCCCGCCACGTTCAGCAATTCACTTAACGTGTACGCGCAAATCAAAGAGACATCGATAACAAAGTATAAGACGAGCTTCAAGAAACCGGCATCTCCGAAGACATCGTCCCATTTGAGAAACTGGATGGAAAAGGAGTACGAATTCTATGACTACGTGAAGGAAAAGTTCTACCGCCTGGTAAAAAGGCTAGGCGTGGGAGACCAGACTGAATCGCTTTGAGTCGCTTTGGATGTCAGTTGAAAACTATGTTTATGCATGGACCTATCATGGATGGACTGCGCTCGGATAGACTTCCTTTGATCTCTGATGACCGCCGCCTCCTAAAAATTCAAGACATTCAGGTGTCTCAAACAATACGCTATATTTCTAATTATTATTCAGTGTCTTCCTCTGAAAAACAAAAGAAAATTTGGTTTGAGAAGTATGTCAACCGTTCAGCCTTCGCTAGGAGTTCATAGCTGATCTTATTACACACGCTGGAAATTAGATTGGGGGTGTGCGAAGGGAAATTTTGATAAAATAATTGTTTTCCTGTTTTTGACAACGGAACTATATTAACGTCCGAGCCCTCATACCGTTGGTAGGGTCAGAAACAATGCACATGCGCGTTAGACAATGCGTATGAGCGAAATGTGTAGTAAATTATCTTTGATTGTATACAATTCAAGATGGTTGCGAGAGTCCAATGTTGGGTACGGTTAATGGAATCAAGTGTGACATTCACTGATGAGATTGGATCTTCCCTCTATAGGGTCCGAAGCATGAGGAGACCATTGCATGATTCGTAACACAGTGAATGTCAATGTCAATATGTCACTGTCAATGTCAGATAAAAGCTTTCCACCACTTCCCCCCCCCCCTGTAATTTTTGGTAATTTTCGGCACACGCCTTCCAACAGACCAAACGGAACGTGGACAAGCTCCGATTCGACCCCCTCTGGTTTAAAAAGGGTTTCATCTGTCTTTTCTGTCAATTATGAAGCTAACTTTAACTTGATACCTACCCTCAAAACATAGTCGATATCAAAATCACCAAAACAGTGCTTTTGGGTCCCTTTATGAATGACCTTAGGAAAGTACTTTCCAGCCCTGCAATTTTTGGCAATTATGGATATGTTATAAAGTATACTTTTCTGCATATCATGGCTATTTCACAGTTTCTGTCGCAATATTAGTGGGAGCAGGGAGGTTCAAACATCTGTATGGGTTCTAAAGCGTGCTCATGAATGCCAAAAACATTCCATAATCATGACAATGCTTTGATGTTCCATGTGCCGGGCCTACATCTAGCTGTTGTCAACTTGAAAAGAAATTTCTTTAATTTCCCATTTGTCTGTAGACGATTTGTTTTTGACAAATTTGTTCGCAAACTATAAGGAAGTTAACGGCAGATAATGACAGATCCCTTACTCTGCTTTTGTTTCTAAAAGTATTGAGGAATCATTAAAAATCGGACATATAAGCTATTTGTATTACTTACATTGAGAATTTTTCAC
The DNA here is from genome assembly GCA_963669155.1 of Arbacia lixula. NCBI lineage: Eukaryota > Metazoa > Echinodermata > Echinoidea > Arbacioida > Arbaciidae > Arbacia > Arbacia lixula. The sequence goes on from OZ022589.1 coordinate 11,429,720, forward strand.
TTTCCGACATCTTGTGCATTTGGGGGATTCAACCACTCTCAAAATGATATATTGTATCGAAATAGCCCTCATTTAAGAGGCTAGGTCCGTTATTTTATGTGTAATTGGCTAAAAACTTTTTTTTGTTTCAACATGTATTTTATTTATCAATGAACACCAATTTTACAGAACATTAAACAATTATTCATGAATGATTTAAATGACAATTACTGTAACAAATTAAAAAATATTTCCAGAAACACATTCGTCATAATCATTGATCATAACAAATTTATACAAACTGTCAGATTTTTCAAGAATTACATCAAATTACAACAATAAAGAAAAACAACCATTAATCGCTGTTCAAAAGGAAAAACATATCATTCGCTCATTGTGTTCATTGATGAATTAGATAAGAAAAAAGGACACCAAAAAGGCCCTTCCCTCCATTACCCCTACCCCACCCCTCCACCATATCCCGCCCTCTCCTTTCCCTCCACCCCCCCCCCCCCCCGGGCTTCTTATACATGCACTTATTTCTTGTGGAACAGGAGCATACGTATTACCATCTCTAGAACGAGTTGCAGGGCATATCTTGGTGGATACTAAAAATACTTCTGAATTGTCGTCCCACTCCTTCAATGTTAATAAATATACGTTTTATTTAAGTTTGTTTTATTTTATTTTCAAATACATAAAACTCACAAGGCAGGGGAGCCCTACCATATCCAATTTTCCCACTTTTTCAAGTGCACTGATAATGTATTATGCAAAACTGCTATCCTTTTTTCTTCTAACCTATCTTGTTCAATCTGGCTTTTAACCGATTGTTCAGTTATTTGTGTGTTCTTTCCTCTTCCTAAGAAAACGATTATTGGAATCGATTATCGAAAATAGTTGAATCGATCGGCCAATTATTATGATTGATAGTGAAAAATGTGATAATTTTTGGGAAATTAATGATTATAATTTCAAGAAATAAAAGAAAACTGGACTAAGGTTATTCTATTATAATAGAAAATTAAATTATCTATCAAATGACGCCTCATTCATGGCCCACTGTAAAATATTGGTGGAGAAAATGTCTGTAAAGTGGGGTAAACCGAGCAGAACAATTAATGACCACAATTAATTTATAAAATTAATGACCACAATTAATTTATAAAATTAATGTTTAATAAATGAGCACGCTCTGTGTATAATAATGTTAGGTTCAAAGCCTGTAAATTGCACATCTGTGGATTGTAGATACTTGACTCTCAGGTCACTATACTTCTGATTCTTTGCTCTCGTAGATATCAGAAAATCTCACTTTTCGTTGTTCATGATTTTTTGTCTCACGTAATATTTTTGAAAATTATATGTTGTCAAAAATATAGCAATAGGAATGCCATTTGTTGCCCATTGTAACTATTACATATGTGCTGAAAAAACATTTTTTGGGTAGTAGAATTTGAGCTAAAGTATACTGGACACATCCGGGCTTGTACAGCATAGCTGTATGTATAAACCATTGGCAGTACACACAGCACTGTACTATGTGTGTGCACTGGTACAGTGCTGTGTGATCAGCCTCGTTCACGTGTATCGGCAGTTGATCTGCAATAATGTATGTAAACAATGCAGCTGACAGTCTGCAGCATGTGGATACAATGGAAGCCCTGTTAACTTCAGTCTTCTGATTCATTTGATTTTGAACCTGTAAAGTGTTGTATTCAAGGAACTAAAGAGGATGGAAACTGGAAAGGTAACTCCATTCCAGGAGAAAAGCTGGAGAAAATGTGTTACTTGCTGCCTACGCTGGGTGAACGTAGAAGATTGTCAAGAGAGAACTATTGCAAAGAAATGTGTTGAGCAGTTCAATCTCCTCACTGACGATGGTGCATCACAGACTCAGACTAATGCCGGCTACCACCGTAGATGTTACCAACAGTTTTGCCATGTTGGAAAACTTGTTTGAGCAGAGTCCAGGAAGAATGATGATATTGATTGTGATATGGATTAGATAAAGCATCCCACTGAAAATTATGAGGCCATCTCAATAATATCTATTTTTGATTCCAATGCAATTAAAATGAAAATAATACATGTACGCAACAGCATACTTTCTACAAACAAGCTGTAATTGTATAGAAATATTTGTTAAACGTCAAATCCCTCCCTCCCCCCCCCCCGAAATGTTGATTTGAATCAATAGAGCAAAAAAAAAAAACAAAAAAACCATAATAACGTAAATTTCATCAAAATCGTTTGTAAAATAAGAAATTTATGCCAGTCTTCAGGCCTTTTAGGCTTTATATTGTAAAGTACATATGGGTCATGGACATATTCTGGTTTCTTTCAGGTCCAGTTAGTAAAACTAACTGGCATCCCTTTATTTTAAAGTTTTGATTATTTCTTAACAAAACAGTTATATGCACAACTAAGTGATATGCAAGTGAGAGACTAGATGGTATCACTCGCTATTTCTTTTGTTTTCTTTTGGATTATAATATGAACCAAAGACTTAAAAATACCTAATGTACAAATATCCCTTTGGATGCTTTATTGATGTGAGTAAAATACTACATGTACATTACTTATAAAACATGTTTAAACTCTGATTTTTTTTATCAAACAAGTGTGCTAAATTAAAGTTACTTAAAATAAGATGATTGTGATGAGATGGTTGGTGTGATGAAGGTGATGTTGATATTGATAAGATGATGGTTATCTAACACTCTTTTCAACATCATCATCATCATTCTATCAAGCATTTCATCACTATCATTATCAGGCCATCATAACCATCATGTTATCAGTATCAGTATCTGTTGATAATGATTATGATGATGATCTGATGGTGATGAAATGACTGTTGGGATGATGTAGAATATGGTGATGACAAAAGATAATGATGATGATGAAATGATTGTTAGAATGATGATGATCTGATGGAGATGGTGTGAAATGAGTGTTGGGATGATAAAGAAGATGTTGATTAAAGATGATGGTGATGAATTGATTGCTACAATGCTGATGATGATGATGATCTGATGGTGATGGTGATTAAATGATTGTTGGGATGATGATGATAATTAAATTATTTGTTATGATGCTGATGGTGACCAGATGATGCGTCATTTTGCATAAATTTGCATTATCAGAAAAATATTTAATATATCAAAAACAATAACAATCACAAAAAATGTTTTTTTTTTTCATGTACGTACATGTATTTGGTAAAAACAAACCTCATATGGAATGTAAGTACATGGTTCAATCAAAACAAGTTAAATGTGAATCGATTACAGTTAGATGAAGGCTTAAACCTATATTTCTCCCGGGTGTGGGGAGGGGGGGGGGGGGGGGGGGGTCCATAACACTAAGCCTATCGGGTCCCTCGACAACTCAAAGTTGCTAAAATGTACAAAATGTGTTTTCAGGTAATATTCGTAAATGAGTGCTTATTTCAGCTTTTATTGACACAGTCGTTTAATTTGATGCTATTTATTACTGTAATAATGTCACTGAAGAATTTTGCACAAAAACGAAACAAAAGTGAAAAAACAACAGAGTGGTTCGCGAACCACGAGTCTCGCCTGATTTCCCTATCGATAAACAGTGCTATTTTTTTTGTCAAATATTTTTTCAAACCTTTTGACCCCTAGATGACATGTGACCCCATCAGCCTCATGAAGAGACACATGTGGTATTACCCAAGGAGCATTTGTACCAAGTGTGATCACAATTAATGAGGAAATAAAGAAATGAGAGCAAGTCAAACGAAAACTTTTTTCAAACAGACCAACAGAAAAATGATGCACATCATTTGACCTTTTAACCCCTAGATGAGCTTTGACCCCATCATCCTCATGACGACACATGTGGTATTACTCAAGGATCATTGGTACCAAGTTTGATCACAATTGCTACCGAAATAAAGAAATGAGAGCAAGTTAAACAAGAAATTTAACATTTTTGTAACAGACCAACAGACTAACAGGAAAAGTGATCACTAGGTCTCTGCCGAACTTTGCTCAGGCGAGACAAAAACAAAGAAATACAAAAAAAAACATAAGAAACCGACTTTGTTAACAGATTTTTTTCAAGTTCAATGGTTGGGAATGCTATAAAGAATATGTGCGTAAAAATTTGCAATCTTGGAGCTTTATTTTGCAAATTAGAACAAAAAGCATGATTTCATGAATAAATTAGCATAATTAATTCATATAAAATGAAATGTATACATGAAGATTTAGTGAAATTCTAATGTTGGGTGACCAGATTCCATATTTTCTTCATCTTAACTAAGTTTCTCTTCAAAAGATATACATGTACTTGAATATACAACATACATTTTTTTAAAGACGGTATTTTGCATGAATTTGCACAAATTAACCAAAATTGGCATTTATCGTATCAATGCACTAACAGTATGTATCAAGTAATAGGAGAGTACATGAATTTTAAATTATTGTTTGACTGGGAAGTTGCTATCAACTCTTTGTTCAGTAGATTACAGTTAATCATTTTTGCATAAATTTACATAATTAAGACTCAATATCTTGAAAATTTGTAGGTTAGCTGCTTGGCAACAATCATACTTGGATTCAGCACAAAAAGTTACCCAAGATCACAAAAATTTAGGTGGGGCGAAAAGTTGGACAACGAAAATAAAAAACTAGGCCTCTTTTGCCATGTCATCCCATGCTCTAACGGCTTGATGACGGCTTAAAGGGCTGAAAGTACACCGTGCTTGGTAGCCCGGCATTTGCTTTGTTCTTAGTTAAAGCTAAGGCCACTAAGTGGCATTCCGACGCTTTGTGCAAGTAGGTGTTTGCTGTCGTCGCTGAGGTTGATGAGGTATGATTACTACCATGTGTAGTTTACATTAAAAGATGAACATAAGCCACACAAACCAATGTGTGTTGAATCATGTTATGGAATTAATGTGTTAATTGAACGAGTGGAATGCACGTTGACTGCATGTTGATGAGTTGGAATGTTTAATGAGGTGTGATAACCTGACTGTCGAGCCGCGTTGCAGACGGCTGATGTGAGCTGGGCCAGCGTGGGACCTGAGCCAGTGTGGGACCTGTGTCAGCGTGGGACAATTGAGCCTGTGACACCGTGGGACAATACGGGGAATGCTGAAATAAGTAGAGGTTAGAACTGCAGTGGTGCTGAAGGTGTCGTAAATTGCGACGAAACGAGACCACGTCAACGAGCTCGGAGGATCTTGGCCGGAACCGGTGGCGTGTTGTACGGTCGGTGATTTCGGCATCCTGACAAGTTCCGGGGTAACCGATCGTACGACTTCCCACCGTCTGCCCCTTCTATTCTTGCATAAAGATTAAATAAAAAGGGGTGTTCCGCTACAATATTAAAGGGCCCCTGTCATCAAAATATATGTTGACTTCTGTGATGCAACATAACATGTACATAACAAAATCACTAACTGTTCAATGGAAATATGTGTCCTATATGTTAAAATATTTTTTCTTTATTTTTTCTCAGCACTGATAAGCCCCGCCTCCAAAATATCCTCCAACTCAAGATTCCCCCCTGTGACATCATCAAAGGTAGAAATTAGCAGGATAATAAGTAAAATTTATGCACAAATCAAACATTGCAATGACTACCTCCACCTGCCCACAAGAGCATCACATGTCTTCACACAATACCATCTAACAACCTTTCATGTGGGAATAATTGTTTCCTTATGTCAGAAATGTGCTAGCTATGTGATGCTATTATATAAGCACTTGCAGGTGGTCATTGCAATGCTTAGGTTGTGCATACATTATGTCTATTATCCTGCTAATTTCTACCTTTGATGATGTCACAGGGGGAATCTTGAGTTGAAGGATATTTTGGAGGCGGGGCTTATCAGTGCTGAGAAAAAATATAGAAAAATTATTTTAAAATATAGGACACATATTTCCATTGAACAGTTAGTGATTTTGTTATGTACATATTAAGATGCATAACAGAAGTCAACATATATTTTGATGACAGGGGCCCTTTAAGCTGTGTATTATCATTACATGTAACGGCGTTTGTGTGCAGCAGATATATTTTACTTGAAAAACTTGTTTATTTGTGTTTGCTGATACCTGTTATACTCATGGAAGTATTAATGCCATTAACAGAACGGGACAAGCGAAATGAGACTGAACATTTCTTTTGTTCTCTCTGAGAAGCCGTTGCCACACAATCATGTTCATAATAATATTGTTCAAACACCTGAACAGCACATGTTAAGAACACATAACTTTTCAGCGGTGTGGCACATGGGTTCAAAGAAAGAAAGTTGCTTCATATCCTTCCATAACACATCCCTGGTGAGAGGTTGAACCCTTTTTACGCTAGATTGACGGCATTACAATAATTAATAATGAATAATTTACGATCTAGCCTTGCTATCAGACTGTTGGGCGTTTATAAACTAAACTATTCATTGAAAGGTCTGGCTGTAGTGGACTAATCATTCTCGATTTCTTCTCCAGCTCCGCCAACATGTGGGACAGACTCAAAACAGAGGATAATGATACAGTAACTAGTCTTAGAAATTTAGACATTTTTTCCCAGTTTGGATCAGAAATATCCGACAGCCTTGCTAGAAGCCATGTTACATATAATCCTGCTCTTGTGGCTTGTGTGTATTTCCAGGGATGTGTTAGGAAGGAGAAGCATAATATATTCAAACATCTGTATGGATACTAAAGCATGCTAATGAATGTCAAAAGCATTCCACAATCACTACAATGCTTTGATGTTCCATGCGCGACACCGACATTTAGCTGCTGTCAACTTGGAAAGCAATATCTTTAATTCACTGTTTTGTCTCTGGAAGCTATGTTTCTTATCACATTTTTGTGCAATTTTCAAGAAAGCTACGGGCAACACCACTATAAAGATCCTGTACTCAGTTTTCTTCTAAATAATTGTTGAATGATGCACAAACGGAGATTTAAGATAATATTCTTACTTACACAATTCACAAATTTCTTCAATTTCCGCAGATTTCCGCAAACATGGGATTCAATCATTATCAAAATTATATCTTAAGCTGTTTATTTTCATTAACAGAGTTTGCGTGCATTTGCGTGCAACTGATATATTTTAGTAAAAAAAAAACACGTTTATTTTTGTTCGCTGATATCTCTTTTCCTCACAGGGTATTGGTGCAATCCAACAGAACTGGACAAGCGAAATAAGGCTCTTCATTTCTTTTGTTCTATCTTAGAAACCGTGGCTACGCAATCATGTTCGTTATTATGAAAACACCTGAAAAGCACATGCTGAGAACACATAACTTTTCAGCGGTGTGGCACATGGGTTCAAACAGGGATGTGTTATGGAAGGATATGAAGCAACTTTCTTCCTTTGAACCCATGTGCCAAGCCGCTGAAAAGTTATGTGTTCTCAACAGGTGCTGTTCAGGTGTTTGAACAATTATGAATATTATTGTGTGGCAACGGTTTCTCGGAGAGGACAAAAGAAATGTACAGTCTCATTTCGCTTGTCCCGTTCTGTTAATACTTCCATGAGCATAACAGGTATCAGCAAACACAAATAAACAAGTTTTTCAAGTGAAATATCTCTGTTTCACGCAAACACACACAAACGCCGGTAATGATAATACACAGCTTAATATATCATTTTGAGAGTGGTTGAATCCCCCAGATGCACAAATTGTCGGAAAGTGAAGAAATTGGCCAATTTTGTAAGTAATAAAAATAGCTTATATGTCCGATTTTTAATGATTCCTCAATACTTTTCGAAACAAAAGTAGAGTAAAGGATCTGTCATTATCTGCCGTTAACTTCCTTAAAGTTTGCAAACAAATTTGTCAAAAACAAAACGTCTACAGACAAGTGGGAAATTAAAGAAATTTCTTTTCAAGTTGACATCAGCTAAATGTCGGCACGGCACATGGAACATCAAAGCATTGTCATGATTATGGAATGCTTTTGGCATTCATGAGCACGCTTTAGAACCCATACAGATGTTTGAATATATTATGCTCGAGTTTCTGCTCCTTCGTAACACCTCCCTGGTTCAAAGAAAGAAAGTTGCTTCATATCCTTCCATAACACATCCCTGGGTGGTATTTCATAAAGAAGTGGTTTGCAATAATTGGAAATCTCGAAACTATGGCAAAGTCACTTTGCCATAATTGGAAATTGTCATAAAAAATTGGCCAAATCGATTTCATAACTCCAATGACAACTTGATCACGAATTGCGGATGGATTACGTACGGGCGCATGCGCACAATGCTCATTTTTGGCCGTCTGCTCGCCGAAATGGTGGAAAGTCTAACTGCAACATTTTGTTGCTTGCGTAATAACGTGTGTTTTCAATGGGTTTTGGTTTTGCGATGCGGTGCGTGTATTATCAATGGACGGTTTTGGAAGACGGCAACTTACACTGGTCGGTTGCGTAATGAATTTTCAATGGGTTTAGGCTTTGTGATGTGGAGCGTGTATTAACGATGCACAGTTGTGTACCGTAATACAGTACGTACATGCATGCAATTTTATACTGATGCTCACGACCTCCGAGACTCGAGAGCACTCGAGAGTCTGGCTGTAGTAGACTAATCATTCTCGATTTCTTCTCTAGCTCCGCTAATATGTGGGACAGACTCAAAACAGAGGATAATGATACAGTAACTGGTCTTAGAAATTTAGACATTTTTTCCAAGTTTGGATCAGAAATATCCGACAGTCTTGCTAGAAGCCATGTTACACATAATCCTGCACTTGTGGCTTGTGTGTATTTCTTACCGGTGGGACAAAGTGCGTGGCTTGCCTTTATTTGCACTGTACTCCAGCTCCCGCAACTTTCCTCACAAGAAGCCAGTTCGTAATCGCAATGAAACATCATGGATGTCACATCTAGGCGGGCTTGGTTCGTTGCTTTATTTGCCGTCATCGTTTTGATAACGAGTCTTGCCATGTTCATGGAACGCGTTCAGCACGAATACGACCTACGGCCATCATATAAGGTTGAGCAGAATGCCAGTCTCCTAGGCCTCAGCAACCAGGCCGCTAGGGCCGGGAGAAATGGCTCTAGTCAAGTCGCCTACGGTAAGGCGGTCTACAACGAGAACATGACGGTGATGTTCCTCTGCATGCCGAAATGCGGGACGCGCTCGCTCAGAGAAATTTTCAACCGACTGTGGAAAATTAATCATTTTGGTGCTCCAACGAGAATCGGGGCCATGCTCGACAACCGATCCGCCGCCGACGCCCGGCGAGAAATAGACGGGAAGCTAACCAATGCTCCAGATGGGACCGTTCTCCACGGGCATTACCGCTATCTTGATGTGGGCGTGGCACCGAGGAAACCCATTCTCATGAGTATCATCAGAGACCCGGTAAGCCGATTCGAATCTCACTTCTATTTCGTGCGTTTTAGCGATATTTCTGGCAAAAATCGTGGCTTGAATCACCACGGCAACAAGGCAAAGAACGAGACTGTGGATGATTGCGTTGAAAAGAAATTATATGAGTGCCGTTCAGAACACTTCCGTTTCATGTACGTGCATTCCTTCTGTGGGTATGACGTCGAATGTAACTCTCCGGAATATGCCCTTCAGCAGGCCAAACAGAATGTGGACAAGTTCCTCGTCATCGGGATCACCGAAGAATACGACCTCTCTCTCAGGGTCTTCGAAAAGCTTCTTCCCGCCACGTTCAGCAATTCACTTAACGTGTACGCGCAAATCAAAGAGACATCGATAACAAAGTATAAGACGAGCTTCAAGAAACCGGCATCTCCGAAGACATTGTCCCATTTGGGAAACTGGATGGAAAAGGAGTACGAATTCTATGACTACGTGAAGGAAAAGTTCTACCGCCTGGTAAAAAGGCTAGGCGTGGGAGACCAGACTGAATCGCTTTGAGTCGCTTTGGATGTCAGTTGAAAACTATGTTTATGCATGGACCTATCATGGATGGACTGCGCTCGGATAGACTTCCTTTGATCTATGATGACCGCCGCCTCCTAAAAATTCAAGACATTCAGGTGTTTCAAACAATACGCTATATTTCTAATTATTCAGTGTCTTCCCCTGAAAAACAAAAGAAAATTTGGTTTGAGAAGTATGTCAACCGTTCAGCCTTCGCTAGGAGTTCATAGCTGATCTTATTACACACGCTGGAAATTAGATTGGGGGTGTGCGAAGGGAAATTTTGATAAAATTGTTGAAAGTCCGTAACTTTTTCAGACATCTCCGCACATGAAATCGAGGTTTTTTCTACGGAAGGTAAACCACACAATAAACGATATACGAGATATTTGTAAATATGATTGCCCAATGTGCGATTTGGAGGCATTTCTCTGACATGTTTTCTGCAGTATTCTCCTTTTATCACAAAAACGAAGCAACAATATAATCTGAAATTCACAGAATCGTATCATTATACGATGTTCTACAGCTGGACATGCACTTCAGTACACGAAATGGTTCTGAAATCTTTTGCGCATACATAATATGTATTCCTCTTAATGCATCGAAGATTTGTCTTGCATATTTGGCGGCGGACCTCCCTCGATCAAAGAACCAAACGCGTCAAATATTCTATTGTGCTATCAATGAACGCAATTGGTGTAGGAATAAATTACTCTTCGTGCCGACTCCGGTTTTAACACCTTCCTGGTTGATGTGTGTTGAGGGGTGGAGTGGGGTGGGATGGGGTGGGGTTGTTTGTCGATGTTCGATGGTTGAGGAGTATCATTCTTTGGATGGGTATAAGATGGATTGAGGGGGTGATTATATCAAAAATCCAAAAATGTCCGGCGGGAACATTTTGATGATTTTTTTCTTATTGAATCATTAATTACTCCAAATATGGATCATTTGAGGGCAAATAACCTTCAGCAAGTTTCCAAATTAGACAATACATGACTTTAAGACAATTGGTAAGAAGATTACTCACGAACACCTTTTTGAAGGCATTTTGTCTTCCCAGTACAATATATTCTCTTTGACTCGGCCTTTTTAGAGCAAAACTGATCACTATTTGGCTTTTAAATTGGCAACACTACTTTTTTGGGGGAAGCAATCGTTATTCCGAAGGTTCGTTATTCCGAACGTTACGCGACAAAATTAATGCTCGGATTAACGAACCCTTTTTCGTTTTCGGACTAACGAGCATCGAAGTATAGGCAATTTACGTGTTTCGGAATAACAAACCTTCGGAATATCGAACTGTAACCCTTTTTTAAAATTAAATGTTTATGAAGAAACGTAATGTAAATTCCATTATAAATTAATAAAATGTCAAAATCGTTCAAGTTAGAGCAAGAAGCATCCCAATTTGTAAAGCAGAGGGGTTTCAGCGAGTTGCCAATTAAGATTTAGTGCCCGCTTGACCTTTATTCTACATTGAAAAATCGTTACGAACGTAATGTGCCCCAAATAGATTCATTTGTACAGAAATTTATGCTCTTTCCCGTGATGCACCTTCTATTATTTTTACAGCTGATATCAATAGTTACAGCCCCAAACCATAATTGTGGTACAATGTACTTGGTCCCGAATGGGTTAAAGGACTGCCCAGCCAAAATACATGTTACTTCATTACATCCAAGTGATCTATATACAGTGTAGCGATAAATCTTCTCTTTTTCTAAAGTACGTAGACCTATTTGATTGAAATAAATTCACGAGCTTCCTTATCACTACGCATTATCCTTACAGAAATATTTTGAAAGGAATAAGTAATTATGACTTCCAGTGTGGGTCTCAAGCAGTACAACAATATTTCAAGCTTTATCTTCACACAGTTGCTTTAAAATATGTGGGAAACATTAAACGAAGCCAGCTTACCCAATACGGCCACCAAAACAGACTTTTACGTATACATTTTTGCTCGCCCAAAGTGCAAATCCGGGCCAATGTGGGTGTCGAACCCTGCAATGTGTATAACAATTTATACAATTTTACTCTTTATTTTCACCATCCACATATTGCAAAACCTTTATATTTGGCCATGATGTGCAGCTCAGCCAGCTTAGCTTCATCTATAAAGACTAAGAAATATTTCTTCATTCTGATGTGTACATAAAGTTTCGTTTTTACAGTTTTTTTTTTTTTGCTTTTTAGGGTTTTTATTCGTCCTGTTGGGACCTTTTTGGACTAAACGTTTTTATTTCATCTTGAAGTTTTATACTGTAAAGATGATAATGTTGGTAAACTCATTTGTTGCAAGATCTGCCACTTGAAATCAAAGGTTTTAGTATTTAGTAAGACAATCTGACTTCCCATAGACTTTAAACACTACAGTCCCGGTGTTATGGTACTATGTTGTATACTGTAGTTCATAGTTGTAATGATAATATAGTTTTTTTTATGCACATTACACATTACTATTTTTGCCACATTTTTTTTTTTTTTTACTGAGACAACCTATTTATCCATATACTTTGTACATGACCTTCAGATGTCCAGGTGTTACGGTCTCGGTGTTACGGTACCATCTTTTGTATTCTAGTTCATAATTATCTTCATGATATATATTTTTTTCCAGATAGCACCTAACTTTTATTATTGAGTCTTTTCTAAATCAAATCAATTTAGCAAAGTTTCAAAATGCTTATTCACAGAGTTTTGATTGTATGTAAAGTGTTAAAAAACGAGTTTTTGATTATGCGTAACTCATTGATTATAATTTTGTATTTTTATCCTTTTTAAGTTGTTTGTGATAACAGTCAAAGGTGTACAATAAAACTTTGTTCTCATTCTCTACACTTAATTTGTTGTTTACATTTGAAAAGTTCTGAAGTGTTCCGGTGTTTCCGTGGTGTTAGTGCCAATCAAGCTGAAATCTCTTGTTCTAACTGAAAGAGGGGCGAACTTAACTTTATAGATTTCTATTGGACAATAAGTGATAAGAATCGTGTGGTCGATGTATACGGGATCCGGAGAAGACGCATGATTTTTCAACCTTCTTCTTCGAAGACTTCCTTCGAACTTCTTTTGAATACTTCATTCTGATGTTCTTCGTTCGATTTGATGGTTATTTTGGGAAGCAATGCACAGGCTGCTGTTCGAGGTGAATAAACAGATAAAAGGTCACTGAACTGTCAAACTTTGTTGGTGAATTTTGTGCATGGTTACGGTCGAGCGAACGAACAGAAGATGTGGATGGGACTGAGGGTAAAAGGAGCGTAGAAGCGTGATGTGAAAATGTACGGAGCAATAAAGGCCGGATCAGGGACTACACGTGGAATTGCCCACAAAACATACTGTTTCAGTGCAAGAGAATGCGTTATTCTATCGTATAAATCAAGGACAGTTTAATCGGTTCAATGGCATAGCTGAATAAATGTTCACTTTTGTCTAAAAGCACCAAATTTGGCACACATAGAGAATTAAATTCTCTACGCAAATTTGATTATTGAGCTCTCTTGAATTTTGCCCAGGGAGGCAGCGGTGGCCATTTTGAATAACAGCTGCCATTCAAAAATCGAAAAGAATATTTATTTTCATCATATAGGGTATCAGTTTAAAGCTGATTAAGTTCTCTACAAGATGATACCAAACTCATATGGCGTTAGTGTAATTTTCATAAAATTTAGGGGCGAAAATGTCATTTTCAAACAAAATTTACAAGATTTTAAATTTTCTTCAATTACGTATTGGTTCATATTATCTTTCTCACTAATAGACTGAAACGTTTTAAAGAATTAATCAATGGTCATGTTTTATATTGTGTTTAAAATAAATTTCATTCCATTTTCTGATATATAGTTATACTATTCCAAAGTTGAACCTTTGCTGTTTACTAAAGCAGCATTTTGCGCATATCGGTCTTCCGCCATATGTTTAACAACCATCATGACCATGTGTATCGGACCTAAACGTCTCTATACACTTGCCAAAAATGCATAAACTTGAAAAATTTGGTACCATTGTTATCGAAGACTGTAGTTCATACATACATTATTAATAATGAAAATTCAACTCCTACCCTCGTTTCTCTGAGGAAAAAAGGGATTTAGTTGACCCCCTACTACGCACATGACCAACATATTCATGTCCCAATAGTTATGCTTAAATCAATGGGCGGAATACGAACTAAGCCAGAGAGAGGGGTTCGAAGGGGAGTGAGAGAAAAGGGAGATGAGTAAGCAAGGGAGGGGGAGAAGGGCGAGTGTCAGGCGGAGGGGTAAAACAGGGGGAAAGTTTCCCATTTCAGGAATGTGCAGAAAGTAGACGTAACTAATACTACTGTACTCTACCCACTTCTATACGAAGTGGATGCTCTAAATATAAGGTATCATTAAAGCTAATCAAATTGTCGACAAGATGGTACAAAACGCATTTCGCTTTGCGTAATATATATGAAATTTTGGGGCAAAAATGTGATTTTTAAACAAAATTTCCAAGATTTAAAATTTTCCTCAATTACGTATTGTTTCATATTGCAATTTGTTTTCACACTAATGAACCGAAACGTTATGAAAATTTGCCCGTGTATATGCTTTATATTGTATGTAAAAATGAATTACATTCCATTTCATGATAGTCATAGTATAACAGCATTCCAAAGTTGAAACTTTAATGTTTGCTAAAGCAGCATTTTGCGCATATTTGTCTTCCGCTATAATTATGTTTAACACGCAACGATCATGTGTGTCGAATCTAAGCGTTCCTTTATACTTACCAAATGTACTTTAACTTGGAAAATGTGGTACCACTGTCATCAGAGAATACTGCATACAGACATTATTAATTAAAATTCGAATCATACCCCCTTTCTCTGAAATTAGTGAACATGAACTGAACATGAACTTATAACATTCATTGTCGCTGAGGAAGCAAAGACAATTACATTTATTTGCCATATAAGCTACGGGTGAAGGGCTTTATGGGGCATCATGAACCTCTCAGTGCAACCATCATTTCATAAGTATTATATGCCCTTACAATATTGTACACAGTCGTAACAATGCTGGTGTGAATGACATGGATTATCTGCTCATTCGGCTCCATTCAGGACAGTGGCCAAAATGTGCAGAATCGTTCATGTACTGACCGTATTTTGTAGTTGTGGTGAGATTAGATCACCATGCAGGGACCATATCTCTATTCTTTATGGTAAATTCTGTTAAATGTTAAAAGTTTTTTCGAGCCATATCAGCTATTACCTGTCCTCATGATTGCAGCATCCATGATTGAATGGTTCTATGTTCACTTGTACACCCCTGCAATCAAGAAAAAATCACCAGTGATGATTCTCCGAGAACTAATGATAATTCTATATTCGCAGCCCATGCCGCATATACTCTATAATACTACGAAATACCTACAACTAGCCCATCAAAGCTTCGCTTCATGAACCTGGCGGCGTATACTTTTTTTCTGTTTAACCCCTGAATGCGCTCACACGTAATGCACACAATTCCCATACAGTACCAGCTTACGTGGTACCCATTTGAAGGATAAGTATCACGCCAAATATCTCTTGATGGACCCGTGCAAGCAGGGATACAAGCAGACCTGTTAACCTTAATAACACACTCCTCCAGTCATGGTGCCAGTAACATCTATATTTTGGAATTCGTTTTGGCTTGGTAGATTGGCTCCTCCATCCATTGCTTGATTCTGTTAATCGTTGTCATCGTCTGCCCTTCCTTCTCTTGCCCGGTAAGGTGGTCAGCATGAAGATAAACGAATAAAATATCTCCATTATTTGTTTTAGTTCTCATTTTTAACACAAAACCCTATGGGGAAATAATGCTAGTGAAAACCACAATGACATTGTATCAAGGATCTTCTCGAGTAGGTAGGGCCCACTACCCCAAATATGTCATCAACTGCTGATTCCCAATAGTATGATCTAGCAAAGCTAGATGAGCATGCATGGACCTGCTCTTACTAACGCCCTTGAATTCTCAACAAATGAAACAACATCCAAAACTATTCCTTCTGCTGTCCTTGCAAACATTATCATGATTATAGTGTTTTCTGGATGATCAACATGCAGTTCCTCCGCGATATTCTCATTCAAGGTGGCATTTATCAATGAAGAGGATTGATTATGTTATACGGATGTGTCAAAGGCTGCAGCAGGGTGCTACTGCCAATTAATACTTATCATAGTGATGAAATAAAACATCGAAATAACACGAATTAAGAAGCAAGGATGAAACAAGGATGTTGCTTACGTCAAAGAAAAGAGGTTAATATGTTTGCGGGGGTAGCTTTTTGTGATGTCATAATGTAGGCCATTACAGCACATAGTGTATATCATTTCAAGAGCTATGATAAAAACATGTTTCGTAGGCATGAGCGTGTACTTATGTATGTATATTGTACATATCCTGTACATTTAGGCACTACATTACATGCGCACTTTGCGCTTTTGATCTGTGTCTGGCTTGTATCCATATCAATATACTTTCACTACTATTAGGCTGACCCATCTCGGTAGCAAACATTGATATGTTAATGGAGGCCAAAAGTAACTTGCGTTTTGCGAGAAAAATTGGATACAAAGGTCATACGAGACATAAAAGCAATGCAGGCCCAATAAGCACCGTTGTGCGTAAAACATATGACGGGGACAAAATGTGTACAAAATGCTGCTTTAGCTAACATCAAAGTATGAACTTTGGAGAGCTATAACTATGTATCCGGTTAAGTAATGAATCCATTTTTTCAGACATTATCAAACATATTTTCTGGCAGGTTTTCAAGAAGTTTCTTTGCATAAAGTGAGATGAAGTTTTGAAATACATGTATAAAGAAATGTGTAATGTATGGAATTCAAATTATGGGGGAAATTGTTAAAAATCATATTTAATGCCCAAATTTCTCATAAAAATCACACACAATCCTGCTAAATTTGATACTACCTTGTAGTAAATTTAATTCTCTTTAATATGACATCTTATATGATATGTGAAAATAAACCATTCAAATGTTATCAATAAAATTGTTCAATACTACTTTTCTATAGCGGCCATTTTAAAATATGGCCGCTATGGCTCTCGTGGGCAAAAATCGAGAGGGCTCAATATCCATATTTGCGTGTAATACATCATTCTACGTGAGTGCCAATGTTGTTGCTTTTAGACAAAAGTGAACAATTACGTTAAAAATTCGAGCTATGCCGCTGGACTATAATAAAAGTAACGGTCGATAATTATTACATACAGAGAGATCACCTTTTTTTGATATGCTGGCAGTGCCTTTGCCATTCTGAAAGCATTTGGATAACAACCACTTGATAATGGATCTGTGATATGAAGGATCATTTGCTTAATAAAGTATGAATCTATACCATCATGGCCATAATGGCTTACTCACTTTCAGTGACTTAACAACATTTATATTTTAGTCGGATGAACGGGTTTAAATAACAGAGAGTGTGCGCAATGCACAGACATATAAAGTCTATAAATAAATTGTTTTGAACTTCATCTATAATTTCTATCTGACTCGGTCCAACTTTAGCAAAGTATTTGTTTATTCACATTTCTGCGCATCTCGTACGTGACGTAACAAAATCAAAACCTTAAAAGTTGTAATTTTCTTATCCTTGGACGGATTTTCTTGAAACCTTCACTCATATGTTTCTTCCATATTTCTGTTTTGTATAAAAAGTAACTTAACTCCAGGATAGACTTTCCCTTTGATCAAACTGTTATACAATCATAAACACAAAATCGCACTTATCCATTACACCTTGGAAATACAAAACTCTGTAGACATGATACAATAGTCTAGATTATCAGTATTATACTTCAGCATCAACGTTATTATTTTATCCGTGCATTGGCACAAAGCTTCTGCTACCATTCTAAATTGCCATTTCTATTCCTGTTCCTCTGTATTTAACTATTTTGCCTCTATCTTTCTCCTTTTCTTTCTTTCTTTTTTTCTTTCTTTCTTTCTCAATAGGATGCTCAATATTTCAAAACCTAACCCATGACGCGGAATCTTTTACATTCCGCGTCGTGAATAATCTTGCTTAAGATTTTGTTCATGTTGCGACGCGACGCAACTTGGCAGAGCAATTAAAGTAAAATAGCGCCATCATTTGCCGCGCCGCGAATTGCGAGAAGAAATTGCCTGAGAAAACCGTTGTAAAATGATCTTGTGTTAGGCGACGCAGGAATGGCTACCTCGCGCGTGCGCATTCAGGCTGATTTCCCCAATTCAGAAGATTCAACGTCTGGATAAGAAATCTGAAGATCCATATTAGATCCCTTTTTCTTGCTCATTGTCTCTCTCTGTCTCTCTCCATGTCTCTTTCCTCCTTTCTCTCTTTCTTTCTCTTTCTGTCTTGTTATTATTTTGTTCCTTCCCAATGGATATCACTCTTTGTTTCTCTGCCTCTCTCTTTTCACCTCTACCTCTCTCTCTCTCTCTCTCTAGATCTCTGTTTAGACCATGAGAATCTCTCTCTTTTTTTTCTATCTCTCTCTGTCTCTCTCTTTGTCATACTCTCTCTCTCTCGCCCTCTCTTTCTGAGTGTCTATCTATGTCTGTATGTCTTGCTCACTATTTCTATTGCTGTCTGTCTGCCCCTCTCTGTCCCAATCTCTCTCTATATATATTATGTATGTCTTTTTTCTTTTGTACTGTCTATCTTTCTGTCTCTATCTCTCTGTCTCCCTCTGTCTTCCGTTCTCACTCTTCCTCTTCCTTTCTCATTGGTGATATAAATATATTTTATTCCGCCACTTAACATGCTTAACATACAAGACTAGCAGCTGCTCTCAACAGTATGAGGTCATACACGTTCATATACATGCATGTATTTCAGCTTTCGCTTCTGAACTTTTATTTTTTTCACCAAGTGCTTGTTATGTAGTTAATAAGGACAAGCGAATGCAAAATGTAATACTTTTTTGAGATGAAAATACTAGCTTGGGCGCAGCTGGCGGGTTTTTCAGGTTACTTGTCCGAAAGCAAAGTATCTGAGAGAAACGTTTCATGATTTTTTAATGGAATATGATGTGGAACATTGTGAAATTGATACTTAAGTAATGCAACTTGATATCACGTTTAGAGCCCTATTACCATATTGTAACAATATTCCTCGATTGAATCTTTATAGATGCATCGTAGGTATTACATGTCACAACTGCGCAAGTTGTGGGGTGAGGATATATCCCCAAATTCTTCTGCACATCCGACTTTGTTTATACGTCAGCCCGAGGTTGTTTAAGTTACATGACTTCGTGAAAAAATAAAGAGTTCATCAGCGAAAGGTGAATGTATGCATGCTCAGGAATATGCATGATCTATAATTTGTAAAATTTAGGTGGACATGACGCAATCGCGTATTCATCAGTTTGTTAAGGGCAGCTGTCAGTCATGAATATTGAGTGGCGAATAGACCAGTTTACTAATGTAGTCAAATTTATGGATGTTTCTTCCCTCGGGGCCTAGTAATGAGTTATACCATTAACCTGTACTTAACAATCGTATTTCAGTACTTGTAATTCACTTTGCATACATTAGTTGTTGCTATGTCGGGCAAACCTCGGGCAAGTTTTCCGGTTGTCAGGGGCAACCGTTGTTAAACTGGTATGCATACAACTTGAATATGTTAGTAAACCGGTCTATTCAAACCTTTTGAAAGGGATGGATATCCATTCCTTTAAACATCCTTGGTTGTTTAAGGACATATCGGAGTAAGCTTCAAATGGTTTACATCTTTAAAGATGTCTCCTCCTAATCTCCTCCTTTGGCAAGGTTTTAAACTTAGCATTTTCAAAGCAGAAATTAGCTAGCATGATAACTTCTTCAGTCGCAGTGACTTTTTATCATATAGTGCGATGTTTAAATACCAGCTCAAGAATATAATAATGAATACTTATACGCTAAATTAGTAACATTTCAAGTCCGCATATAATTGTAGATATCAAACCAAGATACATCTAGCAGGTTGAAATATGGATAGAAACTGCGTACAACATACTCATATAACCCGATATCATGTACATTGCATTGATAGACATTGATAGAAGTACATACAAGGACAGTGACGAAAGAATATAATTACTAACAATAATTAAATGACATTGCCATGAATGATAACAGTTCATTTATTTTGGTCCAAACGGACAGTATGGTGGTACTCTGGAAGCCATCTATAGACAGAGTTTGGCCAACTTGGTTTCATTAATCCCCGCTATGATAACCAATGCTCACAATAGAGTACCGAAGGGGTGTCGTCAAATCTATTTTTAAACAGGTTTCTGCTTCTAAACGACATCACTCAAGTGAGACTTTTACTGGTCCGACATTGTCTAGCGAGCTACAGTCGGGCTCTTACAATGAGAATCCCCGCTATGATCACCAATGCTCGCTCTACCCTCATAGTTTAGGACCAGTTGTATTGACAACATGCTTATATGACGTCGCACTTCGGAACAATGTATGATGCGTGTTGTTTTGTTGGGCAAGGAAATAACAAAAGAATATGCGCCACGTTGCTACCTATTGAATTTCGCCAAACTCTGTGTATAGATGGCTTTGGTAAGTATGGCAATGGCGCCACCAAAGGTGCCAATCTCATTTAATTTCGGGGATTTCATAATTGTGAAAGAATTCCTTTTTGGTTACCTGAATTCAAACAAGAATTGGACTTGTAGTCACGACACAACAGTTCTCCCATTAATAAATTAATTAAACCCGTAATATAAAAGGAAAGTGCTCCCTGGACGTTAAATTGTTTTTGATTATAGCAAAACAAACGAACGAAACATTGTTCGTGAACGTTTGACGAAAAATCCGTCAAAAGATATGTTATGATTTGTGTCTTGATTTTGTGACGTCACGTGTGAGCTGCTCTCCCAAATGTTGTGCGATGTCTGATTCTATAAAGGGTCCCTCTTCTGGTTCCTAATGAAAGAAGTAATCGGTTTCCTAAAGGTGTACGTGTAAAAACATGTGCCTAATGATATATCAAATACGCAAATCAAATGATATGTATCCTCTCGAGAAATTGGAAATTTAAAACAAAGACGCAATGGACTACTCAAAATTAAGAAATTGTGAATTTAAAACCTTGTTATCCTTTGACGGATTTTTTTTTGGTCAAAACTTTACTTATTTGTTGCTTTCATGCTTTTGCTTTAATCGAGACCAACTTAACTGCAGGGTAGACTTGCCATTCAACTGCTACATGTACCCCCTTCCTGAACACACACTACTCTAAATAACGTGTGTATGCGGCACTAGTATTTCTCTTGTAATCATAATCTTGTGTAATCATGAGCGAATGGCACTGTATATGGTCATCCAATGAGTTTCTTTGTTATCTTTAATCATGTTTCGGCTACTTTCTCCTTGCAGAAGAGATCACAATAGCGTAGCTGAC
Source organism: Arbacia lixula (assembly GCA_963669155.1). Taxonomy (NCBI): domain Eukaryota; kingdom Metazoa; phylum Echinodermata; class Echinoidea; order Arbacioida; family Arbaciidae; genus Arbacia; species Arbacia lixula. The sequence goes on from OZ022589.1 coordinate 11,451,042, forward strand.
GTCACGGCTTTAGAATGGCAATCCTTCTTGATCTCAAATGACTTAACGAACCATTGGGTATCAAATTATTGAAGGGAAGACGCTAGGCAAGAATTATTCGACAAAGCAAACTGTTTTAAAATTAACACCAAGCAGTAATTTTGTTCTAATAACTTATACACTTATAGAACATGTAAAACTTAACATTCGGTGCTGAGAGTGTTAAGAGCGTAGGTTCAAACATCAAGGGAATGAAATTTGATGTAGAGAAAGTATTTGCTCAATACCAAGAAAGGGTGTTAAATAGATGTTGCTTCCGACACTGTGTGGGACTCAACATACTTGGTCTCAATGTCACGCCTAAGATACTGTAATACAATCATACAATACATGTACTTGAATTAATATCTATAAACAGTAACACGACTAGTGTTTCATGCATAAGTGGTGTGTGCGTAACTAGTATCCTCGCTTAATTAAAGTAAACATAAAAGTGGTCAATATGTCTATTGTAAAAAAAAACACCCCAGATGACACGACTTTGCCACGACTCTGCAGTCGTAATGGCCTACGACCCACTTACTCAAAATCCTATTATGACCGGGTCCTGCGATTCAGCCAGTCACAGAGTCGTACGACTGATCAGATCGTGTCGTCGGCGGTGGCCTTTAGATTCAGGTAGATTGTTGTTCAGCACTTGTTTATTATGACTCCTTTTAGAATTCAGCGAACGGTTTCAGATTTAAAGCCCGGTCACACCGCCAGAACTTTGCTGGAATGTTCCTGGAACGGTGAAAAAAAATCGTCACCGTTCATTACCGTTCACCACCGTTTAACAGAAGTTGGCCCGAAAGTGTCGAATTTCGGCCCCCTCTCCCTTCCGTTCAAGGAACGCTTCAACAAAGTTCGGGCGGTGTGACCGGGCCTTGACACACTTGCACGGGTGGTTATTTTCCGATTCCTTTCAACATTTTGTTGAGCTCTTAAAGCGACGTTGAGGCATATTTGCACAGGTAATAAACACCATTCCCATAATGCAGTATTCGGTCTGGCAGAGAAGATATTAAAGAGACAATACAGCGATAGCACTCTTAGTGGTACTTGGATTTGTCAATGATTAAAAGCAATGTAGCTGTACATGTATGTGTAATCGTGAGATAGTCATGAACGTGTAGTGTCACTGTCTTGTAAGCCACACTGTGGCTAAAGAGGAGTAAGATAGTCACTGATGCATTCCGGGTAGTAGTCTGGGTACAGCATTTCAATGCTAAACTAGATTAAAAAGTACACAGTGATATCGCAGCTGCTTCGGTCGTGTACTGTAATATATATGATGACGAGCAAGGCATACTGCGTATCATTCAATACACATATAGGCTGAACATTGTCTCCCGCGATTACATGCTTACTGTATGTCGTCTGTAGGTATATACAAGTTCTCACACGAGCGATTTGCTAACTTATCCTCCAATAAAATGAAGGGTAGCATTGGTTGTTACACATCAGTAATCTCTTATATGAGTTTGCAGTAAGTTTCATGCCTTGCAGCGGCGAGTTAACGCTATAAACTATGGATGGCGAGTGGTGGAGGCATAACATATCAGAGTTTTACGACGTCCGGATCTATTTCTTTCCAAGCAGCTTCTCCAGCCAAGCCGACTTTTTGGGAATGGTGGAGTAATCGCAGCGGAGGATGCGGGGGATGACGTCGGCGAACGTCGGATGTTTGAGGGCGTAGATGACCGGGTTGACGCACGTGTTAAACTGCACCAGCAGCATGACCCAAGGGATTCCCGGCTCGCTGTTTGGCAGCAGGATAGCCACCCCATACGGCGTGAGGCACACTAGAAAAGCGCACACCACGTAGAAGAGGTTACGCGTGATGTCCGCCTGTCTGCGGTTCACCGTCTCCGAGAGTTCCTCAGAGACGGATTTGGTGCGCGGTCCCAGCCCGCCCTCTACGCTGACACCATTGACCGATGGGGTTCTCGGTGAAGGCAATGTTGGTGATGCTGTTGCAGCAGCAGTGTTTGCAGCACTAGCGGGGAGTTGGGGTACGGCGTCGGGCTGGCTGTCACGGGGGGAATCCCCCGCAGCTCCGGTAGGCACTTCCGAGAAATTGAAGTGAACCTGGGTAGGGCTGTGAGGCGTGTTGGGGCCGGCCTCGACGAATGAGTCCCGACCGGCGTAATTTCGGTCGCCGTCGCCTACGATGAAGAGTCGGAGGAGATGTCGGTGGTGCTTCCGGACGTAGAGGAAGACCATGATGTAGCAGAAGATCATGACGACGAGGCTCGGCAAGAAGACCATAATTCCAGCGAATAGACTCAGATACTCAGAGTTCGGGTGCGTAGAATCTTGCAGGCAGGCCTTGTATTTATACGAATACCCCAGGCTCCCCAGCCCTACATTGGTGGCCAGGAGTGTCAAGAACGTTGGGTAGCCCCAGGCAATGGCCACCATGAAGGCGAGCCTTCTCGACGTGTACGCCTTGTCGAAATCGTGCTTTCGAATCACGTGATACCGGTTGAACGCGATCATCGCCAACGTCACAGTCCCGGCCCCGAGCGCGATCCACAGAAACCCAGATGCAGACGCGCACAAGTATGGGGACAGCGGCCAACCATTCAACGAGAGCAGCGCGACGGCGTTGAACGGCAGCACGCAGCAGATGATGCAGTCCGCTATGCATAGGTTCACCACGAACACATTCACCTTCGTCTGGAGGTTCCTGCACAGAGCCACCGCGAAGAGGACGAGGAAGTTGCCGATGAGGCCGAAGACGGCGATGGCGATAGTGAACGCAGCCACGGCGATGCGCTGGTTGTAATCATCGAAGACGTAATCATCCTCGAGCTCGGGAGTCCGCGGTGAGGTGTTGTTCACCAGCATGCTGACTAACAGGGAAGTCATGGTCGGACGTCTAGGTAGCACCCTCTGTAGTTCTCGATAAAAGCGGTTGGATGTGTGCAGAATGTCACATGACAGCTGTTTACTATTCACAGGTTAGATTGCCATGGTCACGGCGAAGGCTGGGTTGTGATTCATTTCAATCCGGAACATGTGCTGCACCTGCAGTTGGGAAAATGACAGAAAACGAGGAAGAAAAACAAATAAGAAACGTGAAAGATAAGAGACAATGAAATAAATGGAGCTTGCCAATCATCATGATCATGAGGGGAGGGGAGAGGAAAGAACAGAACGAAATGATGAAACGAAGAAGAGAATGAATGAGATAGAGAGAGATAGAGAGATAGAGAATGATAAATATGATATAGTAGAGAGAGAGAGATAGGGGAGACAGATATATACATGCATCTAGTGAGCAAAATATAAAGAGGGGGAAAGGGAGAGGGTCGAATGGGGAGAGACAGACAGAGAGAGAGAGAGAGAGACAGACAGACAGACAGACAGAGAGTAAGGACTGGTGACAATAATTCCCATTTTTCAAGAGCTATGTCAACATGCTCAATATTATCATAACTGTTATGAAAGTTGGTCGAAATGCGGAAGTATGACAGGTACGTGCGGAAAGTCCCATTTCGCTTACATATACAGCACCAATTCGAATATTGTTTTGTTCCTTCTGATACCGTCATTTCGGCTTCAGTCTCAGTTCTGTGACCAGACTTACAAAAATACTCTTAGCAGCGTCTTTCGTTGGTATGAGATTTCTGGAGAAAATGAACAGCGTATGAATGGATGTGTAGGTATGTGTAGGTATGTACAATGTGTAAGTACATGTCCATGCTCTTACCTCGACAGGAAAAAAAGTCAGAAATCATGGACAGACCCCTGAGAACATTTAAGAAACCTCTCTCTTTAGCAGCATACCTTGCTGATTATCTTTTGTGTACGAGACCACGCAGAAAACGATCAATCCACTTCTGATAATGTTAACCGTCATATACCGCCAAACTGTTTACTTCCGAGGCATTCAGTCGTATAGAAATCAAAAGCTTGCAACGTCTGGCTACAACATCGAGAATGATCGGATTACGCTCATGGAATTAAACAACTGATTTTTTTTTACGGCACAAGGACGAGAGCCTGTCAATACCAGTCATGCCAGTTGGGGCAAAGATCGCTCAAAACCAGTGACCTGTGACAAAACCACGAAACATTTCTAGTGGCGGGTACTAATATTAGAGTTCGCGTGCAGACGACTTCTGTGTCAGCGAAAATTAAGCGATACGATGCCATCACGGATATCGATCACTTAGCATGCTAATTAGGTATGATGCATTTAACCTGATTTCGCAACTACCAAATGCATATAAAGAGTGGTTCTCTCTCTCTCTCTCTCTCTCTCTCTCTCTCTCTCTCTTTCTCTCTCTCTCTCCCTCTCTCTCTCTCTCTCTCTCTCTCTCTCTCCCCTCCCCCTCTCTCTCCCTCTCTCCACCGCTTTCTCCCCCATATCTCTTTTTACTCTTTTACTCTCTCTACCGCTCTCTCTTCCCACCTCTTTCGTTTTCTCTCAGCCCCCCCCCCCCTCTCTTACCCCCCCCCCTCTCTCTCTATCGCTCTTCCTGACACTGACAGACACAGATTTTGAACCAGGAAGCGAGCGCAATGTCCCCATTTTATTTTACGCGAGTTCCGTACTTATACCAAGTGCTAAATGTAGAACCGCTCAATAATCCCCGCTCTTATCAGCTTCACAATCATTAAAGGGACCACTATCATGACACGCAATATTATTAACCCCCGAACTGCCATTTTTTTTTAATGAACATTATTGTCCTACTATAATTGTAAAATCAACAACTTAAGGCAATTATTTCAATCCAAACGACTCCAACCCCCAAGCGATTATAATGACGCAAACGTTCTTGTTTCTAGTATGTCCTGCTTTTTCTCACAATCATTTTTTTCTGGTATAGTAACATGCGGAAATCAAAGTTTGACATAGATGTTAGGAAGTGTATATCAGCACCGTCACGGTGCCCTTCATTTATTTTGTGTTGGGGACACCGTGAGTAATGATAAATGTCATAAACCCCGTTCATATACACCGCCTATCCGCGAAAAAGGCGCAACATTTGCGGCAATTTTGCCGATGCATTACCGATAGCTGCGTATATGAACGGGAATCGCTCAAATAATGCGGTATTTGCTTCCTCCTTTTTTGCGCTTATTTTGCGGCTTTTTCGCGGATCGAGACCTAGTAATAATACCGCAATATTGCGGTAAGCGAATCTTATAAACTGCGTCCGCAAAATAGGCGTAAATGTTGCGCCTTTAGCATCGCGCTCTGGCCTGTTGGTTGCTAATCCTACCGCTCGTATGGCAGAGCGGAGCATGTCACCATAGGTTTGGAGAGAGTCCAGCTGTCCAAAACACCGCAACATTACGGCTTTTGGGGGTGTATATGAACGGTGCTTTTGCGGCTCGCTGGAAACTTGCTTACCGATGTGCATCGGTAATAGTAGCGGTATATGGTATATGAACGGGGCTATAGTTTGAGGAGGAAGGTGTGCGCGCGCGCGCGCGCGCGTGTGTGTGTGTGGGGGGGGGGGGGGGGGAGGTGGAATACTAGGAGGTGGAATATCATAATCATAACATACTGTTGTGTAGACTACATAAGTTATGTTTACAGCACTACATATAATATTATACTTTATGATCTAAGCCATTAACTGCGCGTACACTGCATGTACACTGCCTGTCACCCCTTCCCCTCAGTTCATGTATATCATGTTAATGGAAGACCCAGCTTTTAGATATGCTGTGAGCTTTGAACTTGTTAATCATCATCATCATCATCATCATCATCATCATCATCATCATCATCATCATCATCATCATCATCATCCTAAGCCATCGTCAATCCAATGCAGTGAGAAAGCCTCTCCAAGGTGACGCCGCTCTGGTGTCTTTCTGATCCAGGTGACGCCAAGAAATTTCGTAATTTCTTCTCTTCTCCAAACTTTCTGTCTTCCAGGGTGCCTATGGTATTCATTCAGTGAGCTGGGCCCTGTTGCATAAAACTTACCGTTAATGGTAACTTTGCTATTAATAGCAACTTCTATGGAAAACTAGAATTTGATTGGCTGTCCAGCGATGTCATCATGGAGTCTACCATTGATGGCAGAGTTACCATTAATGGTAAGTTTTATGCAACGGGGTCCAGCTTGGTCTACCGTTCATCTGCGTCATGTTGTATATTATGTTTTCAATTATTGTAACTTACCATCAATGGTGACTACCATGGCAACAGCCAATGAGCTATCATGCACCTGTCGCCATGATAGTTACCATTGATGGTAAGTTACAATAATTGAAAATCTATTTGCAACATGACCCAGATGATCAGCTGCATGACCAGCCCAGGCCTACTTCTTTTATTTCTCACTTATTAAAGGGATAGTTCACCCTGAATATAAGTTGGTTTCAATAAAAGCATAAACATGAAAAGACATGTTGGTGAAGGTTTGACGAAAATCCGCCAAAGGATCAGAAAGATCATTGCAATGACTGCCCACGAGATCATCACATGTCTTCACACAATACCATCTAACAACCTTTCATGTGGGAATAACCGTTTCCTAACGTGAGAAAAGTACTAGCTATGTGATGCTATTATAAGCACTTGCAGGTAGTCTTTGCAATGTTAAGTTTGTGCATAAATTCTGCTTATCATCCTGCTAATTTCTACCTTTGATGATGTCACAGGGGGAATCTTGAGTTGGAGGATATTTTAGAGGCGGGGCTTATCAGTGCTGAGAAAAAATATAGAAAAATTATTTTAAAATATAGGACACACATTTCCATTGAACAGTTACTGATTTTGTTATGTACATATTATGTTGCATCAGCAGAAGTCAACATATATTTTGATGACAGGGGCCCTCTGAATGAGCACGTAAATCAGTATACATGTACATGTATTATCAATGGAATAATTTAAGCTGCAACATATATGATACTTTGCGTTATCACACGGGAATCATAGTGTGACATAAGCATAAAAGTTTCAGGAAGAAGGAAACAAATGTTACTGTCAAAACACACTGTTGTGCAGACTAAATGACTATTACACAGAAAATTAAGTTTCTATCTCATGGCTGCAGTTTCAGTACGACAGTACTTCAGTACTTAGTTTTCGTGTTCGGTGGCATGTTTTTTCTGAATATACTTCTTCATTGCGTACTATCTGTTTCAGTCGATATCAATTTAAATTTTAAGTTTCCTCGTAAAAGAATACTTGAAGAGAATGTGATTTGGGAGATGGACGGAGATGGAGAGAGAGAGAGAGAGAGAGAGAGAGAGAGAGAGAGAGAGAGAGACAGTGAAAGAGAAAGAGAGATAGAGATAGAGAGAGAGAGAGAGAGAGAGAGAGAGAGAGAGAGAGAGCGAAAAGAGAGCGGGACAGACAAATGTTGATTATACACACATAAAGTGAGCGGGTGACAGCTATATAGAGAGGGAGATGTATTAAATATGAAGCAGAGAAAATGAGAGAGAAGGGGAGAGAGAGAGAGAGAGAATGAGAGAGAGAGAGAGAGAGAGAGAGAGAGAGAGAGAGAGAATAAAAGAAAGAGAAAGAGAGACCGGGCAGAGAGGCAGAGAGAAAGGAGGGGAGGAGGCGTGGGGCGTGAAATCGAGGAACGCGGAAATCCAACCCTTTATTCCATTATTAGCATCTATTATCGGAGTATAATATTATATTATATTATATAATATTATATTATAACACACAGCTTCAACTGCATAACTGCATAGAACTTAACATTTTCGCATTACATCACATTACCAGGCACAAAAAACCCATTGGTTTACTACGCAACTTCATGCCAATGGTATTGAGAATTAGCCCTTATGTTACTAGCCACTATCCTTCTACGTTTTAATCTCTTTGCTCACTTTAACCCTTCCTGTATCAGACAAAATGCTGCTCTATGGGATTTGTGCGTATTACTGTGGAATACAGTCACGCATGACACATGCGGACTTAAAGGGGAAGTTCACCCTGAAATGATTTTGGTTTCAATAAAAAAAGACAAATGAAAGAAACATATGAGTGAAGGTTTGACGAAAATCGGTCAAAGGAAAAGAAAGTTATTTGATTTTGTGATTTGTGATTTTGATTTTGTGATTTCTGCTTTCTAATTATGTATCAAATGCACAAGTAAAAGGATGCATATCTTTGCGAGAAAATGCACATTTTCGAAAAAAAAAAATGTACACAACATATGGGAGAGCACCGCGACGTCACAAAATCAAAACTTTTAAATCAAATAACTTTCTTTTCCTTTGACCGATTTTCATCAAATATCCACTCATACGTTTCTTTCATTTGTCTCTTTTTATTGAAATCAAATTAATTTCAGAGTGAACTTGTCCTTTAAGACGGATTCGTCGTCTCGAGGATGCAATTTCTAAACCAAGTTCGCAGAGTCGGGACTCAATGAGCAGACCTAAACTTAACTCTTTCTTTACCAGATAAGGTACTGTTCTATGGGATTTACGCGTAGTCAATTACTGGTGCGAAAATGTCTCACCGAGAGCGCACAAAGAGTAAATAATCATCATCAGAGAATAATATAAATAACAAAATAACTCAAAAATTTTGTTTTTGCGACGAGCTACGACGAAATGGAATTATGGTGTGATATTGCATTTATGATCGTCACGCATGATTTAACTTGGAATTCCCATTTCAGGCTTTCTTGTTATGCATGCATGCATGGTGATGTAAGCGTACTTTGGCATACAATAATGCAAATTCGGGATAAGGAGAGTGGGGCCATTTTCATGAAAGCTTACTAACCTAGTTAGTAAATAAAATGCATGCAGCTGAATGCACCTTAGTAGCTTACTAGGCTTAGTACGGTTTCATGAATATGGCCCCTAGTATCAACAACAAGGGCAAAACGGCAGAGCAAGGAAGCAAGCACTAAAAACGAGTTCACCAAAAACGGTACTAGCGGTTTCCATAATCGGCATAATCATCAACAACAATAATAACAATAGGTTGTTGACGTTTAAAAACATACATAATTCTCAAACAGTGAATTTCATAACATAAATTATATGACTAAACCCCTTGGGCTATATTCATGAAAGCTTACTAGCCTAGTTAGTAACTAAAATGCATGTAGCTGAATGCACTTTAGTAACTAACTAGGGTTAGTAAGGTTTCATGAATATGGCCCCTGGTTGCTTGCTTAGTAGCTGCCGTTTCTGTTCCAACGATTGGCGTCTACTTTCCATCGACATCTATCTCTTGTTATTGATAACATACTGGTACTCTTACCAGTCAGAGCACTCACCGAATGCAAGTATTTAAGGCTCTGCTTCTTTTCCCATCAATTATCAGTCAATACCTATTTACTGCCCATTCTCTCTTCTCATTATAGTCCTAATCATTGAGTTCGTGTCGCATGTTCCATGTGTGGTGTAAAGAAGGGATAGAATTATCGACATATGGATTGTGACAAGGAGACTTCCTCATTGGATACTTTGCAAAGTCATAATAACCTTTGTATTCTTATCAAAAAATCAAATTTATGATATAATCTTTGTTTTGCTGTCACCCTCCGTAATAAAACGGTTGACTGGTGAACCTGTTCGAAAAAACAAACAAAAGAGGACCATGCGGAACTTGAACTTGTATCTACGTTTTGTATTTGTTAAGAGATTGGTCAATCAATCAATCGTTTTACTACAGAGAGAAACAGCAAAACAAATATTGTATGATCTATTGGCTCGCTGCAAAATATTCATAAACTTCGAATAAATCACATTTGTGAAGAACGAATCGATATACATGTATTTGATTCGTCGTCTTCCTCTACTTCTCCTGTCCTAAATAATGTTCCAATCAGTTTTTTCTTTCTCTTTTCCGCCCCTCTTCCTCTCATTCCGTGGGAAAATCCAGGAAATATGTCTACTCTGTGTTTAAGTTCGTGCCGTAATATAGGAAATGCAACTTCCCTTTAAGACTTTATGCAAGTAAAGTCAACAGCATACCATGCGTCATAATGTTTATAGTTAGAGCATAAAAGCAAAACTTTGTTGTGAGACGTGATGCCATTGTGTCCGTATGTATGTATGTAATGTACACGTATCATAACGGCTTGGCAAACATCATTGTGCAAAGCAAACTCTGACTGAGCGAGATAGACGTTTGGTGGCCGGATACAGGAGAAAAGCTGCACGTATGGATTTACTGCTATCTTGCTATGCAGAGGACCGACCACCCCCCCCCCCCCCCCAAAAAAAAGGGAAGAAAACAAAAAGACATAAAACAAAAAAGATGTACTGTGAAACTCGTCGTATACTTCTCACCATGCACGACCCTCCCTTCAAGAAAAATATAAAACAAGAAGTTATTATACAACAAATCTTATATGTTTAATTTTTCACAAACTGTTGCCTGCAAGCAGTTCTTCAGACCAAAGAGATTCTAGGAAAGCTGAGATATATATATATTTTTTTTCTGATTTGCCTGCTTGTACTGACCATCAAAGTTTTACTCCTCTTTTCACCCTCGCATTACCAATGTCACGACAATATGCAGTAATTCAATTAATAGTGCAATGCCTGGTACTGCATGGGTTAAAGCCAATGCACAGCTTGACAGTGTTAACATATTTATACCGTGTGTCACAATAGACCACGATCTCGCTACATATATTTTGAAGATGACGTAGATGTAAAACTTATAGCTTGGATCGATTTTTGTGATTGCTGAAGCCTCATCTCCGTTTAAACTACTCATCGATTTTTCACACCATCTAGCCAGCGTCCCATCCCATTCGCTGGTGTGTAGGTTCACGTCGCATGGGTTGTATTGGGGCAGAAATGCGGTTGGAGACTAAAATGGTGTTTGACGATTGTTATGATATGTCATACTGCTACTACTACTGATATTACTACTACTACTACTACTACTACTACTACTACTTCTACTACTACTACTACTGCTACTACTACTACTACTACTACTACAGTACTACTACTACTACCACCACTACTACAACCACTTCTACTGCTGCTACTACTACTACTACTTCTACTACTGCTACTTCTACTTCTACCAATATTATGATTTACTACTGCTCTACTTCTTCTACACTCCTATTATTATTACTACTACTGCTACTACCACTACTACTACTACTACTACTACTACTACTACTACTACTACTACTGCTACTGGTGATGTGCGTCAAATGTTCTACTAGTGTTACTTATTACACTAATGCTACTATCAAAATACATATCAATTTGCAGCCTGAGAAGTATTAATTCCAAAAGAGATATGATTACTTATAGAAGTATAGGCCCATTATGCAGTATATCACGTATAATACGCGGTTATGTTATGTACTAAGCCGGGTAACAAACCTACCTGCATATTCCCAAACTACATTCAAGCATTATGTATCTCTTTCTCTCTCTTCCGCTCTCTCTCTCTCTCTCTCTCTCTCTCTCTCTCTCTCTCTCTCTTTCTCAAAATAAGCCACCTGTATACAGTATCATCATGTTTCAATGTTATTGATACCAATACTTTCAAGAGTGTCCTTGAAACGCGAGATATTGACAGACCACATACATATCCACTAGAATCATACTTCAATAATGAAATATATCTGAAAACCATACCTCGTTATACTGATACTCCAAGCTAATCTCCAAAATATTTAGAATCCAAGTAAACTCTCTCCATTTCCGTGCGTGCAGAATGGAAAAGCAGTGACTATATGCGTTGAACCGACAGTATACAAGCGAGGTAAAAACTGTATCAGCAGCCCACGCACAATGATTAATATACTAGTACATTATATACCTATTATATTGAGGGTATTGTCAGTGTATGCATGGGTGAACACGTGAACTGTGAGTGTTATAGAGCACTTATCTAGTATTACGCACAGCGTTCAGTGCAGTATGGGTGATGAAGCAGATTGGGCGGTGTCTATTATCGCGGTTCAGTGAGCGCGCGCGCGAGTAGCATTGCGTTAGACTAGTGCTAGCTGTCAAAATGAAATTGTACATGTGTGTGAAATTTTTTGTTAAATAAGATTTTTTTTTTAAATTTCATGACCGAGGCACGTATTTACTTTTAGGATCGAGATTGACCTTTTGTGTCACCATCCGAAAGGCGCGGCCGGGGCTCGAACCTTTGCTGATTGCATGGTTACTTCGCCAGTCGCTTGGATTATAGGGATAGTATACTGTGAAATTATTTTCGCCTCAACAATAGGAGACATATGAAAGAAACACAATAGCGAAGGTTTGATGAAAATCCGTCAAAGGATAAGAAAGGTGTGATCTGATTTTGTGACGTCACATGCGAGGTGCTCTCCATATTACGTTGTGTACATTTTCCCCGCGAAAATATGCATTTCCTCAAAAAGATATGGATAATTACACCTGTGGATTCGATACACCATTAGAAATACGTTTTTACACATATACCTGTGCGAAAAAAAAAATCATTCAGGTTTAAGAAAAAGAAGCGATTTATGGAATTATTTTGTACACAACATATGGGGGAGCACCTCGTACATGACATCACAAAATTGACATTTCAAAAGATCATAACTTTTTTTTTCATCCTTTAGCGGATTTTCGTCAAACCCTCACTAAAATGTTTCTTTCATATTTTTACTTTTTTTGAAACCAACTTATCTTCAGGGTGACCTATCCCTTTAATTATCGTTTCAATCGGATATCGTGTGGGACTAATATTTTGAGTCGCTACCCGGGTTTTGAACCTCGAATTCTGCTGATTTAAGAGTATATTGCACAACACCTGATATTTGCATTTCTAGTATTAAGAATGCTGCCTTATTATTCGTTGGAATTCATGACATAGTTACAACCACCCCGCTGAAAGAGTCTATATACTTATTATGCCCTTGGTAGGGTATTATACTATGGTCATATGAAGTCATTTTGGGGTTTAGTCAGACAATCCATTGATATGGAAAAGGAGCGAAAAGGTAAAAAAGATAACAACTAGTTAACCAAGATCACTCAACACAACAGAAAGGTAGAGGGACTTACCTAGGGAAGAGGAAATGAAAGACCAGAGAAGAAGAACTGATGAGAAGAGAAGAGAGAGAAGGAGGAAAATAACAAGGAAAGGAAGAAGAAAAAAAGTGAAAATCTACTCACCAGTATATGTTATTCCTAATGCAATCCAGGTATGTGCCTTCCCTTGGTCCAAGAACAGCTAGCGTCCAACATTCATGCTGTTTGTCTATAATCAAGCAGATGGACTAAACAAGACGTTGAACAATACTACTCGTCACTAATTATCAAAAATAACAATTAGAGCTTAGAGGCTAAGAACCACAAACGCCACTAAGTGCACGATATCACTCAATGATTTACAAAGTGTGAACCATGCAGGGAGGTGTGTGTGTGTGCAACTACATGCATGTATTCGCCCTTGATTTATCCTTTGCGGTTTCCATACGTAGTGCAGCGTTTAGGGTTTTGCATGTGTGTCGCGATACATTACCAGGAAGGGGTGCTTATATCAACGGTAGCCACTAAAATTAGGCCTTTTGTACAGAAGTTCGGTTTAAGATGACGTACTTGTGACGTAGTCGCTCTTTTCAAAAGAGCGATTAGCCAGGGATTTGATGGTAGACTAACGGATGCGTAATGAAAAGAGCTTTTGTTGCATGTCTGGTATTTCCAATTTAGTTCTTGATCCTACAATCCAACAAACGTCCCCCGCTACACCGTGACTGTTGCAAGTACTTTTGAACTGTGATACATACCAGAGAGGGAAAGATTGCTGGCCCCCCAGTGAAGATGGTGTCACGTTATGTCTATGTAAAATATTCGATATGTTTGATTTTACCTCCCGCAATTTTCATTGAGCATCGTTGCATTGTATCATATTGGACTAGCTATCTTGTTTGTTGTTTGTTTTAGGCTATAGTTCGATGTTATTGTTACAATTCTATTAATTTTGCAGAATTGTTAAATGTAATGATATTTGGTTCAGCCTTTTAGATGAATCCCACATTTTCTTAAAAAAATACTTGATTTAAAAAGTGTAACATTTTTTTTCTGACTCACCCTGTACAATCCTGACTACCATCACCCATGAACTCAGCATCAACCATCATATTTAACACCTTGTGTCCCACAAATGGCTGTTTTTCAGTGTAGAACTAATACCAAAATACGTCCGTGGCACGTAAAGAGTCAACTCAAGACGGCACCGGGTGGTAATTTTTCTCATAACGCACTCATCCAGTGAAAAGGGATGGAAATGCGCAGGAACTGGAATTACAGATACACAATGCAGGTTTTAGTTTGATTTAGGGGTATTCAGACATTTGTGAGCTCAAACTCAATCACTAACAAAACAGGAAGAACAAAAACGATGCGTTTAATGAGAACCGAAAGTATTCGTAAGTCTGCAATCCGAAAATGCAGGTATAGTAAAAGTGATCCAAAAGGTATTCTGTATATTCAGAATCTCAAATATAGATATTATTCAAACACTTAATTTGGTACGCATTTCACTCCATATCCACTTGAAGTCCATTAATGTTTTGTTTTCTTCTGAGAATCCAGATCACAATCATAACAAAAACATGCGAAACAATACAATAAGGAAACATAAAACTGTAGTACAAAAAGATTTGAGACGATGAGAGTATGTTAGTACTGATTATATGATTTATTTACTTTGTTCCCCATACATATACATCTTTGAAAGTAAAACAAACAGTGACATTAAGCAAGAATTGACGAAAGTTTACAACAGATGGTAAAATGTATTGATACACCATGCATTTTGAATGCTAACGTCTGCTACATTCTCTTAGATACATGGAATTTAATATCATCAGTTCGTTAAAGAAAGGCAAAGTTTTCAGGTACACTGATCAACCAATTCAATATCTTTACATGCAGCCAGCTATTGATATATACTTGTTTTCACTCACATCACATTGTGAGAATCTGTACTGACGTTGGAAGACTGGTTAACCTTTAAGGTACCACTTGTGGCTTATTTCACCATTAAAGGGTTACTAAATTAGAAAAATAAGTTCCCACTAATCTATGTAAAATTATCAACTAAAAAGCGTAAATAATATGTTTTATTCACGCAATTCAAACAATACGTAACCAATGGGAACCCCACAGCTTGTCCGAGGTTTGTCTGAGTAGCAACAACTAATAGATTCAAAGTGCATTCCATCCATTGAATCTGAATGACAAGATACAGGTGAATGCAATAACGCGTTACTACGCAGTTATGGGGAAAGTTGTGAATACATTTCGAAAATGGTCTATTGTTGACTTCCGTACAATCTATGGAATTTTGACTTCTCATACGTCACTGGAAGCGTGCGTTTTTTTTTCTTCAAATTTTCGTCAAAATGAGACTTTATTGCGGCAAACGAATGTGAAATTCGTTTTTAGAGGATAATTTTACATAGATTAGTGGGCACTTATTTTTCTAATTTAGTAACACTTTAATACACACAGATCCCATAAAGCAGCATTTAGTCTGGCGCACAAAGGGTGAACACCAATATTCATAACAGTGGGTTAACGTACACCGCGTACTAAACGTAGACTAAACTCACGGGGAACAAAATAAACGTAGACTAAGCTCACGGGGAACAAAATAAACGTAGACTAAGCTCACGGGGAACAAAATAAACGTAGACTAAACTCACGGGGAACAAAATAAATTATCTGATGCTGTCACAAATCCATTGATTTCCATTGCAGAATCACAACAGAGGAGGATTTAAATGATCCCTTGTAATTATCGTGTGGACAAGCTCAATATACCACTGATTCCGAGGAAATAATCATGTACACAACAGCTCAAAGAAATTGGCGTAAGGAAAGGGAAGAAAGGGAAGGAGCCGCAGTTTTAAAACGCGGTATATTTTGTCCAGTTCAGCATGAAACAAGATGCTTTAGCCTGTAAAGCATGTGTTTCATGCTGAACTGGACAAAATATACCGATTTTCCTGGCTTTGGTATTGAGAGGATTAATACGTGCACGTACGTTACATTTCTGCAAGTAAGGGAAATAATGAAGATTACGAGTGAAAATAAATGTACACACTGCTCAGAATGGATGCTAGCTACCGTGGCCTTTGTATAATAACCAGTGATTTTTGTATACAAGTTTGATTGTACAACAGATTACGTATAAAAATGAAGTATGTTTATGACAGATACAAATACAAATCATATGAACTACGGCACAGGGATATATTACTGCAAATTGTGTCAGGAATGAATCAATATTTAAATATAAATTGTACACGGTTGAATGTACATTGTACACATGTCTCGGCCAAAGCTCTATCAAAGAGATGACCTTGGAAACTCTGGTGACAACATCTGCATATCCATAGTCAATACCGCTGACACTATGGAGCTTATGTAGATCTGATTTCTTTCCAATGATATCATATCAAGCAGGAAAGACACAATATACAAGTACAGCAGAAAAACATATCGCAGCAGTGACAGCGTATTACATATTCTGATAGAGATATTAAAGCATATTGTATGGGTGCCGTGAAACATACGAAGTACATAAGTAAAAAGCCATAGAGAGAAAACATTACCGGTAAGTACTTTTAAATTTGGAGTGTCATACCCAAAACATAATTTGTAAGGACAGAGAGAGAGAGAGAGAGAGAGCAAGAGACAAAGAGAGAGAGAGAGAGAGAGAGAGAGAGAGAGGGACAGAGAAAGAGAGAGAGAGAGAGAGAGAGAGAGAGAGAGAAAGAGAAACATAGATTAGAGAGGAAGAGATAGAGAAACATAGAGAGATAGTTAGCAAGAGAGAAAAAATGAGAGAAAGAGAAACAGATAGTTAGAGAGAGCGATAGGGAGAAAAAAAGAGAAAGAGAAACATAGAGGGATAGTTAGAGAGAGAGAGGGAGAGAGAGAGGGAGAGAGAGAGAGAGAGAGAGAGAGAGAGGAGGGAGAAGGAGAGAGAGATACAGGTCGCATAGCAGGCTTGAAATCACCAACATCTGATCTAAATAAGTAAGTAAGTAAGAAAGACATATCATCACATTCCATGATATATAAATGCTTTAAATTGATTTTAGTTCATCAAAAGCAAGGTCAATAGAGCATATTGACAAGGACATGGAAAACTTAATTTTACAATGTATTATGTTGAAAAGAAACAAGCACAGTGTCCTTTTCCTAAAATGAACTATTCATTACATTTATTTCCCCTTTGATTACCAAACATAAGTATGACTTTTCTTACTTAATACATGACAGAGAGATTATAAGACAGAGCATTAAAATGTAATAAACATGCAAGGCAAGCCTTTCTTGTATTATACCGGTATAATGTATGTACAAACATTATGCAACATATTTGCTGTACATTAAAAGGCAGTCAAATGTAAGCAAATGCCACGACTGAATATGTCAAGAGTTAGTCACATTTCATTTTTAATGTGTGTGCTTACAAAGGTAGAATAAACGAATAAATGGGATAGTTACCCTGAATTTATCTTTTTTTTTCAACAGCAGACACAAGGAAGAAAAGTGAAGTGAAGGTTTGATGAAAATCCGTCAAAGGATAAGAACATTCTGATCTTTCAAAATTTTGATTTTGTGACATCATGTGCAAGGTGCTGTCCCATATATTGTGTACAATTTTTTTTTTTGTGCATTTTCTCAAAACAAATATGCATCCTTGTACCTGTGCATATGATTCATCATCAGAAATGTTTTTATACACATACATGTGTGTAAAAACAATCATTCTGTTGTCAGAAACAGAATCATATTGTACACAACATATGGGAGAGCACCTCGGCATGTGACATTACAAAATTGACATTTAAAAATCTAATAACTTTCTTTTTCTTTGACCGATTGTCGTCAAACCTTCACTAATATGTTTCTGCTTTTTTACTGAAACCAAATTATCTTCAGGGTGAGCTATCCCTTTAACTTTTAACTCTTTATGCGCCTCTGATTAGTTCTGCTCTGGGTAATACACGCATATCCCAAAGAAGAATAGATGGTCTGGCCCTGAGAGGGCTACCTCTTGCCATCTCTGAAATCCACAGCAGTGAAGAACTTACACAGGGGCACAGGGCGATTAAAGGGAGTATACTGTACTTGGAAGGCAAAAAAAAAAGCCATCAAAAAGGTGCTAATGAGCAATCTTCTTACCAATGGTCTTAAATTCATGTATTGTCCATTTTAGAAGCTTGCTGAAATTTATTTGCCCTCAAATGATCTACATTTAGAGTAATTACTGATTAAATCACAAATCCTCAAAATGTGCGACCCGAACATCATGAGGATTTATGATATAATCACGGATTTCTCCAAATGTGGATCATTTGAGGGCAAATAACTCTCATCAAGTTCCTAAAATGGACAATACATGAATTTAAGACCATTGGTAAGAAGATTGCTCATGATCACCTTTTTGAAGGCTTTTTGTCTTCCCAGTACAGTATATGCCCTTTAAACAATGAAACAAATACCCTCGAGTATAACAACAGAGCCGCTGTGAACATAATGCTTAGAGTATTGATCCTTTTAGGATGAGTGATTTTCTTTGATAAAAAATCATAAATTCTGCAATACACATTCACAATAATGCATCCAAGCTTAAACATAAATTGATCTACAGAAATATAAAATAATTTTAATGTGGCAAAAAGCACTACATACTTAAGGGCATTTTGTTTCAGGTTTGAAATATATTCCTTGCCATGATTATGTATATTCCTTCCTTATCAAAAGGAAGCCAGAGAGTCTAATTTAGACTGAAAATACATTTAAGTTCCATTCTCATTGAGCTTAAAAAATTGCAAAGTTAGAAAAATCCCAAAGTTACGGGACAGGGACGATAGGACCAATCGGCTTTTGGTATGGTTGCTAGGCAACTTTCACCCTAACTTCGCACTTTTTCTAACTTCGCGATTTTTTAAGCCCAATCAGAATGGCACTGTAATGTGCATTTTTCTGACACTGTCATCTCACTCACAAGATCTTATGCTCAGATAAGGGAGCATCAACATGGAAAATGTCCAAAGCCAACATTGGAATAACGAACATGCAGCATACCTGAACCATTTGATGATCACACACACATATTCTGTGCAATTCTACTAGGTGTTTAAAAAAAACTTTTGACACAAGTCAAATCGAGCTGAAATTGACACATCATAAAGTCAAGAAATGTCAAACTTTTTCGATGCAGGTTTGGTGACGTTTCTTTTAATTACTTTTATTATAGTAATCCTGTGAATATTTAATGAGAGTTTTATTCTTGGACAACTTTGGATCTAAAAAAATTGGGTGTTTCAGATAATCAATTCAGAACACAACAATGGCCATTGTGCATCACATGTCAACCAACAATTTCTTTTCTGCCAGAAGCATCATGTATTATTAATGACACTGTGTCTGTGATGGTGGTTGCTAGTGGATTGACAGGTGTGATACACAATGGTCATTATTGTGTTCTGAATTTATTATCTCATACACAAAAAACAAAAATCTGTAGGTCTAAATTTGTCCAAAAATGAACATTTCATTAAAAGTACCAAGGATTATTAAAAGAATAATAATTGATGAAATGTCACAAAACCTGCTTTGATAAAATTTTACATCCTTCATGATTTTATGATGTGTCAATGCAGCTTGATTCAAGTTGTAATCTATTTTGTATAATTTTTCATGTGTCGAAATTTTTTTTTTTTAACACCTAGTATATACAGTGGTATCATACGTGTACATAGGCTACAAATCTATCTGAAACAAAATAAACATTGAAATATAAGCACAGAAGTTTACAAACTTGATTACTTCATAAATGTAGATGACACACATCACACAACGTGTATGTTAGTTCGAAAGTGACTTTCTCTTATAAAAATGTCATACATTTGCAATACACATTCCCAATATTGCATCCAATTTTGAACATAAATTGAGTTACACAAAAATAAAATGATTTAAATCTGGCAAAAAACTTCAAAGTAATAAGAAATGCAGCTTTCTTCAAAACAAGTATTCTACGAGAAGTAATGTGCAGGAACACCATTTCTTTTTTCTCTGTCCATTAACAATACAGAGCACGCTTCTCTTATCACTGGATGTATGCCTAAATCTAATTTAAAATACAAAAAGATGTATGAGTTAGCACATAAGAAAGAATGCACATTAAGATTCAACACAGGATCATTACAACATGGGGAAAAACAAAACAAAACATACATTATTGCAGATGCTCTGAAACATTTTTGCAAAACTAAAGCAATTTTACTTTGTGGCTAAGGCATAGAAATATATTTTGTTATTGCAATGTACGATTGACAAAAGGGTGTATGATCCGACTTCGTATCCCAGGAAGAAGAATCTCAGGAAGGAATAAAATGTTATCAATTCCTGATGGATCAAGAACAAATTCTGACCACATCTTAACATAAATCTACTCTTGTAATATATCTATCATAAGAGCCAATAATTAAGTAACTTTTGCTTTGTTATCATTTACAACTCATAAGATAAAATTGTTTGACATAGACATCTCAATGTTTGGATATAAATGCGTTATATAATATACAGTGTATAGACAACATGAGTCTGTATTCAAATAACTTTTCCTTGGGGTGTCATACATAACTCATAACATAGCTTATACAGTGGAGCTCAACTAATACCTTCAAAATATCTAGCTTGTGCATTGCATTAGCGCCAATGGACTTGCCTTGCTTTAGAGCAGACCATATCTAGCTTGTGCATTGCATCAGCGCCTATGGACTTGCCTTGCTCTAGATCTGACAATATCTAGCTTCCGCATTGCATGATCACATGTATGGTCTTGTTTTGATCTAGATCAGACAAGCTGCAGTAGGGCTCCACTGTATCTGTTTACAATCAATGTGCAACTTGTGTATTGTTACACCTGTAGTTCCATTGAATAAAAGTCCTTCTAGGACAAAAAGGAGTTAATCTAGCGATCCACTCCTTCGTCCTTTGACGGGCCCGGGCGTCTCTTCTTGGACCCTTTTTCATTGTCCCTGTCATCCTTCTTCCCCTCCTTCTTCATGCCCCCCTGGGCACCTGCCTCCCTCTTCTTGCTCTTCCCCCCTCCCTCTCCCCCATCGCTCCCCCTGTTCATGTCGCCCCCATCCCCACCACCGTCCCCGTTATCAGGATCGTCCCCGTCATCACCCCCACCTCCCCCTCCCCCGCCTCCTCCCCTACCCGGCCTCACCTCCGACCGGATGAAGAAATCAACGTCATCCCACGAGTCGAAGGGTGCGCCCAAGTAGTCGGCGTGCTGGCTGCGGAGGTAGCTGAAGTAGAAGCCCTTAGCATCCAGACCATACCCTTCCTCAATCTCCAGACGCTTGTAGTCCACCGCTAGCCCCAGTTTGTTGCCGCATTCCTGCCCATCAATCTGCCCACAGCACTTCAGCACACCTGGGTGAACAAACAAACACAGTCTCGTTAATGCGAATTTAAACCTCTATATACGCCATATATCTTGCTGGGTCTTTATTTGCGCGAATTTCGTGAATCTGGACTATTCACAAATTTAACTACACGCAAAATTATTAATACGACGTGCTCAAGCACATATACTACTAGTACTAGTACTCCAAGGTCGCGAATTAAACCACTCGCGAAATTGTCAAGAAGTCCTGATTCGCGAAAAATTAGACTTGCGAAATATATAGCGTATACAGTACTGTATAAGCTTATATTTTCGCGAATGAAGAGGTTGCAGACATTTTCGTGGGTTGTTACTTTAGAGAATGATATCCAGCGTTTCCACTGTTATATAATGCATGCACTGCCCGCAGGCCCGCTATGATACATACACACGCAAATAGGAGAAAACAAACGCACAATTGTGCATTATGCATGCTATGCTAGATAGCAGGCGCACGACCACATACACCATCCATAGGATACGGTACCCACTGCCCCACCATGAGATCCACAGCACTGGTACAAATATGCATATACCAGCGACATAGGTAATGATTCACCAAAGTAAGACCCTCGTGAAGAAAGCAGCTCATACAGTAATAAAATGAATGAACTACCATATTGAATGAAATCAGAAATATCAGAGGTACAGATTAGCAAAGTTTGAGAAAAATCAGATGTATCACAAGGGAGTTATTTGTGATTTAAAATCTTCACCCCTAGCCCTGTAAGTTTGATTTCTAACTTGGAGATAGGCAAATTATGCTCTGGGTATTATCTCATTTAAAGCAAGGTACACAGGAACAGTTCCATACAGTTCAAGTCAATTCAAGGCTTATTAAAAATTATCTTCGCAGCCATGAAGCTGAATTGCGATCATTTACAAGGTAAAACTACATATAAATACAACATAAAAGAATAACACAACTATCCTCTGCAAGTATAAATACTAAAAAAGTTCTTATCAATAGTATGAAAACTAACAGAGATCAATATACATTTCTTTAAAATGATTGTAAATTTACTGTACGACAATGAAATGATAACTGCAACCGGTTTATGTCAGCATTACAATCTGTCAAAACATAAGTTAAGGATGTATTGCAAAACTAATGTGAAGTACTGTGGTTTAGGTAAAAACAACATTCTCATCAATAATATGAACCCCCCACCAATAATCAAAATAATAGTTAATGTAATGAGCGTCTTTAAAACGAACAATAAAATCAATGTACGGCGAAATTATCATAATTGCAGCTAAGTCACAACAGCATTAAAAACTATAAAGGAGTAACATACTATACTTCATTTCATACCAACGGAGTTGCCCATGAAGGTTCATGACCAGGGGGGTGTTTCACCAAGCTGCTCTTAAGGTAATAACAACTTTACACATGACTGGTGACCCCTTCTTGTGCTCAATGAGATTCTCAATGATTTTGATTCCCATCAGCTAAAAGTCAAATCTGATGATTACAAATTAAAATTCTTCTTGTTATCAAGTGTCTGGATACAAAGTTTATGATTTTTCAAATTTGAAAAGGATTGTTGGAAATGAAATCCCACTATAATGTGGAATCTCATTTAGCACGAGTCAAGGGTCACCAGTCATGCATAAAGTCATTATTGGCTTTAACAACAGCGTGGTGAACCCCCCCCCCCCCCCCCCCACCCCCCGGAATCAGTACTACTAATCATGATTTTTAAAAATTCCTTTTTTTCACACTTTAGCTTTTTGCTTTTTTTCTCATTTTCTGTTTTTATTCAATCCAATTTTGCAGGGCCAAAAATATAATTTTGTACAAATCACAGTAAACGGAAGAAAATACTGCATAAGAACTTCCCTCCAAATAATGGAACTGGAATGTAATTTTTAACAGAAATTACGTTGATTTTAAGATTTTGAGTAGCTTTGGGGCTTCTTCCCTTACCTTATTTTAATGGATACCACCATAACAAAGAAGTTGTTGTGGTGTAGTGCTTGAGAATCTATAGGGTTTAGGTTCAAACCCACCATAGCAGTTTGTGCCTAAGGCAAGATACTTGAACCACATTGCTTCTCTGAAAATTCATGACCTGAGATACAGGTTATTTTCTGCTTTACGTGTTGCCATGCCCATGTTCAGTACATATGATTTGACCAAAATTTTGCAGTAATATATGGATCTGAAAACAATTTCGGAACTAAAAAAAAATCTTGCCTGACAGAGGAATACTGTGTAGAGGAAAGCGTCAATCAGATCTAGTTCCTCTTGCAGAAGAGGCAGTAAGATAGATGATTATGATCACAAACTTTCAGAACGAAAACGATGCTGTTGTGTACCGGTACTGTGCTGAAGCATCGTTCGTGACACTGAGAAGTACAGTACATGTGTTGAAAGGAAATCCAACAGTGCCATGTATATTTTAAGGATTTTGACCAGATTTGAAGAATTTGGGGTACCAAGAATCAAAAACTGTGTTTTTAATTTTAATTTTCTGTTTTTAACAAGTGTGAAATATTAAATACATGAGATATCACAAGTACAAATTTAATATTTTGGCCAAGAATCAGCTGGTTGAGTCAAATTCAGTAAATTCATTTTATTTGAGCTTGATGACCCACTGCAGCCATAGGCTGTTGTTCAGGGAGGGCCATGCAAGATGAAAAACAATACACATAATACATTTGAACATCAAAAAGCAAACACATAATAAAGAGAGAACTTTTTTTTTTTGACTAACCCGTAACGATATCATTACTGCTCTCGATGTAGTTGGTCAAAGGAGCGATGCTCAGCCGCTCTTTGATGGACGAATCGCAGCACGAGACGTGCAGACCACGCTTGATGAGGTAGTGGCCATTCGCGACGAACTTCCCGCACTGGCGGCAGTGCAGGGTGTAGTCATGTGGCCGCCGACAGAACCGCTGGAAGTTGAGCACAAAGTGCTGCTTAGCCATCTTCCTCAGAGCGACCATCTATACATTTACGGAGGAAGTGAGAAAGAGATGATAGAAATAGATTCCACAAAGTTCCCGAATAAAGATCATGAAATATTTGTTTTATATCCTTCATTAATTTTGTCCATTAATTTAATCCCTACGATGGACCTTGTAATACAGTGCCCATGCTCTAAGCTCCGAACGCAGGAGCCCGATTCAGATGTTTCGTTATTTCCTGCGGCTTGAGCAAACCAACGGAAATTCAAGTTGCACCTCGGCCGCAACATCGCATGAGTTCCGGCAGCGCGCCCAATGATTTTCCACTAAAACGCCTAAAACCAGCTGGAAAGAAATGAATCGTGTAGATTTTGCGTGTCGCACATTTCCCTGGGATGAATCGATGAAAATTGTTTCACTGATAGCCCGCATATCGATAGTCCAGAGGGAAAAAAAAAGACTTTTTTTGACATGATGTCACGAAATAGTACTTTTTTCCCCTCTGACATCATGAAATAGTACTTTTCTTCCCTCTGAGCTCTCTTCTTTCAAATAGTTCATCTATTTGTGGTCATGTGACACCCTTTCAACCAATCAACGAACTGGTATATATTAATGAGGGATATAAAAAGAAATATTGATTTCAAGGGATAGTTCACCCTGAAATTAAGTTGGTTTCAATACAAGCAGATATGAAAGAGACAGAGAAGATTTGATGAAAATCCATCAAAGGAGATGAAAGTTATGATCTTTTGAAATTTTGATTTTGTGATATTACCGAGGTTACCATCTTAGAGTGAACACTAATTTCCTGTATCAGCAGGTAAACAGCGGGACAGACCTTTTTTCAACCCTGTGTGGGTCAGATTGTCTGCTGTCCTATAAGAGATGTGGATATAAAGAGTTAACACTTGCACCTAAAGGCATATGAAATCTTGTTCACATAACCTTCAATTCTCCCTATCGCATATAGCTCTGCGAATCTGAACCCGTGTGGCGCTCTAATTTTTTTACCTTTAATTCTTGGGATATGAACTTCCGGTTCACGAACATTCTATAGCCATCGTCTTGCTTGTGTCTTTTCATTCTTTCATTAGTCCATCCACAATCAATGTTGAGGTAGGCAAAAACATCGCCGTGAGTGATTGGTGGTATTTTTTTCAAGTCCTTCGTCCATGTAACAACCCTTCCATTTTCATATTACGAGGTTTACGAGGGTCGAAATTACAGATTGTGTGCGTTATTGCGTGAATTGAATACGTACCAAACTCTAACCGGAAGTATACGTCCCAAGAGCAATTGATCAGATATCGGTATCGCGAGGTGATATCGCTTGATATCGGCTATATGCGATAGGGAGAATTAGATCAGAATTTGCTGCTCATATTCTAATCGACTTGTTTTGGGGGGTTTCATTCCCTTTCAACCCCTCCCCTGCCACTGGTGCATGCTTTCCCTGGTACGTCACACACAAATCCCATAAGGCAGTAGTGTATATGCCATATACACGTATTTCGCGGGGGTAAAATTTTCGCGAATTTTGCCAGTTGGATGCTTTTTGCAAATATAACAACATGTGAAAACATGAATACGACATGCACAAGCACATATGCTAATAGTACTAGTACTCCACGATCGCGAATTTAACCACTCGCGAAACTGTCGAGAAGTCCTGATTCGCGAAAAATTAGACTCGCAAAATATATGGCGTATAAAGTAATTCATTTGGCTCAGAGAGAGAAAAAGTTTAAGACAGGGTGCTCCATTTGCAACAGTCATGAAACTTGGCAGAAAGCAGCAGTATACCCTAGTGATAATGTGTATAAAATCTCAGTCAGTGCGCAATGCGGGCATTGCTCCCATTGCATGCATGCACCGCGGAGCAGACCGGTGCAGCCCATAGTGCACAGCGGTCTCCAGCATTTAGGCTCTACGTTTTGCCCAAAACCTCAACAAATGATCGCTTTAATTTCTCTTGAAGTCAGTTTCAAGTTCTATTATTGGGAGGGAAGTTCTAATAGAGGATCTTCTTCCATTTTCCGTGGTTTCCAATCCAAAATTGGATATTTTTGACCTGCAAAAGGGACACCCTGTCGTTAAGAGTGGAAGGGACCTGGCAACCCTGTGTCGTTTTCTTTACCTGTGCTTCCTCAACAACGTCCGTCCAGTGCTTGTGATCCATCTCGTTCAGACTCCGGAGATGATTTTCCAGCTCTGGCAAGCTCCTCCTCTTTTTTGTGTCTCTTTTGGCCAGCGCCGAATCCCTGGATTAGAGGGAAAACAGGATTTCTTAATTTCTCGATATCTTGTCCCCCACACCTTAGCTATCTCTGACTGACCCTCTAAATTTCATTTACAAAAAGCTTTACAGACTTTTGAGGTAAACATTTGAGTTCTTTTATACTCCACTCTCATATCTCTCTGCGATGAGGAAGCACACACACATGTGGAAACAGAAACACAAACAAACTCCACCCTCCTACCTCTCTACGATGAAGAAGCACTGCCCCTCCTTAGCCTTCCGCCTGCCCATCCACTGTACCACGCCCATCTCGTCCGATACCAGGTTGTAGCGGACCACAAAGTCACAGGTTGGCAGGTCAAAGGTCGGCTGCTCAAAGTCCTTGCAGATGATCAGGTTGGCCGTTCCTGCAGACAGGATTGAAAAAGCAAATCAAAATGAGGCTTAATTGCGACATTTCACCACAAAACCTAAATAAGTATGGATGATATAATAAAAACATCATGTCTTGACGCTCGCCCTATCTTTCTCACATCATCTTCTATTGTTACCGGTATCAAATACAAAACCGAGTCCTGACTGACATAAGTGTCAAAAATGTTAATTTCATCTCAAACATCATGCCATCAAGCACCAAAAAACCCTACCTCAAAACAGAAATTTGTTTCTTTGGATTACAAAATATGTGATCTTTAACAGAGCGTATGTGCTTGACATTATCATGCCAATACTTTAATAGTAACAAACTCAAGAATGAAGAGTTACTTTGACTTACTCTCTTTTAGTTCCTGGGATACCATCTTCTGATTGGCCTGGATCGCTTCATCGGCTGGGGTGCCCGATGCTGGGAGCGGGCCCATGAGATGAAGGGCCCGTATGCCGAGGGGAGTGGTGATATTGTTGTTGTTGATGATGCGTACCACGCTGGCTGCTATGGTGTCAGACCGCACAATCACAACACCTGCAGTACAGCAAATAATCAATTAACTCTCTTCGTGCTGCTGTCACATTTTTGCACCAGTTTTAAAACACAAATCCAATAGAGCAGCATTTTGTCTGGCCATGCATGGAGTTAAGATTTGTTTGTCTTTGTCGAGGGCTTAAATCCATTCTATGCTATGCAAACCTGATTGCTTTATAGATGGCCCGTCCCTTTTACAAACATCTGCAAACTTCAGGAAAGTTTGCACGTATTTAGCACATATCTTTGGGATAGCAACTGTGATATTTTAAGGTCAGAGGTACTATAACTCCCGTAGAATAAATGAAAATCTAACTGGTTTTCACTGAGATTTGACTATTTTTGTGGTATGAAACTAGAGCAATTTGACTGCCGCGCAGTCGATAAATATGCCTCCACCTCTTTGCTAGCTCTATTTAGATTTATTCTCTGAGAACCTGTTTGGTGGGCAATGAACCATTTAATTCCTATGTGAAATGAAAGTATATTCCATGTTTGGCCAAGTTTGGCAATGTTCATTGACCTTTGACTTCCAATCTAATCAGTTCGTCTGAAGCCATCCTTGTATTAAGTTTGTTTAAAATTAGCCAATTTTGGGGTAAAGTTCATTGACCTTTGACCTTTCAGAAATTTTAACCACACTTTCACCAGTCTACCTACATGAAGTGACACATCTCTGTACCATGTTTGGCTCAAATTGAACCATTAGTTTTGCATTCAATGTGAAAAATGTTAGATTTGGCACAATTTTAACCAATTTTGGCAAAGTTCATTGACATTTGACCTCTGACCTTTGAGAATTTTCACCAAAAATATCATCAGTCTACCCCCAAGTAGCGATCCATCTTTGCACCATGTTTGATTGGTTTTGCACATTGGGATCTTGGTTTATTTTGAAAAATATTACTTTGGGGGCAATTTTTTAACTAATTTTTGGCAAAGTTCATTGACCTTTGACCTTTCAGGAATTTTACCCAAACTTCCATCAATCTACCTCCATGAAGTGTTACATCTTTGTACCATGTTTGATTATAATTGCACCATTGGATTTGGGTTTATTGTGAAAATATCAATATGGGGCCAATTTTGAGCAAATTGTTGCAAAGTTCATTGATCTTTGACCTCTGGCCTTCCAGGAATTTCACCAAAAATGTCACCAGTCTATTCCCAAGTAGTGATCCATCTTAGTACCATGTTTCATGAGAATTGCATTTTTGAATTTGGTTTTATGGCGAAAAATATGAAGTTTGGGGCAGTTTTTAACCAATTTTAGCTAAGTTCATTGACCTTTGACCTCTGAACTTTCAGGAATTTTATCACAAATGTCACTAGTCTATTCCCAAGTAGCGATTTATCTATGTAACATGTTTCATGAAAATTGCATCCTTGGATTTGGATTTATTAGGAAAATATAAAGCTTGGGGCAGTTTTTAGCCAATTTTGGCAAAGTTCATTGACCTTTGACCTCTGAACTTTAAGGAATTCAATAAAAGAATATCACCAGTTTATTCCCGAGTAGTAATCCATCATTGTACCATGTTTCATGAGAATTGGATCCTTGGATTTGGCTTTAATGTGAAAAAGGTCAATTTTGGGCAATTTTTCACATAGTTCATTGACCTTTGACCTTTGACCTCAAGCAGAATTGACCCATATTTTACACACGTCATTGGTTTTATGCAATACACACATGTACCAAGTTTGAAGCAAATCTGGTTAGCGGTTCTCAAGATATTGCCTAAACGGATTCAGGATGGACGTACGGACGGACGGACGGACAACCCGAAAACATAATGCCTCCGGCCACTTCGTGGCGGAGGCATAAAAAAGAAAGCTTGATCAATTATCAAAGATTATTTCCTCAAACCCGAATATTACGTTTTGTCAATTCCAGGGGAAGGTTATATAGCCACTCTCTCTCAAACGATGACAAAGTCAGGGAATTTTCAGAATTAGGTCTGCAAAAGGGACGGGCTACCTTTAAAACATCAAACACTTGACTAACACACACACACACACACACACACACACACACACACAGATACAGTGAAACCTGTCTATAGTGGCCACCCAAGGAAAACACAAATTTTGGCCTTTATAGACAGGTGGCTGCTATAGACAGGTTCTTTAACACATGAGCTCTCTCCGCGGGGAATCATTTTAATGGCCCCTATAGACAGGTTAGCTGCTATAGACAGGTGGCCGCTGAGACAGGTTTGACTGTATATGAAGTGCAGAATTAGGTCTGCAAAAGGGACGGGCTACCTTTAAAACATCAAACACTTGACTAACACACACACACACACACACACACACACACACACACAGATACAGTGAAACCTGTCTATAGTGGCCACCCAAGGAAAACACAAATTTTGGCCTTTATAGACAGGTGGCTGCTATAGACAGGTTCTTTAACACATGAGCTCTCTCCGCGGGGAATCATTTTAATGGCCCCTATAGACAGGTTAGCTGCTATAGACAGGTGGCCGCTGAGACAGGTTTGACTGTATATGAAGTGCAGTTTTTCTCTCTACGTAGGCAGTTTAATACAGGAATCGTTCTTCTCTTTCACATGTTACTTCAGGGTAAGAACAAGAACTTACCCATGGCTCTGCCATCATCTTGGTATATTTGGGCCAGCTTCTGGACTAGGCAGGAGAGTTTGGGTGTTAGTCCAGGGCTACATTGGTCTGATAGCCGCTTCAGCTCGGGTTGCTGCTCGCTGATAATCGTCTGGCATGTGCTCACTTCAAAGGATAAGAACACAGACACAGTTTCAGCGTGTTGCCAATTTGAATATCTAGTTGTCATGCCACATTCATATCATTTGTAGACATCATTAAATATGCAAAGGTAACAGCGCCAACAAGTAACCAATTTTATTAGATTTTTCATGATTGCAGTTGATACATCATTAGAAATACGTTTTTTACACACGTAGCAGTACAGAAAAAAAATCATTCAGTTGTCAAAAACAGAAAAAGGTAAATTTGTGGAATTACTTTATATTCAACATATGGGAGAGCACCTTGCAAGTGACGTCACAAAATTGAAATTTCAAAAGATCATAACTTTCTTATCCTTTGACAGATTTTTGTCAAACCTTTACTTATATGTTTCTTTCATGTTTCTGCTTTTACTGAATCCAACTTATCTTCAGGGTGAACTACCCCTTTAGCACGGGGATTAAAAATGAAGTGACTCGCCCCCTCACCTGGTTGCCCATCAAAGTCCTGCTCCGTCCTCATCTCGTCCTGCAGGGCCTTCAGATTCAGCATGGCTTCCTTCGGCCGCAGGTCCTCGTTGGTGATCAGGACCTGGTTGAGTCTGAGCAGGAACTCTGTGGCCACCTGCTTGCCATCCTCGGCATTCAGCTTCGCCTCCGTCTGCTGCTCTTGCGCCCAGGCCTCGTAGGCCGCGTTACCGCGCTGGGGCGGGAGGGCACCAACGCCCTCCTCCCGGGGCCCCACCAGGGCCAGCATCTCCCTGCCCCACTTCATGGCAAACCTCTCCTCAATCGCCACCATGATCTTCTCAAGCACGTCCCTGTCCAATGAAAGCAGAATCAATGCAAAGACTAGGTAAGGAAAACAATGCTTCTCACATGTTGTACACTAGTTTACAGTCTTTTCAAGCACATTCCTTTTTTAATGAAAGCAGAATCAATGCAAAGACTAGGTAAAGAAAACAATGCTTCTCACATGTTGTACACTAGTTTACAGTCTTTTCAAGCACATTCCTGTCTAATGAAAGCAGTGTGAATGCAAAGACTAGGTAAGGAAAAGTGCTTCTCACATTTTGTACATTAGTTTACTGTCTTTTCAAGCACATTCCTGTCCAATGAAAGCAGTGTGAATGCAAAGACTAGGGAAGGAAACAATGCTTCTCATATGTTGTACACTAGTTTACAGTCTTTTAAAGCACATTCCTGTCTAATGAAAGCAGTGTGAATGCAAAGACTAGGTAAGGAAACAATGGTGCTCACATAAATGCAGCCTTTTCAAGCATGTCCCTGTCCTATGAAAGCAGAATCAATGCAAAGACTCGGAATATCAAATTCTCCATACAGCATAAAGGGGAAAACTGCCCTATACCAAGGACGTTTAAGCACATGGATATACATCGCTTTGAACAAGGTTTGATGCCGCCACTTAATATTCATGACTAGCAGCTGCTCTCAACAATATGATGCATGCGCGATTGCGTCACGTTCACCTGAATTTTATAATAGGTCATACACATTCCTATACATGCATACATTTCAGCTTTCACTGCTGAACTTTTAAGTTTGTCACTAAGTGCTTCTTACGTAGTTAAAAAGGACGGGCGAATACGAAATTTGATACTTTTTGAGATGGAAATACTAGCTTGGGTGCAGTTGGCCGCGTTTTTCATGTTACTTGTCTGAAAGGAAAATATCTGAAAGCAACATTTCATGCAATTTTGTAAGCAGGTATGATGCGGAACATTGTGAAATTAAGACTTTCCCCAAATTCTTCTGTGCATCCGATTTTGTTTATACGTCAAATGCAGGCAAATCTCATCCAGAGAATCGGCGGCATTGAACATCGAGATCAAAGAGAAAAATCTTTGTGAAGGGTTCTTTTGTGACTAGAAGGAGAGTACAATGAATCTGCATTAATTAAATGGCTGATGGATATCCACGTGCTTAAACATCCTTGCCTATACTGCACTGCGCGACCGCATCCATATTTTTTTTGCAGTCATGTCTTCTTCCAGTCTCATACACTAGTACACTGGGCAGGAAGGGAACATCTAAACACAATCTTAATGTGGCTGTGCAGTGCACCATGGGATAATTTTCCTTATATGCGGTATGGTGAATTAGTTCAAAACTCATTAAGAAATGAACAATACATAAATACCACACAAGCAAGTTAAGAACATCTTTCCGCAGGGTAAGCAATTGTAATCAATATTAATGTAAGCAATATCCCAAATCAAAATCAAAGAAAACGATATCCCGGTATTCAAGAATGATCACATTTTAAAGAGATGGGCCCAAGAAATGTGTTTGTGGTTATTTCAATCACTTAAAAAAAAGGCCACTGTAAATTCATATTGCAATATTGGATTAAAACAACATGATATGAAAGGCTGAACATTATACCATCATTTGTATTTGCATACTCCTTGTTCCATTAATGTTAGAATATCCATGCTAAAGAGTATGTACTGATTGAAAATGCTTGAATTATATTTGCTATCATATTTGAGGTATGAGATATCAAGCACAAACTAAATCAAATCAAACCGAAGTAGACAAACCTAAAAATGGTGTCGATGGATGACTTTGACGGCGGCACAAGGAGCATAACATCAGTTTCTGGAGGTTTGTTGGCCTTGAGGAACTCGGTCAGGTGCTCGACAATCTCTATCCGGCGGATGCCTTTACTGTCAAGGAGACCGCACTGCTGGATGATGATGTCTCGGGAGAAGAAGTCAGTCCCTGCCCCAAGGTGAGGAGTCAGTCCTTAAAGAAACAAACGTTGTATGCCCTCTTCCTATAAGAAT
Organism: Arbacia lixula; assembly: GCA_963669155.1. Taxonomy (NCBI): domain Eukaryota; kingdom Metazoa; phylum Echinodermata; class Echinoidea; order Arbacioida; family Arbaciidae; genus Arbacia; species Arbacia lixula. The sequence goes on from OZ022589.1 coordinate 11,484,129, forward strand.
GCATGTATGGGACTGGGACTTTTAAACTAGCGTAATTGCAATATTGAATTCCTAAAAAAACAAACGTTGTATGCCCTCTTCCTAAAAGAATGCATATAATGGGACTGGGTGCAAATTTTGATACCCTTAGGTTTCAACAGAATTACTGTAATTTCCCTAAAGTATTCTGCTCAATTGACAGAAAGGGAAATGTCCATAAAGTATGATATACACATCACTCAAATGTATGCCTTCCACAACAGTTAGTTACAATAGTTGTTTCAAATGAGAACACTAAATTTGCTCAAACTCAACCTGAACTCTATACACCAATCTTGTATGTGTGCACAAGTAATGAGCGCATTTATCAGGGGGATGTTTCACCAAGCTGTACTTAACCTAAGAACAACTTAAAGCATGACTGGTGACCCCTTCTTGTGCTAATTATGAAACACCTACTAGGTTAGATGGAGAGTGCAGTGACATTGATGAGCACAAGTATTACCTACACCTTGTCTGGCAAATAGCTTACCAATGACTTTTGCAATGCCTCCGTACGGCCTCCCCATGGTCCAGGCCCCTCGTGGTGCTTTCTCGGACAGGACATATTTCTTCTCCGTCAGGTAGTACTTGACCACATCGCTGAATGTTGAGTGATCGCTCACAATGAGATGGCACTTGTCAATCACCAGCATGTTGACCTCCGTAAACTTCAGTTCCCCATCACCGAGGACAACAGAGAGCCGGTCAGCGGTCAGCAGCACCACATGGACTCCAGGAGCGTCAAAGACATCTCGGAACTTGGTCGTGGTACCCAGGATCACCACAGATTCCTCCAGGAAGAAGCCCTGAAAGTCGTTGCGATGACGCTCGGCTACGGCACTGCTGTAGGTGACGAAGACCACTTTGTAGGGTTTGGCCACATTCTTGGCGAGGGCTTCTCGGCGGTGGTGGTGGCAGATGGCAGCAACGGTGGTCACCTTCCCGCTTCTGTCCGGAGCGCAGATGATGAAGTTGAAGCCCATGAGGCCAGGCTTCGCCAGGTCCTTCTGGTATTCTGTGAGCCTGCCCTCAGGGTCAAACGGGATGTGAGGCTCGTCCTTCTTGAGCGGGTTGGCCTTCTTCTGGAGGTGCTCCATCATCTGTTTCTGGATCAGCTCTCGGTCCTCGGGGCTCAGCGTGTCTGGGCGCTCCTTCATCTTCTCGTAGAGGCTCTTCTCAATGCCGGTCGTTGAGTCGTACTCAATGAGCGCCTCCTCCGCTTCTTTTCTTGCCTTCTCCTCCGTCAGCCGTTTTGCGACGGCCAGTGCGGGCCAGGATTCATCCATGCTTGCTTGTACCGTGACAGAATCAAGTTCTGATGAAGACTCCCCGCTGAATTCCACATGGCTTAGACTGGATGCCTCGACTACCATGTTTTCCTCATCCTTGTTTGTTTGAGGAGCCTCTGTGAGCATGGATTCGACCACTTCCTTCCCTGCCTCAATATCCATGGCAACATTTTCATCTGGTTCTCTGTATACATCTGTTTTTATGCTTTCATCTGGTTCAATGTTCTCACTGGCCTCTTGCATACATACTGTGTCATCTTCATCCATTTCTTTCCCTTCATCTTTATCTTTTTCATCATCATCCTCCTCTTTCTTTCTTTTAACAAAAGATCCCGGCAGGCCAACTGGACTTTCCTGTAATTCACTGGCAGACAGGTCGCTTATATCACTTATGCTATCTTTTGACACATTAGATGGCAACGACTGACTTGTTGAACTTGAGTCTCCCGACGATGTTGTTAGGGGTCCGCTTAAAGGAGAGGCAAATGTCAGTGTTTGGGGTCCGCCCTCTCTGGATGAGAGTGGAGAAGGAGACTGACGAGCCCCATCAGTCATGGAGTACTCATCAGTTGGGTGCTGATGCAACTTCGATGACAGTGGCCTTTGTCCTGCAGTTGGCAGCGATTGCTCATCGCTTGGGTGTAGAGCTGGCCCTCGTCCTTGGGTCTCGTCCTGATCGACACCTTGCTCCTGTCTCCCGTGTGCAACATTCTTCATCACTATTCCTTCTGATATTGCCTCCTGGCGCTCACCACTCTCCATAGAATGTAGCGATCTGGGCATTGAGATCGCACTCTCCTCCTGTGAGGAACATACAATGGCTCTTACTGAACGCAAGTCTTCCGACTCATCTTGCTTTCTTGGCTCCATGGTAGGCTCTGCAAACCGAAGACCCGGTACACTGTGGCTCATATGAACCGCTGGCTTCCTTGCAGTGCTTTGACCAGCGATGTGCAGATTATCCATTCTATCAATGAATTCGTCGGGTAGGCTTGCTGAACGCCGCATCTTTTGTTCACGGTAAGACACTGAAAAACATACCGATTATCAATTATGAGAAAAGGAGTAGGATTTCATATACCAACAATTCAAATATGGGATTTTTACATTAAACTATTGAAAGATTATGTTGTGTTTATTTGCAAAAGTGATAATTTCTTGAGGATAGTCCAAGTTCAAAATTGTTCGGGATTTGGGGGATTTACATACAAGCACCAAGTTTAAAGTAAATCCAGCCAGACTAATATAGGTCTCAAAATGAGAATATCTGGATAATCCCATAACATAATCCTATAAATGTGGGAGAGACTAAACTCCTGTCAAATCCTCACAAGATTCAGAATCCATTCATGTACACATCACAGTCTACAATTATATCACAAAAAATAATATATCATTACTTATATCAAAGTATTATGAAAACCCTTCTATCCATGCTTTTAAATACAAACCACTCCAATACCATATTGTATGGTGATGTGAATATGCCACTGACAGGCAACATCTCTTTAATCCGAGTCCCCCCCCCCCCCCCACCCCCGCCCCCTTCTGCATCTTCATCTATTGGTCAGCACTTGTCTACTCCCTCAACCATCTCCAAGAGACATCTCTAATCCTTAGATTCCACCCACTCTTCATCAGGAAGATCAGCAATGTGTTGTAAATCCAATTCAAATCATATTCTACATCACATTAAACTCCTTCTCTGCCAGTATCCTTACGTTCCAATGTGAACGATGTGTATTGCCAGTACAAAAATGCCTCAATGGTGCATAAAATGTTAACAGCACTCTCTCCACACATTGTATAATTACACCTGCCACTTACCATATATTTTCTGAACTTCCTTCAGGACTTTGATGTACTCTTGGTTGTACAAGTCTGTGAACAGTTCACCAATAGTGTCTTCAGTATACCTATTGCGCTCGTGCATCACCTCAATGAAATGAAGAAAATTATCTTTGCATTCATCATATACTGCTCTCGGGATAAAATCTTTCTTTAAAAATAGCAAGCATTCTTTCTCTTTTTTCGTTAAGTTTTGATTCAGATGGAGAAAAATTTGATTGAAGTTTTTAGCCATGATTTCAAGACTTCTTTCGTGCCTCCGAGTTGACTTCAGTTTCTTGACATCAATCTTCAGATTACATGTAAATCTCATAGAAAGAATATTGGGCTATTGTATTGCAACAGGCTCATTCTCCAAAGGAAGGATGACATGTCAGTCTTAAGTCTCCTCCAATTATCCTCTCTGGCCGAGCTACTAGGCAAGCAGCTTTGTCATCTTGGTGTCCAAAGTCGCTGCTGGGAGTGGGGTTTTCATGGATCTTCACTTTAGTCTGTGCAAAGAAGAAGAGACAGAGAGAGAGAAGCAAATCAAATTGTGCTTAGCAACAGCAAGACTTATGATCATGTGATTAAAGACAGGGTGTCGCTTTTGCAGGTCAAAAAAAATAAATTGGATGATGTTTGAAGGTTTGCATGGTGGTATGATCAATCACGAGAGAGGTTTATGTGTAAAGTCCTGGGAGGACTGACATGACGCTTCCTCATCTCAGTCCTCCCAGGACTTTACACATGGTGCACCGTAAACCTCTCTTGTGAAAAAATAAATTGTTCTAAAAACCTTGGAAAATGCATATTCAGAACTTCCCCCCAAACAATAGAGCTGGAAACTGATTTGAAGCGAAATCATATCAATCGCTAGATTTTGAGGACGTTTTGGGCTGGTCGTCTGAAACCTATAGCCTAGAGACCTCAGAATGCTATGGTTCACCCCACAGGAAATGCGTTAAATGAGAGAATGCCCGCAGTGCACGGCGAATCACGCACTGACTGGGGCCATACAATTGTGAATGTAGACTACGGCTGCTAGTTTTCAAACAGAAACATTTAGTTTTTCACTTTTCCTGAAAAGGGTTGTGAGGCCATGACTGAGATTTCGCATATGTCATCGTTAGGGTACATACAGGCGATTTCTGCCAAGTTTCATGACTTACGGTATACAAATGGGACACACTATTTTTAATGTCAGATGTATTAATCCGCTTCTAATGGTAGACTGATGATAAAATGCTATTTGCTAATGCTTTGAAATTGTATGAGGTATCATGTTCCAGGTGGTACAGCCTAAATTCCAGGCTACAGGGGACGGATTCATGAAACCCTGCTAAGCATAGCAGGTTGCTCAAACTTCAGCTACACATATATTTAGTCTGGTCACTGTATTAACAGAACACTACTCAGTCAGTACCCAGTTAGTGTTCCTGCATGACCATTTGCAGCCATTGACATTGCCTGTTATTTCATGATTGGCCTTACTTACATTGGCATCAATCACACACTAAAGGCAAGATGCCAAGTCTAAGGCAAGGCCAAGTATAATATGTTATACTCAGAAAGGAATTTTCCTGGTGTGAGTTATCGGTGCACTTTGCTACACATGTTTGGTTAATTGCTCCACAAAGTCAGATGGGTAATTGGTCTGCACACTAATTTCTCACGAATATGAGTTAGCTGGAATTGGAATTGTTCATCAAATCTTAACTTATTCTCTGCTTAGGCTATGAAGCCTTAACTTAATCCAATGGGCAGACTCGCTTTTGTGAGCACTTAGTGTGCTAACTAAAATTTTTGACTTGAAGATAGGGTGCTTCATTTGTAAAAGTCATGAAATCAGAAGGAATCAGCCGTATGGGATAACTAATAGCATGTATGAAATTTCATAGTCATAGCTTCCCTAACTGTTTCAGGAGAAGTGAAAAAATATCCTGGTTTACATATGAAATGGAACGACCACAGTCTACATTCACTGAGGGTGCCCTGCTTACCTCAACGCGTCACTATGTGCGAGTAAGTTTGAAAGCTGTGATGTGCGCTACTAAGTATTTTTAATACAGTCTTCAGGCTATATAGGTTTTGCACGCCCCGTCTAAAACCTACTTGAAATCTAACAATCAATATATTCTGCTCTAAGTTACTTCTCGATCGGTTCTAACATTGTAAGAGAAGTATGTTCTTATACAGTCAGTATCTTCGATTATCCGTGGTTTACACAAAATTATTTTTTTTTAACTGCAAAACAGCTACCTTGCCTAGTTTGAGTTAGTAAACAAAGTTGAGGTAGGTATCACCATCACCACTAATGTTGGACAGTTCTGGGTTTTAGGAGTCTAAGTAATAATTTGTGGTCGCTAATTTCAGCATACACAACAGCTCAAAAGAATTGGCATAGGGAAAGGGAAAGGGAAAGGGTAAGGGAAGGACCCGCAGTTGTAACCCGAGGTATATTTTGTCCAGTTCAGCATGAAACATGATGCTGTAGCCTAAAAAGCATGGGAGATCAAAGAGGAAATCTTTGTTAGATTAAACATTCTTTTGTGACTAGTACAAATTAATCTTAAAGGCTAGACTAGAGTAGAGAGTCGCTAGTTTGACAGATTGAGCTGAACTGAGTCAGAACAAGGTCAAAAAGGGCAAGGATGTTGATAATTCACTACGACACCTTGACATGCTACTTGCTAGTATTGCTACTTGGTAATTGCTAGATGTTTCTTTCAATGTTTCTACTTTTAATGGCTTAGATTTTAATCTTTTCTAAGTGAAGTCGTAACAAACTTACATTTTCGCTGGTATGTGGCCGAAATTGGCTCCCAGATCTGATTCCGAAGGGCCAAACAAAGTAAAGACGGCTGTACGGACGTCTGCTAATGAAGTTGATACAGACTCTCTAGCTATAAACTCTCGCCCCTCACTCTCATCTGTGTGTATACAAAAAAAAAAAATATACGTGTAGAGAGTGCGAGTACTTTTAGTAGTAAACTACCCCCGTCTTTGGCTGCCCGGCCCCACGGTACTTCCCACATAGTCTAGTCTAGAGGATTTTTTTGGATTTTGTAAAATATATTCTTAAAAAATATTTACAAATTAATTCATTTTAAATAAAAAAAATATTATTTGAAAAAAATAATTGGTAAGTACTTTTAGATCCTTAAAACTTATCAATAACCTCTTTATAGTATATCTTATAAAATAAACTGAAAATTGCAACGGGGAAAAGGGGAATTCCCATGATGAAAGTACTGAGCAGTCATGCCCACAGCGCATGCGTGATCTTGGTGAGTGGCCCATTCTCGACGCTCTAGCAAAATGGTAAGCTTGCGTATATCATTATCACGCGCAGGACTCGGCACAAATACTTATTTTTGGAAGTGTTCATTCAAAATGTTTCAGTATTTTGATTTTTAAAATATATAACGTCAAAGTAAGTGTAACTGAGTGTAAGAGTATATTAAAATGCTTATTTTTCTTTCGTCCAAAATCATATGTGCGGTGGGAATGGGCCCCCTTGAAGTGACTTCCGGGTACGGGAATCCTATGTTAGGTTACGTGTCCATAACAAGACTGAATCTACATGATACATTCGTATTCGTAGAACCCTTTTCAACCTGTGTCTGCGAGTATATTACATGTTCTGGCTTTTTAACATGGAAAATGATCTCATCTGCAAATGGCAGTGAAGTGAAATGCAACATGTCTGATTGTTATCTGTGGTGATTATCTGAGTCTCACTCAATTAACTGTCTTGATTTAGCATGCCGGGCCTTAGCGCAACAACTGTGTCTGTAGCCATGGCGCAGTACCCGTCTCATTTCATCATGACTCGCTTGTCAGAGAATAACTTAAGAAAGCTGCTGTACCGCATTGGCACGACACTTGATAAGAAGGACGTGAAGCTTCTTGTCCACCTATCGAAAAGTCACATCGGCAATAAGATATTGAGTGAGGAGTGCTTGGAGTCTGTGGAACGAGATGGGCCTGCAGTCGGAATCCTGATGCTCTTTGATGCTATGTATGGTGTGATGGAGGGGGACCACTACCTGAGTCTGTTGCTTGAGCAGCTCGCAGAGATTGGGAAGCGGGATGTTGCCATGGCGGAGATTCAGAGAATGCAGGTAGAGATAGGTGTGGCAACACCACAGCAAGGTTAGTTATTAAAAGACTGAAACATCAGTTGTGTGGGCCCCTGCTCTAGGTGATATGCTCCACTGAGGCTGCCGGCCTAAGTCTGGTTTAAAGTTTCAAATTCACTCCCAACCAGCCAAGAAAACTATCTTAGGAAAAATGGTATTGCATCTCAGGGAGTTAGGACAAATTGTCTCTTTTGGTATTCTGAAAAGCCAACTGAGGATAGAAAAGGGAAGAGTTCCTTTTTGCGACAGCGACAAAGTGAAAAAATATATGCAATTAGAATAATGTAATAAATAATAATTAATATTTTTATAGAGATGGTTAATATTATGCCTCAGCCAAGAAGTGGTGGGAGGCATTATGTTTTTGATTGAAAGTCAAAGAAGTAAGGAGGTCAAAGGTCAATCAACATTGCCAAACTTGGCTAACCCTGGAAAAACAGAATATGATATTTTCATTTCACATAGGAATTCAGTGGTAGGTACATTGCCCACCAAACACACACGTTTTATGATAATAAATCTATAGGGCTAGCAAAGAGGCGGAGGCATATTTATTGACTGCATGGCAGTCAAATTGCTCTAGCCTGTAGTTAATGAAAATCAATGCCCCAGTGATTAGGGTACGTGCGACCCAGGTGTCCTCGATCCGCTATAACTCCAGTGTTCTTGGACTAGTGTGACTGTGAGGGTGTAGGTTGGGGACATATCGGGTGGCTGTCACAAAAGGAACTCTTTCAAAAAAAAAAAAAAAGATAACATTTTTATTCAAATGAGGTAGAGATAAATTTTTTATGCAAGTTAGCTAAATCGGTATTCTGAAACGCACTTAGCAAAAATATATATAGGTAGGATAAAAGATTAAATTGTTCCTGTGCAATTTATATATCAAGACACATGTACTGCCTTAATTAGCCATACCTTTCCATTGCATAATGTACAAAAGTGATTTGCGCATTCAACTTTTTGCTCATAATGCAATAGGGTGCACTGATCATGCACATGCATTGATGTGCACTGATCATTGTCAGTTTCATGACGTCACACTGCAGCTTGATGGTGTTACCGTTAATTATGTATGCAAAAGACATGAAAGGATGTTTATTACTGGCTGCCACGAGAACGAGAGCACAGATCATGCGCTCATTAATATTGTTTAAATTAATTGTCCTAAGATATTTTTTGGAATACCAAAGATCTGAGGGGTGAAAAAATTGTTATCTCTGTGGATTTTCAGAATACCACCCTAGACTTGTCTGTTTAAATTATTTCTTGTTGCTTAAAAAAACAGAGTGTCCCATTTGCAAAAGTCATAAAACTCGGCAGGAATCATCAGTAAACACAAATGATAATGTGTTTGAAATCTTACAGTCATAACTCCACAAACATTTTCAGGGAAAGTGAAAAACTATTCTTGTTTACATTTGATATCCACATTCATAATCCTATTTCCCTGTCATCGTGCAATGCAAGCATCACTCCCATTGAATGCATGCATGGTGAAGTAGACTGGTGTGGGAACAACGGTTTTGGACGATCCGCCCAAAACCTCAAAACCTTCTGATCACTATTACATGTATATAATTTTGCTTAAAGTCAGTTTCCAGCTCTGTTTTTGATAGGGAAGGGCTAATGCAGTATAGTTTTGCTTAAAGTCAGTTTCCAGCGCTGTTATTGACAGGGAAGGGCTAATGCAGTATCTTCTCCCGTTTTCCACAATTTTTACAAAATTATTTTTTTTTGACCTGCAAAAAGGGACACACTGTCCTTAAGATTATAGGCATCCTATTGTTAGAATTCTTTCATATAATGGGTACCTCAAATATTTTATATTTGTACCTAATAACAATAGGCTTATGCTGAGTACCAGGCAGGCAATGTCCACGCAAAACTTGATGGACCAGTGTTGTGGGATCATGTGCCTCTGCCAAGTTTGTATTCGGGATCTGGGTTTCTGTAAAAACACTCATCCCCTGAATGGGACAATAAATGGAGATCCTTTGTCTAAAAGATCTTCACTTAAAAAAAATGAACATCTGGTGTGAGTGGTATTCCTGCACTACACAAGTTTACATCTTAGCTTTGAAAGAGATGGATCAGAATGTACTTCTTTGAGTGATTAAAAATATGTTTTTTTTTTCAGGCGACAACCCTTCTGCTATACAAGAACAAGGCATAGATTCCAGGCTCGTGTCACCAATCCAAAACAGTGGACCACCAGTTCAAGAGTTCCTCAGTGGCAAGAAGGGTATGTCTAATGCCTCACCAATCAATCAAGTCCAAGTTACTTCCACAAATAATTCTCACGAACACTACCAACGAGACAGGGGAAGTGAGGGTATGGCACAAACTCAGTTTAGCATTCCTGGAACAAATTTGAATGAGGTGCAGTGTGTACATTCCTCCTTGACGAGCAACTCCATAACATTTTTTCAGAACGCTCCCCCAAATTTGGACAAAAATGGACAGGGCTACGTTGACGTGTTTAATCCTCCAGGAATGTCCAGCAACTCAAAGCCGGTAATGCAGACAGAAGCGAAGCCAAGAGCTGTGGAGCCAGAGGCGGGTATGCACCAGCCAGATTGCTGCACGTATTGCCAGTCGAATGATGGCATGCCACGATCACTGAGTTCTGCCTGCGGCTGTAGTGCCACTGCCACTTCCAGCACCTCGACCACAGCAGCAGACAGCTTGCCTGATGGTGCAAGCAACGGTGTGTATACTCAGCCTACAGCAGCTGCCCTCATGGCACCACCAGTACCACCACGACCACCGTCACGTTCCCTCAGCAGCAACAACAACACCGCTATTCCCCCTAGCATGAGCAGCAATGGGCAGGAGGGCCCATTTCAAGTCCGATGTGCCACTCAACCACTGGGAGACGTGCTGCGGGAACATAGAACTGATACTGAGCTTCATCAAAGAACAGAGTGCCCGCCTCCAGTTCCCAGGTGAGAGTTACCCCTTGTGTCTTGAACAGAACATGTGCTTTATGGAATTCTTGGTGAGCAAAAAATGTGCACAAAAATGTATCAATGCAAATTTTACAATTAGAAGTTAATGATTTCTAGCACAATTGGTTTCTGGAAAGGAAATTGATTTCAGGGCTGTTTTAAGATCTTCGAAATATCTCAGGAAGCGAAAAGTTTTATGGTAGGCATTTTCTCACCAGTGACAATCTTCATCACTAGCCCCAAAGTCTGAAGTGGAGCACTGGTATGCCGGGAAAGTACACGCACTAGTCATTGTCTTGTTTATTACGACATGGTAAACAGGGCAAAGATAATCTCTTTATTCGTTCCCTTCTTGTAGAATGGAAAGTTGCGCATATTAAACCAGTCGCTGATGGTCAACACTTGAATCATTATTCACGGTATATTGCTCATTACATATGTTAAGGGGGCAGGATTTCTTAATTACACCCCCTTCCTCCTATGTAGAGCAGATAGCTCTTCATAGATATGTGTGATGATTAACCATTTTCATGAATTATGTTGATTTTTGCAGACGTGCAGGGGGCAGGGGATAGGATTTTTGTCGTTTACCCCTCACCCCTCCCCCTCTTGTTGAAAGAAAAGCTCTGGATACACTCTACCTATACACCAGTGTTTGATGGTCTACAGGTGATTGATGATTAACAGTTTTGTTAAACCATATTAATCTTCACAGACGTCCGGAACGCCCAGGAGGCGAGGTGGATGAGTATGAGCTCCTCCTGCTGTCGAGAGTACTGCATGCCTCCCTGCTGTACCCCCTAGGCCAGGAGCTGGGCCTGAAAACGGGCCGGGTCTCCCACCACGAGTACCAGAACCCGCGCTGCATCTCCCAGGCCTTCTTCCACATGATGGTGGAGTGGCGGAGCGGGCAGAGGGACCGTTACGCCATGAGACGAACGCTGGCCGGCTGCCTACGCAAGATCGACTGCATGGATGAGGAAAAGAATCTCTGCACAGGGAAATTCAAGAGAACGCTATAGGGAGAGATCATCTGATTTGCGTTTTTTACCCCAAATGGGTGATTCCACAAATGGGGAGGGGGGGGGGGGGAGTTCGAGACATTGTGGTGTTCTCTTTATATTAGGAATTCTTAGCTATTAAATGTAATAAATTATCTATTCTTCTTTTGCATTATGCAGAGGAAGAAATCAAAAACCTATTAAAGTTCAGAAGTGCTCCCAGAAAGGGCACACCCAAATGTCTCCTGCTCACCCCCTAATTTTAATATGAAGTCCCCCCCCCAAAAAAAAATGGAATTTGAACTTAATGGAGCTGCTTGTAGAGAGACCAGTGTGCACTTCTTTTGTGAACAAACCAATTTCCTGAGGTAATGAGTGAGGGGGGGGGGGGGGGGGTTTGCTATGACCTTTGCCCCCCTGTCAATTACCCTTGAACAAACATTGTGCATATCGGGAAGCACTCGTTATTCCTAAGGTTCGTTATTCCGAATGTTGCGCAACAAATGCTTGGATTAATGAACCCTTTTCGAGCAACGAGGTATAGGTATAGGCAATTTACGTGTTTCGGAAATACGAACCTTCGGAATATCGAACTGAAACCGTGCATGTGTACCTACTTGGTGTAAATGTGCCAAGCTGTTTGAACGACTGGTGATCCCTTCTTGTGCTAAATCAGATTCTCAATGAACAAAGTGCGGTATCGCATTTCGCACAAGAAGGGATCACCAGCCTCTGTAAAGCCGTTCGTAACTTACGAACAGCTTGGTGAAACACCCCCCTGGGTAATTATTTATGATGCAAGTTTATATAAAGAGAACTTCATAATGAATATCCAAGTCTATAGCCGGTGTACTGTAGAGTGCTAATCTTATTTGCATGACTCCACAAGAGTACCAAAAGTGATCAAGTGCTGGATTAGTGATGTGAAATGTTTTGCTGGCGAGACAATGTTTAGAATGGGCTGTGCAATCTATTAGCATGCAAAGTGTTAAGCACTGTGACCTCTGGAATCTTTGATCCATGTTGGATAGCTTAGGATTAAGCTATCATTATGTTGTTGATCTGAATGCATACCAAAATGTGCCTCTGCCCTGCAAAAACCTTTACGAGTAGAATGTGTTTGGACTGGCTCAGTTGAAATGTTCGTATGTGTAGTTTATGGAGAAAATTGTCTTATTTTCTTTCTTATTTGCACATTGTCTATGTGAAAAAGTCAACAATCTCAGGTAGCAACCTTTCCAATCCATCATGATGAAGATGGATCTCTGCAATTTGATTGGTCAACTACAGTCTACAGCTCAGGAAAAACATGCATCAGAGGCAATTACCAGACACACGATTTTTCCATGCATCTGGAAATAGATTTTAACGTAATTAATTTTTACCTCTTTTTAACAGATTTGAGGACCCATTCTACAAAACAGATTGTGCCCAGATTTATCTTGTGGGTCAGTAGGATTATGTACATGTGGTGCCTCTGAATTTTGCCCATTTTCTCCAGGCAGTTCAGAGGTACCTTGGGTACACAATTTCTACTGATCCACCTGTTCATTATCTGTATACTGACAGATAGTATAAGTGTAACTTTTTTGTGGCATTTGTAAATTTTTTATAGACTGGTACACAAATTCCTTTGAACAAAAACTGGCCTGTCACTCAAAAAGTTGATGTGGGGCTAGATATTTCATCTGGAAGTGGAAATAGATAGAGCTGATTTGAATATGAGATGATTTTGTTGGAATGGTGGCTGTTTTAGGAACAGTCTTACAAATAAGTAAGAGAGTTCAGAGATTTAAAACAATCTTTTGTCACTCCTGGCAAAACACATTAATGCACATTGACATGTCTTGTGTATGTAGTGTATTGTGCACAAGGGCAACAGTGTACCGAAGTGTGACGTCATTTGAGCATTATTGTCGAGACAACTGGTTCTATATAATGCAGGTAGATCTATCAGCAGTGATCACGGCGGGGACTGTAATTGGGAATGCCCGACACTATCCCGATCGACAATATCGGACTGCTAAACCTCTCAGTGGAGTGAGTTTGTTTAGAGCCAATTGTCTTGACAACATGCTCATATGACGACACCACTTCAGTACTCAATAGCTAGTCTACAAATATATGATAGAGGTGTAGCTTATAGAGTCACTGTCGTCATCACCATGACCTTTGACACTCGCACCATCCAGAGTGGTCAGCAGAACATCTTATGCACATGGCTCAAAAGAGCAGAATGTCACTTTTTGTCAGATATATCTGCGCTGGACACGTGGTACACAACTATGAAAAGCATGGCACGAAGAAAGCAAAAACAGTAAGAGTGAAACGACTGATACTGATTATACGGTTGGCGCAGTAAATGTATCCGTGGCTCACAATCAATCTCTGCACCCCACGCGTGTGGTGTTTACGCCGCACATTTTTTTACACTGGGGAGCACCCTGCCACCATCATGTTTTTTTTATCATCACATCCACCACTATCATCAATAACACCATCCTCATCACCACAAACATTACCATCACCACCACCATCACCTTCATCACTACCATTTCCACTGCCTACACCATCTCCACCACCATTATCACCTCCATGGTGATCAATGTTCTTTATATCTTCAGTGTCCTGTATACGTGTAGTAACATTAATCAACACGAATACATGTACTGGAAGCGCTTTTATTACCAAATTTGTTCACATTTTCCCAATAGGATGAACATTCAAGATGAATATCATTGGTGATTGTAGTCGGCGATTATGATTGCACCTAGGTTTACATTTACATTTTATTAAAGTGATTGATATGGAAGGTTGCATGGATTCAGAAATGTGAATGGCAAATGTGATAAAATATATTTTTTCAATTCCCAAATGCAATGCAATAATACATATATTTTCAATTACCAAATGCAATCCTATATTGATATGCCTTTTGAATTACCAAATGCAATCCAAACCAAAATCAGCCAAACCTTTGAGATATTTACACTGGACTGTATTCCCAATTATGTTTTATTTATTTATTACTGTACCATATTAATCTTTATTATGATGTAAAATCACATGCAGTTCATCCTGTGAGCCATGAAGTGTCATTTTTTTTGTATCCAAATGAACCATTATCAACTCAATTCAATTCACAAGGTTCTTTTACAAATCTCCCAAACTTCCTGCCTGTTGTTTCATACTGAGGTTCGATCTTTTATCCCAACGTCACCTGCCTAAAAACTTCTGCGATTGTCATGTTATTGGATCACTTGTTTTTTTTTTTTCACCGCCACCCTCCCCCCTCCCCATCCTCGGTATTACCTTGACCACATTGTAATCATCAGCAGGACCACTGCTGATTAATTGTCATCATGTGTTTATCTTTCATTGCAATGTGTAAACCAATATATATGCCTTAGTAGCTATTGTTTGTGTTTCAGCTGTATAAAATAGAGAGTGCCTTATTGTACTAAGCTTAGTTACTAGGCTGTGGGATACATGTAGGCAAGTGAGTCTGTTTAACAACTATGTCTGGTAACACAGACTAAGCCCTAATCCCATCCTGGCTCCTCAGAGGAGGAGCTAGGTCTACTACTACTTGTACTTCTATCATATTATTTCATTATAGCAAATGTATTATTATGTTTATTTATGTCCATATTTCTTTCTTAGTTTTTTTTTTTTTTAAAGTTATTTGCTTATATGTTTAACTGAAAATATATATATATCAAACTAGTGTTACACAACGAAATGCATTACATGTAACATGAAAGAAAGTCACACATTTTGTATTTGTTTCCACATGTTATTTTAATTTTTATTTGATCTCCTTCCACTACTTCAACTCGCACTAGTAGTACTTCTGCTGCTGCTGCTACTTCTACTTCTAATGCTGCTGCTATTACATGTACTGTACTATTACTGGTACTATTCGCTACTTCTACTACTGCTAATGAAATGACAAACTTAATGTACTGAACGTATTCAAAAACTTACCACAGGATGTTGCCTTATTTTACATTCTTGCTAATGACAATCACAAAGAAACTCAGGATGGTATTCAGTTTTGTGAACTATAACATTATATTTGAACAGTACTAAAGCAATGTTTTCTTGAAATGATAGTGTCCCCTTCTTGAGAGGCTGTTTTAGGACACTAGTGTTGTATGATATCATCATCTGCTTTCATAACTACTGCATATCATTGTTTTTGTGTTATGCTTTCTCATCATTTTCTTTATCTATATCATGGTATATCATTCCTAAGTGATTTTTGCTCTATTATTCCAAGATTATTATATTGCTAGGATGTTTGTGCTTTACAATTCAAAATGTCTTTCAATATTTTACAGCCTTGATACCGGAGAACATGTGTAAGCAGATTTTTGTGTTCAAGTACTGTAATTAGAAAGTAACAATATTTTGGTTTTCTGGTGATACTTTAAATTCATTGTTAATGAATATTGTTTTATTTTGTTTTTATATGATGAATAAGGAATTTAATTGAAAGTTCTAGATTTTTTTATATTCAAATGAGGAAATGACTCAATGTTATTTTTTAATTTGTACATAAGATATTTTATATTGAATTAGATTTAACATATATATGGATTTATATTGTTTCTTCACACCTGTATTCCCATGAAATAGTCTGACCAGTACTATATATAGTTTTATTTGGGTTTATTTCTACATCTGTTGAACACTTTTGGTCTGTAGACACAATAAACATGATGAATTATTGTGAGATCAACACGTTTTATTTTGCACATTTGTTCATTGATTCATGTGTAGTATAGAAGGGAGAAACGAGAATACAAATCCTGTTCAAGGCGATGTATATCCATGTGCTTAAACATCCTTGGAAGGACACACTTGAGGTCGCCAGTTACAGTTCCCAACCACTAAACCACGACACTACCACTTGAATGATAATTAGTGGAGGACCGAGTCCCCTTCACCCCTTACAATTCTAACATGTTCTACTCAGTGATGGCAGTTTGATGGGTGTCATACTGCAAGACACTAACACACTGAAACGTTACAAGATACATACACGATTACAACATTTAAATCTATTTCAGTACATTTTTAAAATGAAATTAGGAAGATTGCACTAGCCACGTGTGCCTCCGTTCTATCATTGTTTTGAGATGATATATGGATGAAGAGCGCTTGCACAAGGGAACGCTATAAGAGAAAGAAGATTACACATAACCTGTTTGCAGAGCTTTCAAATGACAAGTGTACGTATGACAGACTGCAACACACGATGGAACGCTACTATATTAACAATCGATTACAAATTCAAATAATGTTTCTGGAGAAATGTTTTGATTAAGTTAGGAAACTTGCACTTATCCTGTGTGCAGAGCTTTGTTCTATAATCTTTTTTAAATGTCATATTTGGATGGCAAGACACTTTCATAGCGAAACGCTACAAGATAAACACTTAAAATTAAAAAAAACACGATTTCAGTAAGAAAAACTTGAATTTGGAAAATTGCATCTATTCTGTGTGCAGATCTTTGTTCAATAGAGTACCGCAATGGTGTCGTCATATGAGTATGTTATCAAGATAATTGGCTCTAAACAAACTCACTCCAGTGAGAGGTTATTGGTCCGTTAGTGAGCTAGTGTAGGTCATTCCCAATTACAGTCCCCGCTGTGATCACCGCTACTTGCTCTACCTGCATTGTTCAGGACCATTTGTCTCAAGTGACAATGTTCACATGACGCCACACTTCGTTACTCTATATGGGAATTGGTTTTGAAAGGTCAAATTTAGGTGGCATCGCCCACTGTTGACTCGTTCTGCCCGTCGAACACGACTCCATTACAATCTGTGGAGTGTCACCCTCTGGAAAAGCGAGTCCCAAACACGTCCCATGGATCGCGTGTTGTATTTGCTTTGTCTGTTTACAAAAGAGGCGAAAGTTCGAGGTTAGCCAAACTAAATAAGACAATGATATTGAGCGAGGTGGAGAAATAAGAAGGTGAAATGGAGAAGGGAGTGGAGCGGTGTAGATATGAAGTGTGTATTCCTTGGGCATTTTCGTTTGTACAATTATAATATCTACGTCATTATCAAGATACATGAAATATTAAAAGAAAGAGTCATCAATCTAGTAATGATTAAACCACACTCTACAATGGCGTTAGTAAACATGGTCACCCAAGTATATTACATGCATGCACATGTATTTCAAAATTTCATTTCACTTACTTATCCAATATGTAAAGAAACCCCTGACCTCTTCCTGTGATGATTGTATATGTTAGTATAGTAATAAGGTAACACCCTGTGGATAGGAAAGTCGACCCTGAGTTAAATTGGTTTTAATGAAGCAAAAACACGACAGAAACATTCGAGTGATGGTTTGACGAAAAGCCGTCAACGGATAAAAGTTTTAATTTGTGACGTCACATGTTATTATTACAATGTTAATAATATACAACATATAAGAGCATCTCACACGTGACGTCAAAAAATCAAAATAAGATATAATATATTTTTTACAAATATTCTTTTTGACAGATTTTCGTTAAAACTTCACTACCTTGTGTTTCTTTAATGTTTTCATTCTTATTAAAACCCAACTTAACTTCAGTGTGGGCTTTCGCTTTAAAAGTGATGGATTAGTAACGGGACCCGTTACTGTGGCAGAACTACAGTATTCAGTCGGGACCCCAATAATGGCCACATTCTCGAGTTCTGGATCCAGAATCACGTGGAGGGATCTTCTCAAAATTATAAAATCGTGTAAATTAGACTAGGACTATAGTGATGGCGGCAAAAAAAAGTCTGCCATATAGCTCTCGTAGTCTTCGTCATTTTTCTCCAATAAGCGTCAAAACATTGATTGTGTCATATCTCTAACCAATCACAATCATTGATGGTAACTTTGTCATGAATGGTTACTACCATGGTAACAATGCTGACCAACCAATCAAATTCAAGGTTTCCATAGAAGTTGCCATTGATCGCAAAGTTACCACCAAGTTAAGTTTTATGCAACAAGGCCCTAGACCGCCAGAATTGCACCAGGCAGTGGTGGTACATAGTTCCAACCTTTTTGCTTTGGTACTTACGGGTTTCCATGGTTACATTAATGTCATGTAATAGAGAATGAGGTTGTATAAAGCTCACATTGTAGTAATGGACCCTGTTGCATAAAACCTACCATTGGTGGTAACATTGCTATTAATGTCAACTTCTATAATGGGAACCTTGAATTGGATTGGCTGTTGAGCTGTGTTACCATGGTAGTTACAATAGATGACATAGTTATACCATTAATCGTGAGGTTTACGCAACGGGACCCAGAAGTCATACCTCATTGCTCCACCTCCATTGCTGGTTTCCGCCCATCTTGTGGCACCCGAACAGCCCTACATCAGCCTCAGCCCCCGTGAGGTCTAGGCATTGATCATTGCTGCTTAGCTCGCCCAAATCAGAGTATTCCCAGAGCTGAGGTGAAGGAGAAGGAAGATTTAAAGTTAAATTTGGTCCCGTTGCGTATCTTGTTTTTGTACTCTTCCCTCTTCTGATCTTACGACTGTTCTGTAACCTTTGCTCCTCCTACTCTTTCTTCAGCGTTTCGTTATATGTCTCCACCATTATGCTTAGAAGTCATTTTCAGCCTACACTGATGGTATACACCTGACACAACTATATTGATTATTTCATGTTCATTGCAGTTTGTAATATGATATGACACCAATCATCACTTCGTGAACGAGGTTCAACTACATTAGATGTTTCTTCTGTCAAAAGACGAAATATCTCTAGACATTTCCTCAAAGTAGCTAGGGCCAACGCCAGGCAGTATCAGGAGAGGAAAGATCCAAAATGAACAGTGGTTTCGTTGCGGCTGTTAACTCTCTTGATCCCATGTGATTAAATGTGTTGTAATTCACATGGGATGTAGATTGCTTGGTACTGAGAGGGCTAACGTTGTTTTTTGTACTCTCCCCTTTCTATATGCTACGACTCTTCTCCGACATTTTTTCTTCCTTTTCCTTCTCCCGCGTTTTGGCGTTGGCGTAGGGATGTGTTAGGAAGGAGGGACAACTCGAGCATTATATATTCAAGTATCTGTATGGATACTAAAGCGTGCTAATGAATGTCAAAAGCATTCCACAATCACTGCAATGCTTTGATGTCCCATGCACGGCACCGTCATTTTGCTGCCGTCAACTTGGGAAGCAATATCTTTAATTCTCTGTTTTGTTTCTCGAAGCTGTGTTTCTTATCACATTTTTTTTTGTAATTTTCAAGAAAGTTACGGGCAACACCTGTTTATTTTCATTAACAAAGTTTGCGTGAATTTGCGTGCAGCTGAGATATTTTACAAAAAAAAATGTTTATTTTTTTTGTTTGCTGATATCTCTTTTCGTCACAAAAGTATTGATGCAGTGCAACAGAAGTGGACAAGCGAAATAATACTCTGCATTTCTTTTGTTCTCTCTGAGAAACCGTTGGTAGGAAATCCTGTTCGCTATTGTTAAAACACGTGAAAAGCACATGCTGAGACCACATAATTTTTCGGAGGTGCCACGCATGGGTTCAAAGAAAGAATGTTGTTTCATATCCTTCCATAACACATCCCTGGTCGGATTGATTCAGCTCTGTTTCTGTGTATAAAGTAAGTTATATGGACTGAATGCATGTCATATTATTTAAGACAGCTGTTATGCGTTCATCCCGTTCTTCATTCCTTCTTCATCTGGTTGCTCGTCTCCATCTGTTCTCCTCTTCTTAATCCTTCCACTCATTGCTCCCTCTGCTCCCGTCTTGTTTCCTCCTCCTCCTTCTCCTCCTCCTCCTCCTCCTCCTCCTCCTCCTCCTCCTCCTCCTCTTCCACCTCCTCCTCCTCCCCCTCCTCCTCCCCCTCCTCCTCCCCTCCTCCTTCTTCTTCTTTTTCTTCTTCTCCTCCCCCTCCTCCTCCCCCCTCCTCCCCTCCTCCTTCTTCTTCTTTTTCTTCTTCTCCTCCTCTTCCTCCTCCCCTCCTCATCTGTTGATGATTAAACAAATAAATTTTGTTTTACATCTGCTAAAGAGAAGATGCCTATCAATTTCTTCCATTTCTCTTCGTGCTTAATTTCCTCCTACTTCATTGCCTCCTGTGTTCTTTTCAAATACCAGTTTTAAGAACTTGAAGATCTTGGTATCGGTTTGCGTTTTAGCTGGCGGTTCATTACCATGGATGCCTTTAAACGCTTTGTTTCACACCGGATTGGCGTTGGGATATTCGACTTCTTCCCCCGACCTGATAGTCCAATGCACAGGTTTGAGTCTGTATTGCGTATCTGGAGAATGAAAAAAAATCGATAATGAAAATAGAGTACCAAAATGTGACGTTATACGAGCATGTTGTCAAGACATCTTCATCTTAAATATGTGGGTAGAACAACCACCGGTGATGACACCGGAGACTGTTGTTGGGAGTGCCCGACGCTAGCCCGCTAGACAAAATCAAATCAGTCAAACTCTCACCTAAAATGATGTTGTCATGAAGTGATTACACAAACTTACTATCACAAACAACTAAGACGTCGACGACTCTTGAAAGCTTCAGAGGTGTCCAGAATGTTTAGCTTACTTTTCAACTTAAAAGGTAACATTTCCGCTTAAAAACGACAACCACATACAATTTTAATGTCGTTTTAAAATCTTTATACAAACATACAACAAAACACACCTCTGTCACCCAAAGTTCTAAAACATACTCTTTATAAGTATCATGTTTTATGATATTCGGTACGTTATTGAAATTCGCCAACAGTGTATAGCCCTATGACATTGGTATATCTGGCTTTAAACCTAATGATATCGCTTCTATCGCAACATGATGCATCACGACAACCCCCCCCCCCCCCCCCTCGTAGGTTTCGCCAAAGTGAAGGGGGGGGGGGTGTCCAGATTGTTTAACTTTCTTTTCAACTTAAAAGGTATCATTTCCGCTTAAAAACGACAACCATATATAATTTCAATGTCGTTTTCAAATCTTTATACGAAACATACGACAAAACACACCTCTGTCACCCAAAGTTCTAAAACATACTCTTTATAAGTATCATGTTTTATGATATTCGGTACGTTATTGAAATTCGCCAATAGTGTATAGCCCTATGACATTGGTATATTTGGCTTTAAACCTAATGATATCTCTTCCATCACAACATGATGCATCACTTCGTGATTTGGCGGACAACCCCCCCCCCCCCCCCTTAGGTTTCGTCAAGGTGTAAGGAGGGGGGCGGGGGATGGAAAAAGATGGCATAAAGACTATTGGTAACTTACAAAACCGAATATCTTGCCGTTTCGCGGCCAAGTCGACTCTGGGAAGATGTTCTCCAGATACCAGTCAAACGACTTGCACCCGAGTCTCTCCCGTAACGCGATCTGTTCCGAAAGATCGCCGGGGTCAACCCGAGTGATGCTCGGATTGAGCCGAACGAAGAACGAGCGGTGCTGGCCGAGCCAGACATCGATCAGCCGCCGAGTGTTTCGAGCCATGTGACTGACTGTGCCCTTGTAAGGTGCGAAGTCGCGAAACACGTGACCTACGTGTGAGCACGCCATCACGGACAGCGTGCCGCCACACATCCACGTCTGCAAGCAAAGACAAGAGAGTGGCATAATAATAATCATATATACTAGTACTCGGGCTTAAAGACAGTTTGTAATTATTGGGGTTTTACTCAATTTTTGTTTATTTCCAGTTAGGACCGTCCGTCAAGATTTTCTCTGACAAATCTCATCTGCACGATCGGCAGGTGACTTCCCATTATGTGTTTGTTTTTGTTATTTTGACATTGCATATGTTGAAATAAATTATGTGCGATGATTTTAACAGAAGAATAAACTGCGGCTGAAGTCGGCCACCATACTTAACTGTAATGAACTTTTACTGAATAATAGTGGGCACCATTAGGAGATCGCGCAGAAATACCGTAAAATATTCTTTCACCATGACCATCTTAATAAACCTATATGACGTCAATCTACGAATTACTGAATATACATCAGTCTATGAGTGTGTATCGCCCAAGCAATGGTTTAGATCGTTCTACAAAATTTTCTTTCTCGGTCTAAGTAAATGAAATTACAAATACATCGCACGGTGCTAAAAAAAAAATCAGTTACATGCATCAATATTTTCTTTCATGGTAGGACATGTAACTCCAATAAAACGTTTCCTGTCGTTATTTTGCGATTTAATCGTATCATTTGACTGGCGGAGAGACATTGAACCGGAACTTATTTTCGTACCAAGCGCTGATATCTCATTAATCCGCACATTCCAAAAAAAACAAGCAATCTTGTTGATATTGACCTGGTACTATCACCGTAGATCGTAGATTAAACGGCAACAGAATGCCTATACAAATTGAAATGTGTGCTTCTTGTCTGTATTGTGTATACCTTTCGGATAACATTTCGGTTCAACAAGTCTCAAACATTTAACTAAACAATCTGTTCGTGATACTTTGACCCGAACCTTGAATGATAACTCGATGTTCTCTCCGCCCCATATCTCCAGGCCCTTGTCGTACATGCCAAGTTCTGTGAAAAAGCCTCTGTCTATGGAGAACAGCCCCCCAGCCATGGTGGGGGACCTAATGGGAAGGGTCGGGTCTGTTTCCACGGCCGCCAAGTCCACTTTCTGGATCGTCGTCCATTTGAAGTGCATGAACCAACTGAGGCTCCCGACCTGGGTTTGATTGTTTCGTGTAAAGGGGTGCGAAAAAATGAGATGGAGGGAGAGAGAAAGAAAAAGAAAGGTGTGTGTGTGTGTGTGTGTGTGTGTGTGTGTATGTGGGGGAATATAGATATATACACAGTAGAGAAAGAGAGAGAGAGAGATGGAGAGAGAGAGAGAGTGGGGGAGATAAAGAGAGAGAGAGAGAGAGAGAGAGAGAGAGAGAGAGAGAGAGAGGGGGGGGGGGCAGGAGGGAAGTGGATGAACGAGCACCATTTCGCGTGATAACTATAGTCATGATGATAATCCAATAATACTACATAGCTCTAATATCACAACATAACCATTTTGAACCGTTACATCGTGTTCATGTTAAATCGTGTGCATGATATATGACAGTTAAGTATTTAGCCAAAATATTAGCTTCCCTATCCACACTCGTGAATACTGATGATGGCTACATTGTTCAGAGTCAATATTTTCTTTCTTTAATAATCGCATCAAATACGGTCATAATACAGAAATGAATTCTCATTCAATATTTACCGCGGGTAAAGAACTTGATCCTTTATATTCAAAATCCTCATCGTCAATGATGTCTATTACGGGAGTCACTACATGTCGCCTGAAAAAAAGAAAAAGAAAAAAGAAGAAGCAAACTATTAATCTTCAAACACAGAAGACATATAAATATACATTACAATGTATAAGAACCAAATTCTTCTCATAGAATCAGTACTATTAAGATCCAAACAAGTGAGTATCGCATGTTATTACAGGTCAAGCTATTCATATTTGACCTATAATTATGTTTAAACTTACTCTCAGCTAATCAACGCTTAATCATATATATCATTACTGTGTAGGTCTCTGCTTATCACGATATTCGTGCATTTAACCCGTAACATGCCAACTGTGGAGTTTTTCACCACTATCTATCTATCTATCTATCTATCTATCTATCTATTTATCTATCTATCTATCTATCTATCTATCTACCTATCTATCTATCTATCTATCTATCTATCTATCTATCTATCTATCTATCTATCTATCTATCTATATATCTATCTACCTATCTATCTATCTATCTATCTATCTTACTATCTAGAGGTATGATGCATTGGTCGGAAGTCTGACAATTTATTTGGCTTCAACATTAAAATACACAAATTCCGTAGAGCAGTATATTGTCAGAGATCGTGTGCCACGCTAAGGATTAATGCACAGTTCCATTGGAGACGACATTGCTATTGTTGCTCTCTTTACAATTACGTTCAATGTCTTAACCCGTAGCATGCAACTTGTGATTTATTTCAACATTAAACACACTAATCCCATAGAGCAGCAGTTTGTTTCGCACACAATGACCCATATTCTGAACAGAGGGTTAACGCAGACAGTCTACTAAATCTGGACTGACTTTAAAGGACACCAAATAAAACAAAGTGAAACATTATTATTGATTTAATATGATTGATTTTGTCCTCGGAATTACTATGGCATATTGAGTATGTCTACATAGTAATTATAGCGAATGATTGAAATCGACCACTGATCAGAAGGTTAACGCAAACAGTTCCTAAACCTGGACTGACTTTATAGGACACCAACTAAAACAAAGTGAAACATTATTATTAATTTAATATGATTGATTTTGTCCTCGGAATTACTATGGCATATTGAGTATGTCTACATAGTAATTATAGCGAATGATTGAAATCGACCACTGATCAGAAGGTTAACGCAAACAGTCTACTAAACCTGGACTGACTTTATAGGACACCAAATAAAACAAAGTGAAACATTATTATTGATTTAATATGATTGATTTTGTCTCCGGAATTACTATGGTATACTGAGTTTGTCCACATAGTAATTAAAGCGAATGATTGAAATCGACCACTGATCAGAAGGTTAACGCAAACAGTCTCCTAAACCTGGACTGACTTTATAGGACACCAACTAAAACAAAGTGAAACATTATCATTGATTTAATATGATTGATTTTGTCCTCGGAATTACTATGGTATATTGAGTTTGTCCACATAGTAATTATAGCGAATAATTGAAATCGACCACTGTAGTGATTCTGTGATGAAACTTGATGATTTGGGGGTAGCGTTAGATTTGGCGTCCCATGACGTAACTCCAGGTTTAGTACATGTGCACTGTTTGCGCTCAACATCTGTTCACAATACAGGCCTGTAGGTTGATAACGAGGAACGTGGGAGAACAACGATGGATGTTGTTTAGATGGCTTACAGAGAAGCTGACAATATGTATCTCTAAATGCACCGTTGTAACCATGGCAACAGCGGCAAACACGCTTGATAACCAGGGTTGTTGTCGTAGGGGTAATGTTGATATTTGTGTTGCTGCCGAGAATGATTGCAATGATAATCATCATCTTCAGGTGGCACAACTGTGGTCTTCAGAGGAGCACGCAATTTAGTTATGTTTGTTGCCAAGTTACACGATTTGCTTCTTGCTAGCCAGCCCCCTCCCCCCCCCCCGCTCAAATAGCTTATTTCTTTAATCTGAACAAATTGCAACGCAATAGTACGGTTTATGTTATAATCATTTAGATGTACACTTTCAATGTCAATGAACACAATATTTATGAATGCGCAATGAAGAATATCAAATTTTGCCATTATATTTTGCGATATTGTTTAAAGTCATCATTCTCAGTTGCATGTATTTCTGATTGTATCAGTTTTGTTTGTGAAAATGTGTGGAAATAAATAATTATATAGAGTGGGTTGCACTTATCATGTTTTCTTTTGTCATCATCATGAGAGCACGTTTTCTTTCAATAATCACTCAACGCGATATTGGATTCTTCGCTTCATGGTCACGATATTAATGAAAGCAGCAATGACGGTTGTACCAAAAACATCACAGCTAACAACACCACAAAATAACCCACCTCTTGTCATACCTGCCCCTTGCAAAAATTGTTATTCTTTGATCTTTAGTATTTCTCTCTTCTTTTTCATGATTTCGTATTGCATGCTAACTTAACATGCTATGCGATGCCCCTTTATTCATCTAAAACTACCACCTTGCAATTATCACTTACCAATGCATCGTGTCTCCAAAGAGGCGTGGATAATAATTAATATTTGCCATGGATTAGCCGCAACGACTCAAAGTAGTTCTATCAATGCAAAAATGATAACAAATAACATGGCGGAAATTGCTTTCTAACGCACCTATCTAGTGCTTTGGTGTATCCAAAGAGGCCTGAATAATAATTCATATTTGCAATTTATCAGCCGCAACCACTAAAATTAGTTCAATCAATGCATGGAGGATACTAATCGTACGAGAAAAAAAGATATTTCCAACGCACCTATCTAGTGCTATCTGGTAAAGTAGCGGTTCTAACCAACCAACGTTAACTTCGCAGTGAGAATCCAAGAATGTGAGCACCGTTCCCTTGGCAACGGAAGCTCCATGGATACGCGCGCGAATCAAGCCCGATCGGTTTGGGAGGCGCTCGACTCGCACGTCGGCGACAGGGAGGAAATGGGTGGAGATGTACTTGTCCAGTCTTGATTTCAGATGATCTAGGAGGATGAGAAATGTCGTTACTATTGATAGCGCGAAAAGGGTCATTAGAATGGTTCGAACCATGTACTCAAAATTCAAAATGCAGCATAAGCCTTACATACTTTACAAGACATGCAATATGTTTCAATATTGCCTATAGTATATGCTCCAAATTCTATGTTGTTTTGTCCATTTAGAATATGTACATGATGACATTTCATACACATTTGCGTTCAACATTTATAATGTCTCTCCCTTACATTAAGTGTGCATCAATTATACATGAACATAGAATATAATTATAGCTTTGTTGTAATTCATCTTAGCTGGTTACAAAGAAAAAGAAGATCATCGTCAGCAAAAATTCATCTTAGCTGGTTACAAAGAAAAAGAAGATCATCGTCAGCAAAATGGCAGTAAGATGTATAAATATGTACATAAAAGAAACCCATGCCTAGGGCTTACACAATTAACTACAAGCCTTTAGCAAGGTAGGTAGACAGTTAGATCTGTAAAAAAAAAACAAGGATACACAATAAAAATAAACAAGATATCAATAATTACTAGAGGTGGGGATGTGCCCTCTCTTAGCATGACCACAATAGGTAGCATATACGGTAATGTTCTAGAATATTATGCTAGATTTGATGGTGATACACCATTGCTGATATATAACACTATCAAGACTTTTATTCTTTACGTTTTCGTGTCATATACATAATTTTACTTGCAGTCAATAATGGAAAAGACAATTTGTTCGTCATAAGAAGATCGGTACATGTTTAAATGAATAATTGGATGAAAACAATGCATAGATTAATACATGAATGGAAATGGATACATACATTAACGGAATGAATGAATGAATGAATGCGTTAATCAATACATGAATACCTACACCAATCAATGAATAGAGACACGTGTATAGATGAACAAATAGCTATGCCTCCTTGAGTAATCAATGGTTGAATGAATGATGACACGAATAACTATTCAAACAAACATGACGAATGTGTTAATAACACAGATATGGACAAAACAATTTCAGGGAAAGTTCGGTAACCTTGGGTGCTGGCATCGTCGACGAGAATGATTTCGTGGATGAGGCTCGGTGGAGATCGGTTGATGACGCTGTGCACGGTTCGCACCAGCGTGCTGAACGCCTCGTTATGGAAGATGACGATGACGGTGGTGGACGGGAGCGTGGACGGGTACACAGTGGACTTACATCTGCACTAGGGGTGTGGGGATAGGGTTAGTGATTGGGTGGGGATGGGGAGGGGATGGGGTGGGGATGGGATGGGGATGGAGCGGTAATGGGGTGGTATGTGGTGGAGAATGGGTGATGGGGTGGGGATGGAGTGGGAGTGGGTTGATGGGGTGGGGATGGGGTGGAGATGGGGTGTGGAAGAGGTGGGAATAGAGTGGTGATGGGTGATGATGGGGTGATGAAGGGGTGGGGATGGGGTGGTGATGGGGTGGGGATTGAGTGATGGGGTGGGGATGGAGTGGGAGTGGGTTGATGGGGTGGGGATGGGGTGGTGATGGGGTCGGGAAGAGGTAGGAATAGAGTGGTGATGGGTGATGATGGGGTGATGAAGGGGTGGGGGTGGGGATTGAGTGATGGGGTGGGGATGGAGTGGGAGTGGGTTGATGGGGTGGGGATGGGGTGGTGATGGGGTCGGGAAGAGGTAGGAATAGAGTGGTGATGGGTGATGATGGGGTGATGAAGGGGTGGGGATTGAGTGCGGGGATGGGGAGGTGATGGGGTTTGGATGGAGTGGTGATTGGGTGATGACGGGGTAGTGATAGGGTGGGAATAGAGTGGGGGATGGAGTAGGAATAGAGTGGGAATTGGGTGGGGATGGGAGAGGGATGATTATGAGCAGGGGTGACACGCAGACAAAAGGCAACGGAGGAAGTGATAGATGGACAGGTGGATAGCGAAAAGGTGATACCGTTAGGGGAAAGAGGGGAGGAGAGAATCGAGAATTGAGAAGGAAGAGATGAAGACGAATACGACCAAGACAAATAAATCGAAAAAGTAATAATAATGAGAAGAAGGAGAGGAAAAAAAATGATATGAAGAAGATTAAGAAAAAGAAGAAGAAGAAGAAGAAGAAGAAGAAGAAGAGAGAAAGAGAAGATTAAGAGGAAGAGAGAATGAGAAGAAGAAGATTAAGAGGAAGAGAGAAGGAGAAGATTAAGAAAAAGAAGATTAAGAGGGAGAGAGGAGAAGATTAAGAAGAAAAAGAAGAAGAAGATTAAGAGGGAGAGAGAAGGAGTATGTTAGACCAAATAATATCATGCTAAATGATGTTCATGCGTGATTCACATTAAGAAAGTAGTTATATCAATAATGATGGTAATAGTTACAAAAATATCATAAATAATTGTTTTTATAATAACAATGATTATGATTATTGCTGATCACTTAAAAACATATTACATTCACAACTATACAAAAAAAATAAACAAACATAATTACGTTCTTGTGCCTACCAATGCATTTCACACAAAACCCAACTGGGCCCTGTCTCATAAGGAATAGCGATTGATCGCAACTTGACTTGCGATTGATGTAAATCGTAAATCTGTTTTATCATAGATAGGGTCTTGCGATCGATTCACATCAATCGCAACTCTTTATAAGACGGGACTCATATACATGTACCATGTTTAGAACACCTACATTCATACCCTTATTATACTCTCTTGCATATTCATCATCCCGCCCTGGTGATATCGACCAATCAACTCACTGCTCGGGTCTGACGTCGGGAAGTGACCTGTTCATTGCGACCATGTCACTTGCCACTAGATTGAAAGCGTTGAGATAAAAGAGTAGCTTCGCCTGCTCCGCCACTTTGGGCTCCTTGATCTCCACAGGCCTCCCCATCTCCCCTGCCCCCTTCACCGGCCCGAGAGGGAGGACTGCGATATGGAAGACGATAAAGAACTTATTTACTTAAATGGACAATTCACCCTGAAGATAAGTTGGTTTCAATAGAAGCAGGCACATCAAAGAAATGCAATAGTGAAGGTTTGACGAAAATCCGTCACAGGATAAGAAAGATCTTTTGAAATGTCGACATTGTGACGTCATGTTATGACGCGAGTTACGATCTTTTGAAATTTAAATTGTGTGACGTCACGTGTGAGGCGCTCTCGCATATGCTGTGCACAGAATAATTCCATGAATTGCTCCTTTTCTGTGTTTTACAACAGAATGTTTTTTTTTCTGTATAGGTATGTATGTAAAAACGTATTTTAAAATGTATCAAATACACATGTAAAAGGATGAATAATCTAATTGACAAAATGCACATTTCGAAAAAAAATTGTACACAACATATTGCATAGCACCTCACACGTGACGTCACAAAATCAAAACTTTAAAAGACCATAATTTTCTTATCCTTTGACGGATTTCCATCAGTGTAGGACATAGAAGCTGAACTGGAGAGTGCCAGCGTGGAACATTGCGCTGCAGAGTTGAATACGGTGTTAAGTAGAATTTGAAGCTGAGCTCATGTGGTGCTGAAAGTGTCGTAAATTGCGACAAAACGAGACCACGTGGAAGTACGAGCTCGGAGGATCTTGGCCAGAACCGGTGGCGCGTTCTACGGTCGGTAATTTCGGTGTCCTGACAAATTCCGGAGAAACCAATCGTTGTAAGTTCCCGCCGTTCGCCCTTTGGATACTAAGTGTTAGGATCCAAAAAGGGTGTTCCAATTCAATATTCATTGATTTTACGCATCATTTTCACACATTTCATTTCAGAAGATGGAATTGTTATAAGAGGAGTTGCATACGTGCCATACACAATTTAACCAATGTAAATATCAAATGAATAATATAAATAAACATCGTCGTAGAGAATTAAGATTACATATGATAGCAAAATATGTCTTATTCTTTCACCTGTAACAGGTATTTATTTAAAATCAAAACTATTCATTCATACATTTTCGCTGTGAGAAAATAGCAGTTTCATTTCACATTCATTATTCCTAATGGTACAATTCAAGCTTTTTTGGTATTTGATGTAACACTTTCTTTCCTTCTTTCTCCAGTGCTTCTTAATTTCATTAAAAACAACATAAACTATAACTTAACATACCTCTGATCTATACCAGACTCGTTTCTTTTATACTTAAGACCACTCAATAATCATTTCTTAATTTCTGTCAATTTCCTAAAGACGGAATGTTCATTTCACAGTTTAGGAAAGAATGTCTTTTTGACTTATACAAATTTTACATTGATCGGTTTGATCGGTTTCACAAAGTCACCACAAAATAATTTCCTCTTGACTAGAATCAAATTACGAAGTATTTTAAAGTTATACCGCTTCAATTTATTTTCTCTCATATCTTGCAAATTTCTTTTAAAAAGATCTTTCCATATAACTGTGGGCTTAATTTATTTTCCCAATGTTTTGGGTTTTCTTTTGAGATATTTTCGTTCAACAAAATGGAAATGTACATGCTACTTGACAAACATTGCATAAATCTTTCTTTGATATTAATAGTTATGGTAGCAATTTCGGAAACAGTGTCTTGTTGAACCGTGTTCATCAAAACCGTAGGTATTGCACTTTTTAGTCATGTTAGTTTTGAAAATAAATCAAACATGGCAGTGGCTTTTGCCTTTTTATTTTCAAGTTTACCTATCAATTCCTTTATAATGGCAAAACATAATAAAGGGAGAACAATTGGAGAGATTGCTGAAGATGGAATGATTGTGAACGATGACATATTCTAGGCTTTTCTTATGAAAAAGTGAAAATATATGATTAAGAAAAAAGAAGAGCGTAGCTGAAATTAAACTTCCTCCAAATTAATTTGTTTTGATAAAAACGAAAAAAAAAAGGTTATTCATGTTTAATAGTTTGAAAATCTTACTTTCCCTCAATCATGATCCATCTCGCGTATACATACAGCATGTTTAATGATAGTCGATAATGAATATCATTACCAGTATAAGAAAGTATAGAAATACCTGTAGCTCTTGATGTTATGACACTGAACCATTACTCAAAAAGGTCACATTTCTTCCTCTATTGACTTATGCCCACACCAAAAAAAAGATCAACGCAAATAAGTAAACCTTCCAAAGTGGATCCAACGTGTAACTAGCACTTCAAACAAAATATTCCATGCGTGTTTCGAAAGGGCAGTTTTTATAGCTGGTGTGAATGTTCGATCCGGCAGACGTAAATTGAATTGAATTGAGTTGTTTATTTTTTTTTTCAACTCGATAAACAAGTAATGCAAAATGACAATGAAATAATGATACAATACGAAAGTAGTAAAAATGTAAATGAATAGAGCTATAGAACACAAATCGAGTTTCCGATGTTACGTAGAAAACAAACAGCCGAAAAATACAATTATTTTGAATGGTTCATTATGTAAGAACCAATTTCCCCTGTAGAATCTGTGCTTATATGACACAAAGAAGTGAGCCTCAGATTATCTCAAGTCCAGGCCATTAACACTCGAGTGAAGATTGCCACCCATTCTCTCTCTCTCTCTCTCTCTCTCTCTCTCTCTCTCTCTCCCTTTCTCTCTCCCTCCCTCTCTCTCTCTCTCTCTTTCTCTCTCTTTCTCTCTCTCTCTCTCTCTCTCTCTCTCTCTCTCTCTCTCTCATTATCTCTCTTACTCTTTAAGCCTGTCAATCAGTTCCCTTCTAGGATTAACACTATAAGTATACCCCCATTCATAAGTTTGTGGAGTCCTGTACTATGCAATTGGCACTTTAATTACACTCCCATTCATACGGGTGTGGAGTCCTGCACTATGGGATTAGCACTGTAATTGCAGTTCCATTCATAAGGATGTGCATGGAGTCTTGCTTGAGAAACCTCCCACATATTCCTTCCTGATATATATTGGACACTCTGTTCCAGAAAAGCGAACTTGACTTCTATACCACCACTAGGTATAGAGGTATCTCTCTTTAGCCGCCACTTGTAGGTTTAAAGTGCTAAGTCACAGAGAGAACACAGTTTTCCTCGTAACATAGTTTTCGTACCACATCTTCTGATGACATCTTCGTATATTCAGTATTACAACCTTCGGTGTTTATTCAACTCTACTACTATGATCTCATAGTGATTGTACTACATCTTACTGGATATATTTATATATCACTGCTTATTTTGGATTCATCAATAGATCGTGAACTATAATATTCATCGCCTGTGTCTTCATATTCATCGTCGTCATCTTCTTCATAGTTAAGAGTCTCACTGAAAGACCACGCTACCCTCATAAATCAGACATTCAACATTTACCACAGTGCAGATTCTTACAATTATATACAAATACATGTAAATGGCGAGGATTGGGTAGACGGGGGGCGGGGGGGGGGGGGGCAGTGAAGCTATGACTTTTGGGTGAGATTCCTAATATGCACAAATGACAACGTATTCACTTGAATGTAGAGAAGAAGAAGAGAGCGTGTCTTTGGAAAAGTTAGAGAGGAAGAAGAAAAGATACATGAGGGTCACAAAATTGGAGTGTCATTTTGGGCAGTCGTTGAAGAAACCTTTTGACATAATTTGTACTTTTTCCTCGAAAACAACATCTTTGTCAACATTTAAAGGGAATGGTTATTAGTGGTAGATACTACGTTGTATTCTAACGTATAAACCACAGCTGCCATTCTCATATGATTTCAGAATCACGTGAATTAATCGTCTCAGATTGATATAATCTTTGAATTGAGACAAGAGCGGGACCTGACTTGGCATTCCTATCATGATTAAGAGCTCCACAATCTTTACTGCCACCATGACTTCTATTGACTACTATTCTTTACCTGTAATGACATACGCAATACTCAATTTGGAAACTCCTTCAAAAATAAATAAAAACACTATCTATTGTCGCAGTATATTTAAGTTTAATTATGTAATCATCAGCTATCTAAATTCTTGATAAAGTTTTTTGTTCTTTTTCATTCATTGCAATGGGTATACCAACTTGTCAAGCAACATAGGCTTTTACTGACACACCCTATTTCACTTTCCTACAATTTGTATAATTTGCTTTACATTGTTTTTATATTTTAATATCTGTTTATACTATAAGTATAGGCAAATATGTTAATATAACTGAATCTGAAATAAAACGAATCAATCAATCAATCAATAAGCTGTTTGAAGGCGATGGGAGAAGTGGTATTTCATTGTTGATGTGTGGGGGTTTTCTCAAAAGTACAAATTAAAAGCTGTAGAATATTTGAAAACTAAGTCATAAATGTCATGGAAACAATTTTGCACAAGTCATACACACAAATCCCATAGAGCAGCAGTTCATCTGGTATACAGAGTGTTAAAATGTCAAGTCTGTATTTGCTTTGAATTGATAGTCATGTACCTTTATTTTATGTTAATTGGAATGTTTCTGTGATGATATTATGAATAAAAACAAAGTTTGAAATAGTGTGTGTATGTGTGCATGTATAAGTGTTTATACAAATTTGTATATGTTAATTATAACATCTCAAAATTCTGGCATGATATACTCTTCATGGCAATACTAGATAATTGAACACAGAGCAATCAAGTGCAAATAGTAACAACACATGTTCACACACAGAAATCCACCAGAAATCGATATCAGGCAAAGGAGCACGTGTGTTTCTCACACGCATATTAGCAAACAATGGGCATGAGTGGTAAAAGCTTTGGCAGTGTTGTCCTAAATGTATTAAAACCATTTTTGAAATACATGTATATATCAATTTAAAGGGGTAGTTCCGGAGATAGTTCACCCTGAAAATGAGTTTGTTTCAATAAAAGCATCAAAGCAGGCTTGACAGGAAATATTCGCTAATCTATTCATATATTGGCATGTACTAATTAGAACGGTGATAAAAAGTGTAACATTACCTACGTCTTTGTCTATGTTACTCAAGTCAACTACAACTCGTCGCATGGTCTTTTCGATGAACTCATAGTCCGCATTTACGTTGGCAGGAGGTCGATGTATTTCTGTTTTATTTGGGTTGCGAATTTCTTGTCCACCTTTCCTTCCGTCTTCTCCAACGGTCCCCTCCGAAGAAGAGTTCAACTTGAGGTGTTTTACTGGAGGTATTGCGCGAAGTTGCGTTACATTCTGCTGTAATTTAGAGGTGGCGTGATGATTGTTTTCAGCTGAGGGTGATGCTATGATTGCGTCGGCTCGACCAGGCGTTCGCGCCTGTGAGTCCACCGCGCCTCCCGCCCGAAGCGCTGTCTTCGTGTCGTCTGCTCCAAGCAAATTCTCGTCTTGCAGCTTGATGGCGTCACCATCACCATCGCCCCGGTTCTCTTCATCGCTATGCTCCTGTCGATATCGCATCCTCATCGTTGGAAGGTGTTGGTCAATGATTCGTGGTTGATCGGTTTCTTTTAGACGAATATGTTTTCCCGTAACATGTTGACCCCTCCTGATTTTCCCACTGTGAACAACGTCCAGTTGTCCGCCCTCACCATAGCCCTTATCTCGCGCGAGGCCGGCATGATCACGCACCGCTTGGAAGTCGCCTTCAACCGCATCCCCGTTGCGCCCATCTGAAATAAAACTTACGCCGGTGTCACTTTTCTTGACGCCACCAATTCCCCCACCATCATCACCATTGTGAAATATTTCCCTCCGAATCCTGAACAAGAACAGCGTGATCGACAACAGCACAGAGTATTTCAGTAGTCTTTTTGCGTGGCACCTCATCTTAATAGTATGTCGGGGTGATGTTAATTCATGCTTACTCGGACGAAATACCCTGTAAGGAATACGTGTGTACTACAGGTGCAATAAGACGCGACAAAAGCATCCAATGATTCCCAGGCCCGTTCCTGCAATTATATGACCACTAACAGACGAGTACTGCGCTTTTAAATGTCCAATACAAGTACGTTACGCGCTTGCAGTATGGAGACCAAAACACCATGATGTCCGTAATTCGTTTTCTCTCGTTTTCCTGCATAACCAAAAATGCAGTCTCTCCGAATGCAGCTCTTGACGTCAACATTATGGCGTATGATCCAGGCCGATTAACTGCAATTGTTCTGCTCCTCCCCGTTTCTGTGCGTGTACGTCTCTTTTATTATTAATTTCCCTTTTCTCTTTATCTCCATTTTATTATTAATTTCCCTTTTCTCTTTATCTCCATTCGCTTGATTGATGGTTTAGACTAGAGACCTCATTTCGCTGATGATCCACACGAGCCGCGCTCATGAATACACACAAAACGGAGCGAAGTTCAAAAGCTCATCCTACAAAAATGTGCGTAATAACAGCGTTGATCAAAATCTCCATATCATTGTTACTATAAAGGTACATGAATGAAGGACGCACAATTTGAGGAAACAATATTCATCAAATGCTATGTGGTCATGTTAGCTGTCTTGATTTTGACGGACGTACATTTTGTATAAAATTGTCGAAATATATGAGTTCAAAACACAACACATTTTCAACACAGGGACATGGCACAAAACACATAAGGAAATAAGATGACACGTGTTTAATGCTTATAAAAGTGTGTGCATGCAGTATGAACAAACGTACAGACGAACTTGCCATGTCTTCATCAAGAATTCCACTTGTGCACGACATGAGAACAAGGTGAATGTCGAATAGTTTTGTATCTACGCAAGTATGCTGTTATTTCCAATCATACAATGATAATAAAAGTATATACATCGCACTGCGTAAGGGCGTTCACTGTCTGTTCGGTATATATCAGGTTTTTTTTTTTTAAATAGAATTTCGTTTACAATGTGCACCATTGGAAAATACTGAGACTGCTAAAGTGCTATGATTCGCATGCATTGATTCCGATTTGACGACACTGTGCCTATCTTTCCTGAAGCTTACGTTGTCTCCAAACAACAGTGTGAGAACTGGTTTAATCTCATGTAACATAACGCCTAAGTACAATTATTATGTTTGTTGTATTCTATATTTTAAAATAGCCTAAATGTATAATTCAACCAGGATGATGGGTCAGATTGTGTATGTATGTATATGTGCGTATAGGTGTAGGTATGTGGTTATGCCTGTGTGTATGAATAATGTACATGTGTATGTGTGTAAGACGGAGAAAGGGAGAGGGAGAGATTAATAGATAGAGAGAGAGGGGGGGGGGGGTGAGAGAGAGAGGGAGAGAGAGAGAAAGAGAGAAAGAAAGGAAGAGAGAAAAAGAAAACGGGATAGAATGTGTGTTTGTGTGTGTGTGTGTGAGAGAGAGAGGGGGAAAACGGGAAAAGTGTGTGTGTGTGTGTGTGTGTGTGTGTGTGTGTGTGTGTGTTGGAGGGGGGGGGGGTGAGTGGGGGGGGGGGGTGGGGGGTGAGGGGGATGGGGTGACAGGGAAAACTGGCATAGATTGTGTGAGTGTGGGTGTATGTGTCCCCCCACCGTTCTTAGTTTGATAAGCGAGCTTTCGTCTTGAGGACGGACGGGCTCCAGTACGGTAATCCGACACCAAGATCGATCTGCGCATGCGCCACCGCCCGCTCTGGAATCCGCGAGGGGAATCGAGAACGTGAATTCTGAGATTTCTCGTCCTCGACGAGTAGAGGACAGCAGCCAATCAGCGCCCGTACAGATGATGTAATGCAAATCGCACGTGCGTTTTCAGGGGCCGGTAGCGGGTGTGCCAGATGACGTCACACGCACCGCCGTTCGCGTTCTCTGTCTTTTAGCGAAACTGCGTGTGAATTGCCGCGGACGGACGGCGAGAACAGATTGCTCACTGATCTCGTTTCCGTCCGCGGGGTTATAACGAAAGCTCCCTATTATCGTGTCATCGCCCGCAAGGAATAATTAGGTTAACATTGATCTGAACTATGAGACTACCATGTGTACATTTGCATGAACTTGCACACATGCCTTGGTCAATAACATCTTAAGCAGCGACTGAAGATTTATAAACAGCTGATCATACATTATCAATCATCTATTGATTCATTTATGCACTAAATCATTGACATGTCTTCGTTAGCTCACGTATTTATTCATTAAATCAATACATTGTTTTATTTCTCCAGTTACAACTAATCTAATTTCTTCATGTTGTTCTTCATTTTATATGTAATTCCTGTCTTTTCTCTGAAGTTTTCTTTTATCTTTATTCTTTTTTTGTCCCCCCCCCCCCCATTTTTTTTTCCTTTTCGTGTTTTACTCATTTGCTCAGTTCTACCATTCGACCGTTCCTGTCTTCTTTTCAAAAGTCACAAGGGTAATTTGGGATTCTGTCGTATAATTTTTTAATGGACACCCATCCCAACACTTACACCATTGTTCTGGTTGAGTGAGCACCGTTTAAAAATTACTCATCCCTCTTGCGTTTGAAACTTAAAAAACAAATATGAAAAAATAAAACTCTAGATATTTTGACAAAGATGTAACATGACCTGTAATGTGAACATAAGAAGTCATTTCCGTGTCATGGTTGAGTGAATACACTTTACAAATCGCACAAGAAGTGCCAAAATGTGCTGTTAAAGGTCCACTGACATCAAAATATATGTCGACTTCTGCTGGTGTATAAAAGTATGTATATTACAAAATCACTTAGTGTGGAATGAAAATACATGTCATATATTTTTAAATAATTTTTCAACATTTTTCCTCAGTACTGCTAAGCCCCGCCTCCAAAAATTTCCTCCAGCTCAAGATTCCCACGGTGACATCATCAAATGTAGAAATAAACTGAACAATAGACAAAGTTATGCACAAAGCTATTCACTGCAATGAATACCTGCAATTGCTTATAATAGCATCACATGTTTGATATATAATGCAAACTTCTTGCTTCTTCTTTGGCACATTTTGCAAATTTGTGACATAGCAACGATTATTCCCATATGAAAGGTTGTTAGATGGCATTGTGTAAAGACATGTGATGCTCTTGTCATGCTTGTGAGCAGGTGGAGGTATTCATTGCAATAGATAAGTATGTGCATAAATTGTGTCTATTGTACTGCTCATTTCTACCTTTGATGATGTCACCGTGGGAATCTTGAGCTGGTGGAATTTTTTTGGAGGCGGGGCTTAGCAATACTGAGGAAAAATGAAGAAAAATTATTTTAAAATATATGAAATATATTTTCATTACACAGTAAGTGATTTTGTAACATACATACCATTACACACCAGCAGAAGTCAGCATATATTTTGATGTCAGGGGACCTTTAAAACAGCATGAACAATCACCCTTATGACTTTTGAAAAGTCACATGTTTGCCTTTAGCGTTTGCTCACTCATGCATGACAGGACCGATCATCATCATTTTCACATGAAAGTTAGCCAATAAATGTAGCAACACCCCTGCCAAATTATCTTGTCCATAACCTCCTGGTTAAAAAGTTATGCGGTTGAGAAAAAGGTGGGACTTTCTTTTTTGTGTGTGTGTTTAGATAAAAATGGAAAAATGCTGCGGAGGCCTTCCTTCAGCAATGGAGAGAAATAGGCTGGATATATAGCCTATCCAAAGCTCCATCCAATTATTTCGAAATGTTAATTCTACTTTCAGCAATTCGAAAACTTAACCCATGTCCCTTCAAACATGTATATTTCCCTAAATGCCAGCATTATAATCTTTTGTCTTTTGCCCAGAATAATACACACCATAGCCAATGCGTACAATGACAAGCTCTTAATCCTACAGCATAACATAAAGACATTTTCGGGTTGATTGTGAGACCATTCTTAACACACAGCCCCCTTTTCTCACCCCCACCCATGTAGAACAACAAAAAGTGATCACTTACTTCAGCCATTCTTCGTAACAAGTGCAAATCATAACGTGTTATGCTACAGTTCATATTCATTAGGAAAAACAACTCGTACCCAAACCAGGTCGGTCGCAGTCATGTGATGCTGATCCACACATGGCTTTTCAGGATTTGTGCTCGGCATCGGTCTCATCGTCGTGGCCATTGTCGTCATCACTGTCCGCATCGTTGTCATCACCATAGCTGACATCATCATTTTCGTCATCATCGCAATCATTGTCGTTGCCATCATCTCAGTCGAAGTCGCAATTACGCCATACTCGTCGTCTTCATCATCATTGTCGTCGTTCTCATCAGCGCTGCTTGTTCCTCCCACTGCAGTAATTTGGTTACAAGTAGTTGAGTTGAGTTTATTTTATTTCAACACGGCAACTTGCTTCAGCCAATGGCTGTTCTTCTGCAAGTCCGTGCAAAGGTAAAATATAA
The DNA here is from genome assembly GCA_963669155.1 of Arbacia lixula. Classification (NCBI taxonomy): domain Eukaryota; kingdom Metazoa; phylum Echinodermata; class Echinoidea; order Arbacioida; family Arbaciidae; genus Arbacia; species Arbacia lixula. The sequence goes on from OZ022589.1 coordinate 11,523,840, forward strand.
AGATACATAGACAACATTATATACAGAGTATAATCAAACTACAATAATACATATAAAAAGACATTACGAAGAAAAACAAAAACAAAAACAAAAACAAAACAAACAAAAACAAAACGAAATCACAAAATGAATATTGACAAAGTTACAAATAAAAAAATCTATTTGTTATCAATCTTACTTTTAAAAATATGAATTGAAGTACTTTGCCTTATATCAATTGATAAATTATTCCATTTTCTGGCACCACGATAGGTTAAACAACGTTTCTTAAAATTTGTATTTGGCCTAGGAATTTCTAATTGTAGAATACTGTTTCTCAATCTGTATGCAAATTGCTTTAAGGAAAATAATTGACAAATTGTTGGTGGCATATTTTGATTTACAACTTTATACATGACACATAATTGTTTATCCTGTCTTTCGAAAAGGGTGTCTACATGATCATTAAGTTGAGTTTGTATGTACTGAAATAATGCCTCGCTTGGAACTTTCCAATCCACACGCATGACTACTCTAAGTGCCCTATTTAGTATCTTCTGTAATTTATTCATATCATATTAGTCTTTGTAGTATTTCCCCAAATAACGCCACAGTATTCGACTTTACTCTGTAAAATAGTTTTATAGAATATTACTGCCATTCTTTCTGAAATAAAGGGTCTTATTCGTTTTAACAAAAACAGATTCTTTTGTAAAGTATTATGTAATTGATCTATTTGTTTGGACCAGTCTATATATTCATCAATATAAACTCCTAAGTATTTACAATGTGTCATCCGATTAATTGTAATCCCCTAATCTGTACATTTGGAACTATAATTGTTTTTAATCTTTTTCTTGATCCTATTAAAAGAAATTCACATTTCCGTGCATTCAAAGCTAGTTTATTTCTATTTAACCATCCGTTTATTTTATCTAAATCTTTATTTAACCCATCTACAAGTGTATTTACATCATTACGAGCATAGTATAAACACGTGTCGTCAGCATAAAGGGAAACCTTGCAATTTTCTACACACAAAGGCAAGTCGTTTATACAGTATAAAGAACAAAAAGCAAAGGGCCGAGGTGCGAACCTTGCGGTATCCCACAAGTTATTGTCTGTGGATTAGACTGTACGCCATTAACTACAGTACACTGTGTACGATCCGTCAAATAGTTACGGAACCATTCAATCACCGAAGCATTCATTCCGTACTGGCGCAGCTTAGACAACAAAATAACATGGTCAACCGTGTCAAATGCTTTCTGTAGGTCTAATGCAACCATCCCCACCATGTTTCCTTGATCAATAGAGTCTAGCCAATCTTCGGTGACATTGATCAAAGCCGACATGATTGAATGCTTCGGACGGAAACCCGATTGTTGATCACAGAGTAATCCATGCGCTTGTAAATGATCATACAACTGATCAAATACGATTTTTTCTATAATTTTTGCAATCATTGATAAGATTGATATGGGTCTGTAATTATTCATATCACACCTCTGACCACCCTTAAAAATTGGCGATGCGTGAACGTTTCCATGACACAGGGGTCTTACTTTGTTGAATTGACAAATTAAATATATGCGTAAGAGGTTTATAAATATATGGCGCAACTAACTTAAGGACATACACCGGTATGTTATCTAAGCCACATGCTTTATGAACTGATAAATTCATTAGTCGATTAAGTACGTCTTGTTCCTTTATAATTTTAAAACAAAAGTCATATTCATTATCAATGTTTCCAAAAGTATCATGAAAACGTTCATTATCATATTCAATATGAATATTCAATATTCAACAATAAATAAAATATTCAATATTTTCTTGAATTACTTTGCCTACATTTGTAAAATGTGTATTAAATCGTTCTGCAATTTGTTCTCTATTATCAATTTCGCTATTATCTGCAACCACCTTCATTACTCGTTCAGTAACACCTTTTTGAGGAAGTACATACTTTAATGATTTCCATACGTCAACAGTTTTACCATTACTACATAAAATACAGTCAGCAATATATTGTTTCTTTGCTTTGCGAATTTCTGATGTGACCTTATTTCGCATTAATTTATATTTATTCCAATCGTCTACTAGATTTGTTTTCTTTGCCAAACACTTTTGAGTGTTTCAATCTGTAATAACCTGAAGACTATTTTCATTTATCCAAGGTGATTCTTTCTTTTTTATCCTTTTCCTTTTAAATGGGGCATGTTTATCAATAACATCATTAATGGCTTTCTCAAATTTCTCATATGCTTTATCAACATTAGTTTCTTGTATAATATCATCCCATGGTATTGCCAAAATATCTTGTTTCAATAATTCAACATCTATTTTCTTGAAGTTTCTGTTAACCTTATATTTATGCTCAGGATATTTTTGTAAACGTCTTTTTCCCCAAGTACAATAAACAAGGTAATGATCACTTAAAGCGATTGGCAATACATCAACAATACCAATTTTTTCTAAGCGACATTATTTTTTTAAGCGACATCCTTTAAGAGGGACTGTTTCTTAAATGTATAATGAATCGTATACTAAATGTTACTGATTCGTAGTTTTCACAGTGCCAGAATCCCAGGAAAGGGACATTCTTCTGGAAAGTGTACATGAATGTAATATGATTGGGGCGATGGACATGGGGGAGTTTAAATCGCGAGCGATGTCATGTTAAACACTGGACGGCATTGGTATCATAACCATGAAAGAAGGAATATAGCTAGTGCGACTTAACCTCTACTTCTAATGTAGCATATTTTGAGTACATGGAATTGGCAACTAATGTTAACTTTTAATTGTTGATTGTTTAATATTTACCAACTTCTTCGATTTCCTTTTCTTAGTTGTAGATCTGTTTTATGCAATTCTATCGGTTGATACCATTGCGGAGTTATGGAGTAAGCCTAAAGTCAAAAGAGAAAAAAACACTTCGACTCACAGTATTAGGTGCATTTTATTTTCACATAAATGGTACTTGCTTATTTATCTACGAAATATCTGATCAGGGAAGACCATTGTTTGTGGTCATTTAACTGCTCGGTTACCATGGCAACGCCCAACTGGCCCTGGTAACACTTTGAGCCGACCGAGAGCAGCAGAAAAGACCCGCAAACAAATGGTTTATATTGAAGGCGTAGACACTATCGGGACTAAGTAAATAGCACATTAATTGACTTGACTAATCACACTAATCACACTAATCACACTACCACTGTTTTTATCTTATCTACGATGTATTGATCAACTCACCCGTGTATATCCCCACTAGCTATTCCACACGTAGCTATAATAAGCGCCTCGCCCAAGAACACTGGAAGTGCAAATTGCATTCACACAGCTTACATTATAACATCACGGATGATGAGATCATCTGATGTGAATTCGAAAGGAAACGTTCAAAATTAACTGCCAGAATAGTAGTGGATGGATATTAACACCTAGCTTGGATTGAATCACGTGTCTTAAGAACAGAAGGTAAGTGGGCGTATAATAGTAAATAGTTGGGCAACTTCATGTCTAATCATGAGCTATTTTTTAACGTGATCGTTACAAGCATTTTATAGCTAAGGCTTGGGTAACTAGGTACATGTTGGGCCAACGTTTGAGCTATAATCTTTCCAGTAATAGTAACATCAAATGATATCACTCAAGGTTGTCACGGTTAGAACTGCAAAGCTATATTACTCTACAGTTATGTACAACATGGTCTAAAACATAATTTTAATGTAACTAATTCAATGCAATATATTTGTCAAAATAGAGCATAACAGTAGAAACAGAGGTGGGTGTAGTAATTTTTAGGTTACAACATAAGTTATCAAGAAATGATTTAAAAATAATATTCTAAGACACAATTTTTATTATTATATTTATTCCATAACACACTCGACAATTTTTTTAAAAGAAAGTGCCCCAAACATATTTGTCTTCATAAAGTTATCATAAAAAAATAATTTAACGAGTTTGATCATTCAAACAGTAAAGGGTGAATCAGTTTCGTCCGCCAAACCTAAATGCTATCTGTCTGTGTATTGGAGGCACTGTTGGTGTTACATCGTGAATTTGACGATGTTTTCAAAACGACGATTTTGACGTTATTTGTGTCAGCTTATACGTCAAAAACAAGAGAATGACATATGTTTTCAAAACAGAGAGTGATAAACAGTAAATAGTGCTTGGAAGATCAGAAACATTTATTTTGTGATGCAGTGTATATGGTTTAAGGTAGTATTTAAGAATATTGACTGTCTATATCACTCTATAACAATTCAATAAAATGGCTTTTACATGCTGATATTAAGTGTGGAAAAGAGGCCCTGTCACATAGACACCTCAGTGGCCATTGTCGAATCTTATTTATACTTAGTGCAATCTAAGTACATTTTATAATATGTAAATAACATGTGTATGTAGCAAGATTACATAAACATTCTTAATGAATCGCGCATCTAGTAGCCTTATAGTGTAGCGTTTAATATGTTAGGCTTGACAAGAGTATGACTCTGATAGATGTATCATAAATAATTCGAAGTGCCCTCATGTGTATAACAAGATGTCTATCAATATAGCGGCGTACTGGGCCCCAAGCAATGGAATCGCCACATAGATTTAAAAAAAAAGATGAATGCATGAAAATCACATTGAAAAGAACTCGCGACATTTTTGGCAAAGTCATTGCGTGAAACGTCGAAGGGGAGTTAAAGAATGCCGCCCCACCCCAGTCTTTTAAGTGGTCAGGATAATCTGACCAATACGTTGGGCTATTTCATCAGAAAGTGTGGCGACTAATCACTAAATGGTAGGTCGGCGACCTGACCAAATTTGGGGCGATTTGGTCTCCAGTCGAGTGTTTCGGCCGCCTAGACGGTTGATTTCCGCTGTAGTAAAGCTGTAATACAGATATACGACAACCTCTACGAGTTACATAGGTTACAAAGATACAACATATATCTAATCAAAGACATTTATTTGACATAAACATCATACAAGAAATCTGATCTTATCCTATCCTTTCTTATCTATCTTATCCTATCCTATCTTATCCTATCTCATCCTATCTTGTCCTATCCTATCTTATTTATCTTATCCTATCCTATCCTATCTTATCCTATATTATCTATCTTGTCCCATCCTTTCTTATCCTATCCTATCTCATCTTTCCTATCTTATCTTATCCTATCTTATCTTATCCTATCTTATCTTATCCTATCTTATCTTATCCCATCCTATCCTATCCTACTCGATCCTATCACATTCCTAACTACACACACTTTCATATATATAGAGTACTACGGAAATTGACTTAAAAAAATATTGGTTAATACAATTATAGATGAACATTTTGTTGTAATTATGTTTTCTGGACTCAGGTGGCATTTATTCGTTATTTTTTTTTTATTATTAAACGGTCATTGGAATGCATGTTTAAATATTCCTTCTACCTAGTCATATGCCGGTTATCTATTCAAGTGTACAAATAAATGACACAAGTCAATAGGCCTAATAATGCACGCATGAATATTCATGAGCATCTCAAATTATCATGTGGATTCAAGATGGAAAAACCCATATAGGCCCCTTGTGGGTTTTATGTGGCTCAGCCAACATGGGGCCCATGTTTTTTTTTTTTTACCTGGGTTCTAGGTGGGACAAAACCATATGGATTGAACATGGTACATATGGGCCCCAGTAGACCCACATGATTCCCATATGGGCCCCAGATACTTTGCTATCTGGGCACAGCGAATCTTTAAAGATCCAATCGAGGAATAATGGGATTTCAAGTTGCAATAGTCTCGATTTTACAATGTTCCGCATGATATTCCATTAAAAAGAATGTCGAGATTTCTTATGAGGAAAATGACTTCTTATTTTCAAATAAAAGGTCATGTTACATCTTTGTCAAAATATCTAGAGTTATATTTTTCACAAAAATATAGGGTTCTTAAAAGTTTCAAACCCAAGAGGGATGGGTATTTTTTAAACGGTGCTCACTCAACCAGAATAATGGATTAAGTGTCGGGATAGGTCTTAGTGCTTCCAGAGATGGATGATAAACAATGAAAGGACATAAATTATGCACCGGAAATGGAATTAATTAAAAATTCATATAACAGAATCTAAAAATTACCCTTGTGACTTTTGAAAAGTGTCAATTTTGCCTTTAATGTGTGCTCACTCATGCGTGACTGAGTGGATCAATGCGATTTTCACACAGAAGTTAGTCAATAAGTGAAAAAACATTCCTGCCAAATTATATTGCTCGAAACCTTTTCGATCAAAAGTTATACTATTTTGCTAGGGGGGGGGGGGGGCTTACTTTCTTTGTTGTGTTTAATATGCACCTAGTGTCGTGCTTTTGTTTCGTTTTCCCTTCTGTAGAAACATCTTGGATTCTATTCCATTGGTTGAAATCACTGCGTGGAGTAAGCTCACAGTCAAGAATGCAGAGACAGTCTTGCCTCGCACTGGTAAATGCACTTCATTTTGAACTGATCGAGGCGCGTTTATTTCTTCTTTTTTTTTTGCTTTTTGTTCCTAGAAGTGCATTGGTACATTTATCAATAAATGATCAAAGCATGTTTATTTTTTTAAATCATTCGTTTGTTTTTAAATGTATTAATGTTTCCGAGGGATATAAGACAAGCTGGACGGTGTGACTTCAAGGATTTATATTTTTTTTACACGTTTGATTTTGTTGTTGTTGTGATTTTGCTCCTTTCATATCATTTCACTCAACTCATGTCAGTTATTAGTGTCCAACCTATGTGTGCAAATCTTTCTGAGTATCAGCTCTTTTCCCATTTCTGTCATCCAAGCATGCCAAAGCGCTTCCACTGTTAAATTTCAAACATAAACAACAGCATATCTTGTCCCTTTCAACCAATGATTTCATAGACATCCGTACATTGATATACAGTTCATAGTTCAAGTAAAAATGTGTACTTTTCTCGGTCCATCATTCACTTCCGAGTTAGTTTTGTTTACACAGTTTTTCGCTATATGAAGGATTTGCATTCCTCAAATGACGGTAATATATTGATTGTATATATATTGTTAAATAGTACTTATTTAACTTTAATCATTACGCAATTCATGACTCTGTTCTGTGATCCCCTGAGCCCAAATGATAAACGTTCTATCGTACATATCATGTTGATACCAGTCGGTTGAAAAATCAATCTCCGCAATTGAACCCTAACGAATGAGTTCTTTATAAGATTTCTTGGACAAATTAGTCATATGAGGAATAAAAAAAGGAAAGAAAAATAAGGATAAAGACTACAATGAGCAAAATGAAATCGTGTGATTACGGATCTGTTTTATAATTTGATATAGTTCTGTGTAAATAGTGGGGGATCACAACAATATTCATGTAGCAGGATGTGCGTTGAAAGCATGCATCCATGGATGTGTTCACCCCACATACACACAAATACACTCACACTCACACACACATACGCACACACGCACACACATACACACATACACACACACACACATAGATAAAGACACACTAATACTTGTGTTTATAGTATAAGTAAATGTACGTCTATATTTAAACGTATCATATATATCGCTCAATTGTAATAACAGTGCCATAGCATCTGCTTGTCCGTGATGGGAAAGTGGATCGGAAAAGTTAGAAATTAAATCACAATTTGGACCGTCGCGCTGCATTATCGCGATATTGATGTGAAGTTGAAACAGAATTCCTCGATATCGAGCTGGAAAATGTATGATAATCAACAATAAATCTTTAACAGCAAATGGTAATGATAATGATAATTATCGAGATTAGTTAAACTCTTGTCAATGTCTTCTTTCATATATCTTTTTATTGCGTCTATAGTCAATATTTCATCACATTTTATAAATTAATGTATTTCTAATAAATAATAAATGAAATTCTATTGGTTGCTACTTCTGGAAAGGTTTTCCAGGTTTAAACTCAATCTGAGCAGCGAATGATCATTTATGTAGCCTGGTATACGTTTTGTTCTTCAAGTCTAGCGGTTGTCATCATTATCGCCATGTTAAACCAGAGAAGTGTTGTGGAAGAATATGAAGCAGTTTTCTTTCTTTGAACCTATGCGTGGCATCGCTGAAAATTATGTGGTCTCAGCATGTGCTTTTCATGTGTTTTAACAATAACGAACACGATTGCCTAGCAACGGCTTCTCAGAGAGAACAAAAGAAATGTAGAGTTCTGGTGGATTGCATCAATACTTTTGTGAGGAAAAGAGATATCAACGAACAAAAATAAACCGTTTTTTCTCCTAAAATATCTCAGCTGCACGCAAATGCACGCAAACTCTGTTAATGAAAATACACAGCTTAAGATATAATTTTGATAATGATTGAATCCCACATTTCCGAAGAAATCCTGAAAGTAAAGAAATTTGTTAATTTTGTAAGTAAGAATATTATCTTATACCTCCGTTTGTGCATCATTCAACAATTGTTTAGTAGAAAACCGAGTACAGGGGTGTTGCCCTTATCTTTCTGGAAAATTGCAACAAAAATGTGATAAGAAACACAACTTCGAGAGACAAAACAGGGAATTAAAGATGTTCCTTTCCGAGTTGACAGCAGCTAAATGTCGATGCTGCGCATCGGACATCAAAGCAATGTAATGATTGTGGGATGCTTTCGATATTCATGAGCACGCTTTAGTATCCATACAGACGTTTGAATATATTATGCTCGAGTTGTCCCTACTTCTTAACACAACCCTGGTTAAACTAACTCCATTCCCAAGATTGAAACGGAAGTAAAAGCCATATAGTCCATGTAGCTGAAAAGAGATACCAATGGTGACGAATAGTCATCGCGTCAAAATCACTTTCCACTTTTTGGTGTTCTGGAGAAAACCAGGTGTTGCCGAATCTGCCTGCAAGAAGTTTGGACATCAGTATTTGGTTCGAATAGCTCCATTCATTACACTGTAGAGCTAATATACCATTTCACTTAAGCATGACAAATACGCTACTGCCATGGCTGCAGCACAGTGGAAAAGTAAGAACGTTCTACGCCAAAACACATTTTAACAAGAATTGTAATTGCTCCAATTTTCGTTTTTGTTTCCCTCCTCATTCTCCTTCATATCAGATGTATCTAGGATTAGTGGTGAGCGTCGTAATCAGTCTCAACGTAGTGTGGAATACAAGACACAGTAAGTGCAAACAGGGATGTGTTATGGAAGGATATGAAGCAACTTTCTTTGAACCCATGCGTGGCACCGCCGAAAAATGATGTGGTCTCAGCATGTGCTTTTCAGGTGTTAACCATGTTAACATAAACGAACAGGATTGCGTAGCAACGGTTTCTCAGAGAGAACAAAATAAATTGAGAGTCTTATTTCGCTTGTCTAGTTCTGTTGGATTGCATCAATACTTTTGTGAGGAAAAGAGATATCAGAGAACAAAAATAAACAGTTTTCTCGAGAGCAAAATATCTCAGCTGCACGCAAATGCACGCAAACTTTGTTAATAGAAATACGCAGTTTAAGATATAATTTTGATAATGATTGAATACCACATTTCCGGAAATCTCCTGAAAGTGAAGAAATGTGTTAATTGTGTAATTAAGAATATTATCTTTAATCGCCGTTTGTGCATCATTCAACAATTATTTAGAACAAAACCTAGTACAGGATATTTACTGGTGTTGCCCTTAACTTTCTTGAAAAGTGCAACAAAAAATGTGATAAGAAACAGAGCTTTGAGAGACAAAATACGAAATTAAAGATATTTCTTTAAAAGTTGACAGTAGCTAAATGTCGGTGCCGCGCATGGGACATCAAAGCATTGTAGAATGCTTTGGAAATTCCTTAGCACGCTTTAGTATCCTTACAGATGTTTGAATAAATTATGCTCGAGTTGTTTCTCCTTCCTAACACATCCATGGTACAAATTAATAACATTATCGCCTCTTATTGATAGGTAATGAAAGATAGCGGTACAGATTAAGGGACATGTAAACAGGGGTTTTCATGCCCTGACCACGGGTCCCATATTCCCCGCGGTTTTTTTTCCAGGATCACGTGCATGACGTGTAAAAGGTTTCTTGAAATCCGAAAGCCTTAGGCGCAGGGTGACGGCAGAATGTTTCTACTACGACTACGTATCCGGTCGTTTTTGCAAATTTGTCGGTACGTTAGAGGAGACTTTTGTAATAAACCAAGCTTTTTCACATTTACTGTTGCAATTAGTTGGAGGTTGAGTCCCCTTTGTAAAAGAGAATGTTTTACCTGTACTACTAGGTATTCAATTTTTTGACACTCTTGAAAAATAATCAAAGAGAGGTTACGGCTCGAATCAAGCTGAACGTTACACATCATCAAATCAAAGGATGTGTTATTTTTGAGAAGTACGTGACATTTTTAAAATTCTTGTGCTAGTCTTCGGAATATTAAATAAAATTTTCGCTTTGGGGCAAATTTGGACTAAAAGTATGTGTGCATCAGATAATTATTTGAGAATACGACTAAGCCCATTGTTCATCACACCTGTGGAACCACTATAGCAAGTGGCATCACAATGTCATCGATAATGCACGATGCTTCTGGCAGAGAGGTTCTTGTGGGTTGACCCATGAACCTATTATGGATGGACTTTGCTCGGATAGACTTCCTTTGATCTATCATGACCGCCGCCTCATAAACATTCAAGACATTTAAGTGTTTTAAACAATACGCTGTATTTCTAATTAGGCAATATCTTCCTCTGAATAACAAAAGAACATCTGGTTTGAGAAATATATCAACCGTTCAGCCTTCGGAGGGAGTTCATATAGCTGATCTTGATACACAAAATGCGAATTATTATTTTTATTTTTTTTATTATTTATTTATTCATTTTTTTTATTTTTAATTTTTTTTTTTTTTGGGGGGGGGGGGGGTGAGCGAGGGAAATTTTGATGAAATTGTAGAAAGAATTTGGTCCGTAACTTTTTCGGACACCTCCGGACACAAAATTGAGTGTTTCACTTCCATGGAAACAACCTCAATTTCGTGTCAGGAGGTGTTCAAAAGAGTTACGGACCAAATACTTTCTACAATTCTTATCAACATTTCCCTTAGCTCATTGTGAATTACACCTATGAATCATTATGAATTACACCTGTGAATCTACTAGCAACTGCCACTACAACGTCATTAAAAGCTTTTCACATAATGTGGGTATTTTAATTTGTCTAAACTCCTTGAAAAAATACTGGCTCCTTCCATCCAAAAGGGTGATGATATTTAACGGAACATTGTCAGCAGAACAGAAGATGATAATTTGGCTGTTTTCACTATGCATGGAAACACAGGAGAACAACAACTGTGTCTTAGAGAAATGATAACATTATAATGTATTAAATGTGACCTGTCACCACAAAACGACCAATAAGTCGCAGTGGGAGTTTCCACGTAAACAGCTGCAACCCTAAAAATAGCTTGGTTCGGATGGAAAAGTCGATTTTGTGTGTTTGGTATTTTATGAAAGTACAACTCTTGATCTTCCATCTGTCAAAATTTGAGATTAAAATGATAAATAGAATTAGATTTTTTCTTGGTTTTTAAATGATAACTTTTTTCGGACAAAAAAAAAGTCACTTTGCTGAGATTGTTCTTATCATAGTCAAGCTCTCAAACAACTGAGCATAACTTAAAGAATATTCAGTGTTAGACATTGAAACTTTGTAGTAGTGATGATTGATACTTTGTTAAAAATTGGGCTAAGTTTCAGCTCAAACTCATTGTTCCTTCATAGTGGTTGCTATGGGGTTTTAATTGCACCTTTTTGTGCCAAGGACAATGGCGCACGGTTCAGCACTCTTGGTTGAACCCCTTTCTTTAGAGCCTGTAATCTCTGTTATCCAAATGATTAGTGCGTCTGACACCTTCATATTCTCTCTGTAATTTGAAAGGGTTAACTTGGTCCATACAAGTTGAGTTATATACCATTTTAAAGCTTAGAGTATAGGCTTCAAAGCTGCATCAAAAAACAAAAAAAAAATCCGACTTATTGGTCGTTTTGTGGTGACAGGTCACAAATGTATTTGATTACCAAATGGCTCAATAATGTTCCCGTTCTTGTCATATGCTCTTTGTAGGTCGCATAAGAGCAGGAAAAGCTTCCGTCCTGCCGGGAGGTGGACTCGAAGAAAAAGAAAGGGACAACGTAAAGACAGACCCAGCGACGGATCTCACAGCTCCGGACACGGAGCAACGGCGGGTTCGGCCATGGGTCATACTTGCAACAACGAATAGCGCTTTCCTGGATTTCACCCAAAACTGGTTAGAAAGTCTGAAGAGATGCGGGATTCGTGACCACGTGACAATCATAGCCGAAGACACCGCCGCACGCGACGCGCTGCACAACTTGACCGGTGTAAAGCTTGACATTATACTGACAAAAAAAAACAACTTGCCGACTAAGCTTCTGCCGTTCGGGTCGACAAATTACCTAAAGCTAGTGAACAAACGACCAGCATACATTCGTCACTTCTTAAAGAAAGGCGTGGACGTTCTTTTTAGTGACGTTGATACTGTCTGGTTACAGAATCCGCTCCCGTACCTCGTCGGCGACTTTGACATCCACTTCCAGAGGGATATCCATGACGACCCGACGCGCCCCGACATGATGTGCGCCGGGTTCGCCTACTATAGCGCCACCAACGCCACTATCGGGTTTATCAACAGATGGATGCAGCAGATCCGAACGCGCCCGCATATTCCAGATCAGCAGCTGTTGAATCAGCTCCTACGGCAGAGAATTATTCGGAACGTGTTAAGAATCAACTATCTCGACTCGAGACAGTTTCTGAACGGGAAGGACTTCTTTAACGAGACGTCGAGAATAGACGTCGGAGATGTCAAACCGGTTATGGTTCATAATAACTGGATAAAGGGACACGATATTAAGGTCGAACGATTTAAACACGTCAGCATGTGGTATTTGAATTAGCCAGCGTGACCACAAGGCCAAGGAGACGTGATGAACGATAAGACACTCGAGCATAATACATTCAAACCTCTGCATAGATACTACAGTATGCTAATGGATGTCAAAACCTCTCCACAATCAAGACGATGCTTAGATGTCTCATGCTCAGCGCTGACATTTTAGCGAGTGTCAACTTGGAAAGAAAATCACTCGATTGTCTGGCTGTATCTCCTGGAAGGGAAGCCTCAGGAAGGGAGATGAGGTCAAGATAAGGAGATTGTTAAATCAGGCCGGAAAGGTCGAAGCACAAGTGTGCTCTCCAATGTTACGTGAACTAGCAATTAGTTGTTCAATGAATCAGTGGACTGGTTATACTGATCCGAACTTTATGTTTCATGACAGAGTCCTACCTTTTTTTAGAGAGAGAGAACATACATAAATATATTCTAGTCACTGATATATCATCTCAAGAGCGAGAGCAAGATATAGTCTCATTCAGATAGCATGAGAAGATTAGGTGGATAATTTATAGTATATCAAGTACGATGTTGTTTCATTGCCAATTTTCAGGTCTGACACCATAGGAGTAGTGTATGTTGTACTTTTAGGTGTTCATGTGTTCTTTTGAATAAGTAATGAAACTAATGGCGTATTATTTTTAAGTACAATTTCAGAGTTGGTATTATGTTGTCAATGTAACACCCACAAAATGATACTAAATGTTCTACCTCTATTGCCTGTATAATTCCCCCTACACATGACACGTTTTTTTTTTTTTTTTTTTTTTTTTTATCTTTCTCACTTCAAATTCAATCCCCTCTTTCAAAGATACATGGCTTATCCTTACAATAATGATAATAGCTTCATGCTTTCTTTTTCCTGTTTTCCACCCACTGTGTTAACCATTGTAATGTCCAGTGAAGGATTATTCTTATCTGGACGAACCCATGCAAGGCACTTTCTCTTTCCCTTTGAACACCAAGTGAGAGAATATATTCTCATACTATATCGTGTGCTGGCTCCCTTTATCCTAGGTGAGAGAATATATTCTCATACTACATATATCGTGTGCTGGCTCCCTTTATCCTAGGTGAGAGAATATATTCTCATACTACATATATCGTGTGCTGGCTCCATTTATCCTAGGTGAGAGATTATATTCTCATACTACATAATTGTGTGCTGGCTCCCTTTATCCTAGGTGAGAGAATATATTCTCATAGTACATATATCGTGTGCTGGCTCCCTTTATCCTAGGTGAGAGAATATATTCTCGTACTACATATATCTTGTGCTGGCTCCCTTTATCCTTTGTGAGAGAATATATTCTCATACTACATAATTGTGTGCTGGCTCCCTTTATCCTAGGTGAGAGAATATATTCTCATACTACATATATCTTGTGCTGGCTCCCTTTATCCTTTGTGAGAGAATATATTCTCATAATATATATATGGTGTGCTGGCTCCCTTTATCCTAGGTGAGAGAATATATTCTCATACTGCATAATTGTGTGCTGGCTCCCTTTATCCTACGTGAGAGAATATATTCTCATACATGTACTACATGTACATGTGCTGTGACAGTTGATTTTACACACATGTATTACAAGCTAATATTATTGTCTTAAAACCAACTTGGTTATAAGAAGAGATATCCGGCAAGAGATTGATCTCCGATAGTTGATCTTAATCGATATGACTGGTCTTATTTCAAGTTATACCACTGCAATTTAATTAGCTTTGTAAATCATCTACTGAAGCTGTCAATACATTGTATATCGACCACCCTTAAAAAAGATCAAAGAGCAGATGAAATCAAAGTTACGTACTTATTGTACACTACTTCATTTATTCCGTTGTGTGAATGAACGTGTTTAAACAAGCACGAACGTGGTATTACATCAAGCACATCAAGAAGATTTGTATTTATACTTTTTGTATATCATCCTACATATTAGCGAGGCATAAATATTAGTATCAATCACATAATTTTTAGTCAGAAAATGTACAAGGTTTCGCTTGTGTCATGCATGTGGAAGCACCGGTTCGCCTTCTTCGTTTTGTTATGTTCCTTACTAGATGACCTACGCTGCTTTTTGGTTTACAGCATTTGTTTGTGTAATCTATGTGTCTATTTGTTTATCTATTCATGTTACTCTATATTATTGTGTTATTTGTACACAGGGCCCCCAGGGAGAACAGTGCCAAGCTCACTGATGGGGCTACCCTGTTTAAAAAAGACTTAATAAATAAATAAAATAAATAAATAAATAAGCACAACTACTCTTATGAATGTACCAATGGTATAGCTATGTCGCATTCAGACCTACGTAAAACACTTTACTAGATTGATATTAATTGTTTTGTTACATTTTATATCGGTCAAAAATCAAATGAATTGTCAGTAGTTTGATTGCTTCAATATCCTCAGAGTGTTTAATTGCTTTTTTTTATTATTTTTTCGAACAGATTTTTTATCTCAAAGTTGACACGGAATGTGGGATTTGCTGAATTAAATGAGATTGCTTAACATCAGCTGAACATTTCCTGCAGTGTGACATCTGTGTGATCATGTTAATAGCAAAGATATTAACTCCCCAGTGCAAGAGTTTGCACTGAGACAGCCACACTGAGCTACATCAATATCATGATCATTATTATGGTGATCGATTCTTTAGCTAAGGTTTAGAACCGCGGCTTTGTCATGATATTTCTTTTAATTGTAACATCATGGATCCATTGTAAAACCAGTACATTTTTAATCATACTAATGATAGTAAAACCATGTAATTGTTGTTTAATGTATGTTCCACGAGGTAAAGTATTAATACCAAGTGGATCAATATATTCCACATATATAGATCCCCGATGAGATTATATTAAAAAAAATAGTTTACAGCCTCCATCGAAACCTCAAAATGGAGCAAGCGGAATGTAAATCTCTATTCTCTAGCTATGGCCCATGTAACAGGAACCATGACCTAACGTTTGATAATAATACGGAAGAGCCATTATAACTGTTGCTTTATTTTCCTGCGGCTTGAGCAAACTAACAAAAATTAAAGTTTGACCTTGGCCGCAACACCATGAGAGTGCGCCATCTCGTTCGAGGAGTTACGCGACCTTTTCCCTTTCTTTCTATGCACGTGAATAGGTAAATACAATGACACTGGTGACACTGACATTCGCACAATTCGCAATGAGTTGCATTTGTTATTTTCACTCGGAGATTCTGTTACGAATTTACACGGCTAGCACAGTAGTGGATTGATAGCAACCCTTTACTTGGAGTAAAGCATATGCCTAGCCAATAACTAGGTAAGTTTTTTTTAAATATTCATATGATAACTAGGTACTGCAAGTTAGATAGATTGAGCACACAATAATTGCTAGAACTCCTTTACAAATCGTCATTATCTGGTCTTATAAACCTTTACAAAGCTACGTACAGCCAAACACAAAGTGTAGGACGAACGGATAAATGAAATTATTTCCAAAAATGTAAAGCGTACTTTTCCATAATTCACTCAATACAATACATTTGTCAGAGTACAAAAAAACAACAACGTACAGACACGGGTGGATGGAATCATTTTGAAGTTAAAAACTTATGAATGTATGAGATGGAAAGGAACAATCTAGAACGTAACAGTTTTTTCATAATTGTTTATTTTTTACTTTAAGCCTGCAATTTCAGAAGTCCACGGTTCAGGAATGAAATAATGACAGAATAGCGTTATGAGGATAGGCGAGGAAAGGCCAAGCTTTGATATATTTAACAAATTTAAAACGATAACAAGTCACTGTATCAACCTATTAAAAGTGATTATTGAGTGTGAAAAGGAGGCCGTGACACAGTATACTCGATTGTAATGGTCCGTCAGCCAAATGGCAAATTTAGGCTTAATCTTGACATCTCTGATAGATATTTTTTCTCTGCTCATTATTCATATGGGGTGCATGTAATGATACTGCTTTATAGTTGAGATGTAGTCTTGTACAATAGGTACAATAGACTTGGGTAGTTGTGGTTTCAACAGATGTTTATTGGCCGGATATTCACCGGTCATTTCGATAGCGTAAGGTATGGCGTAACAAAGTCAAAGCCCAAAGTTGCACTCCATAACTCTAGCTCTCAACTAACTGTACGTGTTGTCCACCCCAAACTAAAAAATAGACTCTTCTTTTCTAAACCCCAAACTAGACTGAATCTACTTGTACATGGCAGTGTACCTTATAGGACTATATTCATATAATGAGAGATGTTAAGTACAGAGGAAGTAATTAAGTTCCCATGGTGACATCGTAGTCTTGACATGCTTGAGCAGAAAGGAGTTTATTGTAGTGACGCCCATCTTCCCTTTGAAGTCTTAACTTTCTCTTTATTGTAGTTCAAACAAGAATTGTCCAAAAGCACATATTTTCCAAAGAAGCGAGAATTACATGTCTAGAAGATGTCCCTGGTCATTTCCCCATAACAAATCGTAAATGTAACCTCCAATAGAGTTGAGAGGCCAGAATAATGTTGGTAGAACTACTATCCACCCAAGGCCAGGCTTGATATGTAGATGAGGTCAGACTCAGTATTATGTATTTCAGGACTGAGGGTAGAGATTATAAGTAGAAAGTATTGGTCAGATGGCACTATCAAATGTCCAAGAACTTGGCCAAAGTTAATGTTGAGTTAGGCTCGAGGATATTTTAGAAAGAGGAAGAAAAATAGAGTCATATGGAAGAAAGAGGGGTTGTTTGAGATAATGAAGGGCTAACGTACTATAGATGGGGGATAAGGAGGATTCGGGGACCGTACCTATACCTAGGGGAGTGGAGTGCTCACCATTGAGAAATTTTGATTATTCAAAATGGCGTCTAAGATGGCTACCGCGAAGGACTGATTTTTTTTCTTCTTTTCTCTCAATATTGATATTGTTGCGGTCGATAAAGGTGTTTTCGGATCCAATGAATATATATTTGAAAGATTTTAGATGTTTTGAGAGTATCGTTACAACGGTAGACATGCAGCAAATGGTTATCATCAAGTCCATAAGAGACTATAAAACTGTCAAAGATGTCATGACATCCAGTGAAAGAGGAAGAGGTGTAGGTGCTTCTATACGCTTCTATATGTTCTATAGGTATACGTTAATCAAATTAATATATCAGATTAATTTGATAATTTCAAATGATCAGGTTTGAGGAGTTTCGATGATTCAAATTGGCCTCCAAGATGCATGGCCGCCACCAGGGACCATATTTTATACATTTCTATGTATAAATTGTTTTCTGCACTTAATACGTAATGTTTTGGTACAAATGTGTGATCTGTAATGCAGTGAATAAAGTATACAGAGTTTGAGAATAAGTGGGTACACCATTGTCATGGTAACTAACAATAAACATGGCAGTGAAATACTCAAAACATGTTTTACGATCCCTGTAAATGTGAAATTAACATTGGGGTGTTAACAAGTAGGGTTGGTATACTTATATGTAAGGTCTAAATGTATCTTATAGCGTAGTTTCATAAGTTTAAATTTCTTTGGTACCCCTTCAAAAGGTTCCAAGAGGACTTTTTAAGGCCAAACTCGAATAAACTGTCTGTCACTACAGCGGCCTGTAGTGACTTAAACTACAAGTATTTGGATGAAGTAGAAGATTTATGAGCGCTCCCAAGAACCTTGCAAAAGACTAAGATAATGGCTGATAAAAAACAACCTTTTCTCTTTGAACCCATGTGCCAAGCCTCTGAAAAGTTATGGTGTTCTCAACAGGTGCTGTTCAGGTGTTTGAACAATTATGAACATGATTGCGTGGTAACGGCTTCTCAGAGAGAACAAAAGAAATGCACAGTCTCATTTCGCTTCTTCCGTTCTGTTAATGGAATCAATACTTCATGAGCATAACAGGTATCAGCAAAAACAAATAAACAAGATGTTTAAGTAAAATATCTCCGCTGCACGCAAACGCACACAAACACCGTTAATGATAATTCTATTTCTATTCTATTTAGCCTATTTCTCTCCACTGCTGAAGGAAGGCCTCCTCATCATTTTTCCATCTTGATCTATCTTGTGCCGTTCGTTTCCATGTCACACTACCATATTCTCTAATATCGTCAATCCACCTCCTACTTTGTCTGCCTCTTCTTCTGGTGTTAGCTCTGGGAGTCCAGATGGTTAATTTATATGTCCATCTGTCATCTTTCCTCCTGGCCAGATGACCAGCCCACCTCCATTTCTTTGATTTAATTTCCTGTACTATGTCCCGTACTTTAGTTTTCTTTCTCAAATCCTGGTTTCTAACTTTGTCCCTCTTTGTAACACCAATCATAATTCTTTCCATAGCCCTTTCGGTTACTCTAAGTTTTCTCTCCAGTCTCTTAGTTGTGGTCCATGTTTCTGCTCCATAAGAGAGCACAGGTATGATACATTGGTTGAAAATCTGTTTCTTGAGAGAAAGAGGGAGCTTCTCATCACGAAAGATAAAGTTGAGCTTGCCAAATTTTGCCCAAGCCAACTGGATCCTTCTATTCACTTCCCCTGCTGTTTCGTTTTCTATGGAGATCTTTTTGCCCAAGTATATGTAGTTGTCTACCTTTTCTACGGTCCTCCCGCTAACTGTGATTTTGTGTTCTTTGAATCTACTGCTCATCATTACCTTTGTCTTTGTGATATTCATTTTCAGTCCAGCTTTTCTACTTTCTTCACTTAGTTCTCGGACCATTTTTTCCAGTTCCTGAGGTGTATGGCTAAGAAGTAAAATGTCATCTGCAAATCTGAGATGTGTCAGGTGTTCGCCATCCACGACTATTCCCAATGATGACCAATCAAGGTTTCTGAAGACATCCTCCATAGCTGCAGTAAAGAGCTTTGGTGAGATGGGGTCACCTTGTCTTACCCCTTTCAGGATTTTAAAGGCATTTGTTGTAGTGCTTTCTAGATGTACACGGGCACTAGAGTCCTTATAGATGTTCTTAATTAGGCGAATGTACTTTCCGTCTGTGACCTGCTTTCCTAAGGCATTGAATAATGACTGATGGTCTAGGCTGTCAAATGCCTTCTCGTAATCAACGAAGCCAAGGCAGATGTCGAAACGGTATTCTTTTGCCTTCTCGATTATCTGGCTTAAGGTGTGGAGATGGTCTGATGTTCTATATCCTGCACGAAATCCAGCTTGTTCCTGTGGTTGATTTTCATCAAGCTGTTTCTCTACTCTAGCAAGAAGAATTCGTGTGAAGATTTTGTATATATGAGGCAACAGACTAATGGGCCTGTAATTTTTTATGTCCTTCATGTCCCCTTTCTTGAACAGTATGATAACTTTTGATTCATTCCACTGGGTAGGTACTTGTTCCATTTGCATGATCTTGTTGAACAGTTTTGTTAGGATTGATATGGTGTCCTCTCCCCCCAACTTTAAAATATCTGCAGTCATTTGGTCCTCCCCTGGAGCCTTTCCCCTTTTCATCTGGTCTAAAGCACTCTTCACCTCTTCCTTAAGTATTGGTGGAACATCATTTGATTTCTCATTCCAGTCCTCATTTACTCTCCAATCGGGTTGGTCTGTGCTATAGAGTTCTCTATAGAAGTCCTCAATGGCTTGAGTAATCTGTTCTTTGTCATTAACTTCTGTCCCATCTTTTGTTTTCAGTGATGACAAAAGCTTTTTACCCCTCTCTAACTTTCTGTTGATGATTTTTGGTCCTTTGTGATTTTCTAGCACTTCACGTACCATCTTGGTCCTGATCTTTCTCTTTCGTTTTTTTCTCATCTTGCGAATTGTTTTATTCAGCTCTGTATATTCAACTTGGTTACGTGTTGATGTCTGTCTGGAGGGCTTAAGGGCTTTCCTTTTCTCATTCAATCTATGTATCTCCTCTCTTTCCTTGTCTGTATTGTTGCCCTCCATTTTCTCCCCCTTAGCTAGCTTTTCCGCTTCATCCATAATTGTTCTTGTTATTTGCTCGTAGAGAGTGTCTAATGGTTGGTTCTCCATTGAATCTGCCAACACTTCAAACCTATTGTGTAACTCAAGCTGGAACTGCTCCTGCTTACTGGAAAGTAGTTCGAAGTTAATATGTCTCCTCCTAGGCTTCCTTACCCTTCTCACTCTTTCCATTTTCTTGTTAATCCTTACTTTAGCTCTAACAAGTCGGTGGTCACTGCCTGTATCCACCTTTGGTACTGTTCCCACATCCATCAAGATTCTACGATGATCGCAAATTATGTAATCTATCAAGTTGTGAGTTGCTGCATTTGGGCTTTCCCATGTCCAGTAGTTTTTGGTAGGTTTTTTGAAGTATGTATTGCCAATTGTCAAGTTCCTGCTTGATACAAACTCCAGTAGTCTTTCTCCCCTTTCATTCCTTTCTCCGATCCCGTATGGACCTATACCACTCTCCTCGTCATCCTTTCTCATTCCAACCTTGGCATTGAAATCACCCATAAGTATCGTAAACGTTGTGGATTCTGTTGTCATTATCTTGTCAATTTTACTATAAAAATCTTCAACGACTTCATCTGTGTGACTGGTAGTTGGTGCATATGCTTGAATAATTTTCATTGTATGGCTACTATTGATATGTACTTTCACAAAAGCTATCCTGTCTGATACTTCTTTATATTCCATGATATTTGCCTCAACCTCTTTATTCACAAGAAATCCAACTCCATTGCAACTTTTGTTTGTTGCTGATGTTGTGAACAGTGTATGTCCACACTTTGATAGCTTGATGAGATTCGCTGGTCTCCTAGTTTCCGCTAATCCTATTATGTGCCATGATACATCATCTATTTCCTCCAGTAGAGCATCTAGGTCTTCCTCTGTTCTCAATGTCCTTACATTATATGTACAAATAAACAAATCTGTATGGCTCGTGATGATTCTTCTTTCAGATTTGGGTCCTCCTTGCGGCTTTAAACCCAACTCGTCATACTTTGGCTTGACACCAGAAGGATCAGCAGTCGCCGAATTCCTAGCTCTGTTTGTAGAGCTGGGCCCGTTCCGGCCATGGGCGTTACGACCTCTCTTTAATCTTAAATCCATGAATGATGAGGGATGTGTGCCATACTCTACCACACTGGCAAGGTGGATTGGTAGAGGTCGGATGAGTTCCTTGGACTTCAGCCCGATCTAAAGGAACTCTTAAGTCAGATCTGGTTTTTAATTCTGACAGGGGGTCCGGCACCCCCTCCTCACCCTAGAGCTAATGCCCTAGCGTGGGTTGCCCGGATTAGTCGCCAAGCACTCGACCGTGTAACAGGTAGCACTGGATTACACGACGACCAGTGGCAGGGCTAACCTGACCTGACATAAATGATTAATGTATTAATGATAATACACAGCTTAATATATCATCTTCAGAATGGTTGAATCCCACAAATGCACAAAATGTCGGAAAGTGATGAAATTGGTCAATTTTGTAAGTAATACAAATATCTTATATGTCCGTTTTTTAATGATTCCTCATTACTTTTCGAAACAAAAGCAGAGTAAAGGATCTGTCATAATCTGTACTTAACTTCCTTATAATTTGCAAACAAATTTGTCAAAAACAAAGCTACTAGCGACAAATGGGCAATTAAAGAAATTTCTTTTTCAAGTTGACAACTGCTAAATGTCGGCCCGGCACATGGAACATCAAAGCATTGTCATGATTATGGAATGCTTTTGACATTCATGAGCACGCTTTAGAACCATACAGATGTTTGAATGTATTATGCTCGAGTTTCTTCTCCTTCCTAACACTTCCCTGCGTAGACTACTAGTCCACGTTCTGTTGTTATCTCTCTCGCAGATTTCGAGAAGTCCGCACTATCGGGTAGATCGTGGGAAAAGATGATACTGAAATGATGTTGAATGAGCTTTCAAAACTAACAGGCATTTTATCCCTGGATGCATATTGACCATTGAGATCATGCTTCAATGCTTCGTTTCAATCAAAATGGTTGATTTCCTAGGCATGCTGGGTACAGTCGTATACACAAGGAACATGGTATTGTGTTCTGCGGGGAAAAATTTCAAATTTAATTGTCCGCTTAACAAAAGGCGTTTCCAAATGATAACACACACGAACTCACACATACGCGTATACGCAGTCATACAGACAGTGGTAGTAACGTGGCGATAGAGATACAATATCTTGGGATATAGATCATCGCGTATCCTCATGATGGTTTACTCTCTCTAATTCATATCTGAACTATGGATTGATAAACTTGGAATGGAATGCGCAGACGCGAAGGTTCACCGTCGCACAGTGGGCCAGAATGGTTTCAAAGTGCGCCAAAACTCGCAGTCACCAATATTTTTCTAAAATTTATGTTTAAATGTTGGTTTGTATGGAAATCAGACCCGCGGAATCCAATGAAAATAGTTGCAAACACATATGACGTCATTAAAATACCGCTTTCTGATTGGTTGTGAAAATACAATGTAAAATAACACAATGTTACAAATGATTTGTAGGCTAATACGTGATCACTCTGTCTTTTTAAGAGATTTATGTTGAATGGTTAGGAATTATGGTGAACAGACACGTGGAATCCATTGGAAACATTTTTAAACACATATGACGTAATTTAAATACCGCCTTGTAATTGGCTGTGAGAATGCATTGAGAAATACATCTATCATGTTATAATGATTCGTAATCACTAAGTTTTACTGAAAGTTTATGTTCCAATGCTGGGATTAAAGGTGAACAGACTCTTAGAATCCACTGAAAATATTTTCAAACACATATGACGTCATTAAAATACCGCTTTCTGATTGGTTGTGAAAATACAATGTAAAATAACACAATGTTACAAATGATTTGTAGGCTAATACGTGATCACTCTGTCTTTTTAATAGATTTATGTTGAATTGTTAGGAATTAGGGTGAACAGACACGTGGAATCCATTGGAAACATTTTTAAACACATATGACGTCATTTATATACCGCTTTGTAATTGGCTGTGAGAATGCATTGAGAAATACATCTATCATGTTATAATGATTCGTAATCACTAAGTTTTACTTAAAGTTTATGTTCCAATGCTGGGATTAAAGGTGAACAGACTCTTAGAATCCACTGAAAATATTTTCAAACACATATGACGTCATTTAGATACCACTATGTGATTGGCTGTGAGAATACATTTAGAAACGTCATAATTATGGTGTTACAATAATTCGAAATCATGAAGTATTTCTTTAAAATATTTGTTCAAACGTTGGGATTTAGAGTGATCAGACACTTGATACCCCTTCTCTCTCTCTCTCTCTCTCTCTCTCTCTCTCTCTCTTTGTCTCTCATCCCCTCTTTCTCTATTTCTCTCTCTTTCATGTCTCATCAGTTAAGAAAAATGCAAGGAGACTGTGAAGCCTGTGATATACGGTATTTGTGTAAAAACGCGCACATGATGTGTGTGTGATTTGCCTGCCTATGATCTGGACACAGTGCGCGCTCAGTATCGCATGGCAGATTTAAGCGAAAAAAGGACGAGCATGCGGGTGGAAAATTGGTATTACTAAAAAACGTGCAAAAATGTGCAGCCAGTTTTGGTACCATTGTAAAGCATGGACTGTAATAAAGGCAATCATGATATTTTTAGCGCGGGAATCGACGGGAATGTTGACCACTTTTGATCATGAAAAATATATGCCATTTTCCTGCCATTATTTTGGGTTGCATCATGACTTACTTCCGGGAGGCATACTTGTTTGCCTCTAAACTGTATAGTGTTGTGCTCCCACTGAATATCAAAATGCAATCCATATGTTTTTATATCAATACGAGTTATTCTCGGACATTTATGTCTCATCAGCTAAGAAAAATGCAAGTAGACTGTGAAGCTTGTGATATAGGTATTCGTGTACAAACGCGTACATGTTGTGTGTGTGAGTTGCCGACGTACAGTATGTACCGTACACAGTGCGCGCTCAGTATTGCATGGCAGATTTAAGCGAAAAAAAGGACGAACATGCGGGTGGGAAATGGGAATTACTCAAAAACTTGCAAAAACCTGCAGCTAAATTTGGTACCATTGTAAAGCATGAACTGTAATGAAAGCAATCATGATATTTGTAGCGCGGGAATCGACGGGAATGTTGACCACTTTTGAGCATGAAAAAATATATGCTGTTTTCCTGTCATTTTTTTGTGTTGCATCATGACTTACTTCCGGGAGGAACATTTGTTTGCCTCTTAACTGTATAGTGAAGTGAAATAACTATTCTACAACAGGCAAATGCAATATTATGCAGATCAAATTATTCGTTTAGCAAAAACCTTTAAAAAAAACGCAGTAATACATTTTATACATGATTTACCTAATCATCCAAATATCCGATGTTTTTAAA
The DNA here is from genome assembly GCA_963669155.1 of Arbacia lixula. Taxonomy (NCBI): domain Eukaryota; kingdom Metazoa; phylum Echinodermata; class Echinoidea; order Arbacioida; family Arbaciidae; genus Arbacia; species Arbacia lixula. The sequence goes on from OZ022589.1 coordinate 11,549,114, forward strand.
GAAAAATGACCCACTCAAAATCAATTTCAAGCAGAAATATTGCTCAGAGGTATGCCAGAGGTTGTAATCTTTGCTTAGAATGTGAAAAAAATAAATATTGTTTTGATGACCAAACCCTATTTTGGCGCACTTTTGTTCACGCCTGGCCCACTGTGCGTCGTGTTGACACATTTCAAAATAAATTTCATCTTTAAAAGAAATGAAGCCTTCGCTGTTGAAAACAATGCATTTTGCAAAATGTCATTTGTGACTATGGCTTTTTGCCTCATATTAGGAAATACTGCACATTCCATGATTGCACAATCGTAGCAAATTGCACACCAATGTGCAGAAGAATAATCACGCACCCTAATGCTACCCTAGTCACGTACGATGATGAATCAACAACCGATATATTCCCCCTCAAACCCGAGTTGCAGACTTTTGAGTTTTTCTTTTATTATAAACACAACAAGAAAGTAAGCCCCCCCCCCCCCCTAAGCAAAATAGCATAACTTTTTATTGAAGAGATTTTGAGCAACATATCTTGGCAGGATTGGACTAACTTCAGTGTGAAAATCACATTAATCCACTTAGTCATGCATGAGTGAGCACACATTAAAGGCAAAATTGTCACTTTTCAAATGTCAAAAAAGTAATTTTTGGATTCTGTCATATGAATTTTTAATGAATTCCATTTCTGGTGCATAATTTATGTCTTTTCAGTGTTTATTATCCATCTCTCGACGCACTCACACCTATCTCGACACTTAAACCATTGTTCTGGTTGAGTGAGCACAGTTTAAAAAATATTCATCCCTCTTGAGTTTGAAACTTTTAGAAACCCTTTATTTTTGTGAAAAAAATGAAACTCTAGGTACTTTGTCAAAGGTGTAACATGACCTGTTATGTGAACATTAGAAGTCATTTTCATGTCAAAGTTGAGTGAATACACTATAAAACTCGTTCAAGAAATGTTAACGTGTACTGCTAAAACGGCATAAACAATTACTCTTGTGACTCTTGTGCCTTTAATGTGTGCTCACCCATGCATGACTGAGTGGATTAATGCGATTTTCACACGAGAGTTAGTGAAACAATCCTGCCAAGTTATGTTGCTCAAAACCCCTGCGTTTGCTTATGGGGGGGGGGGGGGGGGGGGGGGAGGGGGGACTTACTTTTTTGTTGTGCATGAGATTGTTGCCTTAAAAACGTGCAGCTAAACATGTGAGAAGTCTTCACATGCCCTTATACTAGGTGTGTATTGCCATCGCACTTTGACAGACGTGCTAAACAGCACCTTTTGCATGGAATAGTCATGACACTAACATATGATATGATTCATGATCGTACAGACATTATAAACGATACATCAGTGTAATGATAAAAAGTCGAGGGACCATATTCATGAAACCTTACTAAGCCTAGTAAGATACTAGTATAGATACTAAAGGCCTGAATTTGCTTTTCTTTAGCTAGTTGAGTCATTTTGGTATTCATGAAACCTTACTAGCAGTATTGACTTTCACATGTTGACGAAGTGCTGCGGGTGACAGTATTGGTATTAGTGAGAAACCTAAAAGCCGTACCTTTCATTTTGACTTGTTGAAGATAGACATGATTTATATGGATGCTTATGTTATGCCCACAGTCAACTTTCAGTGCAAAGACAACTTTATTTTGAGCATCAAATACTTAATGTGTACATCTGTAGATTCCTATCATAGCTCATGATTCTGGATTTTGGATTTGTGCATAAAAAATCCCAAGCTTGTATGTTTTAGGGACCTTCAGATTTGAATTAACTCTTCGTGCGTTCCGTTTTGAAACCTGAGACATATTTATTGTTCATGATCTAAACAGAGTTCATCAAATCAGTACCTCATCCAGTAGGAGTAAGCTAGACCTAGCCGGTAAAACACATTTAGAGAGCAGCTACAGTCAGAGATATTGGTATCCACGAAATCTTACTAGCGCTAGTTATGCCTCCGAAGTGCTGGTTCGGGTTCGGTTAGTTGAAGCAAGGATGTTTAAAGGAGCTGTGAAATGAAAAATTATTGAAATCGTAAATCCATGTGAAATTCACATTTTATGAATCTTGAATATTTCCCAAATGTCATGCAATTTAAATAACACCATGTTACTACCTCCAACCCCCCTAAAAAGGACATTTTTTGACTTGCCACCAAAGTCGTCCGAGTGCAGAAATTGGAAACATTACTGTAAGGCTACTTACATAGAGCGGAAGTGACGTAAATCTATAGACTCGATCGCAAGCTAACAGCCTAAGCGCGGTATTTTTGAATGCTACATTGCATACGAGAACGCCGAAATTTGGTGACCGAAAATTGTCTTCAGATGATGAAATCACCCTCGATCTTGACTTTGAAATTCTGGATGAAGAGAGAAGTGGTAGTGAGAGTGACGAAAGCCACAGTGATATCGACAATGATGGCAAAATCGGAGAATTTGAAGTTGCAAATGGAGGTGCGGGTGATCAACAATAAGAGCATACCAACATGAACCAGAGCCGCGACGGCCGGCGGGAGATCCAGACACTCAAAGGCAAGCTAAATTGACAGGTCATGGATCTCCCGCCGGCCGACGCGGCTCTGGTTCATGTTGGTATGTCCCTATGCGGAGTACCATCAACCGTTTAATTAATGCAGAGTCATTGTACTCTTCTTATAGTCACGAAAGTATATTTGCAGAGGTACTCTCTTTGATTCCATAATGTTCAGTGCCGCTTATTCTTTGAGTGATTTTTGCCTGGATTTGACGTATAAACAAAATAGGTTGCGTAGAAGAATGTAGGGAAATATCCTCACTCATATGCTTGCACGGTTGTACCTATCATGCACCTATGTAGATTCAATCGAGGAATATCGCTACAATGAGATAAGAGGGCTCTAAATATGATATCAAGTTGCAGTACAAAGTATAATTTTGACTGTTGCGCATCATAATTAGTTCCTGGAAATGGTGCTATAAGATATTTTCCTTTCAGACAAGTAACATGAAAAACGTTCCGAGTTAGTATTTTCACCTTGCAAACTATTGAATTTAGTATTCGCTTGTCCTCGTTAACTTAAATTAAGACTTCATCAGCGAAAGCTGAAATGTCTGCATGTCACTATAAGATATTATCCTTTCAGACAAGTAACATGAAAAACGTGCCCAGTTAGTATTTTCATCTTGCAAACTATTGAATTTAGTATTCGCTTGTCCTCGTTAACTTAAATTAAGACTTCATCAGCGAAAGCTGAAATGTCTGCATGTTCATGAATAATTATGCATGACCTATTGTAAAATCCAGGTGGACATATGACGCATTCGCGTATGCATCAGATTGTTAAGAGCAGCTGCCAGTCATGAGTATTGAGTGGCAGGTCTAAACCTTGTTCAAATGAATGGATAGCCATTTCTGTAAACATCCTTGGTGGAAGGTGATATTAGTTACGATTTCTAGTTGGATATACATGTATGTGTTCTTGTCTGTTTGTTGAGAACACTTCGTGAAGAGTTGAGTGAACTAAATTTCAAGAAGTCGCCAAAGAATTTCAATAATCGAGTGTAAACAAAGCAAAAAGGGAAATCGTATGATATGTAAGATAAATTCATTGCAATAATCGATTATATGAAATAAATGCTGAAAACCTATTTTTCAATAAAGAAGATCGCACTTATACTGATATGATCGATCTCCGTAGGCCTACTGCATTCGCGAGCACCAAAGGTAGGACGCCTGACCACGTTTTGGGCGACTTGGTCTTCAGACCAGAGTTTTGGCGGTTTAGACCGTTGATTTCCACTGTCACGACTGTAGTACAAGTTGTCCCTATGATGATATACTCCAATTTGTATGAGATACATTGGTTATGAAGATACAAGATATTTCTAATCATAATTATACACTAATGTTACTTAAATATCATACTCTACAAGAAATTCAAGATTTTGAAGAGTTCTTTGTCATATTCGGGGCACTTTATTCTTTACCTTTCAAGGGCTTAATCTCCTTCAGCAACCGTGTATTCCTTTCCTCACTAATTGTTACCTCATACATCCAATCTTGCCTAGATTATACCAAAATCATACACAGTCAAACCTGTCTATAGTATCCACTCAAGGGAAATGGCAAAATGAGAAAGGTAGCTACTACTTTTGGCATGTTTATGTATACAGAATACCTGCTACACACCCGTGTATTTTTACACTAGCAAGTGGGAAGTTATACAATATTAACCTATTGGCGTGTTTTTGTTTCCTTTACTCTTCTGTAGAAATATCTTGTTATTCCATCGGTTGAAATCACTGCGGAGTTGTGGAGTAAGCCTACAGTCAAGAATGAGGAAATTGATTTCTCTCGCACTGGTAAGTACACTTCAGTTTGGCATATAGACCAGGAGCCCAGAAGATTTATTCATGTGAAAAGGGCCGGAACAACTGACCCCAAAGGTCAAAAGGGTGAACCCTGGATATCACAAAGATGTTTTGCTGGCAAGGTGTATCCGATGCTTTCCCGCCAAAATCATCACAAATGTGACGTCACTACCGGAAAGCTTTTATTGCTTTAAATGGCATTGACAAAAATACACGGTACCATCGAAACAACAGTGCTAAAACTTTTAAACTTACAACATTTATGCTCATTTATCTAACTTGCTTGGTACGTTCCGATTGTCTAGTACATGGGCAGCATCATCATTGAGCTTGTTTGGCAATGACATCTATATGGACGACATTGACGACAACGACATGTCGCGACGACGGCATGTCGCGACATCTATTGCCACTTCAATAGATTTCTGTCATATCGTCTCTCTCTTTTCGAGAAAGAGGAACATGATTTGGCTTGATATGAATGAGGTGATTGCACTCTATCAACACCAGGATATTAGGGGAATGCCAGGAAATATTAACGCTTTTTACATTTCGACGTATTTGTCTCACTTATGTTACGCCAAGCCCTGCAGACTTGCGTGTGACCTCTTTGGCTCCACGTTCATCATCGTCATGCATTGTTCAACCATTTTTGGATGACGCCCTCCTCAATCAGTTTCCATTCACTTCTATTTACTGTCATTCTGTTCCATGTTGCTGTGTTTGTGTATATTGATTTTTCGTCCCTCCACCTTCTCTTTTGTCGGCCCCTTCTTCGTTTTCCTGTACTTGGTTGCCATTCTGTGAGTATCTTGTTCCATCTATTGTCTTGTGTTCTATATAAGTGTCCTTCCCATCTCCATTTCATCTCTTTAATTTGTACGATAATATCTTTGATCTTCGTTTTCTGCCGGATGTCAGTGTGCTTCACTTTGTCAAGTAATGTTAAATAGAACATTCTTCTTTCCATAGCTCTTTGTGTTGTTCTCAATTTATGTTCCATTTCTTTAGTTGTAGACCAGGTTTCTGCTTCATATATCAACGATGTTAACATTCACTGGTCAAATATCCTCTTCTTCACTGTAAGTGGTATTTTCATGTCAGTTAAAAGTTCCCTGTACATATTAAAACATCTCCACCCTCCTTTAATCCTTGTCAATACTTCTCCTCTTGTCTCCAGGTTGGCCCCAAGCAAATTAGTGGAACAGCAGGGAATTGGCGTAACATTAGTGAGACAAATACGGTGAAATGTGAAGAATGTTAAGATTTCCTGGCGATCCCCTAATATAATGAGTGCACTCACCTTATTCATGTTTAGCCAAATCATATTCCTCTTTCTCGAAAAGTGGCAGCCAAATTTGGTGTCATTGTAAAGCATGAACTGTAATAATGGCAATCATGATATTTATAGCGCAGGAATCGACGGGAATGTTGACCACTTTTGAGAATGAAAAAATATGCTATTTTCCTCCCATTATTTTCGGTTGCATCATGACTTACTTCTGGGAGGAATACTTGTTTGCCTTTAAAATGAATAGTGACGTGAAATAAGTATTTTACAACAGGCAAATGCAATTTTAAGGGGATTAAATAATTCGTCTGGCAAAAAACTCATGTACCTAATAATCCAAATATCAGGTGTTTTAAAGAAAAATGACTCACTTAAAATCAAATTCAAGAAAAAAAATTGCTCAGAGGTGTGCCAGAGGTTGTAATCTTTGCTTAGGATGTGAGAAAAAATTGATTTGATAACGAAACCCCTCTTCTGGCGCACTTTTGCTGACGCCTGGCCCACTGTGCAACGCCTTTTTTGTGCTACTTTGGGGTTGAAATTGTCTCGATTCTTGTACTTCAAAACCCAAACCAAATTTTAGTTTGAACTAAATTGGTTGTGTTTGGCATCTCGTCGGCTTTTCAACACATATGTTGATGTGACATATTACTATGCCTATGGTCATCTTTCGACCAATAATAGGAGGTAACGTTTTGGTAAAATGCGCGTTAAATCGGAGAAAATACTGCGTACGCTTTATGCATATATTACTTTTTCGTTGATATTTTTTTAGCTGTTTGTAGTTAACAAACCGTATGATATATTTCTTTTGGACATGTTTAAGTTTTCTTAAGGTCTTCGCATTTCCTCCCCATGTTTTTGCTGTGGTCATTGCCTGACCAAAAATGTAACATAACATTTTTGAAGAATGGCGTAAAACCGGACAAAATACTGGGTATTTACTGTATACTGTGCTGGATGCGTGTTCCTTTTTGGTTAGAACTTTTTAGATCTTTGTGGCTCAAAAAACAGTACGATTTTTTTTTTTTTTTTTTTTTTTTTTGGGGGGGGGGGACATGATCTGATGTTTTTTGCATTTCTTCCGCCTTTCAAAACATGTATGGATAATGCACATTGTCACGTTTATGACCATCTCCTGACTAATAACATCACGTAACGTTTCGGAAGAATGAGCGTACAATCAGACAAAATACTGTGTACGTTCTACATACGCATATACTCTCAATCCATCACTTTTTGCTTTAAATTGTTTAGATCCTTATAATCCAAGTACCAGACGGCATATTTTTGTCAACCTTATTTTTATGTTTTTTATTCTTCCGCTATACTTCCGCTTTTCAAAACATATATGGATATAACATATTGTTATACTTATGGCAGTCTCCTGACCAATCATGTAATGTGACATTTTGGAGGAATGACATAAAATCGGACAAAATACTGCATATGCGTGTTACTCTTCGTTAAATCATGTTAGATCCTTGTAGTTCAAGAACCATACCACATGGTTCGCGCGTGCATGCCGTCTACACAATTAGTGAATGAAATACGGTTTGGATCAATTGCACCCATTTCACTGGATTACTGCTGTTACATTAGGAACACTTTGCATTGTCCCCATGACAAGTATTACTTTCATTTTTATCTACCACCAACAAGTGAGGATGATCGTACACGCCCCTACTAGTCTAGACGCTAGGAGAGCTTCCCAATTTTTAGATCCGCGAGAGTATCTACTTTATCAAGTTCAATGTTAACATTTGATAAAAGGGTCTCTGGAGATTTGGGGGCCATTTAGCTCGAATCATGTTAAAATAACATATATCTTCAAGATTTTCATCACTTCTTGAGGTCTGTGAAAAAACATCCTTAGGTGGAGCCATATCTCCAAACATAAATCATCAAATCATGTAATATTTGGCTCACTGTCAGTGTATCATAATATCAAAAGATTGATCATGTTTCATAGACATTGAAATTGATTTTGATTAATAATTTACATTATTTAATTTGCATATCAATACAGGGCGTATAACAAAGGAGTTCTCGAAGTTAAAAGGTCAATGATTTTAAGATTGCCCATAATCATAATATGAGTAGGCTATAGTTAAAGAATAACTATCTGCACTCATTTGATACCACTTGCGCATCACAAGCATCATGCATAATAACTGAGTACATTGTTCAAGAAGAGGGAATGTCGAAAATATGCTTTTTGCAAGTTTGTAAGATATCTAAAGGTTGGGTGAATAAATGATTATGTGTTTATACCCAGGGACCAAACCCCGAGTTGACATTTTCCGTAATGCCGACGGCTGGATTTGTCTTAAAAGGTTTACATTGTAACTATTCTGGTTCAGTAGTTTGGACTTTGGAAAACTATAACAATATGTCAAGATAAGTACTCTTCTTGATTTTTGCACATCGTATGGAACATATGCTCAGACAGTTTTCTGAAAAGTTTCACTTCGTTAGTGTAAATATTACTTGGAAATATAACGAAATTAGTATTTTGTAAAATTCTAATTTTTGGAAAAAAAATGTAATGAAAATCCCAAATGTGGTACCATCTTGTTTGAAATGTCATCCGCTTTAATTTGATATCACAGATGATGTGAGACAATGTCACATTGTGGTCAAAAAATGTTAAACATGTGAGTCTCATTTAATGATTTTGAGTTAAAAGCTGGATTTGAGCTGGAAAACCCATACTAGGTAGGCTAAATGGGTGCATTGTGTATGTTTTATTCTCATACATGATAATGCTAAAGCATGTTGTGTTGTATTGCTTCAAATGTGAAACAATTTTTTTTCTATTTCATACAATATTATCTAACCACCAATGTAAGACGAAGTAGTAAATGCAGGTAGTTTGTTGAAATCGCCGCTACCAAAAAAGGTATTTCTTGATCTTTTTCCTCACTCAAGGCCCTCAATCAACAGACATTGAAACTAATTACTCAATGCGCAATATGGGACAATTACTACATGTAAGTCAAATCACATTGTTACAATAAAATTGTTAATTTTTGTTGATTTTTCCCCTTTCTTCTTTCATGTTAGATAATTTTCGGATTACTGGTGGGCGTCACAGTGAAGTACAACCTAGAATGGTACGCAAGACACAGTAAGTAAAAGATTCCTGACACATCGTCTCTTATTGAAGGGTAATGCATGATACTTTAATCATACAAGTACCTTAATGCCCTGACCCACGGGTCCCATATTCACAGTTCTTGTAACGCAAAGAGCCCTGGAGCCATAGTCATGGTTGTGAAACCTTGGGATGGGGGGGGGGGGGGGGTGGGGTGGAGAGAGATACCACCTCCCCTTAAAATGTCTACAGGGGATAAGTTATGTGAGACAATGTCACTCTATTCTTAAACAACATTGATTTAACGTCATATTTACCAGTTGACAACTGGTGTTTCCAACTGGTCCTAACTGCTACCAGTTGTTTCCAGTGAAGTGATCTGGCTTCAATATGGAAATTGGTGTACTGGTACCATTTGGAAATACCAGTTGCCAACTGGTACCAGTCAGCAACTGGTGATTCAACTGGTCCTGACTGGCACCATTTGTTTAACTTGTTAAGTGAACTGGTTTCAATATGGAAATTTGTATTTTTAACCGGTACCGGTTACAATTTGTCAACTGGAATCAACTGAAATTCCATATTGAAACCAACTGGAAGCAACTAGTACGAGTACCAGTTGGATGAACTGGTCCTTAACTGTTTTTTTTTTTTTTTTTTTTTACCTGGGAAGTGTTACACCGTTCATGTTGGAGTGTCGCATCATAGAAGCTAGTGGGTTTTTTTTTTTTGGTAGTGTTGGTGTTTAGATTAGCCGTCCGTGGAAGCAGCCATTTGATTTCTTCGTAGTGTAAACTCTTGTAATATGCGAGATGCACCAAAATCTTCAAGCTACCGGTAGACCTAAAGTGTAGGCCTAACAACCTTTAAATTCCGACCTGTCTTATAAAACAAACAATGCACAGTTTTAATGTTCGTGACGTTGAGGCGGTGCAGCGCACGGTAAACACCCTCTTCCCGTGCCTTGTACATCCCCAACGCACTCACAACCAACTGTGCGTGAATGGTTTGCTGTAATTATGTGGAATGTTTCCTCTCGCTGGAAGTTTTTTTCCTGTTTCGGTGCAGACAAAGAGGAGACTTTCAAGCTCTACAGGGCAACTTGAAAAGGTTCTTCAATAGCGAGAGGCAAGCTATTTGCCAACTAAGCCATGAATGTCAACAGCACAGCCGAGGTTTGCGAAATGCTGACTGCGAAAGGGCCACACAAACAATTGTTAAATCATTTTGTGTAGTGTATTGCACTACATGATTGCCATGAGACATATTGCATATCCATATTTCACATATCGTTGCAGATTATTGCTGGTAGAAAATGACCTCAGGTCAATTTCACTACTCACAGAGTAAAATGGGAATTCATTCGCTAGCCGACCACGTTTCAATCTGTTATCATGCAAATGTGGCAACAGCTATTCAGCTCTGAGAAGGAAGTCAAAGAACACTCCACCATGTGCACCTGCTTCTATTGTTGTTCCTGGTACACTGTAGAATGTTTTACATCCATCGTCAAAGACAGCTTTATGAAAACATCTCGATCAGCAGTCTATAGTATTTATACAGTGGATTGTCCGACGATGGTGTAATTACGAACTGGTCTATTGTTCGATCATGATAAGCACTACTTTATAGCAGGGATGTGTTATGGAAGGATATGAAGCAACTTTCTTCCTTTGAACCCATGTGCCAAGCCGCTGAAAAGTTATGTGTTCTCAACAGGTGCTTTTCAGGTGTTTGAACAATTATGAATATGATTGTGTGGCAACGGCTTCTCAGAGAGAACAAAAGAAATGTACAGTCTCATTTCGCTTGTCCCGTTCTGTTAATAGCATTAATACTTCCATGAGCATAACAGGTATCAGCAAACACAAATAAACAAGTTTTTCAAGTGAAATATCTCTGTTTCACGCAAACACACACAAACGCCGTTAATGATAATACACAGCTTAATATATCATTTTGAGAATGGTTGAATCCCCCAAATGCACAAGTTGTCGGAAAGTGAAGAAATTGGCCAATTTTGTAAGTAATACAAATAGCTTATGTGTCCGATTTTTAATGATTCCTCAATACTTTTCGAAACAAAAGCAGAGTAAAGGATCTGTCATTATCAGCCGTTAACTTCCTTAAAGTTTGCAAACAAATTTGTCAAAAACAAAACGTCTACAGACAAATGAGAAAATAAAGAAATTTCTTTTCAAGTTGACATCAGCTAAATGTCGGCACGGCACATGGAACCTCAAAGCAATTTCATGATAATGGAATGCTTTTGACATTCATGAGCACGCTTTAGAACCCATACAGATATTTGAATATATTATGCTCGAGTTTCTACTCCTTCGTAACACCTCCCTGTTTATAGGACAGTTGAAAGTGCATTAAAAACGAGAGAGTTTTGTGTTTGTTGCTTGCAAATGGCACTCTTGCATGTGTATCAGATACCTGTAATACATACATACGGCAACGCTAGGACAAGCTACTTCCCTGGTCAATTTGAGGACCGAAGGAAATGAGGTATGCCATGATCCGATGTAGGGGGTTAAGCAAATAATCAACGTCGGTGAAGGTAATGGGACGAAATATCACTTCCGAGGCGATCTGGATGTAGCTTTCTTTCCGAAGTTTTTAGCTGAGGAAAGATAGCGTATACATTCAGATCGCCGAGGAAGTGATAGTTCGTCTCATTGCCTGAAACCAAAAGTTGATTATTTGCTTTATATTCCACATCTGATACCAATAATCTATAAAATAAATGACAATTTAACGTACAAAAGCATTCGTGTCGGTGCGGCTACATATTCACGCGACGCTCCGAAACCCAGAAGCAAATTGACTTTGTGCACGTTGCTATATAGACTCTACAAATTCCAACGAACACTATGACATCCCGGGTATGACATGGTGATGCTAATTTCTAAGATTTTGACGGAAAAGCAAGAAGTAATCGAAATTCTCTTACCTGTGCGGTATCGGTGAGAACATAGATCCTCCGAGAATACTATTCATAATTGTAATAAATTACAGGCAAGTGAAATTCTAGGTCAATTTTGGTACGAGGTGGTAGAGAATTGCACACTTGCTTTGGTGAAGTACTGTGTGGGGGAAATGGAAGGCTTGCATTGCTTTGTACGTACGCGCGCGGCGCAGCGCGCTATAACCAAAAATTTTAATTTCCGCGCGCGCACCGCGGTGTCGTCTGCGCCGATTGTCCGAGCTACGCACTTTTATTTCGCGCGTACTCAAAATATTGATCACGCGTTAGGACTGTGAGGAGTGAAGAGATCAGCAAAACCAAAAAGTACTATCACCTACAGTGTAACGAACTTTTCTGCTCAGGTGATCAGATGGGAAAAACTACGCTTCATCACGTGATCAACTCTTAACCAATCATATAGCAACATTCTTAGTATGTGGAATATAATATCGTTTATCTGATTTGACAAACTATATCCAGAATGCTACAAACGTTTGTCATTATAGGTATGCGTCCCTCTTTTCCTCCATCCTAATTGAAATCATGATGCATAAACATCAGAATCAATATCTTGCTTCTTTTTTGGCGAATTGAGAATTTTCTTTCACGAAATGAAAATGGTGAACTGATTTTACAAAAGAGAGCATGGAAAGCCAAGAAGGAGAGAGGAGCTGACTTTATAGATAAAATGCTATACAAGGGGGCGGGGGAGATTCTAATTTTGTATTTTCTCACTGAAACAAGGTGGAGAATGATATATGTAAGTCCCATTTTTCTTATACAGTATCCGCATATAACACTCGAGTGATTGGCACGATATATGTTGTCTTTAGTATGACAATTTATTCAACTTTGGCCTTTAAAAGCTCTCTTGGAACATTTTGAAGAAGAAACCAAGGCAACTTAAAATGAAAACGCGATACAGGACCATAGGTATTAGTACAGCACGTTCAATTCCTGCTTAATGTGGTTTGATGGACAAAACCAGACGTATTGATGATGCCTCATAGACCGTGACAGGTTGCACACTGTACCGAGGTCATAACAAAGACGATTTCAGATTTACGTCACGCGTGACGTAAATAGTGCATGTCATGACTTGAAACTTCTTGTTTCCATGGACAAGAAGTTTCAAGTCATGACATGCAATATTTACGTCACACGGGACGTAAATCTGAAATCGTGTGATACAGGTGTGATACACAATGGTCATTGTGAAGCATATCCCGGCTGTGACGTACACACAACGCCACTTTCCCTTAGGCGATTTCGTAGGTCAGGAAGAGAGTCAATTTAGTGAAATTTGACGTTCATTAAACACATAAATGAACACTTTCATGGCATGTTAGTTGCATAAATTGCTTTAATAACTCATTCAATTATAAAATAAACTATATTTATTTGATTTTATTTCCTATGAATATCACCTTTAAGCACATGGATATACATCGCTTTGAACAAGGTTTGATGCCGCCACTTAATGTTCATGACTAGCAGCTGCTCTCAACAATATTATGCATGCGCGATTGTGTCACGTTCACCTGGATTTCATAATAGGTCATACGCATTCCTATACATGCATACATTTCAGCTTTCCCTGCTGAACTTTTAATTTTGTCACTAAGTGCTTCTTACGTAGTTAAAAAGGACGAGCGAATACGAAATTTGATACTTTTTGAGATGGAAATACTAGCTTGGGCGCGGTTGGCCGCGTTTTTCATGTTACTTGTCCGAAAGGAAAATATCTGAAAGTAACGTTTCATGCAATTTTGTAAGCAGGTATGATGCAGAACATGGTGAAATTGATACTTTTATACTGCAACTTGATATCACGTTTAGAGCTTTTTTGCCATATTGTAACACCATTCCTCGATTGAATCTTCACTGATGCATCGTAGGTATACATGTCACAACTGCGCAAGCATATGGGGTGAGGATATTTCCCCAAATTCTTCTGCGCATCCGATTTTGTTTATGCGTCAAATGCAGGCAAAACTCATACAGAGAATCGGCGGCATTGAACGTCGAGATCAAAGAAAAAATCTTTGACAAGGATTCTTTTGTGACTAGAAGGAGAGTACAATGAATCTGCATTAATTAAACGGCTGATGGATATCCACGTGCTTAAACATCCCTGGTGTCAGTGGGTGTCGTGAGTCTGTGTGTGTCTGTCTGTGATTGTGTCCGTGTGTGTCTGCTTGAATGTATGTATGTGTTGTCTTTTAGTCTGTGTGTTTAAGCGTAAGTATTTGTATGTCTGTATGTGTATGTGTGTTTTGTGTCTATGCATTGGTAGTGCGTGTGAAAAATATGGGATTACATGTATACTGGCGGTGTATGTATGTAGTGTGTGGGTAAATGATATAACATGTATACAGTATGTGTCTCTCTCTCTCTGTTCGTGTGTGTATGTATGTGTATGTGCCTCTGTACGTATGCGTCTATGCCTCTGTATGTGCATCTACACACAAACGTGCATACAGACACACACACAGACAAACACACAAACAGACATAGACAAACGTATATACACAAACATACACACAGACACACAGGTAGACACACAACAGACACAACAGACACACAAACAGACACAAAGAGACAGACGGATACACACACACACGCACACACACACACACACACACACACGCACACACACACACACACACACACACACATACTCGCAATCGATTTAATGTGCTTTGATAATGGTTGGCGACAATTTGTTCTGTCGACTCCGGGCACAAATTGTCGCCGGCGACAAACATACAGACAGCAGAACAGAATGGTGGCAATCTTCCTACCTTACTATGTATGGACACACAAGAGAACATACACTTGATTAAAGGGGCGACGAATTAAAATAGTACATTAGTTTTAATTAAAATAACAATTGTTTGATTACAAGAAGGTTCCATAATGTTCCCGTCCATGTTGTATGTTTTTGGTAGGTTACACAGAAGCAAAGGAGGCATCTCTCCTGCAGCGGAGAGTCACAACACAATCCCTGGCCAAGCAGAACATCAGCTCTCGACAACAGACAGAAGGTGGACTCGAAGAACGAGAAAAGGACAACGTAAAGACTTACCCAGCGACGGATCTCACAGCTCCGGACACGGAGCAACGGCGGGCTCGGCCATGGGTCATACTTGCAACAACGAATAGCGGTTTCCTGGATTTCACCCAAAACTGGTTGGAAAGTCTGAAGAGATGCGGGATTCGTGACCACGTGACAATCATAGCCGAAGATACCGCCGCACGCGACGCGCTTAAAAATTTGACTGGTATAAAACTTGATATAAAAGTGACTGAACAACCTAACTTGCCGGGTAAGATTCTGAAGTTTGGGTCGAAAAATTACAAACAGCTGGTGAACAAACGACCAGCGTACATTCTACAATACTTGAAGAAAGGTGTGGACGTTCTCTTTAGTGACGTCGATACTGTCTGGTTACAGAATCCGCTTCCGTATTTCGTCGGCGACTTCGACGTCCATTTCCAAAGGGATGTATACAACCCGAAGCTACCCCTCGTGATATGCGCCGGGTTCGCCTACTACAGCGCCACCAACGCCACTATCGGATTAATCAACAGATGGTTGCAGAAGATACGATTGAGCCCACTTACTCCCGACCAGCGGCTGTTGAATCAGCTCATACAGCAGAGATCTGTTCGCAATATGTTAAGAATCAACTTTCTCGACCAGAAGCAGTTTCTGAACGGGAGAGACTATTTCAACGAGGCGACGAGGATAAATATCGGAAATGTCAAACCGGTTATGGTTCATAATAACTTTGCAACGCAACATGAAGTTAAGATAAAACGATTTAAAAATGCCAGCATGTGGTACTTGAATTAGCCAAGGTGACAATTAATTTGACTTCTTATCTTTTCATCATTATCATCCTATATATATTTCTATCAATTAAATATCAGTGGAGTAATTTAGTGTCTACAGATCATATGTGGCTCAATGGTTATGTCCAATTGTTGGCAATAGGCTTTTTCCGACCTAACGGGTTGTGTTCTCGGTATTGAAATACAATACCTATAAAATACCTAACTGTTGTTTTAGTATTGATGTTATTAGCACCCTCTCTCCCTCCCCGTCCCCTCTCTGTCTTTCTCTCTATTGGTGTCTCATTCTCCCCTCTCTTGATATGAAATAGAGAAGGCCCCGACAAATGCATCATCTTCATCGTGATGTAAGAACTTTCTAATTTATAACCTTCTCCTTTTTTATGAAGATATACATGTAGCTTAACAATGATATTTTAGTCAAAATATGAATGTCATATACAATTTACTTCGGACCATTGGAAATCAAAGGCCATCACGAAGTATATTTGACATATATCTGGCACGAATAATGTCATGCAGCTGACGAAAGAGCAGTTTACATCCATTTTTATACAATAGTAAATCGAGCACATTTATGTTTACATTTCCAATAATGTAAATATTCATATAGTAAATATTATTTATATTCATTATAGTCACATTCCTCAATTATATAACTAGAAATCTCTCATGTTACTGATTTGATATTTCATTAGTCTGCACCCACAGAAAAGAAATTGATAATCACTTTGTATTTTGATAGTCTGGACATTGAGTATTAATACCAAGAAATATCGAGTATATCATTAGTCTGTACTGTTTAGTAAATTTCATACCCCTTCGTACACGATCATCAATAGGCTGTACTATATATTATCCTCCATGTATGTTGGAAGAGATTCGAATAATTCGAATTGTTTGTAGGACTCATTATTGCTTGAACTCCATACATGTGCACAAATTGTACAATTCATATTACTGCATGGAATTTATTCTCATTACAGTCACATTCCTCAATTATAGAACCAGTAATCCTTTATGTTACTGATTTGATAGTCGCTTAGTATCCACCACAGAAAAGTCAAAAGAGCAATGTGCATGATGGAAGTCTGTATATTTGTTTGATGATAATACATTTTGTTTAATAATTATGTATTTTGTTCAACTGTTTGTTATTTGTGTCATTTCTTTCCCATATATCTTGAGATAGCCCGGGGACTACAATGGATAGCTTCACTTTTGTGGATCCTGACCCACACGCTCTTTCTTTCTGTTATCTTTATTCTATGGTATCATGTCCTTTGTTCCGTTATCTGTGAATATTTTACCATTATTTTTAACACCATAATCAGTCTAATGGTGAAGTATATTGCTGCTTACCATGGTAGCCGTGTATCCCCAAACATGTAAAACCCCTTTCATCTTGTTAATTGGATCCAAAAACATGTTTCTCGATAAACACAATACTAATGTTGAGAGAAAAGACGAAAGTAGGACGAAATTCCTCATTTCAATCCTTCGCGGCAGCCATCTTGGACGCCACAAGGTGAGCGCTCCATGCCATCTTAGATATCAATACATACAACCCATAGATGAGTAATCAGCAGTGAAAAATAGCTATAGCCGAGGTTTGATGATCATGACCCTTGGATGCTGAACTTTCATCTTCATACTGACAACAGGACAACTTTTAATATTATATCCTACTGTACATAGATTGAATCCTGTATTGTGATTGGTTCAAACAACATCATGTGACCAAATATATTTCAAGTATGATGTTGCGTGACGTCAGACCTAGAAATATTTTTTACTTTACCGATATTCCGACGTCATTATTTCAGAAAACTACGTAAACTGTAAGAGGACAACATTTAATAATGGAGATAATCATGTTAGTATGCACTGTAATGTGATGGTCAAGCATCAATTAATGCATTAAAAATACCCTACCGTGGGAGGGGGACACCCTCTCCTACCCCCTTCCCGCTTGGGTGCTCCATTTCCTGGCCAGGGACTCCCAAGTCCAACCCCCCCCCCCCCCTTCTTCCACCCTTTCACGGGAATTCGACACCTCAACCCACAATGACGGCAGTACGGTTCTACCGTGTAATCGTAGCACAGGTATTATTTGAAATGACCTCCCACGAATTGCAACATAAAATGTTTTAACGGTTAATCTACAAGCTCCTCCCCTCACGGCCACTATATCCGCAGAATGGCAAGGACGGTCGGAAGTTCAGAACCATTGGGGTAGGGCCTATCATAATTATTCTGGACAGTTCTCGAAAGAGAAATGGTCGCACACGAAGCTTTGTCTTCAACTTCAAGCCACTAAAGATCGTTTGTGCTTCAAACGATAAAAGCAAGATACCACACACGATCTTTCTACAAAAGGTGAGTGGAGTACCCCTATCGCCCTTATGAGAACAAAAAAAATGTTTTGCAATGGTTCCACAGTACGGTAAAAGCATGGTAAGAATCCGTTAAAACCAATGTTTTAACGTACCGTGGATCCATTGTGAAATTATCGCATAAAGGCGGTAAATTGGAACGGACAAACGATGGTGAAACCATGGAACTACCCGTAAAACCATTAAGAAGACGGTAAAACTATGGTTAAACAAAGGTATACCCATATTTTTACCACCATATGTCTGTTCCAACTTACCATCTTAATACTGAGGTCCATTGTGATCCATTGTGAAATCATCGCATAAAGGCGGTAAATTGGAACGGACAAACGATGGTGAAACCATGGAACTACCCGTAAAACCATTAAGAAGACGGTAAAACTATGGTTAAACAAAGGTATACCCATATTTTTACCACCATATGTCTGTTCCAACTTACCATCTTAATACTGAGGTTCTATTATAATTTCACCGTCATTTCACCACGGTTTAACACCAGTACGAATGGGGTTTAACTATGGTGAAACCATGGTTATCTAAAGATGAAGCAAACAATCCTAAAATGTATAATGATTGTATGGCATAGATGCATCCATTCATTTACAAATAATTTGTTGATTTTAGCATTGTATGCGTATCAACATATCGTTTATCAACTTTCTCAAACCTAATCTGATTTTGTGATTGTTATTGCATGGTTGAGTACACACAATATTAAAGGCATAATGGGGATATTCAATTGCATGGTAATCGCAACATATTTTCAGGTTAAATGAAAGGTGAATGTCACCTATCTTTCTGAACATGTGTTATTGCGTTACATACACATTTCCATTATGTCATGCTTGAGTAGTTTCACAGTTGATGCTCAAAATCAAATTTAAATCATGAATATCAAATATGCTGCGAGGAAGACTAATTTAGGATTTTAGAATTTAATGTGCAACTCTATGTCTACAATGAATTATTCACGCATTGAGTGATAATGGATGATATGTTCTCTTAAAATATCTATCGCAAGCGAATACATACATTTATATCAGTAGTGGTAATCCTATCACCATATCACATTTTCGGTTAAGTACAGACTTCCTGGTAACAGAGAACAATGTCTTTTATGAATGATCAAGCAACATGATTATTATTTAGTTCTTCCATGAAACAAAAGCAAAACATATAAACATAAACTTCGAACTGTATGAATAGAAAATTCAACATGTAATATTGCATAACCTTGGGGCTTGTCAGCACATATTTTTGCTTTCTTCTTCCTACCTCTGGTAAGGAAGAACTATCGGATCGCAGAGGTCACATCCCTGTTACCTCTCTACTCATTAGCTTTTCACGCTTTCTGGTTTACAGTCCTTGTCAGAACTACACTCATTTCGAATATATAAATTGTGCCTTCAATATTGTGTTCACTCAACCATGCAATATCAATCACCGAATCAGCAAAAGTTTGAGAAGAGTTAATAATGGATATGATGATACACTAAATGCTAAGATCAACAAATTATTAGAAAATAGGAATGCATTTATGCCACATGATGAGTAAATTTCATGATTTTAAAGTGTGCTCACTCAACCATGACACGGCGTTTTTCCGGGATTCGAAGTTCATTCAAAGTGTATTTGGTTGAATACAGACAGAACATTGAATAAAAGTCAACAAAATGCTATTGGTAGAAACAGAAACAAAATTATTGACAAGAGTATAATAATCTATACATGTATTCTAAATTCTGACTTCATTTAATTGAAATCTATGTAAAATGTCTAACATTAAAACCTGTTATCAGTGAAACTTAGTGTTTGAATTAGTGGCTCAGCACAAGACCAGTTTGTGATTCTTTCCAAAATACTGATCATGGGCAACCAGGATAACTGCCCTATTTCAATACACAATAACAAATATAATTTGTTACAGTGGAAAAAAATACAACTTGCACCTAAACGGTTGGTACATATCGTGTGGGGATTGCACTGGTAATAATGACAACACATGTTTAATGTTGATAAAGTGGTTTCATCACTATTCACTGCACGACTATGACTACTAGGGACATTAATGAGCACATGACCCATGTAACATCGAAGAAGGAATTGAGAACATTCAAAGATGTCCACCTTTAAAATGTATTTCATCAATTGAAGTAGCAGGGGATATTTTACCTCATTCTACAGGCTGCAAGCCATACCCCTCAGGTGTCATGTAGACATGTGGTGCACCTGTGCGTACATATGTATTGGATATATCAATGACAATAAATACTTAAGAGAAAAAAATAATTCAACATTTTCGGGGGCTACTTTTTGAGCACATTGGCCGATTTGGCAACAATTTTACATTGTGTCTATGGAAATTTTGGGGGCTCTTTTAACATTTCCAGGGCTCTTTTAAGTATTTAAGCCCCCATGTATCATTTTCCCTTAAATAGTCATAAATCTACAGTGTGTATTAAAATCTATTTTGAACATGAATTATTTTCATTCTAGAATTACATCAATGAAAAAAAAATGTTTTGTATACGGCATAATGGAATATGTTGTAATATCAATAATTACTTTTGTTTAAAAAGCAGTTCTCTTAAAGTATTAAAATCAAGTAAATATGCATGAAGCAACCGTTTATAGGCGTTGCTACATTATGAAAAGGGTATTTTCCCATAGCAATCATTGAAGTAAAACCATTTTGATTGTATCAAACAGGCAATGGAAACCCTCATCAATATTGAAAGGAAGGTTTTGGTACATGTAATCAACACTATTTCCTTCACTGGCTAGACATAATATTTTTTCATCAAAAGAGGAAATGGCTTGTAATCACCCAAAGAGTACATTACACTATTTAACTTACAATGATACCTGACTATGACTGCTATGAATCAAATAGATGTACACCACATCCCCCCTTCCCCAGCCTATTGGCAATACCTTTCAATAATCAATAACATGGCCAGTAACTTATGAGTGTACCCACTTATGAGTTTATCTTGAAGTCGGAAGACATTAAGCACCAATTCATACTTCACTAATTTAAACACAACAAAAAGGTAACCCCCCCCCCCCCTCAGGAAAACAGCATAACTTATTATTAAAGAGGTTTTGGGCAAAATCATTTGGCAGGATTGTTTTTAAACTTATTGACTAACTTATGTGAGAAAATCACATCAATCCAATTAGTCATGCATGAGTGGGCAAATTTGAAAGGCAAAAATGACAAGGACAAGGATTTTTCAAAAGACACCTTCGTCGAGAGAGAAAACGAAGAGAAATGCACATAACCAGACACTTACACAGTCATAGGTAATGTGTTTATGAAAATTTAACACTGAAATAATACATTTGTTGTGATATAATAACAACTTTTTTGATGGAAAACGCTTCCATATAACGTTCCCGTTCATGGTTTATGCTTTTGGTAGGTTACAGAAGAGCACAGGAGGCATCTCTCCTGCAGCGGAGAGTCACAACACAATCCTTGGCCAAGCAGAACATCAGCTCTCGACAACAGACAGAAGAAGGTGGACTCGAAGAAAGAGAAAAGGACAACGTAAAGACAGACCCAGCGACGGATCTCACAGCTCCGGACACGGAGCAACGGCGGGTTCGGCCATGGGTCATACTTGCAACAACGAATAGCGGTTTCCTGGATTTCACCCAAAACTGGTTAGAAAGTCTGAAGAGATGCGGGATTCGTGACCACGTGACAATCATAGCCGAAGACACCGCCGCACGCGACGCGCTGAAAAATTTGACGGGTATAAAACTTGATATAAAAATGACTGAACAACCCAACTTGCCGGGCAAGATTTTGAAATTTGGGTCGAAAAATTACAAACAGCTGGTGAACAAACGACCAGCGTACATTCTACAATACTTGAAGAAAGGCGTGGACGTTCTCTTCAGCGACGTCGATACTGTCTGGTTACAGAATCCGCTTCCGTATTTCGTCGGCGACTTCGACGTCCATTTCCAAAGGGATGTATACAACCCGAAGCTACCCCTCGTGATATGCGCCGGGTTCGCCTACTACAGCGCCACCAACGCCACTATCGGATTAATCAACAGATGGTTGCAGCAGATCCGTGTGAGCCCACTTAGTCCTGACCAGCGGCTGTTGAATCTGCTCATACGGCAGAGATCCATTCGCAAAATGTTAAGAATCAACTTTCTCGACCAGAAGCAGTTTCTGAACGGGAGAGACTATTTTAGCAAGGCAATATCAAACCGGTTATGGTTCATAATAACTTTGCAACGCAACATGAAGTTAAGATAAAACGGTTTAAAAATGCCAGCATGTGGTATTTGAAATAAGCAAGGTGACAATAAATTTGTCTTGTTATCTTTTCATCACTATCATCTTATGTACATTTATATGAATTAAATATCAGTTGAGTAATTTAGTGTCTATAGACCATATGTGGCTCAATGGTTATGTCCAATTGTTGGTATTGAGTGTTGTCGGGCCGGATATGCCAATAGTTTTTTTTCCGACCTAACGGCTTGTGTTCTCGCTATTAAAATACAATATAAAATACCTAACTGTTGTTTTAGTACTGCTGTTATTACCCCCACCCACCCCACCCCCATTCTTTTCCTACCCCTCCCCCCTCTCCTTCTTGATGTGAAATAGAGAAGTCCCCCGACAAATGCATCGTCTTCATCGTGATGTAAGAACTTTCTGATTTATGACCTTCTTCTTTTTATAAAGATATAGCCCATTCAATGTTTTATTATAACAATGGCACTTTTGGTCCAAGAGAATATTATATGATATATATGATTTTTAATTCCGACCATTGCACATCAAAGACCCATCACAAAGTATATTTGACGTACATCTGACACGGATGATGTCAGGAAGCTAACCAAATAGTAATGTATAGTGATCTTTATACAATAGTAGATGGAGTACATTTATGTTTGCCATTTCAATATAAACATGATGTGTCGTAAGATAAAAACAACTTGGCGTTCTTTCTGCATATACAAGATTATGAGTGTAGCAAAGAAAAAACCGTTTTGATATAAATAGTTATACAAATATTTGTTCTGCCTCGAAACTGGTCTATAAATACATGTAGAAAATTAGAAAATGAATAGCTTAGGACAACGACTTAAAGCCATGAAGCATTAAAAGCCTGTTTGATGTCATCGTGACGAGATGCTTAATAAATAGACTATATAACTGCTGGCCATATTGACCTTATTTTTCTATGTATGTTTGTAATATTTATGTATATTCATGCATGTTGTAAGGTAAAGGGCCCTGCTCATAAGCATAAGACGAGGGATCCTCGTCATTAGTTTTTGTATATGTACGTTTACTATATTTTTGTTGTTTGTTTTTCGAATTAATTCAAAATTAATTGTTGAAGTATTTTTGTGACAAGGGATCACACCTTTCGCACCGTTGCACAAGTGCCATCAGAGTTTGGCTTACTCGGTTACAATAGCGGCCTCCATTTCGTGTTGTTTTTAAGGGCAAGGTCCACGCCACAGCTCTCTCTCTCTCTCTCTCTCTCCCTCTCTCTCGCTCTCTCTCCCCCTCTCTCTCTTTATTCATCTTCCTCTTTATCTCTCTATCTCTCTCTCCCCTCACGTCGCCACGCATTCATTCTCCAGCTCTGTGTAGAGATGGCTCTGATAACAAACGAAGTTAGACCGATGCCTGTCAATGCATGTCAATTCAGAAACTGGTATCAAATTGGCAGTGACTTGGTGAGCAAAATTCCTTGTTGTATATCATTTCACACTTTGGCATGATAGATTTGGTTATTGGAAGCTTTGTATGAGAAATAGATCACTGGCACACAGAATCTTCTTTTCCATGTGGTGGCCTCGACAACGTCCTCATATGTGAAATAAATCCGCAACATAATATAAAAAAAAATATGGTTTTAACGTCATTTGACACCTTAAAGTCAATGGTCTAGTATTTTAGAACATTCATGCTATCAATTTCTAGCCGTGTGATGATATGTGATGGCAAACGGCACCCTTCAAATCAAGCTTTGATAATTGTTGTTCCAAAGTTTACCAAGAAAATAATTGTATAGGGCTATATGTAACTTATGGAGAGATAGAGAGACAGTGTGTGTGGGAGAGAGAGAGAGATAGATATCAAAATATATATGTGCATTTAAAATCGTTGCAATTACATAATCTTGGTACTTCGTGATAATGTAGTTGTTTTTGTTGTTGTTTATTTCAAGGACTTAATAGGTAGCATATTGCATATAACCAGTTATCCAACACTTATAACCAGTTATCCAACACTTATAACGTACTGAACGTGAATGATATAAAAATGCTACAGACTATATCATTCATACTATTTGTCACCCAAAGACATTTCTAGCTCATATATTATGAAGCCACTTCGTTCCAGACGTGTGGCACACTCTCTCAAAAGAGACCAGAGTGTGTTCCTCATTATTCCCATTTAAACATATTCGACAAGAAGTTTCTTCCCATGTGTACCTTACATAGTACGGTTTCATATTGGTTCTCATGCACTGTGTACAAAACAAACAAAAGAAACATTTTTTAACATTTTTAATATCGGGCTGGATTATTTTGGAAAGCTAAAGAGCATCTCATTTTAGTTCATTTTATAGTGCACAATTTGTTCATTACGGATTGTTTACTTTATGTAGTATACTCTGTCAGTCTGAACTTTCACATGAATTATATATCTTGTATAGTGTTTTAAAATGTTGAAATGTATAAAGGGGCCCCTAATGTATTTTATTCGTTTGATTTATTAGGTGGTCTGTCGCCAACGACAGATCACCTCTTAATTTCGTTAGAATTTTCTTTCTTTATTATTAGGTGGTCTGTCGTGCACCGACAGATCACCTTCTAATTTCGTCAGAATCTTCTATCTTATTTTTATTCCTTGCCCCCCACTTTTTTGTGGCATGGATATCTCAAGAATGCACGTGTCATGTCTTATGATATTTTTACCATGTATAGGTATACATGTGAACTTGCGAAAATAACATTTTCAAGTTCATGGCATAATCGTGACGTCATCTACGAGCAATTTAATGAAAACCTATTAACGTTCATATCTCCAGAACTGATCATATTTAGCCAATGAATATTAAAATGCATAAAATTAATGATGTGACAATAAATTTTAATGAATAAAAACGCGCGCGTACGCGTGCGTTAGTGCAAAATCGCGCGCGCAAAATTTTAAAATGCTCAAAATCAACTAAAAATTGTTTTGCATATGTTTCAGGTCATTTCAAACATTTCAAAAATTTCCGCGCGTGTGCGCGCGTTCGCGCGTTTTTTCGTGCGTAACGCGTACGCAGCCTCAAAATTCCATTTTTTTACTGGTTTCATGTCTCTCACACTACAAACAACACATCCTGCAATTTTGAGCCATTTCCATGCCATAACGAGGTCGTGCAGGTACGTCAAAGTTGAAAGTCTGCGCGTGCGTCAATACGTTTTTGTGTGCAAATATTGCAAAAAACATGACTACCTTCAATAGGCCATAGCTCTTTAAAATGGCCGGTGACCCCCATTTTTTTTTTAATATTTGGAAAAAGTGGGAATTGTAAATGGTATTTCATGTATCATTTGGTCGTTAAAAACATCGTGACGTCATCATATTGCCATATGAATCGAAAAAATTAATTTTCATGTATGACGTCATAAACTTTTTTACCCGTTCTTGCGTATCTCAGTAATCCTTGGTCAATTTTCTTCTAAATTTCAGTATGTGATAGCTGAGACATTGCGCTATGTTAAACTAGCCCTAATTTATTAATAGACTTCCATCTTCATGGTATAAATTTGATTATAGCCATTCATGTCAAAATCGGTCGTATGCATGTTTTATGTCAATGGAAGGGGTATTTATGAAATGACATGACGAGCTTCTAGGAGCTGTATCTCGCTCATGTTCAATTCTGTTACTCTGAAGTGTTAGTATGTTGTAGCTGAGTCTACTAGCTTTCGAGGACGTCATCTTTTTTTTAATCAAATGTCGCGATCATAGCGAAATTTCAGCTTGAATATCAATTTCTTAACCATTCTAGCCCCTGATGGGCATTACGTGTTAAGTGAATGGGAAGATGTGTGGCTCAATGGGTAAGGCGCCGCGTTTGAAGACCTCGAGGCCCCTGGTTCAATTCCTGGCGTGGGTAGGGTCAACTTTTGCATTCCTTTTGCAATGTTTATTTTGCCATCTTCTTCTGTTCTATGCCTCACTTTGTCATTCTCTTTGAGATTTTCTTTCCAATTCTTTTTTCTCTCACCCCATTCTCTTACATGACTATTAATCACGTTAGCATAAACATGTTACCATTTAGGAAATTCTCTGAAATTTTAGTATAATAGGTGCCCTATGAGCTTTCTTGAGCGCTGTCTCACATTGCTTATGGATAGTTGGTGTCACGAATGAAGGTCTATAGTTCACCGTGCATTTTCCAGCCCATGTCTGTGCATGAATTTGCCAATGCAGACCACCTTATACTTGTCCACAAGTATGTCTCGTTTTCTTTCTTATACGAATCAGTAAGGGAAGGTGGTATGTGTGTGAGTGTGTGTATGATATGAGTGAGAGAGGGCGACTGAGAAAATTGAGTGAACACTCGCGTTGTCTATAATTAAGTAAATGTGCCATCGATTAACATTTACAGTGAAATGGATCCGATCAGATTGTATCAGACAATAATTTTACGTGCTTTAATTGTGTATCACCCTTGTGATTCCACTAGCAACTGCCACCCCAGTGTCATCAATAATGTATGATGCTTCTTGCAGAAAAGGCCTTGTGGGTTTATGTGTATGATACACAATTGGCATTGTTATGTTCTGAATGAACTATCTGAAACTCATTTGTTTAGTTCAACATTTGTCCGAAAGTAAATATCTCATCAAAGATTCACAGGATTATTACAAGAATAATAATCAAGAAATGTCACAAAACTTGCTAAAAAAAAAATACATCCATTGAATTTATGATGTGTAATTTTCAGTTTAAACTGTAACTTCTTCAAAATTATTTTCTTTTTACAGTACTAACACCTAGTGCAACATGAGTGTAAAGTGTATGTGTGTGTGTTGGGTCTGATATTTTTGATAAACTGATTTCATTCTTTCCTTTTTTTTCGCTTTGTCATGTCCTTTGTATATTGAAGATACAGAGGCAGAGATGCACAGGATATGTGTTCGATCTCTTAGTTCTCAACTCGT
The DNA here is from genome assembly GCA_963669155.1 of Arbacia lixula. NCBI lineage: Eukaryota > Metazoa > Echinodermata > Echinoidea > Arbacioida > Arbaciidae > Arbacia > Arbacia lixula. Next base: position 11,576,311 of record OZ022589.1, read on the forward strand.
GCCAATCAAGATGGGAATATATATCTTTGGTCTGATTGACAGGTATACCTCATCGCAATAAAGAGATACTCACGTAAATTGTATGATAATGTTTCTTTTTTACGTTAATCGGTCTTCCCAATACAGGTAAAAGAAAATTAAAATTACTGGCTCGGATTAAAACATCAAAGGCGTGCGGTAGCCAAGACTCAAGGTTTGGTTTACTTCATTACTTAAAACATACAGTACGAATATTAAGACATTGAAATACATCTTAGCTATAATGACAATTAAAAGAACGTGAGAGTGGCGACCAGACTTAAGATGAATGAATCTTGGCACTTCTTGCCTCGTAACTTGAAGAAATGATAAGATTGCAAGTCGTTCCATATATAATAACAAGTATGTGTATTGAAATGACATGTTTACACAATGGCTGACTTTATTACGGAACGAGAGGACTGGGACAATGCAGAAAATGAAAACATGAGGAAAAACATTATTAACATAGTCCAAATCCAATTAAATGCGTGAATGCTAAAGGGCTGTAAAACTCACACTGAAATCATTTCGCCCTTGTACCCTGTTCATGATAATTCCGTTCACCTCCTGTTACACAACAATGTTATGAACAATTATAATTACCCCTGTCGTATACTCTTAGATCGAATAATGATTTCCAACAGGACATCGATAAGGTTCGACGTTGTACTTGTTATTTCCAACAGCATCATGTTATGTTATACTCTCTCATTAATCATACTTCATATTTGCACACTTTTTCAATAAAATGATTTGTATTAGTGATTATTATTGCTTTTGAGTTCATCTACATTTATTTTACACTATGTTTATGCAACATAATTTAAAACAAGAATAACACTTAACAATGTTATGCAAATTACTAATAATGTCATGCAATTTACACCCAACAAATGTATGCATTCTCATAGAGAAGTTTATACACTCGTTAATTCGAGCAATAATTACATATGTTTTCTCACAAGGTCAATTACAATAACGACAAATTATTCAATACTATTAACCCATAAGCTCCTCTTCTGGAATATTTCGCCACGTATTTACACAAATCCCATAGGGCTGCGGCTTGTCTGACATTCAATGGGTAATATTGAATAATAATTAGCAACTTGACAAATATAAAGTTTTGTAAAAGTATTACTGAAATTATTGAATGATCAATGATTTCTAATCTGTAACAGCATGTGATGTCATACTGTCTCATTAATCAAACCCTTTACGTGCACTACAAGCTATTAAACTTTACATATATATTTGCACATTTCCCCCAAAACAATGTGCTGTACCCCATAATTATTACGTATTGCTGCAGTGCTTCAGCTGATCTATCGTGTCGAAAGCTTTCAACAGTTCTACAAGGTGTTAAAAGACTTTTGACAATTTGAAAAATGACTAAAAATCAGTTTCAACTGACATCAAGCTGAAATTGGCACATCATAAAGAGATGTCATTTTTTTTTACAGACAGGTTTTGTGACATTTCATTGATTACTCTTCTTGTTATAATCCCTTGGAATATATCATGAGATTTGCACTTTTGGACAAATTCGGACTTCAAAATGTGTACGTTTGAGACAATCAATTCAGAACACAACAATGACCATTGTGTATCACACCTGTTAATCCACTAGCAACTTCCATCACAGTGTCATTAATAATGCATGATGGCAGAAAAAAAGTTGCGGTTGGCATGCCCTGGGCAAAATGACCATTGTTGTAATTCGATTTAATTCTCGGATACACACAGATTTGAATTTGTCCAAAATTGAAAATCTCATTGAACATACAAAGGATTATTACAAGAAAATTAGTCGATGTTATTTCACACGACCTGTCTGTAGATTAAAAAAAATACATCTCTTGACTTTATGATGTGTCAATTTCAGCTTGATGTGAGTTGAAACTGATTCATTATTGTTTTTCAAAAAGTTTAAAAAAAAAATAACACCTAGTATAAAAAGCATTTCCATTATCCTCGGCAGTGTTCATGGACCGAGCATGGATGAACTACGCTCAGATAGACTTCCTGTGATCTATGATGACCGCCGCCTCATAAAAATTCATTACATTCGGGTGTTTTAAACAATAAGCTCTATTTCTAATCAGGCAGTGCTTCCTCTGAATAACAAAAGAAAATCTGGTTTGAGAAATATGTCAACCGTTCAGCCTTTGCTGGGAGTTCATAGCTGATCTTTTTACACACACTGTGAATTACTCTTGTGGTGAGCAAATAAAAATTTTGATAAAATTTTAGAAAGAATTTGGTCCGTAACTTCTTCGGACACCTCCGGACACGAAAATTGAGGTGGCTTCCATGGAAAGTGAAACACTCAATAAACTATGTACAAGATATTTTTAAGGAAATGTGATTGCCCAATGTGCGATATGGAGGCATTTCTCTGACATGTTTTCTACAGTATTCTCCTTTTATTACAAAAACGAAGCAACAATCGAATATGAAATTCACAGAATCGTATCATTATAAGATGTACTACTACTGCACATGCACAACAGTTCGTGAAGTGGTTCTGAAATCTTCTGCGCATACAAAATATATATTACTCTAAATGCATCAAAAATTCGCCTTGCATATTTGTCGGCGGTCGTCACTGGATCAAAGAACCAAATGCGTCAAATATTCTATTGTGCCATCAATGATCGCGACTGGTAGAGGAATAAATTATTCTTCGTGCCGACTCACGTTCTAACACCTTCCTGGTTTAAGATGCAGTTTGTGAGTCCAGTAAGGAAAACCAAATTGCTTTAAACATAATAGAATTATGTTCTATATGGATAGTCCTTTTCAAAATGTGAATAATCATGGATATTTCACGCGCCATTTACACTGTCCAGCAAAAACAGTGATTTTCTAAGATCTCGATCTTTGGGTGTAAGTTGCTAGGCAAGGGTGAAAGGCAACTTTAACCCAAAGATCGAGATCTTAGAAAATCGCGGTTTTTGCTGGACAGTGTAAATGGTGCTACTAATACTATCTACAGTCTAATTTTACTTCAGTTGGAAATTGAAGTGTAATAAACATTGATTTTGTTTTCGTAGTGGCTGCTGGAATCTAAGTTGCAAAGGTCAGAACAATTGCTAAAATCTGAAGCTGACCAATATTTGAATAGACACTAAAAGGAGTACAGAAACAAATTAAGTGAATTGAATAACATCATCGCCACTGCCATTGTCTCATCACGATCTGCTATTGAATTGTTGGATTGATTTACGTCATGAAAGTATTCAGAAGCATGCTATATGACGAATGACATTCACCTTGATACATATCACGTCTTTTAAACTTTGTTCAATCGTTTTTTGCTGGTTCTTCCAGCTTTTTCAAGTTAATTTCATTCTTCTTTAACACTGTCTTGCGAACCGAACAATACTCATGTATGGTCACCTGCATGGATCTCAACATGATGTAAGAAAACACCATTGTTTTTGAGATATTATTCCTAAGTCGTTGTTTTAATTGATAAGGTACGTATAAAAGTCTACTGGGGTATGAATTATTGAAGTGACAAGTTAGTTAAATATTAGTTTTATTCAAAGTCGAAGTCCAGTCCCGTTCCTGAGAGCTCTTTCTTGTAGAGCTCGTCAAACCGCTTGTTCTGATCTTCGGTGAAATAGTTTTTCCAGTCTCCAACCATTCCTGAAATAGAATTAGATTGCATACTATTAACTCATTAAATATAGTGTCTATCAACACTTTCATATAACAGCCAGTTTTATATGCCATGTATCACTTTTCATTGCAGCAATAATTTATGTGCTTCCCCTATTTGACACGCATATCACGTACCCATACATGTACGTGTTATCAATATCATTTAATGTTATGCACATTTATGACTTTTCATTGCATTGTTCTGATCTTCGGTGAAATACTTTTTTTCCAGTCTCCAACCATTTCTGAACTGAACACAACAAAAAAGTAAGTACCCCCTAAGCAAAATAGCATACCTTTTTATCAAAGAGGTTTTGGGCAAAATAATTTTGCAGGATTTTTTTTCTTAACTCAACAAAAGTCACAAAGGTAATTTTGAGATTCTGTCATGTTGATTGTTGATGAATTCCACTTCTGGTTTATAATTTATGTCTTTGCAATGTTTATTATCCATCTCTCGATGCACTAAAACCTATCCCGAAACTTAACCCATTGTTCTGGTTGAGTGAGCACCGGTTAGCAATTTCTCATCCCCCGTGAGTTTGAAACTTTTAAAAACACTTTATTTTGGTGAAAAATAAAACTCTGGATATTTTGACAAATATGTAACATGACCTGTTATGTTAACATAAGAAGTCATTTTCGTTTCATTGTTGAGTGAAAACACTTTAAAAATCGCACAAGAAATGCCAAAATGTATTTTTAAAACGACATGAATAATTGCCCTTGTGACGTTTAAGAGTGTCATTTTGGCCTTTAAAATTTTTCCGCTCATGCATGACTAATTGGATTAATGTGATTTTCACAGAATTTAGTCAATACGTAAAGGAACAATCCTGGCAAATTATTTTGCCCAAAACTTCTTCGATAAAAAGTTATGGTACTTTGCTTAGGGGGGACTTATTTTTTTTGTGTGTGTTTATAATTAACTACTATTAACCCATTAAATATAGTGTTTATCAACACTTTCATATAACAGCCAATTTTATATGCCATTTATCACTTTTCATTGCAGCAATAAATTATGTGTTTCCCCTATCAAAGGACTCGTTTAAAGTTTCGACTATTAAACTCTTATATTTGACACGCGTATATCGTACTCGTATATGTACGTGTTATCAATATTATTTAATATTATGCACATTCATGGTCTGTTCCATTTTGAAAGGGACTGGATTGAAAGGAATGTTACAATTATAGCCCTTGTCGATAGCTGTAATAACATTTACCATCTTCACTTTCTCTCGGTGGAAAGCGATCTAAACATTGTAGCAGCACTTAATTGCATATTGTATAATTATTTTGGATCATAGATGGCGTCGTACGTTGTTTATATATTGTTTGTATATCACCATGGTTGCTGGTATCTACTTTCGCGCCCGCAGTTTTTCACCACCAGTTCTAAGATCCTAATTTGCACAAAGGCGGGCAATTATCGTCCGCTAATTGGACGCTACTGAAGCGCAGACCGCTGAATCCTATTTAAGGAAAATGTTGATTGAAAAACCAGCTCTTCTCTTTCCATCTGCCGTTGACGACCGACACATTCACGCGTACGGGTGCAGTAGCCCTGCATGGAGAGCCACGCGTGAACCATATTTAGTCTGTACGACGATTGATTTTACGTGTCAGTGCCTAGTGGGAAATAATTCCCAGTTCGACAGAAAACAGTGCGTTCTGCTCCATTTTTGAGTTTCAATAAGAAACATAGTTTCTCTCCGGAGCCTTGTTGAACCATTTTCGACAGCTAGGCCCGGCATAGCCAAACAGACATTCAACCGTTCTTCCCTGTCGGCATTCACGGAGCGGCACGACTCACCGCTGCTCTTTCTTCGTCGTCGTCATCGGCGATCGTTGTCATTCACGGAGCGGCACGACTTACCGCTGCTCGTTCATCGTCGATCGTCGTCATCCACGAGTGGCACGACTTACCGCTGCTCGTTCATCGTCGTCATCGTCGACCGTCGTCATCCACGAGTGGCACGACTTACCGCTGCTCGTTCATCGTCGTCATCGTCAACCGTCGTCATCCACGAGTGGCACGACTTACCGCTGCTCGTTCATCGTCGTCATCGTCGACCGTCGTCATCCACGAGTGGCACGACTTACCGCTGCTCGTTCATCGTCGTCATCGTCGACCGTCGTCATCCACGAGTGGCACGACTTACCGCTGCTCGTTCACCGTCGTCATAATCAGCATCGATCGTTACGAACATTTCCAGCCTCATAGCCGTCATCGTCACACGTCATCGAAGTCCCCAGCGACGCAAGCTTCCGCCGCCATCATCATACGATCGTGAGCATTCTTAATTATCTTTGTTTCGTGATTCCATTTATTTCTTTGCTCATTGTCGTTATCATATGAACATACATCCTGCGTGATGTGATCTTAATTTATACATTGAATCACGAGAAACCTGCTACATTGAGTGTGATTGTTATTTCTGTCCAATCTTTCCACAAGAATAAAAAAAAAGGTAATTTGATCGTTGGTACATAACCACACAGCTAACAACACCCCAACGCATCGAATTACTAAAACATCATACAACGTAATAGGCTTGAGAAAAAAACATAGATGACGGAGCCCTCCAAAGAAAAAGCACAAGGCTTGAGTAAGCAGGAGGTACCATTAACCAACATTGCGTGAACATTATAATACATTTAAAGGAATAATTTTACATCACTATAAAGCGTATGAAAGTAACAAAATAAACACACACAGATAAATACACACAGGATCAGGTGAGTAAAGGTATGATCAATAATAACAACAAAAAAGACTACTTAAAAAAATACTAGTAAGGAGAGCGCGCTCCATCCTGCAAATGAATGAAAAACAAGTCAGAAAAAAAATCTTGGAACGAGAAGGACCAGAACCTACAATCCACTGCTTACCGGGCAGGGACTCACCCAATGTGGATAAGGTGTCTTACTGAAGGACACATATACCGTGGGAGGACTTGAACCTAGGAGCTCAAGATCTCCCACCGTTCACAACCACTATACCAAGAAACCTCCGCAAATTCCATAGACCACTACTTTGATGACGTACAGGAGGAAGTAATCCTTCTCACCTTTCCTCATAAAGGAACCATTCTTCGCCGCTCCCTTGATGATAAAATCCGGATTGGAGACCAGGCTTCCTTTCATGGCACCAAAGGTGGATACCTTCGCTATTGAGTTAATGACGTCATCAGATAGGGGGTTCCTCATGAAATCTGCAATTTGTTTGACTACTTCGGCGAGATCCTGAAGCAATAAGAGATAAATGGATGACACGAGATAAAAAGGCATATACAAGTTCGGGGAGATGAGAAAGGGGTGGTAGAGTGATGGGGAAGAGATCAAGAAAAAGGATAGATTAGGCTGCATAAAGAAATTTAACGATAAAAAGGGCTCAGAGAGAGACATAAAGAGGCAGGGGTAGAAGCGGGGGCTTGAACCAAATAGAGAGAGGATGGGAAGAAGTGGAAACTAGAGGGAGGAATATGAATAGGACGAGAAAGATGGCGAGGGGAAAGATGTGAGAGATGGCAAACATGATTTTAAAGAAAGACGGTAGAGGTCTTTAACAAGTCAAAGATGTATAAAAACATAGTGAGTCAATGTCATGGCGTACGGACGTGTTTTGTAAGTGCTCTGAACAGAGTCGCTGATCTAAGCCGAAATACACTGAGTTTAACTCAAAGTTTGCATTACAGCTGAAGTATACTTGTGGAGGTGAGCCAAACAGAAATGTTACCTCGATTTGCCTCTATTGTGAGATTCGCTGCAATCATATGCTGGAGGAAATAACTTTTGCATCGCACTACCTGCTGATCACTGCGCCATGTCTAACAGACGCACATCACGCCATACAGTGACCGATGGATCGGAGAACATCCGTGACGAGGTGCGTAAAGTTCTTGACGTTAATGGTGAATTAGTGGATGTTATCATGGAAAAGGTCAGGAATACACTGATTAATAAGTTAACTGATGTGATTGCAGATAAAGTTGCGGTAAAGATGAGAAAAAGCCATGAATTTGATTTGGCGGAGAGAGACAAGAAGTCTGCAGAATGTGATTGAAGAGATTAGACAACATGAGGATGAAACAGAGCAGTATTCCAGAAGGAATTGTTTAATATTTCATGGCCTTATGGAAGAGGAAGGAGAGAAGACAGACGACGTTGTGAAGAAGGTCTGCAAAAACAGGCTCAACATCGAACTCGACGTCAACGATCTCGACAGGACCCATCGCATGGGAGCTGTGAAGGGAAAACCCAAACCCAAGCCCCGCGGTGTTATTGTCAAGTTCACGAATTATAACGCCCGCAATCGGGTCTACCAGGGAAGGAGAGCACTACATGATCAACAAGGACCGCAAATTTACATACAGTAGAGTCTAACTAAAGTTAGAACTGATCTGTTTTGGGAGGTGAAAACAAAACTGAAAAATGACATTTGGACTCAAGATGGCCGCATCAAGGTGCTAACCCGTGACGATCGACGTGTGACCATAACGAATCGAACTCATTTAAAACGGATAAAGCCTTCGTAGCTACTATGTAGCGATTGTAGTGTGTATTAACCACATTATTGAATGGAACAATTATCTATCAATCCACGCCTACAGACTACATTGTAGTAAGCTTACTTTGGCCTGAATAGTTTTATTGTATGTAGGCCTACAAGGCTTCCAATTTATCGTTCTTACCTTTTGTATCACAGTGCATAGTATAAAAGTTGCGAGTCTGAGCGAGCGTTAACTCGGTTCGTAGTTTCAATTGGTCTATTGTTGTGTTACGTCAGCTATTATTGAGATCATTATTGCTCTCGTTGAGGGCGTATTATAGTCATCAATAGAGCTCTCTGACTCTCTCAAATGTTCATGCACATTTAAACGCTCGTTTATATACCTTTTCTTTTATTTTGAATGTCAGCCTCTTTGCGTATGATAATACTTTATTTTTTTCTAGTCTGATGTTCTGCTGCGTATATTATGTCCTCATCAGTTGTTCATGATAGTATTTGACATGAGCGCTCTCAATGTATAGAATTGCCTTAAGTGGTCTGTTGTATATGTTGTTACAGGGTGGTTATACTTGGTAGTTTTCTGTAATTTATCTGAAAAAGCTATCTATGCATATATCGTGTAATTTTTTAGTAGTAATCCATATTATATAGAACACTCGACTGAATTCGGTTTAGAGATTAGCGGCCTGCTCATGTTTTTCTTTCAGGCGCTAATTTGTTTTTGTTTTGCTTTTTATTTCCGTTTTCCCTGTTATTTTTTTTGTGTATAATGGTTAAACAATTTCCTTGTAGTATATGTGCGAAATCAGTTAAAAATAATCAAAAGGATCTTTTGTGTACAGATTGCAAGAAATGGGTACATATTTATTGTGCTAGTGTTCCTATAGAGGTGTATAATGATATTTCAGAAAAATTCTTTAATTGGAAGTGTCCTAAGTGCTTATTGACACAGCTGCCCTTTTTCGAGGAGGAAAGTCTTTGATCATGTCATGTTGTACCTAATTCTCAAAATGTCAAATGTAATGAACAATCGAATGGTTTAACTTTTGATGTATTATGTGAAAAGGGTTTGAAATTTGTGCAATTAAATATAGTTAGTTTATTGAAAAATTTTGAGGAGCTAAAATATATGTTGATGAAAAATGATATTCATATTTGTGCTCTAAATGAAACTAGATTAGATCAAGAAATTAATTATAGTGAAATTATGATACCAGGTTATTCAGTAGTGAGGAAGGACCGAAACCGTAATGGTGGCGGTGTAGCCTTCTATGTTCATAATAATTTAAATTTTGAGATTTTGAGCAATCAATCATTGCTTGGACTCGAAGCGATCCTCATTTTGATAAGGATGACAAAATCTCAACCTGTTCTGTTTCTGAACTGGTATCGTCCGCCTAATTCAGCAAATAAAATTTTGAATGCTTACGAATATGTACTGAAATTTATGAACAACTTTAAACTTTACTCAGTTATCATGGGCGATACAAACTATGATATTTTTTTAAAAAAACCTTGACTTCTGTCATTAAAAGATACGACCAGTTAAATAAGATATATGGGCTAAATTATATTAATACAAAGAAATGCACTAGAATCACTTCTAAAACGGGAACCCTTATAGATCATATGTTAACAAATAATCTTGATAAGGTTTAAATGTCTGGTGTTCTTGAAATATCGTTAAGTGATCATTTTATGAATCATATTATATGGAAATCACATCATGTGGCAACCGATGGTCACAATTATGTGACATTTAGAAAATCTCGTGGTATCAACTGGCAGGTATTCCGTGAAGACCTCAGGAGGCAAAACTGGAGTGATATTGAAACCTTTAGTGATTTAAATGATGCTGTAAAGAAATGGGAAGAAATGGTCCTAGTCGTTATTAATAAACATATGCCACTGAAAACCAAACGCATGCGTAAGAAATATTCCCCATGGTTGAATGATTCCATTCACAAACTTATGAGAGATAGAGATACAATCAAAAAGAGAGCAATCGCTCAAAAAAGTGAACAGTTGTGGAAAGAATATAGACGTTTGAGAAATAAAGTTACATTTGTTATAAGAAAGGCTAAAAAACAATATACACTGTTAAATTATCTGAGTGTGCAAACAGAAACCAGATATGGAACATTCTTAAATCACTTTTAGCAAACAGTGATGCATCTTTAAATCTTCCACGCAGTGACTCTAGAAGTAGAGCATCTCAATTCAACGATCATTTCGCTAGTGTTGTTACAAATTTGTTCAACAATGAGCGTAGTGCGAATGATGAAACATTTACGACTGTAAGAACGGCATTGTGCAACAATACGCTTATAATTAATACGGTATCGGAAGCCGATATTATTAAGGGAGTGAGTGAGCTAAAAAATAAAAAATCTGTTGGTCTTGATGGCATATCTGTTCAGATACTCAAGGTATGCATTGACATTTTGATAAAACCAATAACTTACTTAATAAATAAATCTATTAGTGATGGAAAAGTCCCCAGGACATGGAAATTGGCGAAGGTTATACCTATCCACAAAAAAGGGGATAAAATGAACCCGGATAATTACAGGCCAATTTCTTTGCTGCCTTGTGTTTCTAAAGTACTCGAGTGAGTAATCCAGTTACAACTAGTTCGTCATCTTCAGGATAACAATGTACTTGCCCATGCATAGTCTGGGTTTAGGGCGAAACATTCCACTGTCACTGCTTTAGTAAAGGTCACGGATTAGTGGTTAATGGCTATGGACGAGGGGATGTACACTGGGGCAGTATTTGTTGATTTACACAAAGCATTCGATACGGTTGACCATGCGTTGTTGTTGAAAAAAATTGGTATCTATTGGTGTGAAGGGTGAATCGCTCAAGAGGTTCGAAAGTCACCTGTCAGATAGAAGGATAGTGACAGTAATTAACCATGTTAACAATGAGTTCTCTGAAGAAAGGTTGTTGACCCATGGAGTGCCCCATGCAGGGCTCTCTTTTAGGTCCTTTGTTATTTGTAATTTTCATTAATGATTTGCCGAATATTTTCCGATTTTGTCATACACATCTTTATGCTGACGATATGATAATCTACTTTTCTGACAAAAATGCTCATGTAGTAGAAGAAGTATTAAATTAGGAACTGAATGATTTAAATAATTGGATAACTAAAAATAACTTATTTGTTAACTACACTAAGACTGTGAGTAAGCTGTTTGGCACGCGGTATATGCTATCAAAGTGCAATATCCTGAATGTTAATATTAGAGATGTACACATTAGTAAAGTTGAAACAACAAGATATCTCGGAATTTCTATCGACAATGAATTAAAATGGGATTTACATATAAACAAAATGTGTCAGAAAATTGGGAAAATGATCAGTTTTCTTGGAAGATTGCGACATTTCATTAGTAAATCAAATTTAAATCTGATATATAAATCTGTAATACTTCCTCACTTTGATTATGGGGATGTAATTTGGCAATCAGCACCCAACAGTTCTCTTCAATGTTTGCAAAAACTTCAAAACAGAGCCGGCCGTATTATTATGAAAATTAATCCATATTCTTATACCTCTACTCAACATGTTCATGATACATTAAAATGGGATTTACTGGAGTGCCGTTATAAGAAACATCTGTACACAATGATGTACAAAGTGTTGCACAATCTTAGCCCGGATTACATGTCTGATAACATTACAATTAGAACTTCCAGTTATGCACTCCGTTCAAGTCAAAACTTGAATCTTCCTAAACCAAGGTCAAATAATTGTAAAAGAACATTTTTCTATAGGGGAATATCACATTACAACCAATTACCCATTGCAATTCGAAATGCTTTAAATGTACGATCCTTTCAGACTTAATTAAATGATTACTTTGGATAAAATATTCTTCTCTATAGGTGAACAGAATTTTTTTAATGATTTGTGCGTATGTCATATGTTATTTTTCGTAGTTAAATACTTGTTGTTCTCTGTATAGTAAATGTAGGACCCCAAGGAAGAACAGCAGTATTTCATTAATACAGCTGAATTTGGGCTATCCTTCATTTCTGATACTGTACATATGCTTCTTAATTTGTATGCATTGTATGTATTTTTATTTTGATTCGGAAATCAATACAAACAAACAAACAATAAAAACGAAGACATGGACATTTTACCCTCACGTTTGGCATCTAGCTGTCACAATCAACTGACCAACGCTCAAAAGAAGAAACCTTGCGCTCAAAGCAGTCTATTTTTCTTATCATAAATCTGTATAAAACAAAAAAAAATTTATTTCGCTTGATTGTACTTAATTTCTACTAATGCATTTTAGGCATAGATGTGTAGTTTTAGATGGATTCCGCGATGTACAAGCCGTCACAGCTTTATTGCGTCACAGCGACTACAATAAGAGTGTGCGGCAAGGTTGATTGATTAGTCAGTCCCGACGTAGGTCAAGATAAGTCACGGTGTGTCAATTTCACAAAGCAGAGGCGCGTCAGGGTCAGTGTCCGACTGAAATATTGGCATTAACGCATTATTCCCGGGATGCCCGTCTAAAATGAAAGATCTATCTATGCTCAAGTTAATAGCCCCACCTTCATGGAAATAGGTGCTCCTGACATGTACTTCCGGTCAAACTCCATTGTGATTGAGTGACGAATTGACGATGATAAAAAAGAGTTTACCTTCTTCATGTCCTCGTATTTTAAGAAGAGAACGTTTGGATGGTTTCTATTCTTCCACCAGGGCAGCACATTGTCAAACCACGATCCTTGTGGAGCTGAAAAAATCAATAAAGGTTAATTGAAAAGTATTAAACTTTAATGATTGTAACGCGTGGGTTCGGATTGAAATAAATTGTGAAGGATAAAGAGGCTTTGTTTAGCGACCATCGCTCGATGAAAACTATACTATGCTACTATATCATTCCGTATGTCATAACGCTTGCATTGAACACTTTGACTAGTACCCACATATTTCTACACACATATCATAGTAGAATGTTACGACACATTACTGTTCGAATCGCGTGTAGACCTAATTTCCACAGAGTGCAAGTGAATAAAGTTTATATACTATCTGCGTTGCCACCACTTATTATATTATGACATCCACCAGAACAAGTTATTATTATTATTCTTTGATCGAGTGATTCCTATGACTGCCATGATTGACCATCAAATGCAATTGTATGACCACCAGACGAATAATGCGGCGGCCACCCGATCATAAAGTGTGCCGAAGCAAATTAATGCCGAAACCGTTTCCCCATTCCAGTCATGCCCTTGAACTAACCTCTCCCGGCCAGGAATTCCTCGAAGAAGACATCCCATGATTCGTAAGACGGCATCTGAGGGACGTAGCGACAGAAGTGGTAGTAAGACACCGCAGTGTCCTTCGGGTTTCTTGCTAAGTAGATCACCTGTGAGAGCAAACACAGAGGACCGTAGTTATAATGGTGGTTTAAATTTCATGGGATAGTTCACCCTGTATTTAAGTTGGTTTCAATAAAGGCAGAAACCTGAAATAAACATATTATCGAAGGTTTGATGAAAAATTAACAAAGGATAAGAAAGTTATGATCGTTTAAAGTTTAGATTTTGTGACGTCCCATGCAAGGTGCTCTATCATATGTCGTGTACAATGTCTGTTTTCTTATATGTGCATTTTCTCAAAAAGATATGCTCCTATTTACCTGTGCTAAGTAGATCACCTGTGAGAGCAAACACAGAGGACCGTAGTCATAACGGTGGATTAAATTTCATGGGATAGTTCACCCTGTATTTAAGTTCGTTTCAATAAAGGCAGAAACATGAAATAAACATATTATTGAAGGTTTGATGAAAAATTAACAAAGGATAAGAAAGTTATGATCGTTTACATTTTATTTTTATTTCATGACGCCACGTGCGAGGTGCTCTCCGATATATTGTATACAGTATAATTCCATTTTCATACAGATATGTGTGTAAACACCGTCTACCAATGATGTATCTAATGCACAGGTAAATAGGAGCATATCTTTTTGAGAAAATGTACATATAAGAAAACAGTCATTGTACACGACATATGATAGAGCACCTTGCATGTGACGTCACAAAATCTAAACTTTAAATGATCCTAACTTTCTTATTCTTTGGCGGCTTTGCATTAAACCTTCACTCATATGTTTGTTTTGTGTGTCTGCTTTTATTGAAATCCACTTAATTTCACGATGAACGATCCCTTTAAAGAACAATGACTGAAGCGATACAGTGGACATACTATTTCGCCGTTGCCACATAAATAATATACTTCTTTTAAGTCTTTTATCAGTCTTTTTCGGCTGTCTTTCGAAGTTTATATGGTAGTCATTCAGGATTAAGATCCAATTCTACTATCTGTATAGAAATACAGTAAATTGGCCTCCACTGGCAAGAAAATACAGAAGAATGACAGAAAATTACAGAAAACACACACAAAAACACAACAGTGCATTGGAACAACAAAAATGTATATGATACAGAAAACACAGGAGGGAGAGAACCTCCCAAGGTCCCTATAAAAATCAGAGCATTGCACAATACCGGTAGTATAGTCATACCAGTATAGTCATGAGCAAAGATAGGTAGGTATTTTCCACTTTACAAGGAAGATCTACTACGAGATCCATGTTATACTCAGGCTTTCTAAGTCCATTGTTTGATACAAGAAGTAGTCTAAATATTGATCACAGACAGTACACAGACCTTTCCTTTGGGATCGTCAGCTTGGATGTCTCGCGGTAACCATTGTGACGGAGAGTGAGTCTTCATAATCCTGGGAGAAGGCATTGTTGCAGCTATATCAATCACCGCCGGTGAACTCTATGAAAAAAACATATGATGACGTCTTGCGTTTAGCTGATATATGTACGAAAATGTAACGCATGCCTTTCAAGCAATATGTATTAAAAATAAAATAGCTTGTTGAGGTATGTCCGAAGAGTACGTTCATTTAAGTAAGCTACTACCTCGTTACTCGTTAAGTCACAAAGATGAGATGCAGTTGATGCAACCGACAGCCAATTTCTGCAGGAATTGATTCAAATATTGAACGATTATGGCCAAGCATCATACGGAGGATATTCATTCTAGAAAATTATGATAATCTATTGATAAATGGATCGAATCTTACCAATCCAATATAAACGTATTTTAAATATTTTCTACATATCAACCTGTCATTTTGAAGTTCTATAATTTTGACTTTATTCCTTTCCCTCTTTCCCTCCCCTTTTATTGTTTTCTTGATGTGCTTGTTCTTGTTAAGTTGCACTTCGTCTGCTTCTGTTACATTGTTCCATATGATTCTTCGTTATTGTTCCTCTTAGTTTCTTCACCTTCACCTTCGTCTTCGTTTTCTTCGATTTGCCCACTTCTCTCGTTTGCTTCGTTCTTTTTTTCCTTCTTCTCCTCCTTCTGCGAAACATCCGTAGAAGATCGGCTCTTTTTCATTTCAGCGCATTGAAGTCATACTTACCTCTATATCAGCAATGTTAGCTAAGATGTCTAGAAATGGCACAAGTCTGAAGATATGGCGACCTCCCAGATTATTTATGTCTCCACCATTTTTGATCAAGATCGCAAGTTGTTCGACCCAAGTAGTTCCTGTAAAAGGTTTTTTTCGAAACATGGGTTATCCATAATCGAATTTACCTCAGCCCCCCCCCCCCCCCCCCGGCTCTCTCATTCTCTCTCTCTCTCTCTCTCTCTCTCTCCCTTATCTGCTGTCTCTCCATTCCTCTTCCTCTGCTGTATCCCCATATCTTCTGTAGTCAGTGTTGTTTTCTATTGTGCAACACACACATACGCACACACGCATCTATGGGCCTACATTGGCTGTGTGTGTGTGTGTGTGTGCGTGTGTGTGTAACAAAATGGACAACTTAATCGGCGACATTTGAAAATACTGTGCATATATCAAGAGAAAAATTTTAGCTTATTCACAATTCCCACCCTACCCCCTTTAAAGATATTATACTATATAACGATGAACTGATATATCACAAATATATGATAATAAAAAGAGAAAAATAGATACCTGCTTTTGGATAGGTAACGATGAGGAGATCATCCGGTCGAACAGCGAAATTTCGAAGCTTGTGAATAATCTTCCTCGGCATATGGATAGGCATGATGACGCCTTCAAACTCGAAGCATGTCTTCTCGACACACGCAGGAACTTTCGACGTGAACCCATCGCTTGCCGCTAATTGGTTCATTACTGTAGGATTGTTGTGAATTTTGAGAATATCAATATGAATGGGCTATTGTTAACTTCAGCATGTTTATATATGTATTTGATTTGTTCTGATTTGATTTGGTGTTTATTTATGCACGGGAGCCATTGATCAGCCAATAAGGCTGTTTTTCAGAAAGGCCGTGCCTCATAAAAACAATAATAATAGCACATTCAGATTTTTCAACATAAATCAATGAAAGCAAACACAAAAATTATGAACAACATGTACATGTATGAAACTAACAAACAAACAAGAGACACACACAAATAATTATGTAACAGTGTCAAACACATGGGGTGGATCTGAGCAAAGCAAAACAACTCAATGTGTAAAACCGATACCAAAAATAAAACTAGATTATCTTTTCTAATTCTTTTGCATGTAAGTTCAAATTATCTAATGTCCGAGTAGGCTCTGGTAATGAATTGAAATCTTGGATACTGCAGCTGTTTCTTCCAAAGTCTGTTCTGGGTTTCGGTAGACTTAAAATTCCTTTTGAATTACGAATGTTGTGGGAGAGGCGGGGTTTAAGGGTAATCCTATCACACAAGAATGAAGGTAATAGACTGTGGAGTAACTTAAATACTAGCACAACCCCTTGAGTCTTCCACCTGCTTTCAACACGTTCCACGTTTAACCTGGTATAAAGTGCTGAAGTACTATACATACTATCGACCATTAAAACGGTTCGAAGAGCTCTATTCTGCATTACACTGATACGCCTAATTTGGGTTTTCCCTGAGGTTCTCCAAATATAAGATCAGTAATTAAAATGTGGTTGGTTGAGACATCTGTTTAGTGAAAGAGCAGTACTTTGAGAAATGATTGACCGTATTCTTGTTAAGCAGTATAATCCGGAGGTCAGTTTACTTTTTAGATGTTCAATCTGTTCATTCCATGTCATACTTTCATTTAAGATTACGCCCAGATATTGGTATTTACACTTACTTACGTGCTTGACAGGGAAATTGTTAATGTTAATTACTACGTTTTCAAAGAGTGTCTTTTACGACTTGATGCAGTAATCATATATTCACACTTACTACAATTCAACAATGATTCGTTATGTCGCAACCAGTAAGTAACATTTTCTAAATCTTCATTAATAATTCGTTCCATTTCACATGGATCTTTGCTGGCATATTAGAGACATGTATCATCTGCATATAGAAATAACGTACAATGACGTACCACTTTAAACAGATCATTGATGTATATAATAAATAAGAGCGGACCGAGGATACTTCCCAGGGTTACTCCGCACGTGCGTTGGCGAGGTTCACAGAAATTTCTGTTGGTAACTATAACCTGCTTACACATATAGTCTCTCACCAGACTAAGCTTTCTTGATCAAATCCATACCTACGTAATTTATCAATGATTGTCACATGGGGAACCATATCAAACGCCTTTTTCAGGTCTAATGCTACCATGCCAACAGCGAGTCTTTTATCTAAACCTGTACAAATGTTTTTTGTTATTGCTAATACAGCAAGAGAGACAGATAAGTTCGGGCGAAAGCCAAACGTTATTCAATAAATCATTATTATAAAAAATATTTATCTATCTGTTTAAATACAAACTTTCCCATTACGCTTGATAATATAGGGAGAACAGAAATTGGTCTCTAATTCAATGGATCTTTAATATATCCTCCCTTTTAAATCGGGTAAACACGGGCTAGTTTCCAGGCTTCTGGTATCTTACCCATAGCAAGAGATAAATTTATGATATGGGTTAATGGTTTAACAATATAGAGTAAAGAATCTTTTAATACACTTATTGGAAGTTCATCTAATCTAGCTGTTTTGTTTTTCGCAATAACGTCAAAACACTTAAAGGGTTACTAAATTAGAAAAATAAGTTCCCACTAATCTATGTAAAATTATTTACTAAAACGAATTTCACATTTGTTTACCGCAATAAAGTCTCATTTTGACGAAAATTAAAAAAAAACCGCACACTATCAGGGACGTCATAGAAGTCATAGTGCCATAGATTGTACGGAAGTAAACAATACATCATTTTCGTAATATATTCTCCAGATATCCAGAACCAACACTAACTTCTATGGGGAACGTGCCTTTGGCACCATAGCGGCTAGACTCTGGAACTCTATCCCCCTCCACATACGCAATGCCCCATCTGTCGATAGCTTCAAACGCGCTCTCAAAACATTCATGCTCTCCCATTAAGTACCCAATATGGTTTTAAGAACTCTTTGGTCTATTTGTGTAGTTTATATTTATGTGGTTTACAATTATATGATGTTAATGTGTTCATTATGTAATTTGTTATCTTTAAAATGATTGTAAAGCGCATAGAGATTGTTAATATTATGCGCTATATAAATGTTTGATTATTATTATTATTATTATTATTCACAACTTTCCCCCTAACTGCGTAGTAACGCGTTATTCCATTCACCTGTATCTTGTTATTCAGATTCAATGGATGGAATGAACCTTGAATCTATTAGTTGTTGCTACTCGGACAAACCTCGGACAAGCTTTGGGGTTCCCATTGGTAATGTATTCTTTGAACGGCGTGAATAAAATATTTTCTTCACGCCGTTGCCATTTATGGCATTTTGACGCTCTGACGTCACTGGAGGCGTGCGTTTTTTTTTTTTCAATTTTTCGTCAAAATGAGACTTTATCTCGGCAAAAGAATGTGAAATTCGTTTTAATGGATAAGATTACATAGATTAGTGTGAACTTATTTTTCTAATTTAGTAACCCTTTAATAATATCATGTTGAGAGCTATGCATGAATGTTAAAATAGATGGGGCGCTACATACAAATTGAGTAGCATCACCCTGAGTAAGTGCGCATTCATATTTCAACCTCTTGGCAACATCAACAAACACATTATTGATAACATTTGCAATATATTTATGATTGACGTACTCAATGATGCCAGTTTTGCAATTCATCGCATTGGATTGTTTCTTGTTTCTTAATCCGAAATGAAGTAAGGCTCGTTATTCCAAAACTTACATAATCTGTGGCGAAGACGGGAAAGCCCCCGTCACACTTATTCGGAATCAGCAGGAATCAAGCAGAACCAGCCGGAATAAAAAAAAAATCAAAATTCGAGCCACATTCAGAAGGGAATTTCGAATTGAGCTAAATACGTAAAAATGCCGTTCGAATACTTAGAATGTCCTCCGAACCCATCTCGAAAGATTCTTGCACATTCCGGGTTTATTGGCTCTCGAATGCAGCACAATTGTAGTTGGAACACAGTAGGAATATTTAGAATGCAGTTAGAATGCAGTCTGAATAATTGGAATGCAGTCAGAGGGCTGTTGGCCTACACTTCGAATGCCGTTCGATATTTTCGAGTGCGGATGCACCTCAAAGTTTTGAGCATGAGCAAAACATTCGGGCCGGACACTAGAATGGAACCGAATATTTGGAATGCACTCAGAATGCAGTCAGAATGCACTTAAAATATCCAGGAATGTGCCAAGAATTTTCATTCCGACGGCATTCTGGCTTATTCCGCCTCTAGTGTGACTAGGGTAGAAAACCGGTAGGGCAGTCGTGTTGGAGGGGGGAGGGGGGGGGGGGGGTAGAATCGCCATTACTGTTTACCGTTGTTGTTCACCTTTAATTTTAAGGGGAAAAGGTTGTTTATTTGTGTTTTCTCCATGGTATCCAATTTCCATTAAGTTATGCGAAAAGAAAGAATGAATCTAGTCATGCCGTATAACGATGAAAAAAAATGTGTTGTGTTGTTGTTGTTAAATAGAAACATTGTCAAGCGAAAGGTTTCAATTTTTCTCATATATGTTTACTTAGAATGTATTATATATTACATAACATCTATATACTTTCACTCGGGGTCCAATGTACACAAGCCATGCTTCTTTTTGGACCCCTCTACAAAAATAACATCCCTACGAATGAATTATGTTAATTATTTCTCGTTTGTTATATTCATTAAATCTTTATGCATGTATTTTGTTTGTTGTTCTTTTTTGTGGAAAAATAAAATTGATTCTTGAATCTTGTTGTTATGTGGATGGGAAGGGGCTGATCTATCATCACCAGGGGCGATTGAATACGCATAATTCTTTCGAAGGGTTGGTCATAGGCTTATGGGACTAGTTCATTTTCAAGCAAGAATCGATATCATGTTTATCTCCCATTGCCAGACCTGTAAATTTCGATGTGGGAGTATTGGTGCATTTTGAAATTAATTTGTCCAAGTTCAAAATTTATACTAAAAGATCCATTCTTGATCAAATGTTTACCACTTACAAACCTAAAAATATAGTTTTGCGCTGGGTGGTGGGGTGGGGGGAGGGGGTAGTTTGGACCAGAATATGAGCGATTAAAACCTCCAACAGAGGCGTCGATCTCCCTTTTTTTGGTGTGTGTGGGGGGGGGGGGGGTGGAGGGGGGGGGGGGGCAAAACAACCATTCGCAGCCATCGTCTCAGGCAGCAATTGCTCAGATAAAATTAAAATCAAGATGCTTGATCCACGCCACCTCTTGATACATGCTTTGGCCACAAAATGCACATGCATCATCTTTAGCCGAGATTATCATTGTATAATATCCTATCATTTTTTAATGACAACGCCGTCACTAAAATAAGTTTGTTTCATTTTCGGAAAAAAGAACCTTATTTCTTATTCGGACTAACGAACCTTTTTACGTTTTCGGACAAACAAACCTTCGGAATAACGAACCTTACTTATTTTTCGGACTAACGCACCTTCGGACTGACGAACTTATTTCGTTTTTGGACTAACGAACCTTCGAAATAACGAGTGCTTTCCTTAACGACAGCTGCTAGTGGATTGACATTTAGATATACATGTACAATGATCTAAATAATCATTTAGGTATGCCCTAAAATGTGAAGTGATGTGATGACATTTTAAAAGGACCCTACGACGATATCTTCCTTCCCACACTTTCCCCCTTTTGGTTCTACGCCGGGGCCTCCCAACACCAATAATCCTACAAATCAACTCAAAATAATGCTAGTAAAATATTTGTGATGTCCAACATCCACAATTGAATTTTCATATTCACATGAATATATTTTCTCTGCTCCAGGTACAGATGTATTTTTTAATGATAAATTAGAATGTTAAAACGAATGTACGTATATACTCACCCTCCGACATAATGACAACTGTGCTCAGACGGATCACTGAAGAGAGCAAGTGGAACGACACTTGTGAGTGAGTGCGATCAAATTCTTAGTGTGGACATGATCCGGAGCGTCGATGTGATATATGACAACAGTTCGTTGTATGGTTCCAGCAGGGGATCCGAGGATCTTCAAACGGTCGGGGGTATATGGCGCCCACCCCCCCCCCTTTTTTTTTATGCCAGGCTTACACAAATGTCTTGCAGAGGTGTAAAGGTGCCCCCCTGGAAATCGGACATATCAAGAACGCATTTATCTCTCTTGACATAATAAAATTGTACACCCCCCCCCTTTCACACACACCCCAAAAAAGAACAGAAAAGCATTCTTTCCTTCAAAGGTGAGGGGAAGTATTCATTCTTTCGCCCCATAATTATAATAATCAAAAATAGGGAGCCACCATCAGGGGCAGAACGGCACTCCCTTGACATCGGGACCCATATTCTTTACCTCTACCCCTTTCCCCCTACCTTGAAAGACTAGTTACCCCTTCTCACATTTTACCAACTCTCGAGACTCCATAAATATTCATCATTGTCATGTTCGAGAGGGAGTGAAATACGTAATCACATACATTGCAAATGATATCATAATCAATCAAGTAGTCCTACTCTGATAAAATTATATGGACTGTCTGATAATAAACCACTTTGAACTATCACCAACTTGACTATGTGTGTGAGAGAGAGAGTATAGGCCTATCTCTATTTCGCAAACATTACCAGCATAAAAAAAAAGGATCAGGTTTTCAGTGATCAGGTGGGTCGTATATCATACTCAATAAAAGCAGGAACATGTAACCAGACGTTTGTTACACTTTTAATGTAATATGGCTCGTGAATCTTAAATAGTAATGGATGATATCAGTTCACATATTTACCCGTTCATTCATTTTACTGTTACTACCAGCAATACATTTTGAAACGCCCAGTGGTCTGGAATGTATGAATAAGTATCTGTTGTGAGAATACTTGAGTGGTACACCTCGATCATCCGAAGGTCGTCTTAGCTCAATTGAGACGGAGTATTTTAAAGGGCAAAATTGATCATTTTTTCGCTTTTAAAATGACAACTTTGTATCTTTTTAATGAGAGGTTTACTATAAAAAGAAACACACATTCCCTCATAAACCAACATTTTGCCTTTAAAATTATTACAAAAGTAATACGTATCACTATATGCGAAAATTTTTTTCATCTTCTGCAGAAATCGATGTTCTTTCATGAGAGGCATCTTCACAATTAGCCTTTTTTTTATAATGCATCCAACACTTTTTCTCTAACTACGTTGAAACGAGTTATGACATCCACCTTTAACTCGTGATTCAGTTTTAATTGGCGGACTTCATTCTGGATATGTTATTGTTGCTACATGGAGAAATCTCGGACAAGCTTTGGGGTTACCATTAGTGAAGTATTGCTTGAAAGACGTACGTAAACTTTTGATACATGACGAAAATGGTAGATCATTACCGTGCCTTGCTTTACGCACGTAGGGCATATTCGTGCAAGGATGTTTAAAGAACTGGATGTCCATCTCCTTGAATGAGTTTCAAATCAGCCGCATAATATTCATGATCTACAGCTGCCATTTACAATGCAGTACATACGCTGTCTATCTTGATTTTAAAAATGTAGCATGCTTTTTTCTGATTATATATATTCCTTATTATTATCGGTATCAGACATCTGAGCAGTGGTTTTACAAAACCATATTCCCCTCATTTCCAGTGCCGATGGGGCAAAGATGGTAATACTGACAATATTTCAATCTTTCAAACATAGTCATATTGACATTACCATCTTTCACAAAGCTTATGGACTTTGCGTGAAATAAAAACAGGAAATATCGTCTTGTATTGTCCCTGGTCTAACATCCGGGAGTTTTTCAATCAGGCGAGTATTGCGTTCTTAGCAGGCAAAGCTCCGCGATAAGCGCGCGGACGAGTGCCATTTCCCATATGTTTACACGTAAAATGAGCAGGCGATCGCCTCTGTGTTGTGTGCGCGTCGCGCGCTGCATGCAGCTAGAGCGCAGACTTAGCTGACGCTGCGTGGTAATTTGAAAATTTGTGTTGTCAACAAGCAAGCAAAATGGCAGCGCCCTGTGCAAGAAGATTTGCTTCTTTCGATGATCAGGAATTTGATGACATATAAAACAAAGATGCACAGAACACGAAGAAGGCAACTCTGCAAGCAATGGCGATATTCAAGAAATATTTGGTGGAAAAACTTTTTGGATATTGACGTTCAAACTGCAGATAAGAAGACTTTAGCCTCCGTGTTATAGCCAATTAAATTTTACGTGGAGCTGATGGAATTCATTACAAGACTACTACATCGTCACACAGCATTCCTGCAGGCATCAATAGGCATTTGATTTTTTTTTAACTATTGCGCTTAATAGTTACGTAGTGGTAATGATAGTGGGTACGTATTAAAAATGGGATGCTATAGAAATTTAGAATTATTCCCTCTAGATGTCTGATGTGGATAATGATAATATTGACAGGCTCTTACGTTCATAGGTCGTATCCCCCTCAAGTCCAGTCAATATTCTATTAATATGCATGTATTCCAACTTTCGCTGATGAATCGGTAGACTAAGTTTTGCCAGACACTGTTTGTACTATAGCATATACATGTAAGGACAAGAGAATACAAAGTGTGACCATTTTCTGGATGAAAATACTACTTTGGGCCTGGATAGGCATGTTTCTCACGCTACCTATCTAAAAGGGACATATTTAAGAGAAACAGCATCTTTGCCAAAACTCTTCTGCGCATCCTAGTTTGTTTCTGCGTCAAATCCTAGCCAAGATCATCCAGAATAGGCGTCTTCGAACATGGGATCAAAAAGAAATCCAATGTAAAGCTGTCTTTGTGATTTGAAGGACAGAACAATAAATTCGCAGTCATTAAACAGCTGATGGTACTTCACGTAATTGAAACATCTTTGGTTCATTTGGCATCACACTGCCATATGTGTTACGACGAAAGAATCAACACCCGCCCAGTGATCTGATGATGATGGCCGATACAATTTAATGTCTTTTAGGGCTCACTTTTTTTCAAAAGCAAGTGCATTTACAGCGGGATAATATGATGCATTATACCAGCAAAAGGATCTATCAAACACTTAAAAAGAAATAAACTTCGACATTGCCACATTTGAGCGGTGCATGATGTAAATATGATAATATAATGACCGTTATAATTACCGGATATAATCATAATATGTATGTTATTAATAATAATATAAGTGCGATAGTTATCAACTGCGACATGACAAACGGGTGCTCCAGAATATGTGAGTGTGAATTGAGAGTCTAGGAGCTGGGACGTAGCTGACAGTTACAAGGTTGATAGAGCGTTCTACTGTTAGGCCTTCATCAGTTTCTGAAGTATAAACATACGTGAACAAATACACTGTATAAACAAGCATAATTCAAACTCAATATTAATCAATTCTAGCAAAAATCATAAGCATAGCAAAAATTACGTGCGAGAAATACTTCAGAGTACTTTGCTCGGCGGTGGGCTGTCTGAGCTATGGGTATGCTTGTTCAGGTGGTGTGGTATGTGTGCAGTGCGTGTGATAAGGGGTGAAGTGTGAAGTGTGGGTTGTTGACCTGTAACACGGATGTCACTTTTAGTGTTATGACCTGTCTTTATTTAGGGCATCAACTCTATATAGAAATAGTGTGATATATCCATAGACAATTTTGTTGAATTCATATTATTGATTAACTCTCCCCCCCTTCTCTCTCTCTCTCTCTCTCTCTCTCTCTCTCTCTCTCTTTATATATATACACATGTATATACACCTTTCTATTGCAACCTAAAATCACTGTCAGAGCCAGGTTTTTTTTTGTTATTGATTAAATCTGTATAGATGTTTTGTAAGTCATGTAGGTAGTACATCTTAAAACTGCGGAAGCATGTAGGTTATGTATCTCTGCCCAAAATCTTCTGCGCATCCTAGTTTGTTTATGCGTCAAATCCTAGCAAAGATCATCCAGAATAGGCGTCTTCGAACATGGAATCAAAGAGAAATCCAATGTAAAGCTGTTTTTTGTGATTTGACAAACAAGACAAACTAGAAAAATTTATATTACAATAACATTTGCTTTTGGTCGCTACAGCAGAAAAAGCTATCACTGATAGGAAACTGATGGGATTTTGGGGAGGTGTTTTTTTTTCCTTCATTTGTTTTTTATCCCGTCCAGTCGCTGAAAATGCTCTCAGTGGGGGGGGGGGGGGGGGGGGGGAAGGGGGGGGGGGTAATGAGGTTTTTCGAAAAAAAATTAATCCGCCCAGTCTAGTGGAGGTACGCGACCGAAAATAGTGGGGGGGGGGGACATTTGATATTGTGTCCCCCCCCCCTTCGAAATGGTGGGGGGGGGGGGGGGGGACGCGTCCCCCCTCGGGATTTCCGCCAGCTGTGTGTACCGTAAAGGGATCGAGAGGAAGTAAGAGTAATGTGTAGTGGGGGAGAAAGTAAGAGAGATACACTGAACTCCAAAAGTTTAGGAACACCTGCATTCAGTGTATAATTGGTAGGCTTTATTGATATTCAGGCTCATAGCATAGTTCAATTAAGTTTCGTTTTAAAGTGAATAGTATATGAAGAATGTACATTTTATCCTTGATTCAAACAAAGTTATACTCTATTAAATGGCTGCCTACCAGTCAATATGGCATTTTCTCAAAATGCTAACCTTTTTATTACATAATAATCTAGATATCCAGAGCTTTTCACCATTATACATGGTTAAATGCGTAGCTTCATTCATTTTTCCTTTTCCTAGTTAGAAGTCAAACACGCAAATAAAATTAAACGATATTTAGTGTTTAACTTGTATGGAAACCTCTTTTTTTTATTCAAAAACATAAATGACAAGAAAGGGGATTGAAATCTGTAAACTGGGGCGGCCAATCCATGATTGCCAGGACTTGTGTCTCTTCCGTTTTCTTCAAGTAGCCTTTGCATATTCTTTGAATAGTCGTGACGTGTGCTTTGGGTCATTGTTCTACTGGAAAACGAACCCTCCTCCGATCAGGCGTTTCCCTGAAGGGAAGGCCTTCCGCTGTAGGATTGAATGATAGCCTTGCTGGTTGAGGATACCCTCTACTCTGTGCAAATAAGAAAGATTGGATGATATCACAGATTAGGGTCATGTTGCAGATAGGTTTTCTCGGTAGCTACCATTGATGGTAAGGTAGAATTTAAAACCTATATGCAACATGCTCCAGGAAAGTGTAGAAAATCAATGGACAAAAAACCGGGCAGAAAAGTAATAAGAAGAGGAATATGGAATAATGAAAAACGGAACAACAAAGATGATAAGGCTCTGGATGATTGTTGTCATCAAAGATAGAAGGAAAACAACAATTAAAGTCAATAGTTCAACAACAAAAAAATAAAAGGTTAAGCGATGGTTGCCAGGAGTTCAGGTGTCGTGACTTCGGGCTCATCACCCTTTACCGACTACCATTAGTTCCCTTCTGGTATGGCGACCGGCCCATCGCGTATCCCTTCCTACCTCCTAAAAACTATAGCCTATAAGAACTATAGACTCTAACTCTTTAGGGGAGGAACAAGGGCGATCCCAATGCCTTTGCCGGGCCATCCGACAATCCTTGAACCTTGGCTTTGCAACCTTGGAGTTAGCGGGTTTCGAACCCGTGCTCGCTAGCACGAGTGTGAGGTAGTCCCGGCGCTTACCCTACCACTAGGCTATAAGACGTCGGTGGTTTTGCTTGGTGATTTTAGCGTATAGACTATTAGTTTCAAATCAACGAGAAAAAAACCAAAAGAGCATCTATGTCAGGAATCGAACTCATGACCCTCAGGTTATCAGTCTGACGCTCTACCAACTGAGCCAACAGACCGATTGCTGATGTTGGTACGTTTTCATAGAGTATTAAACATATATACTTGCAGATTGTCAACAAGTTTCTATCTATTACTTAGGTAATTTTCTTTTTGATATAAGGAAATGTGCAATTTATGAAAAAAAATCACATGGGGGAGGGGGGATTTGTTGCCCAAATGTATCCTGAAAGTGACCCGAGAGCCCTATAAATCTGATACAATCTTGTAGTAACGTGAACTATGATATGACATCTTCTATGCTGTGAGATAATTGATAAATGTTACTACTTTTCCATGGCGCTCGCTTTTCTCTCCATCTCTCTCTCTCCCAACTTCCTCTCTCTCCACCTCTCTCTCTCCCTCCTCCTCTCTTTTTCTCTCTCTACCCCCCCCCCCCCTCTGTTTCTCTAAAGCCATCTTCGTTGTTCTTTTCTCTTCCGATGCAAGCATTCGTTCATATAGAGTACCGAAGTGGTGTCGTCATATGAACATGTTGTCAAGACAAATTGGCTCTAAACAAACTCACTCAACTGAGAGGTTTACCTGTCCGATACTGTATACCGGGCTAGTGTCCGGCATTCTCAATTACATTCCCCGTTGTAATCACCCCGTTGTCTTAACAATAATGCTCAAATGGCGTCACACTTCGGTACTCCATATTCAGATAAGCAGACGTAGACGGTTGCTTATTTTCCCCACAAATATATTTTTTATTCTTGAATGCATCAACGTTTTCAAATTCATGACATATATCAATACGGTAATGATGAAACTGGTCCATGTATAATCATGTAAATGCTCATTGTTTTGATGAAGGAAACATTCAAATATCTATACACTGTATTGTGGATGCAGAGAATTGTCCTAATCAAAAATCAATTCAAACAGTGATGCAACACTTTGGCAATTGTCGACAAAAACTCTCCTGAATATAAAAAATGTCATGTGGTTTTCTTACATATTATTTGCTGGCTGACCCCCCCCCCCCCCCCACAAAAATACAACTAAAATCAGAGTAATAAAGTAAAATAATTTATTACAATATAAAATTGAAAATGAGAATGAGGGATATTAGGTCGGATGTGACAAACATACATTTTATTTCAAGAACTAAAAATTAAAAATACATACCTGTTCTTTTATAATGCTGTCTTTATTAAACGCTTAGAAATATAACTGATTAAGTTCTTATTTATTCATCCTTTAAAAGATAAGTACATTTATACTAGGATGCCTTATGTCATGGTCACAACCGGCCGTCCGTGTTTTTCTACGTGGAGTTGGCGGCTTGCTTGCAAACTTCTACAATCCTTCCCTGCGTCGTCCTTGCGTCTGACGCAAGGGGTTTCAGTGAAACCCGACGCAGATCACAAGCAGAGAGAATCATATATGTATATGTGAAGGAACATCTCGGGGGAAATCAAGAAAAACCGAGCTGCACACTCTACAATGCAAAGAAGCTAGGCCATTTGAACCACCAATTAGATATTTTACACACGCCGACACTGATTCTGATAACATGAATATATAGATATACAATGTACATGATGGATAGCTTATATCGTTGGAGATTCACATGCAATAGAATGTCATTTGAGAGAGAAATAGTTTGCTCAAACATTGCTTTCCTCAATTAAATACAACCACAATTATTCTGCTTCTTATAGAGAATGAATCTTGCATCAATACTGTGCACTTCACATGCTATTACTTGCAACTCAGGCGTGTGTGTGACGGGGATATGTGTCTTAGAATGATCCATGCCGCCGGTCTCTTACACTAATACATCATGGGACGACTTTCCCTTATATGTGCAATATTGAGAATTCAACGTGCTTCACACAATCCTATAATCCTAATACTCACGGGGGTGCATTAGTCCCCCACCAACCGTCATTTATTTGTCGGTACTTCCGAACACCTCAATATTTCGAAACGAACACGATTTTTTTTTTCTGATCCTTTTCGCGCATTTTGATACCAAATTTATGACGATCGGACCTACAGTGCAAATACCAGATTACGTTTACCAAACACATGTGACTGAAATTTCGCTATTTCTCTATATGACTGAGCACAACCATACAGACAAAATCATGCAGGAGATTTCCCATTTTATGTAAATACTTTTCTTATAGGAAGTGTAAATAATTACAACACACACAAACCCACATACACCCACATTCACGCACACTTACACCCAAATCGCAAAATGCGCTTGACGAAAAACAATAATTACCACAACCTATCCTTTTTTCGGGAATTGATGAGGGATTTTTTTAAAGATATCTGTACCAGAAATTGATATTCCTAAGGCTTTATCTAGTGATTTCTTGCATAACTGAGCATACATTATTGAATTAAAAACATAAAGGCACTTTCGCATATTTAGCTATACAACTGGTAGAGTACATAATTCTTGACCCTTATAAAAAAAAAATGAGGGAATCGGGCAGCCCATGGCCATAATGCCCCCCCCCCCCCCACCCTAACATGCTTTGAAATACCCCGGTAGTATTAGGGTTAAGAGAGGTCGTATCATTCTTTGTTCAAAAGTATTCATGCATGCAATTTAACTTTTCGTGAAATAATTCAACGATCATGATTTGCCTTGTGGTCTGTCCAAGCTATCTTATGTTAATATGACTGCTTGATATACTATCTCTCTCTCTCTCTCTCTCTGGGTGCTTTGTCGTGTGACGTAGGCTATCATGGAGTGCCACACAGTTCTCTGTACTGAGCTCTTTGTATCAATTGCATATCATGGTAAACCAGTCAGTCAGGATGCTTATCAACTTAATAATCCTTCTTCCCATGCCCCATACCCCTGGTTCTTTTTCATCAATGCAAACTCTTTCAAGTAAACTTTACACGGTATACGACGTACAAAATCTCAACCTCCAGATTCTTGACTCACATATCAGTTTCATAATATACATACATGATAATGAAACATTCTTCTTTGTGTGACATAACACATACATCTATGACTTGAGTCATATGTCACAAGTTAGGTAAATACTCGTTCTAGGCATATCTGAATATGATCCGCTATTACGGTGAGCATGTCTATACTGACAGTCCAATGGGTGGATACAAAATACCTTTTGTTCCCCTGCATCAGTTAAACTAATGCTCAGTACCCCAAAGGAGATGCAGTCCGCTGGTTCAATAATGATGTGCGAGTTTCGGCATGTAAACAATTCAGATTGGCAGTTATTTCTGACCAGTCAATACTAAAGCTCGCAGCTTAATCAAGAGAGAGATGTGTCACTGATATTTATATAGGACATGTGTGGAGTTACCCCGGTGTTCCTCTGTGGGGAAAGTCCACCCTTCAATGACCTCTCCTTAAGGAGAGATGTAGCGTTGATTAGTTGAGCTACCTCTGCGCGTTCTCTTCAAATCGATCCAAAGCCCATCCGTTAATTCATCATGACCTTCATTTTAGGCAAGATTGTTGCGCTCTGGTATCTCTGGTAGGAGAGATTTCTTGTTCATTTGTCAAGCTGGCTGCGCGGATTAATTATCTCCCTCACTCATCACTCAGTCGTGGCAAAGTCCATCCTACAGTCTATAGTGACCACTCCTTTAGGAAAATTTAGCCTAGTGTCCATTTGTTGAGCTCCCTCACTCATTCTACTTTAATTCGGCCTGCTTTGGCGCTTCCTACAGTAGCGTCCCCGCCGACGACGGAATTCCTATGGAATTCTCGCTTTCATTGTGATACATTAATGATCATTATGAATTATGATTCTCCGAGATGTAAATTACTGCTGAGTTTCTCTAACTGGAACGTGCGGCAGCGCTGCAGTGTCAGCTTGCCCATAAAGCCGTAGATGCTCTCCTCCTACTCGTCACTGTGCTTCGCAAAGTGGGGAGTTCTGCAGCACTTGACGTCAAGGTCGCTCTCCACATGCTTGCGCCACTGCTCGACCAACTCGTCGTTTTCCTTGGCCGTGGCGATCGGGTCATCGCGAAAGAAGAGGTTCAGGGCGGGCGCCTTTGACCGTGCGGCCAGTAAAGATCTCATTCACCTGAAGGACAATGCAGAACAGTAGGACCGTTAATAAACTCTGCTTTGTTTCTTTGGAAATTCTTATGGAATTCTCGCTTTCCTTCATACATTAATGAATCATTATGAATTATGATTCCCCAAGATGTAAATTACTGCTGAGTTTATGCCTTGTAAAATGTTAGAAATATGTGGCTTGTTTGAGACCGAGTCGTTGCGAGACTAGACGGGTCATCGTGAATTCGAATGTGTTTTATTTTTTTTCAAGTCTCCTGTAAGTCTCTGTAACTTATCTATGCTGTCCTTGCGACATCTCCACCAATGAGACGGACCTTTAACTTTTACATTACCATTTCCTGAAAACCACATTGGCGAACTACACATCTTCACGCCAATGCTCACGGGAGAGTTCACCCTTCAAGCTCACCTTGACGATGCTATCCATGGTGTACCTGTTGGTCAGCCAATGGTAGGTCTCTGTAACCCTCTTGGTGACAAACTGCGTAAAGGAGTTGTTGG
The DNA here is from genome assembly GCA_963669155.1 of Arbacia lixula. Taxonomy (NCBI): domain Eukaryota; kingdom Metazoa; phylum Echinodermata; class Echinoidea; order Arbacioida; family Arbaciidae; genus Arbacia; species Arbacia lixula. The sequence goes on from OZ022589.1 coordinate 11,608,350, forward strand.
CGTCCTACGAGTAGATACCCTCGTAGCTATCCCTGGAGAGAATACAACTGTACGGGATCTGAGCAACGATGCGGTAACGCACGGATGCATAGGCCTAACGGCTACTCCGCTCCGCAGACGCACGTGGCTGCTGACGGAGAAGGCATGGACCAGGAGAGGGCGTGTGTCGCCGTCCGTGACATAATCCAGGATCTCCCGCGCGATCTCCTTGGCATTGGCGGGCCAGGCGATGTCGATGGGTCGCGTCATGACACCAGTACATCGAATCTAGAACTAAAAAGTATACAAAATTGAAACATGTATTATATCAACATATGACTTCACATAGGAAAATATTAATAGTGACTGATCGGCAATAGCGACGATTAATAAAAAGCGGCACAACATGAGTATTGCAGAGATGTAAGTATAAACAATGATTGGTTGATTGATTGACTGATAAGAAATTAACGACACTACTAACACTTGAGTGTCATATAAGTGTCGAACAGTTCATCTAAAAAGATTATACCATTCAAGTTTCCCTTATGTGATTTACAGAATTTGAGAAGGATTATAAATCAGAAATAAATCAATATGTTAACTACTTCCGCGGAATAACTTCCCTTCTCTTTATGAAAAGAGAAGCATGTTCTTTAACGTGCCAATGGTGTGACTCTCCTTTACACGGGATCGACGGTTTAAAGTCTCCTCCGAAAGACTAGGCAATTGGAATAAAATACGTTGCCCAAGGGTATACATGTTGTGATTGGGATACGATCAGTTTTCCACTTAAAATCAAGTGTAAAGATTCATCTTCTTTAGAAAGTTTGTAACACATAATCGCGAAATATCTCTAAATAATGTCTTGAGGTCAGGACAATCAAAAAGTTAATACGAATATTTGCAAGTTCAACACATTCAAGGAGAATGTGTTTAATTGTTAGTGTATGATTACATGACATGCATTGAGGTGGAGTTTCTAGTGCAAATAAGTATGCATGAGTCAAATGAGAATGCCCAATACGAGCACGGGTCAAGTATAAACAATGCAGAAGAAGGTTTCCCCGTAAATGCCTCACTGGCTTTATAAATTGGGTACACCTGTGTAAAAAGAGCATGCAGATAAATCATGTAAATAAAATAATTACACCGGGGAGCTAAAGCTGCTAACTTATTTTATTCTATGTTGCGCCAGGTAAAGAGTATTTAGAGAGGATGAATGCTGTTTGTCACATAGTGGGTTTCTTCATAAATAAGATAAATAATTAATAAAAATCGGAACTAATATTTATGTAGTTTCAAAATGAAACTTTAATTAAAAGGAATGCATGAAATAATCAGATTATAATGAAACGCAATAACATACACATATCAATTGAATTGAACAGTGAAATATTGCCTCAATACAATAATCTTTAAATAGGCATGATGATGGATAAACAATCAAATACTTTCCGATTGACTCTGTCTACTAGTCATATATATATATATATATCAAAAGTAATGAATGAAATTATGGGTTTACATCAAACTATCTTCGATACAGATATCAAAACCTGCACATGGCCGGTTGATAATGTTCAGCGCAGTGTGCAGCGTCAATACAACCCGGTTGCCTTGACGACGCGATCGCGATAACGTTGATTTTTGAAGCGCGAGTTCATCGAAAGACCCGCTGTCGAGGTTACACGGTAGGACGTCGATGCCCGAGCTGAGGTGGTTGTAGTTGCGATCCTCGATGCTCGGCGACGTCGATGAAGGAGACCAGGAAACCGAACTGCCACCGCCCGGTCTGGGTGCAAGGGCACGTGATGGCTGAACCCTTGATTACGTCTGAAATACAGTTACACCGAATCATAAATATATATTCAACCCAAGTATAACTTGTACGCTTTAACTTTATATTTTGTAAAGCACACGACATCTTAAAATGACAATAATCACACTATTTGGTTTACCAATTAATAGACTTCGCAAAAAAAAAAAAAACAGCAACCGGATATCTCCTCGATATCTCCAATTAGCATAATAGCCATTTACTAGCATAATAATGTCCAGTGCTAGAATGATTCATACCTCTGCTTTGTACAATACTTCCATTTAACCAGCAACTATTACTTATGACCGCTTGTTAACAAAATGCGTAAGTTGCATAAACCATTGATTATCAAAACATATAGCCACGCTAAAGTAGTTCTCATTTTCATCCCAATATAAATATATGCCGTAAATACACGGTGGTACCGATCAATGAGAAATACCCAACAATATAGGCTTCCTCAAAGTTCGACATGGCTGACATAAAATGGCCGACTTTTGTTACTTGCCAAAAGAGGGCGTTTATGACATATGACTTCTAATTAAACACATTTCAGTTTTTGCTGAAAAATATATACGTTCAGTTTCCGAACTAGAAGAAATCATTCAATTTGAAATGGTAATTTTCGTGTCAGAAATTGTTTGCATTTAAAATGTTCACTTTAGTTGAAAGCACTGATTTTTAGAAAGTCAAACTTTAATCTGAAAGACTTGCCTATACAGAAATTAAACAGTTGTAGAAACCCCCCGCAAACTGGCATGTTTCAGACTTACAATTATTTTGAAGAATTGAAGATCCTGTTGCCTGCCTCCCGGAGGAATTTGTGTCCACACGACGGCCGTCTGCACTTCCCGCTCATGACAGCAGAAACAGTGGCAGCTAGAGTTGGGGTGGATGCACTCACTCTCATGCAGCAAGTCCCCAGACTTCCCCGACTCTCTCCCGCGCACAGGACTCCTCCCCGTGGGTGACAAAACACGTCAATTACGACAAAATAGCTTCTCACACCACTCCCTCAAACTCATGTACCCTCGGACCCTCGTTCCATCATACCAAAACAAAATCTACCAATCATGTTCTCCCATATGTGTCTCGTCACTTACTATTACATAATACCCTTAGGGCAAAATCAGGCAAACCGAAAAAAACGCGGGTAACAATAGATTAGGCACGGCTCCTAGCTGCGAAAAGGATAGACAAAAGAATTAAGAATGCGATGCATCCAGTGCGCCACAGAGCCTAGGTTACCTGTATTATAAAACATATGGTATAAGGGCTTTTAGAAGATGAGTCGAATTAACTCGGCCATGTGGTGTTTAAAGCTATTACAAAAGAAAAATATTACTGAGCAACGTGGCTTCCATTGCCAGTCAGTTAACATTTGTAATTTGGCTTACATTTTATTTTGACACTGTTTATAAGTTGATTTTAAAAGAATTACGAAACTAATCATTCTGAGTGTGGGCTGGTAATAAAATCTAGGTTACTGGACCTAAACAACGGGCTGATTTGGAAAGAGTATTTTGTATTTAACTTTCCACACGAATTTTACAGGTTAAAAATGTATTGTACTGATGAATTTCAGCATTCAATGAAAACATGTGCATGAGATATTAGGTTTGAAAAGTAATTTGCAATTAGCGATTGAAATCACCATACAACTTCAAAAATTTTTGTTTCCCTTCATTAAACACACGAGTAATCTAAATCTTTAATGCACATTTTGGAGGGAATTGCACGTCATTATTCAAATGACTAAATTGCTTCTTTTACATTATATCTGCGAATAGCTAAATGAACAATTTCGAATAATTATTCGATTTATCAAGCAGTTTCAAGCCTTTCTATGTTATACACGAAGAAAAAGAGTAATCGCTGTCATGATAGCAGGCATTGTATAAAATACACTGGTACACTTCACTAGCCACATTGTGTTTGTAATAATAATAATTGTTCATGAATGATGCCAAAAGCATGGCAAAGGTAAGAAAATTGCAACGGGACACATGTGTTTCAATTACAAGACGTTCGTTTTATTCCCTCTTAAACTTGATTATGTTATTTATTTGACGGGAAGCACGGAGAGTGAATTGAATTCACAACGTCACAGATACCCCTGTTATTCATTCTGCAAATGCTTGGCGAACAGTAGACTCATGAATTACAACGTGTTGCGTAGCGTGGGAAATGACACTGCATGAATTATGTTTTCACATTATCATTGGGCCGTTACATTACCAGTCTATTCGGAAATACAACCTGGTGGAAATTAGATTTTTCTTTTTTATTTGTCACCCAAATTCTCATAAACTTCGCATATTGACTATAAGATCTAGTATACATCTAGTACTTTGCAAACTAACATACTTGTTTTCCATCAAAAATTCAATTCAATATTTTGATATCAAGTACAAATCTGTACCGGGTAGTGATGGGATTTGGGGGGGTGTTTTTTTTCCTTAATTTTTTTTTTATCCCGCCCAGTCTCTGAAAATGCTCTCAGTAGGGGGGGGGGGGGGGGGGGGTATGACGTTTTTCGAAAAAAATTTAATCCGCCCAGTCTCGTGGGGGTACACGGCCGAAAATAGTGGGGGGGGGGGGACATTTGATATTGTGTCCCCTCCCCCCTTCGAAATGGTGGTGGTGGTGGGGGGGGGGGGGTTATGACGTTTTTCGAAAAAAATTCAATCAGACAGAAAATAGTGGGGGGGGGGACATTTGATATTGTGTCCCCCCCCCCCTTTCCAAATGGTAGGGGGGACGCGACCCCCCCCCCCCCCCCCCGTCCCCCGGGATTTCCGTCCATGGGTGAGCGGTTAATTTCAAAAAGTGGCTTATTTAAGAAGTTTAGTCTCCTTGATTTAGTTATCGAAGTAATAAAAACCTCAGTCGAAAGCATATATTCTGTAGATGTTGGCACAGGTGGCAGTGCTCACTAAAAATGTAGCTTCACCATGGAAATCTGCCAAGAATAGACCATGCACACTTGTTTATGATTGTCGTTATGCTATATACTCTCTCTTTCTCTCTCTCTCTCTCTCTCTTCCTCTCATTCTCCCCCCCCCCCCCTCTATCTCTCTGTCTCTCTGGACATTTAGACGAACTTAGATCAATATCTAAAATAAGCATACTTTTTTTTAAAGCCACATAACATCACTGATGTGGGTGACTATATTAAACGCCATATATTGGATCACAGTTTTAATGATTACATAACCTAGCAGCTGATTTACCACTATTGTAACAATTTGAATCTTTATTGTTTTGAAGATTAAAAAATAAAATCTCTAATTTCAGTGCTCTAAAAATGAACATTCAGCTGGAAATAAACAACATAATATTTTTCTTATAGTATTATGAGTGATAAATGCAGAAAAAATTACTATAATCCCAAGAATATTGTTAATGTGAACTACAGTTCACCCTCATTCATCTAAAATTTGGAGTGTAATGCGCAGAAATTACGCTACACGTATAAGCCTACCTAAAATGAGATATATTAGACATGACACCATGTCCCACATTCATATCGAGTGACATTGATACGAAATAGCTGTTGATTTCTTATTTTTGATAACATTTCATTGGTTTGAATCGAGTTACATGTTCTTTTTAAGTATCATAATACACGTAGGCCTATACCACTTAAGCACACTTTCTGTAAAGATTGTAAGGAAACTGTTGTTTCTGTGAATATGCTCAAGTTAATATAAATGCACGTGTACATGTATCTGTTGGGGTCTGCAATGAATTTCTCATTTGGGCAACAAGAAATGAAAACAAAATCATATGTAGAATTATATATTTCTGTCATGGTGAATACATTTCAAAATGTAGAAATGGCAAACGAGACACATATTCATAAATCTAGATGGCTGCTATGGACACAATTGTTTGCTAGGATACTTTACTTTTAATTTATTTGAACTAAGGATATGTTGTTGAAAAAAATAAAATAAGTTGTGACAAAATTAAGTTAGCAGCTTTGTGATATCCAGGTCACTCGGTTGATTGAGGGCGGTTATGGTTTGTTTATAGGCTTATAAACAGTACTGAATATTCTGGGGCACTTTAAAGGGTACCACCGGGCAGACATTCATCTTTCTTATATCAGAGATATGTCTCAAATGAACATAAAAAAACAAGGTTGAGGTCCTGAATTCATTTCAACTTTGTCAGGAAATCATTTATAATATCACATTTCAATAGTTCTGTCCTATTACTGTTTTCATGCAGCTAATGATCTTTCAGTCTTTATTCATTATGTCACATATAGTATATAATGTACAATTACACAAATGAATTACAACCATGTTTAGGTTTTCCATATCATTAGGTTTAAATATATTGCATTGTCATTTGTGTTGGTGGAAAACAAAGTTCTATGATCTTGGACTTTACAAAATATCTTGTTTCTTGTATTTTGTATGCATCTCTGCACGAGTAGTACAGAATACAACCACATAGTCAATCTGGTGCACGAAGGCTTAACAACCTCAGTACTACATGCATGCAATGCGTAATATGTTCAGTAGAACTTTTCCTGGTTTGGTACTTTTTTTAAGATATTTTTTTATTTTCTCTCAAATCAATTGAACAAATCATTATTACATAATCTTGATACATTGTACATTGATATTTTGAATTAAACATAAATGCAATAGTTATACAAGCAAAGACAAAAAGTACCTTTTCATATATTGTTTACAAAACACTGTTGTACAATCAAGAATCTTGAGAGAAAGGTTTTGTCTATTTAATCCCCCACACACATACGCACCCTTACACACACACACACACACACACACACACACACACACACACGCAGCTCACAAACACGCACCTACACACACCACATCCACACACACACACGCGCACACACACACACACGCACACACAAAACTAAGCATGTGTACCGAAGGATATATGTAAAAGTAGTGCAATTACAGCCGTTCTAGCATTTTTTTCTAACCAAAAAATAGATATATTCGCCTCGCCGTTCTTATGTATGAAAGTTTTCCCACTTCCTAAGGTGGTATGTTAATGTACCTCGCTCTTCAGCTAATTTTCTTTCCTGTCATTCATCTTCCCTCATTCTTCGTTTCATTTCTTGAGGAATTGGAGGTTTATTTTTGGATCTGCTATAAATAAAAATCATATATTTGATCAAAATTATAATGTGATTAATTAACTGCCCCTTCCCTACATTTAAAACTTTTATACCAATATGAATTCCCTGCCAGTTTATACTTTTAATATCCAATACATTGAATAAATCACCACAATCTCTCCACAGAACAGAAAAACAGATGCTCATAGGTCTCTTCATGTTGACGAGAAAAATAGCATAATAATTGACAATTTAAATGCATACAGATGTTTACTAGTATATATATATATATATATTCATATATCAATATATAAGTTCATATAACATTTTTTTATTGAAATTCTCTTAAACTACTATGTAAAGTACACTTCCTAGGTCTTCAAAATATTGTAAATGTCTTTTTCAGAATAATTATATGTCCTCTCTAAATGTTTAACTGCATATGGCTCTTCTATTTTCATGTTCAACAATGCCACATAACATTTTTTTTATGTAACGTTCATCAAAGTATTAACTCTTCCATTAAACACGAATTCTAAATTTAAATCAGTGTCCCTACACGAATCATGTTTCTTCAAAAGACCTTTCCATTTCAATGGAATGCTTTTAAGTAGTTGGTGAAGCTTAATTTTTTGTGCATCATTTAACCCAACCTTGGAAAATCCCTATTTGATTTAAATTTGCCTTCACTATCGACCTGAGGAATAAAGTTTCATCAAAGTATATATGTCCGTCTAAACGAATAAATTTATTGTTGAAAATGATTTCGTTTCTTTTACTTGTTTCCTTTTCAAGCAGAATTTCTTTCATGGCTACCCAAACAAGCATTTTCCTATAAAAGCTTGGTAAATTTACCGAAGGAGGTTACAATATTTTCTATAGAGCGTGAACCCAACAACAATATAAACTTTTTATCTTTATTCATTTTTAACCCGGAGATTTTGGGCAAAATCTTCAAACAGCTGCTCTATTCTATTAATTGATGAGGTATCTCTAACAAAAAGGGTGATATCGTCTGCATAAAGTACTTACTTTATGCAGTACTTACTTGAAGTAAGTAAGTACTTACTTTATGTAAAGTGTTTTACGTCTACATCACCAAATCTACTTCCATGAATAGCAGGGTCCTTACGAATTGAATACGCAAGGACCTCTATAAAAGTATAAATAAATAGGGAGATAGAGGATCTCCTTGTCTTACTCCTTTCTCAATGTGAAAGTATCCAGTAGATACTCCCCCATTTTGGATGTGTTTGGATGTGTTTGGATGTGTTTGGATCAATTGCCATCCATCTACACAATGATGGTCCAAAACCAAAAGAACGCAATACTTTTTGCAAAACAATATGAGATACGGAATCAAAGGCCTTCTCAAAGTCAATTGCCATTAAAACTCCAGGAAAATTGTCATGTGTTGTATAGAAAATCAAATTATCTATTAACCTTATTGCCTTGCCTATATTTCTATCTTTCATATACCCCACTTAATCTATATGAATAATTTCATGTAAAACTTTTTTAATTCGTCTAGATAGTACTTTAGCTAGAATCTTATAATCGACATTTGATAATGATATCGGTCTATAATTTTTAGTTAACAGAGGGTCTTTCCCTTCTTTAGAAAACAAAATAATAACTGCCTCTTTTGAGATGACGAGTTCCCCATTACAAAGAGTCTCATTTAATGCTTCCACCACTACATCACCTAATATCGGCCAAAATAATAAGTAAAATTCAACGCTTAGCCCGTCGTTTCCCGGTGTTTTGTTAAGTTCCATTTGCTTCAAAGCTTCCCAACATTCTACATGTGCAATTTTTCCCTCACATAATTTGCGTGACGCCGACTCTATTATAATTTAGGCAAATCCTTAGAACACACTATTATTTGATACATTATCGTCATACCCAGATTGTTCATATAGCTTACGGTAAAGCCTATGTATCTCTTGTATTATTTCATTTTGATCAAAACTTACTTTTTCTTCTATCAACATTTTCCGTATTACTGTCTTCCTTTCATTCTTTCATTCTTTCTAATATCCATTTCCCCACTTTCATAAAAAGATGCTCTGGATCGAATTTTAACCCCTTCATTAACATAATCATAACTCGCTTTTAAATCGTTTCTTTCACACTCCAAGAAATCAAGTTTTTCTTTATCCATCTTATCTAATAAATCTTTTTCTAACGCTGATACATGTATATCTTTTTCCAAATCATGAATTCTTTCTTTCCGTTGCCTTGCCTTTTCTTTGGAATATTTCCAAGTATAATTACTAATTTTCATTTTCAAAAAATCCCGCAAAACTCTCTTATCTCTCACTTCTTTTTTTAAATCTTCTTTTAATTTCAAAATTTCTTCCTTCATGTTTTTTTATAATCTTCATCGTTGCATAAACTATTATTAATTTTGCCAGTAAGAGCCTTTAAATTTGGGAACAGATGGCAGATTATGAAAGTGCAAGGTATTATATTGTATTTTTAAAAAAATTCATCTAACTTTACAGATAAAAAGCAATAATCTAATATGCTTTGCATATAGGGATTAACCTGTCTTTAAGTAAATTCTTTATACATGTACAATGTATATGCCGTCTCTTTTCCTCCATATATCTATTAATACATGATTATCTAAAAATCTATCAAAACCAGAACTGAATCTACAATTAACATTTTCTTCCGCTTCCCATATAGTCTAAGTCTTTATCCACAATCATATCAAAATCTCCATCCATTATTATGGGATTATTCCTTTCATCTATTTTTTTCAAAGTCTTATTAGAATCATTCAAAAAATCATTTGTTCCAATTCCTTCCCACGAACCGGAAAATACACGTTCGCAATTATTAATCGTAGCCCCTGTATAATAACCCGAACGGCACACCTACAGTAGCATAATGTATATAAAAAAAAAGACAAACACACACACAACCACACACCACAAAACATTCATACACATAAACAAATCTTCTATCATGTTCGAGGCCCCTCCAATCGATTATGCTTATTCAAGGCTTACCGACTCTAGACAGAAGTACCAACAACTTGACCACATAATTAACGGTACAGGGAGTGACGACCTTAGAGTGGTATTGGTCTTACTGTGAAAAAAAAAACCCGGGAAAAGCAAAGAAAGCAAAATTGATTGACTTTGGAACTCTTCCTCTTTCTCTGACTGTTAACGACCGGCTTACGGTATAACAAAAGGGCATTCTCTCTTTTGCCTTTTTAAATTTCTAAACATCTCTAAACACACCTAGGTGGCAAAATGATTCCCATACAGTGATGGAGACTAGGGGGAGTAATGACCTCTCTTTTACGTAAGCCCTGACTTTATCCTCAGATCCCTACTTCAATTGTTGGTGAGGCAATCATATTGCCCACTATAGCTTTGAAATGTATACGTAGTTCCAAAGTAACATTTTCGTCTTAGATTTTTATGTGTGTTCAAGATCTTCATTTTCATTATTTGTTACAAAATCCATTATATTACCATTTTCTTTCAACGATCAATAAACACAGTTCTCCCTACATCACGGGAATGTCAACTCCCCTTTCTCAATATCACAGACAATTTCCTTCCCAATCTTAGCCCCATTAAATAAATGACATCTCAATATTTTCAATGATGTCAATTATGATTCGTATGTATACAGATATGAGTGAGGAGATGACATTCCCTTAAATTGAAGTTCATATAATATTAAATATTATATGGATTACATGACATGACATCACATCACATCACATTACGATACCACCTCACGATACTCTAATCGATCGCACCCAGCAATCGCACCCAGCGATCGCACCCAGCGTGACATCCAAGAAAATATTTAAGGCACTTTTATGTATTGAATGTGAAAAATCGTATGCTTTTAATGATATAGAGAGAAAAATATAATTACTCCAAAAAATATATTCATGCTTTATCATTTTTAAGACCCAGGAAAATGTACTCTAAGCAGCACTGCCCTACTCTGACAAAATGGAAGCAAGTGACAAATCACTCAAATCTGGGTTATTGGTATTCTTAGATTGTACCCAGCATTTCCTACATACGGCCACAAAGTCTGGACAAGAAATGTTCATCTTGCTGCGAGATATTCAATCTATCATGATGTGGTGTTGCGCTGATGTCAATGCCAGTGACAGACACATTTTGCTCATTTACAAGAAACGTCTCTTTTGTTACTTCCTTCCTTTTGTCAGATTTCCTCAGACAGTGAATGTTCATTTGTGGTGATACTGAAGACATCTACCAGCATCTGTTTTTACATGTGAAAAGACGAGAGACTTATGGATATATTGTGGTAACCTATTCAATATGTATCAAATATAAAGTGTCAGTTGGGTGGATGCGCACATTGGTGTTAAGCATTCTAATATAGGGAAGGAACAGATAATCAAATCATTCTTTTACTAAAACATTTGATCTATGCTTACAGCAGGACTAAAATAAAAGACCACCAAGTCCCAATAATGTTACAAAATGAACGTGAAGAGAAAATTTTAGCAGTTTTGCAATTTTAGCATTTAAGGAAATGGAAACATTTCCTTACAAGTGTGTAGAAGCGACAGAGCTCACGGGATTGTGTTGTTTTGCTTGCTTCAAACGGAACGCGAGCACCGTATGCAAGGGCGTATGGTGTGTGAGTGTTTGAGGGTGTGAAGTGTAGTTGCTTGCGTGTGCGTCGGAGGGGAAGAGGCAGGGAAGGGGGAGGGTGTGTATAGAAGGGAGAAGATAGAACCGCGTCTGTACTTTCATATTTTTTTCTCTCAGATATTTTGTGAGTCATTTTACATTGTGATACTTCATATGGTACGATACAGTGTCTTTGAATAATATTACATGATAGTTTAAGTAATTTGTTCAAATTATTTTTAAAATTGTTACTATGTGAGCTGTATTGTATGAATTTAATTTGAGAGAAAACAATATACGTTATAAAAAAAAGGATCCCTACGTATCATGCGAGCTGCATGTGTACACATTAATATTATAACATGAAAGTTCGAGCGAGCGCGATCGTTTCCGCCGGCGAGAGATCGCTATATAACCATGATAACGTACGCGCATTGATCTCGCGGACGTGAAAAAACAAATAGACGCATGGAACATCGAGATAGCCGTTGTTCCGTGCGATGTATTAGTTATTTACATTTTCTCTAATTACAGAAACATATGAGACCCCCAAAAAAGATGATTAATACTTAATTCTAGGACTAAAACAACGAAGCATTGGTTTGCAATGCCCGGAGGTCCCCTTCAATCCAAATTCAGAAAGTGATGAGTCTACTTTATTTCCCACTAGCAATAAATATTGAAGGGATAGATAGTCGGCTTAAGTTTTCACTTGTAATAATGTGGTTAAAAACAAACATTTTTACACTATCTGCTTGTTATTCATCTTCAGAACAATGAAAATAGAAAAAAAAACATGAGAAATCTTTGAAATTTAAAAGAAAACAATGATAACTATGGAGATAGGCCTAAATCAGTTGCTACTAGCAATATAGAGTATCTCAAAGGTGTAAACCATTATTATGGAGTTTTGTGGTTTGTAGACACCCAATTAAAATAATCAATGTCAATTTGATTTACATGGACGTAAAATGCTCTACCCAGGGATGTGTGAGGAAGGAGAAGCAACTCGAGCATAAGATATTCAAACATCTGTATGGATACTAAAGCGTGCTAATGAATGTCAAAAGCATTCCACAATCACTACAATGCTTTGATATCCCATGCGCGGCACCGACATTTAGCTGATGTCAACTTGGAAAACAATGTCTTTAATTCACTGTCTTTTCTCTGGAAGCTATGTTTCTTATCACATTTTTGTGCAATTTTCAAGAAAGTTACGGGCAACACCACTAAAGATCCTGTACTCAGTTTTCTCCTAAATAATTGTTGAATGATGCACAAACGGAGATATAAGGTCATATCCTTACTTACACAATTAACCAATTTCTTTAATTTCCGCAGATTTCCGCAAACGTAGGATTCAATCATTATCAAAATTATATCTTAAGCTGTTTATTTTCATTAACAGAGTTTGCGTGCATTTGCGTGCAACTGAGATACTTTAGTAAAAAAAAATGTTTATTTTTGTTCGCTGATATCTCTTTTCCTCACAAAAGTATTGATGCAATCCAACAGAACTGGACAAGCGAAATAAGACTCTACATTTCTTTTGTTCTATCTGTGAAACCGTTGCTACGCAATCCTGTTCGTTATTATTAAAACACCTGAAAAGCACATGCTGAGAAGACCACGCATGGGTTCAAAGAAAGAAAGTTGTTTCATATCCTTCCATAACACATACCAGATACAAGCTCCGTATTGTGTTGGTATCGTTTACGAAGTGCTACGCTTTTCAGAGAGTACTGCCCCCTATGCCCAAAACTACACAATATTTCCTTTCGAACGAGATAAAGTTCGTCAATACCTCAATAAGGGAAACTAATTTGTACATTTTGGGCCTCTTATCGCTTACATGTGGAGTGCTGAACTGTTTATAAAATCTGTTATAGTTTTGCATGTGAGACACGAAAAAAAATGTTGGTTTTTTTTACTTTGGAATGAAAAAAAAAAACTTGAAAGCAATATTTTTTGTATGTGGTAAGTGAACTATGAATATTACAAGCAAGTTCATCAGAATATGTCAAATTCCAATTCTATCTTAATCTTTTGTCTTGTAAGAGATGGACGTTTCAAATGTGTCACGCCAGACACGCTCCCAATTATATACAACGCACAATAATCGAATGACAATTTAAAATGAACATTTCAATTAAAACAGTTTTGAGCATATTTTGAATAGCAATGCAGCCAAGCCCTCAACCTGTTAAATATATTGACAATGCAACACTAGCACTCTTTTCGTGACATTTTATTAATCATAATTTTTCTAATAATCATTGGAATACTAAATGATACTTTTTATTTTAGACAAATTTGGATCTAAAAATGTGTTTAGCGGATGATTAATTCAGAACATAACAATGACTATTGTGCTTTGCACAAATGTCAACCCACAAGATAGTTTCTGCCGGAATCATGCTAGTGGATCGATTGGTCGAATACATGGAAAGTCCAAGATTTTTGTTTAGTAATTTGTCAATAGAGGGCGCTGATTGAATTTATCTGGCATACAGACACATCTACAGAAGTGGGAATCAGTGGATGCGTGTTTGCTT